>JAQSUU010000008.1:10000000-10661558 GCA_038087645.1 Saccharum hybrid cultivar R570
TGGAAACATCCTGATTCTCAGGGAGCCAGAGAAGCGGCAGCTGACTATCTTCTATGGCGGGAAGGTCCTTGTGTTCGATGATTTCCCTGCTGAGAAAGCAAAAGACCTGATGCAAATGGCCAGCAAGGGTTCATCTGTAGCTCAGAACCCTGGCTTGCTGCCTTCCCCCACAGTTGCAACCGCTACTGACAGCACCAAGATCGCAGCAGTGCCAGCCGCACCAATTGTCGTGGTCAACACCCAGAAGAGTGCAGCAGGTAACTAACTTGTCCAGGCCTTGTTCATGTGCACGTGGCATTTCTCTGAATGATCAATTTCTGTCTTACTCACTGCTCCCAAAATGTATGTGTTGCAGATATACCCCAGGCTCCCAAGGCATCTCTTCGCCGGTTCCTTGAGAAGAGAAAGGATCGGTAGGTTACTCTTGCTGTTGGGATGACACAATTCTTGTTCAAATCATACAACTCTTTGAGGAGGGTCTGATCTGCGGTATTCCCTATTTCAGCCTTACTGCGAAAGCACCATACCAAGGTTCCCCTTCAGATGCTACACCTGTGAAGAAGGAGATGGCAGAGGGTCAGCCATGGCTCGGGCTGGGACCTCAGATCGCCAATCCTGATCTGAGCCTGTGCAAGGAGGGGAGCCAATGATCGACAATCCAGCATCACCATCTTCAAAACTGCGATACTCCTGTACCAGAGTAAAGGATCATAGAGAGACTCAACAGTCATGTGCCAAAGTGTTCTGTTTTGGGCCTATCATTCCGTGTTTTTCGCGTGGATACATAGGTTGTACGAATGTAAAGGACGTAGCTAATGATGGACTTGAGTAAGGATTACCGGTGCTGGGCCAGGTTGGGCTGATCATACCTGTGGTGGCCTGACCCAAATGGCCATGTTAGATGAAACTGTAATGTAGTTGCTAGAACAAGCTCATATTTTGGGATGTTCTGTGTTGTTTGGCTTTGGCACTGGTGTGTCACAAAGCTATTTGTTGTCACAGATGCATCCCGTATGATTGATTTATTTTTATTTTTGTGTTATTGTGGTTTCCTCTGTTGGGTTATATATGAAATATTAAGTTCAACTTTTCTGCCATGTGATCAATGTCCCTGGACTATTAAAATGGTGATATCCAAAGTTACAATTTACTAGTATGTAGTACATGCTTGAGATCTTGTATGCTGCCGCCGTTCTGGCAGTGCACGAGTGTTCAGGCAGGACCGCGCTCCGCAGGAGAGCAGGCTGGCTGTGTGGGGGCGGTGTGGCTCGTGGGCAAACGAAGTTGAGCGCGCGGAAGTTCCGGCACATGGCTCCAAACTGAAGCTAAGCCGGCACATAATTCGTAAACGTCGGCAAGGCTAGTCGCCCTCGCCCCTGGTCTTTGACACTTCCATCTCAGTTGTAAACGAATCACGAGTATCTCGTGCTCCGATAGGTTGTGTGCCAGACAGCCATCCCGGTACCAAGCTTCCAACCTAACCCTAACGATCATGTGTTGCATATGCATATTACTCTCTCCCTTCTATAAAACTATAAAATAGTTAGGTTTTTATTCCAAGTCAATTTTTTATAACTTTATTAATCGTGTTTATGAAAAACAAAATAACAAATCAAGCTAGTTTCATTTAATCCACTTTTGATTGTCATATTTTTTTTTTGAACTGAGGAGTTTTTCTCCCCATTCCCATGCCCTGTGCACAGAAATACTGCAGGCGCCGGGGATCGAACCTGGCCGAGCTTTCATTGAAAGCTTCTAACCAACTGAGCCGTCACATAGCAAGGTGTATACGAAACTCGTGGTTCATCACCTTTATTTTTCAACCACCAAAAGATATAACCCATTTGTTTGGGTCTTGGCTAAGGAACTATATAGTGGGCGTAGCGGTGATGTGGTGTGGTTGTACAGAAAAGATGATGTGTTTAACAGAACAACAACTGATTCTTTCTTGTAGGTCATTTTCAAAGGGGCGTACTGGATCAGGCATTGGTCACAGTTAAGGAGAAAGAGAGAATGCAAATGAAGTAAGGATGTCGTCTACTGGAAAGTTTGGGTCGAGACACCATAATAGGATTGAAGCTTAAGTTTATCCTAGTGGTTGCATCGGCTCATAGTTGAAATTTTTGTCAAAGTATTTGTTCCCTATAACGGGATCGGTCTTAGTACCTGAAACTTGTATTGGACTTCTACACTCATTCACATGTTGGATGTTGGAGGCTGGAATGCTTTGATTCCTTAATCTAAAAAAATTAAATAAAGAAAATTGTCATGTTTGGTTCCTCCCTAAACAAATATTAGCATACATTGATCATCAAATTAAATTAACTAATTATATTAAGTGTATTTTGCCACATTTAGTTGGAGGTAGTTGAAAAAAAGGAACGTAGTTTAGAGTTAGGAGTTAAGAAATCTTGTGTTTGTTTCGTGGGAGTGAAAGTTTTAGTAGGAAGGAGGATGAGATTTTAGAGAGCAAACTCCCACTAATCAATTCATAGGTGATTGATGGAGAACACCGATGGCGGGTGCTGGCACGGAAGGGGATAGGGCAGACGCCGACACTAAAGTTAAATCTGGGCTGCATTTGATGGGTCTTGTGGACTTTGTCGTTGTGGGCTAGGCCAAGCTAAACTCCTATGATACAAAAGTACAATTATACCCTTCCAATTTGGTTAAAAACTAGTTCATGGCCCACTACATATAGGTTTTAGCCCATATTTTTTAGGAGTTCTTGAGTTCCTCCAAACATTAGTTCTTTCGAAACAAAAGTTCTCGTTGCTTCCTTCCAAGCACTATAAAGTTTCTCGCAAAGAAATTTTTATAGCGCATTTATTTGATATATAAAATTTGCCAAAATTAAAATATTTTGACTAAGAAAAAAAATCTAAAACCTCTTAAAGAGGGACAGTAAAGGTCCGCACCAAAACAAAATAAATGAAAATAAAAAAATGATGCCAGCTATTTATACCGACCAATATATATTTGTCGGTGATGGCCAGCAACAGCAAGCAGCTTCCGGCCAGGAAACTACATATTCATATAAGATCTTTAGATCCTGAGCCGTCACAGTAATACAGTGCCGATCTATTCTCCAACCCGTCCGATTCGTCGATCGACGGCCTCCGACTTTCTACAGTAAAATACAGTGCCCCGTGCCTGTCAGGCCCTTCGATGCACACCGCTGGTTCATCCCGCACCTCCGTTCCAGGGCGCGGGCCTCCTACTCCACACGACCTGCTCCTTCTCCATCGCCGCCGCCTCCATAGTACTACTAATTACTCTGTTCTTTGTTCACGAATGTTTGTCCATTCCAGTGGATTGTCTTCAACGTCTGAGGCAATTTACATTCTTGCTTTGTTATTACCTTCATGTTTATCGCTCCATTTATGCAGACAGAATATCTTTTTCTTTCCTTTATTGCTGCTAATTTCACAGGCGTAGATTCGGGCTCTCTGGGATATAAAAAGTGACATATACCATGAAATAGTACTGTTTATTGAGGTTAATAATCGACTTTTCTTTGTCCTCTGTTCAGCATCGGATGATTTTAGTACACTTGAATTGTTTGTCATCATGCTTTATGAAACATATTTTAAGATAGGTGTACATATCCAACCTACAAATCTGTTTCCTGATTAGCGGAAGAAAGGGAACCTACACAGGTAAACATAGCCTTCTAACTTCAGCAAAAAAAACATATTGATGTCACGTCAGGCGCTGAGGCTGTGCGGATGCAAGTGCATGGAGCTAGAAAGGACGTGCATCAAACAAACAACGCTAGCTGTTAATGGCACCGAAAAAAGAACGAAGAGTTTGCTCCACTACTGGGACTACCTACCCAGAGATGCAAATCGCAGAGATGAGCTTGGAGCTGAGCCCCTCGACGGGCGGCTGCTTGCGGACCTTGAGGTGGGTCTGCCTGAGGCAAAGCCACTTCGCCGGAGGAGCAGACTGCGAGCCGAGTGGCCGCTGGCCGGCGTGCAGATCAGAGGCGAGGGTGCGACTGCGCGAGGCGAGACAGTGGGAAGGGGAGCCGCGGGCGCCGGGGGGAGGCGGCCAGGCGAGGGAGCCGCCGATGGCCGGCGCGGCGGGCGCCGGGCAGAATCTGGGGATCGCGACTTGGCGAGGTTGCACGTCGCAGGAGCAGAGGAGCGGCGTCGAATCGGCCGAGCGGGCAAGCGGGCTGCCTGCCACCCAAAGGCTGTGACGCTGGGCGCCTTGTTGGGCCGTTGCTGGAAGGCCATGGCCCAGTCTCAGGCGCCAGGCCTATCACGCTCTCCATCGTCCCAAACAGAAGGCAAGCAGCACCGCGCCGCCGCTGTCGTCTTCAACCTCACGCCGCCCTCCACAGAGGCCAGCTCCGGGATGCAGGGAAGGGGTGCCCGGCCACAGGGACCTAGGGCGGCCGCCCAGTGGTGGCTCCGCCTCTGTTGATGTGCATTATTTAATATCTTAAAAATGATCCGTAAGTGTGCTTGCTGTAGCCCTTACATAGGACCTCCTTAGCTTACACCTTGCCTACATGTGTAACAGACTATGACTAAAAACTCACTGCTTAAAAGCTATTATCATTCCCCTTCTCAATGAGAGATGCAGATATCCAAAGATATGCCCAAATATTGAGTGGCCGTGCCTTCCATATGTTAATTGCTGGGCCATGTGTTACCTTTTATTATTGTGAAATTAGCCCATGTGATAATGTCCCACAGCCCTCGCAAATATATAATAATATGTACAAAGATTGATGTTCAAATTTTTATGCCTTATAGTTTTAATGTGGTGGTTGGTATGATTATGCAGAAATTTATTAAAGAAAGCATTGGACAAGAGAACACCTTCCTCCACGAAGACCCTCCTTCCACATGTGAAAACTAGCTCAAGTATAATTTGATTGCTCGAATCTCTTATTCTTATTGTTTGTCACTAAAGAAAAATACTATATGCCCTTTTCTCTTAGTTGAATTATGCGTTCTCTAATTTTTCCTTATAAAACCATGTGGTAGGTTTTTATAGCAGCCAAGAAAACCATCGACCCGCAGCGAAGCGCGGGGCACCACCTAGTTATGCTGAATTCGCGTTTTCATTCACCAGCTTTGTTTTTGTATCGCGGCCTGCTCGCTCGTACCGTCCTGCAGGTGCTCTGTAGCCTGCACGTTATTTGTTTCCCGAGCTAAGAGCATCTCTGAGAATTCCTAAAATAATTTCCCAATCTAGGATTTTTTTTAGCAAGAATAGAAAAAAAAACTTATCTCCAACAAATCCTAATCCCACCTCTAATATTTTTTTAGAACTTGGAAAAACCGAGCCTATTGCGCATAAAGATACGCGCGCTCGCATGTCCGCGTGTCCTCCTCACGCGAGATTTGCCGGGCGATCTCTTCCATCGCACGCCTGTTATCAGCTTCTCTCCTCTCTCGTCTGTTCCAACTTCGGGTGTGTTTAGTTTTCCATTTCACCCAAAATTTTTTTGGTTTTGGTCCATCATTTTGCAAAATGGAATTAAATACCATGTAAATTTTTGGCAAAAAGGTATTCATTCTTCATATTGGATTTTGGCATCAAGAGGCTAAAAAAATCTAAAAAAGTCCTCACCCACCCTATGAAAAATTTAGCATTTTAAATGGAACTAAACACACCCATAAAAATTTTAACATTTTATATTTTATCATTCTAAAGTAGTTAGCATTTTGCATTGTATGGACAACTAAACTCAGCCTTCGTCCCTCGTCTCGATCTGGATGCGCGTCCGTGCGCCTCTCATCGCTGCCGTCTGGGGGCTGACAAGGCGTGCGGCGGCGGGGCACGCGTGTGGCAGGCGGCGACCCGGTGGCGATGGCGTGCGGCCCACCTGCTTTAGTACAAAGTTTTTTTTTGCTGTAAATTTGGATCTATTTTTTTCTGTAATTATTTTGAATAATTCATACAACACTTTGTACTAAAGCATACTATATTATATATTCGCTGTGTAGATCTACTCATGTGGAGTCCAACAAAATTGGATTTTCCATTTTATGATTTTTTTGTGATTTACTATGATTTTTCAAAGATTCAGACGAAATAAATAAATAAAAGACAAACCGCTATTACTGTAGCAAAACAGCTGTTACTGTAGCAAACCACCGCCAAAAACCGCTCGAGGGGTGATTTGTCCGGTTTTGCAAAGTTCAGAGGGTAAATTAGACCGTTTCATAGTTCGGGGATAAAGCAGACGACCCCCATAGTTGGGGGTCAGGTAGACTTTTTCCATTCCTTCCTCCTATGGACTGGGCCGTGCCTGGGACAGCAGTGATAGTGCCCTTGTCCCAAGGGCCCACAAGTTACTCACAGCAAAATCAGCCTGGAACACTGTTTGCTGGGAAAAAATATAGAATGAATATAATACCTGGCGTCTCTGTCCTTGAGTGCATGGCGTCTGGGACACTGCATCACCTTCAACAACGCCGTATATTTCTCATTCAGACGATCGAGAAAACACGGGGCACCCGCGATATAAGAATAAGATAAGCCGGTTGCTATCATGGCATCCACACGGCAAGACGGCCATGACACATAATAGTGCATTTTTCTTCTTCCAAGCTAGTTCCAACCATGCAGCTGTATAACCATTGACTAGCATAAGAAGTTCAGGTCCATTTTATAGCAATAGCAATGTAGGCCGTCGCTGTTTCATGATTACTCTACACCAGTAGTGGCAATTAGTACATATAGTTTGACAGGACAGGATTATTGACCAATTCCAGCACGACGGACAGATTGTTCTTCCATTGTTATGTATATATATGTAATATAAGTAGTAATATGTTCTAGGTTGTGATGATTCATCTGATCCTTAAGCATAATCACTTATTCAATTTCCTGGATATATAAACCAAAATGTATATATAGTGGCTATTCAAGGGGGTAAATATAACATGATAATGACAGTGACTGGACAATCTAAAGCGACGTGGTTGAACCTAAGGGTGTGTCAATTCAGCATTCTGCTTTTGATAGCAATGCTGGAGTGCTGGTTTCTCTCTCACGATCATTAAAGTTAAGACTACTTTTTTCTTCTTCCACAGGTAGTATCATGACGCTAGCTAGTCTGATAGTGATCATCACATATACTGTAGCCTCCCTGAAGCATATATATATGGAGCTGCTGATGAGCTCCCAGTCCCAACAGCTAGTACTGTATACTAGATAGTTGAAGGTAGTACTGAAATGAACTTAGCTCCTGCTGGGAGTATATATGTCAGACAGTTGATGTTAATGAAGTGCAATTGGCTGCTGTTGAGCAATCACAACAAAAGCACTAGTATATGACTTGCATGCATCCTGAGCTGCTGATGGAGTAGCACACTGGATTGGATGATCCACCGCAGTCTTCAACTTTCACCAGGCATATGATCTAGTGACCCTGCCAGTGCATGCCTTGTTTCATTTGAACACCTTATTGATGCGCACCGTATGATCGATAATGTGGCCTTCTTCACCCTTCATGGCTATCATGGTATCATCCCGTACGTGGGCTCTATCTTTACTGTCACAGTTACTAATAATCCTGGGAAATCTCCGCTGTTCCTTCTTTGTTTCGACTCAGATCATAATCAATCTTTTCATTGCGTCCCTAAACGAACAAGTTTTCTTCAAGGATAAACGTACACGTATTGGAAACCTATATCCCCAGACGGCATCAATGAGCAACCGCCAAGCTGGAGCAGCGCAGGAGTGCGGCAGCTACACAGCAAGTGCAACATCGACGTGCCCCACCGTCAGTTCTTCAGAGACTGAAACTGAAACCACATGTGAACCCAAAGACCGACCCATCTGCAGGCGGCTTGGACCGTGGCACAGGACGAAACGGAGTGGGAGGAGCCGAGGTATAGTAGAACGGGGAAGAACCGTCCAGAAAGATTCTATTCTGCGCGCGTGAGCGTGACTCCTCATCTCCCTTGTCCGTTTGCATTGCATCGAACAGAAGCCAGCAGCCAGCTGAAGCCGGTTGCACATCCACTGATCAGCGGCATCCTGCTCGCTTGCCTCTATTGCTCCCATTCTTTTTCTTTCTTCTGCAGTCTCCACCGATCCCCGCTCCCACTTCTGGAGGTGGAGTAAAACTGATGCAGCTCACTCAGGCTCAGATCAGGGCTAGGCCGAGCTAGAACCAAAAGTGTCAATGGATCCATGGATACGCCATCGGCCAGTACTAGTAGCATCAGGTAGATGCAGAGTGTGGCAGGCATGGTAGATGCATCCACCAATTATTGGTTCTGGTTGGTTTGAACTCTCCTCCACCTCTCCAACTCCAGCTTCTGCTTGGTGCTTTTGCTAGGACGGACGGGCAGCGGGGCCAGCGGCAGGACCAGCCGGCCATTATGCTCCCGATTCAAGCATATACACTGTTCCTGCCAGCTCTCTCTGTTTCTTTTGTGTTTGGGCGACCAGGAGAAGAGAACCCAGGAACGGGCAGCCTCGGTGGTATCTCTGAAATCGGTTTCTTGTTACTCTTTGAACAAGTAGTGTCACAAGTGTTCATCAGAGGCTGAATTAGATGGGAGTGCTTCAAGCATTTCGCCCTGTCTGTTGGTGCTCATGATTTTACGACGAGGACGAGGCTTCACTTTTTGTTTTGTACTCTTGATTGATGAACATTTTTGGACATGTTTCTTGATGAGCAGAGCACCAACAGGGCACTTTTTCAGTTCTTTATCATATGAGCAAAGGCTCAGCTCGTCAAGTACTATACCAAGCAGAAAGAAAGCACAAGATGATCCATCAAATACTAGTACAGAAGAGGTTTCTCAACACCATTGAATGGAATAGATTTGAACAAAGGAGGGCAGAAAATGTTTCCTTCGGCAGAGCAGAGGAGAAACAAAAGGGAAGCAACAATCCTTGGAAAACTTGTCATCATCCCTCCCCCTTCCCTCCTGCTGCTACAAAACACATCTCATCTCGCCCATCATCGTCGTCATGATAGCAGTACTAAATACTAATAATACAAAAAAATCCAGATCAGATAAACCCCCCCCCCCCCCTGCCTCCTCTAGCAAAGAACAGAGGAAGAACAAAATTTCCCCCACCCACCCACCCATTTCTCTACACAAACACACGCACCCACCCTTATTTCTCTTGTTTTTTTTATAGTTTTTTTTCTTGTCATGTTTATGTTACAGCGGCCGCCGGTTCCTCTAGCTGGATTTTTTTGTGATCACTAGACTAGAAGTTGGATCCGTCCGTCCGCCCGCCCATCAGGCGGCGACGATGCCGGTCGTGAAGAAGATCTGCCCGCCGCCGCTGCACGGCGACCCGGCCATCTCGGCGGCCGACTTCTTGGGCACGTCGACGGCGGAAGACATGGCGGCGGCGGCGCGGCGCTTCCGCTCCTTCTCCTCCTGGAACTCGTCGCTCACGATGGCGTCGTACCGGCACTCCATGCTGCAGAAGGCGCGCTCGCCGCGGTACATGAAGATGTCCTTCCCGTCCAGCGGCCGCCGGCACATGTCGCAGCACGACAGGAACTCCGCCACGCGGAACGCAGTGCCGCCGTCAACGCCGCCAGGCCGGGCGGACGCCGGGCCGCAGCCTCTGCCGCCGCCGCCGCCGCCGCCGCACAGGCTGGTGGCGCACCGCCCGCTGCACCCGAGCTCCGACACCTCCAGCCGCGCCGCGCGCCGCGGGATGGACACCCTCGGCACCGCCAACGCGGCGGGCTGATGCGGGCCCTCGGCCTCCAGCGCCGCGAGGATCCCGAGCCCGACGCCTCCGACGGCGTCGCGGTGGCGCCACCCGCGGGGCGACGCGCGATCCAGTGGGCTCGTCGGCGACGGCAGGAGGCCGTCGGGCTTCCACTGCGGGATCTCTAGCTTGCGCGCCATGGTCCTCGCCTTCTCCACCATGCCTCGCTGTTGGTTGGACGCGGAAGAAGAGGAGACGTTCTCGCTGGCCGCGCCCGTGCTCCGGTGTCCTTGGCTGGCTGGCTGGCTGCTCCTCCCTGGCTTGGTGGTTGTCCAAGCCAGAGACCAGAGGAGGAGGAGAGGTTGGACGGGCAGAAGAGGAAGGCGAGGATGTGGGAGGGAGAGAAGGGGAGTGGTTTCCTGTATTTGTAGCCCCTGCAACGGCGGTTTCCGGCCTTGCTGTGGGTTTTCTTTTCCTGCTACGGAGCACTTTTTTTTTTCGTGTGTGCGCTATATATTTCTATTTTAAATAGCAGTTTTGTTGGCATCCCTCTGTGGCTAGAGGAACACACGGAGCGGTTGCAATATCTCTACGCCAGCTGGTACAACCCGGTTTTAAGTTTTATCTCGAATGTTGTAATAACAATAACTTGATTTTAGAAATATATCCCAACAAACTGACCGAGTACACTTCAGTACCACTGTAAAAAAATTATACCACTTTTGTCTAATTTTTCACCCGTGTGTCACCTTCTCCGTGTAATGTTCTGCCATCTTCACACTAAGTTCTCGACACACATATATCACATTCTTCCTTATTTGATGGCCACACCCGACACGAAGCAGAGTTGTCAGGCAGGAAATTAATAGATTGAGCAATCAAACAGTGAAATAGTGCAAGCTAGGTGTTATATTGGAACATTGAAGGCTATGCAATGGACAAGAGCATGAGTTGTGCGTCTTTTGGCTTCTAGTCGAAAATTGGGAGAAAACTCATCTGATCTCATCCTCGAGTCTAGAACATCCAGGGAGGGTGTGGATTCAGTTCGATTTGCTACTCTATTCATGTCACAAAAGCAAGAACAAGCTCAATTTATGTTAACAGAGGTCGTGTTTAGTTCCAAAATTGGCGTGGCCAACTTGGAACAGTACCGGTCACGTCGCACTGTAGCAACGTTTATTTTTTAATACAAAAAATTATCCAAAAAATGATAAATTAGACTCAAAATGTTCATCTCGCAAAGTACAACAAAACTGTGCAATTAGTTTTTGATTTCATCTACATTTAGTACTCCATGCATTTGCCGATATTTTGATGTGATGGAGAATCTCCTTTTTGCATAGTGGAATTTGGGGGTTGGATTTGGGAACTAAACAAGGCCAGAGACTCGATCAACCTTCGTCAACAACCTCGGTTTGGGTTAGGAGGGACTTAATTTTGAGGTGAAATAACTTCATTTGGTGACTTGCAGATCAACTAAACTATCGAGCGACCAGGTTATCCATTGAGGAACTCAAATTTGGTAGGGTAAAGTCAATCTAGGTTTGATTTGGGAGGAATAGTGGTTGATCTTGCTACGATGAGATAGGGTAGAGCTCTCTTTAATGGCTTGAAGGGTTGACTTGTGCACTTAACTTTGACAATGGGAAGAGGATAGAAACTAGGGATGGTATGGCTTGTTCAGAGGTTGGCTAGTTGGTGCACTTTAGATACGAAACGGAAATAGAGTTTCTTTGGCTTGAGCGAAAAATGATGGAGAAATGCATGCAAACTAGCAACGGTATATGTGAAGATAATGTAGTTTTAATGTAGTATTGAAGTGTACCAATGTGTTCAGCTGTATACATGTCTCTAAATGGTGTGGCATAACCATTTCTCCCTTCTATTTTTTTCTCAAACTACGAAAAACAAGAGTCCAAAAACAAATTCAAAGTTTGTTGCATATTTTACAAAAATGGATGAAACATAGTATGTTGTAGACATACATTCAATACACTATATGAAACGTGATGAGAGTCCAAAAACAAGGCAGAGTAATAATGTAACAAATTGTAGAGCAAAGATAGTAGAGATACATAACTACTGTATGTTCTAGAAAGAAGAAAAGCGTGTACTCGTACAGAATACAAGTGTACGAGTAGCAACCAGCTGTGGTGGTGGAGGTGGGGCGGAAGGCGACGGGGATAGGACGATCTGTTCGCTGAAAACCATGGACTGTCTTTTAGGTGGAGCAGCAGGGAGTCTGCCACGGCAATACATCACGTCACGTCACGTCGTGTCGTTTTCTTCTTTTCCTCCCAGTTCCTGCCACTTGGGGCCGTTCACCCCTGGCACCGCTGGTGCGTAAGGATGAAAACGCTCTGGAACCGATTGAAAAACTCGTAAATTGTTTTTTATTTTTATATTTAAAATACGAAAACGAAAGTGAAAACGGTAAAATCAGAGACGAACGTAAACTTATGAAATATTAATAAGGTCTTGTTTACTTCCCATCCCAACCCAAAATATTTCCTCTTTCACCCATCACATCAAATCTTTTGACGCATGCATAGAGCATTAAATATAGGTAAAAAAGATAACTAATTGTATAGTTTGTCTGTAAATGTCGGGACGAATCTTTTGAGCCTAGTTAGTCCATAATTGGACAATTTTTGCCAAATAACAACGAAAGATGCTACAGTAACTTTTCACCTACTTTTCGCAAAGTGAACACACCATAATTCTGAAAACGAACCAATTCGAGCGGATTTATGTCAAACACGGTCGATATACGAAAACTCAATACGGAATACCGACCCGTAGGACCAAGTGCATGACTAAGTACATACATGATCAAGTTCAAGTGCATATAATAATTAACAAGTGGATGATCCTTGGTCTTAGGTATTTAACACAATAGCCGACACATAAATACAAGTTTAGAACAAACAATTACTAGCTAGCACGATAATAGGAATTAAAATTAGATGTAGCTACTAGCATACCATTTTAGAATCTGAACTAAAATTAGATGTTATAGAAACATGAACTCGAACTGAGTCATGATGATTTTATTAATTTTTTTGGAATAGATGTAGTATTTTTATTTTAAAGATTTATTCAGATTTTTCTTTTGAGTAACAAAGATTTATTCGGCTGAGGCAAAAACTATCAAATGATTGACTTCGCAGGTGGGGTTAAACCGATGAGCTTGATAGACTATGGCCCAGGTGGGCTTTCGTGTAGATTTTGCTGGCTTCCTGCTATTTAGCACCACCTCGTGAGATGAAGGGACACTAGTACAGAAAACTTATTGGAGGTGGGCATTTTGGCTTAATGGAGGCGGACAATGCAACCGCCTCCAACCATAGGTCACGGTTAATCGTGACTTTATGGAGGCGGTTGCACTGCCCGCCTCTGTTACTAGATTAACGGAGGCGGGTGTCGTATGCTGCCCGCCTCCATTAATCGATTTAAATAAAATAAAAAAAAGTCGAGCAAGCCCAATTGAGCCTGCCATCGTCGTGTCCACGTTGTCCCCTCCAACTCCAGGCTCCCCGCTATCGGATCTGGACCCATCGTCGCTAGATCAGGACATGTCGTCGCCAGAGAAGGACCCGTCGTCACTGGATCTGGACCTACTATCGCCGGAGAAGGACCTATCGTGCCGGCTCTAGATCTGCAAAAGGGAGAGAGAGAGAGAGGGAAGAGTGAGGGAGATGAAGAGCTAAAGAGAGAGGGAGATGAGGAGAGCTGTAAGTACCTCCACCGTCGTCAGATCCCGCGACGCCCGGCCCATGCCCTCGCACCACCGTAGCCGCCCAGCACCACGGCCTCGTGCCACCACGCCGCTCGGCTCCAGTCCCACCACGCCACACTGCATGGCTCCAGTCCCGCCATGCCACGCCACGCCGCCCCGTGCCACGGTGACCCCGCTCGCCACTGCGCGGCGGGCGCCGTCTGGCCCCACACCATCGTGCCATGGCGACCTGGCCCCGTGCCACCATGGTCGTCTCGCGCCACCCAGCCATGCGCCTAGCGAGAGGGGACCGAGAGAGAGAGGCGATGGAGACTGGAGAGAGGGAGGCGCCCCTAGAGAGAGACTGGAGGGAGAGAGAGAGGGAGGCGTGCGAGAAAGAGACCGAAGGGAGTGAGAGCGGCACTTGGGAATGAGTAGCAGTTAGGGTTTCTTGTTTGGTTATATAGTCGACACTAGTTATTGGGCTTGTGAATTGTAGTGGGCTAAGCCAGAATTTTGGAGGCAGGCTTCATAGAATAATCACCTCTGAAAATGGTTTTATGGAGGCGGTTGTTTTAAATCGTCCGCCTCTGTAAATGGACCATTTTTTGAGGCGGTGTCTTAAAATGACCGCCTCTGTAAATCCATTAACGGAGGCTGTTGTGTAAAGGTGACCGCCTCCATTAATGTGGAATTAACGGAGGCTGCTCCCTTGAAAGGATCAAGATGTCCAAGAGGGGGGTGAATTGAGCTTTTCTAAAAATTAATTGCAAGAATTAAATCCTATAAGCCAAAGTTCACCCCTAGTGCCTACTAGTGTTCCTTGTGATTCTACCGGTAAAAAGTTTTGTACTCTAAGTTCTAATCCTAGTCTAGCATGGCAATTCTAGGAAAGTAAACCAAGCAATGAAAGTAATACAAGAAAGTAAATGCTTGAAAGTAAGGGTTAGGAACACGGTGATGTTTTCCTGAGGTATCGGAGAGTCGCCACTCCCCACTAGTCCTCGTTGGAGCACTCGCGCAAGGGTGTAGCTTCCTCTTGATCCGCGCAAGGATCAAGTGCTCTCTATGGGCTGATACTTTGACACTCTGTCGCGGTGAATCGCCCAAAACCACTCACAAGATGAGTTGGGTCATCCACAAGCTCGCCGGATGATCACCAAACTCCTAATCACCACCAAGCCGTCTAGGTGATGGCGATCACCAAGAGTAACAAGCTAGAACTCTCACTTGACCACAACAAGCCTAATGAGAAGGTGGATGCACACTTGCTACTCCCTAGTCACTAATGAGGGATTCTCAAAGTTTGATTCTCAAATCACTACCCTCACTAGAGCTCTTGCACTCCCTTGCACTTGAAAGGTGTTTCTCAGCTGAACAAATGAGCAAGAGACCTCTAAAAGAGGTGGAGGGGATGTATTTATACACTCCACAGTCAAATCCAACCGTTACCTGCCAACTCAGCAAAATACACACTGACCTGACGCGCCAGTCGACGTGACCGGACACGCCGGTCGAACATAACGGTCGAAAAACTGAACGACATCGCTGAGTGACCGGACGCACCGATCAGGGGTGACCGAACGCGTCCGGTCATGCAAGGACCTTACTGTACTTTGACCTAACGCTCGGTCGTGTTCGATCAGTGATGACCGGACGCGTCAGGTCAGCAAAGTACCTTACTAAAACATGACCGGACGCGTCCGATCACTTCCCAGTCGCGTCCGATAAGATCTTTTACCCTCTGAGACATGTGTCAACACGATCAACGCGTCTGGTCCTCGCAGGAACCGTGTCCGGTCAATTAGGTTGAAATGCAGTGACTGTTAGTACTGACTGGACGCGTCCGGTCGAGATAGAGACCGCGTTCGGTCAAGGGTAAACGGCTCAAATGACTTCGAAACGCGACGCAACTTGAACCGAGTTGCTTCCAACCGAACTTTGAGCTTTACCTGAGCTACCTAGTGCTAAGTTTGACAAGTGTGCACCACACCTAAACAAAAGACTCACCTAGGTTAAGCTACTCGCTCATGCCCCCCTTTATAGTACGACCAAAAGAAAGAAGCGAAGATCCTAACGACTATTCCGGATGTAACTCAACACCTTAACATCTGGAACTAACCGTCCTTAATCTTGTCGTTGATCCTTTGAAAACCGAAACGATTTCCATCAAGGGGCATGAATACCATAGTGCCCAAAGCAGTTATCAACCCTATGACCTAACTTATCAAAGTTTCTGCAAAACACACGTTAGTCATGGTAATAATGTGTTGTCATCAATTGCCAAAACTAACTCCCAAGGCCTAGATTCTTTCAATCTCCCCCTTTTTGGTGATTGATGAGAATACTTAGATTTAGAAGATTTAAGAGTTGAGGTTTTCGAACATGCTTGGTTCACATAAGCAAAAAGCAATAAGCACAAGGGGTAAGGAATTGCTTATGTGTTCCAAGCCAACAGGGTGTACTCACAAGATAAAACATGAAGAGTTAGTATACATAAAACATAGCTCATATGAAATTGGAGTAAGGCATGGAAGCACAACCTTATGAGCTAGAACCAATTAAGTGACATGATATATAATAGTGACAAGATAGACCACATATGACTCACGTATCTCACAAGCACACATGTCACAAAATGAAAGGCGGGAAAGTAAACATGATGCATGAATGTAGCACACAAAGAAAAAATGAAACCCTCTATCAACACTCCCCCTGAATCTACTCTCTCCCCCTTTGGTATCAAATGCTAAAAACAAAACTAAGGATCCGACGGGAGAATAGAAGCAGTCGTGTCAGGTGCCAAGGAGCGTGGAGTGATCACAAACTGTGAAGTATCCTTCTCAGACTCTGAGCTATCAGGCTGACCCTCTATAGATACATGTGGCAGTGAAGCAGTCTGGGTCTATAGAGCAGGAGCATGAACTGAAGAAGTAGTAGCAACAATAGGAGCAGTCTCTGTTACCTGAGCCTGAAAAGCACCAACTGTGGGAGGATCTATCGAGGCAACTGACAACAGCACTGTCTCTGTAGTCCTGATCCCTATCACTAGAGGAGCCACTGTCTCGGAAGCCGACATCCCTGAAGAGGTCACAACAGTGGTGTGTGAGGGTGTCGGCTGTTCAGTCAACTCGCTGTAGGAGGCACTCAAGTCAGAGAAAGGAGTGCCTATCAGAAGGTGAGGTTTGGGCTGAGCTGGTGGAGTGAACCCCGTCTGAATAGGAGTGTAGCTCGGGAACTGAAAGGTCTGAGAAACCTGCTGCTGGAGAGAGGTAAATTGAAAGCTCGGCTATCCCTGACTCTGAGGTCCACTAGACTGTAGTGCTAGAGTAAGGACAGACGGTGGTGGAGGAACCCCAACAGTGATGAGGTGTCGCAGGATCTCAAGATACTGCTACTGGATGGCTGCCTGTTGCCTCTACATCTCAAACTGCTGCCTCTGAAACTTGTCCTAACGAGCCTGAATCTAAGCAAATGCAACTGCTGTGTCCTGAGCCTGTCGCTGCATCTGAACCTCCTGCCTCTCCTAGGCCTGGGTTAGCCTCTCAAGGATAGCCACCATGACTGGGTCTGAGCGGGAGGCTGATCCTGAACCACCGGCCTCATGGTCGTGAGACCGAGGAGAGCGGTACCGGGGAATAGGCTAGTAGTCCTTGTCTGTGCTGTCAGTGGCGTCATCCTCAACTGAATCAGCTGGCTGAGCATCAAGATCTGCAAGCTCGGCCTCAGCAAGACCCTCAACGGTCTTGTCCTGCTCAGCTGCTGTCTCTGGAACCTCTGGCCTCTGACGCTGTCCTGACCTAGGTGTCTGCTCTCTAGTAATTGAAGCCCACAACTGTCGAATGTCATACTCTGGGAATGCAGTAGTGGTATCAGATATCTCAGCCCTAATCTCTACAGGCAGGTCACACACAGATCGAATGATAAAGCAAATCCAGTGCGTATATGGTAACTGACGGTGACCCTTGAAGCCCTCTGCCAAAGTGTCCTCCATCTCACATAGCATCAGATCCCAAATATCAAACGGTGTCGAGAGATAAGGTGATGAACAACCCAAAGCTGCATACATGTCAGGCCCTCTCTGTATCCCAGTCTCAAAAGAAGAGTCCGTCTCACAATGGCATCAAGCACTCTAGCAAGGGGTGTCAAGCTGGCAGGTGTACGTCTGGACCCCTCGCCAAATGACTCATGGAAGCAAGGTCTGATCATGTCTGTGGGTGGTACTGTACCTCCATGAGGACGTCTCAGTGGTGAAGTCTGTCCAAAGCACAACTGGTGAATCTTTGTCTCTGAAGCAGGGAGTCTGAGAATCTCCCGTACTATAGTGTTGTATAGTCTACGGTCACGACCTCGGAATGCAAAGTGTATAAACTCGTGAGCAGGGTCAATCCAAAGTGAGGAGTAGAACTCTCTGACCCAAGTCCCATAGTAAGCTCTAGTCCATCCTAGAAAGTCTGACAAACCAGGTAAAAAGGATAAGTGCGGACGGAGCTGCTCACCAACAACCTCAACTAAAGCCTCGAGTCAACAAACTCTCTGAGGTCTGAATGTAATCCCGCTGTTAACATAGGCTCTGTAGAAATCCTTGTGCAGAGGTGTGTAGAAGCCCTCTGAAGCTCGGGGGTCCCGCTGAGGTGGGAACCACCGACCAACCTCGACAAGCCGAAGAGCCTGTACCTGGTGTGCTGTAGCTCCCCACAAGTCAAAGTGCTCGACTAGGGGGTGACCTCGAGCCCTGGGAGGTGGACGACCTTCACGACGCTGGCCCTCTGGCCTAGGAGTCACCTGAGCTCGCGTACGTCCTGAGTGATGACGCGGTGGAGTCTGAACGGTCTGCTCCTCTGTCTCCTCTGTGTCCTCTGTGAGCTGCTCTGCAGGTGCATCCTCTGTCTCCTCTATGGCCTCAGTACCGAGCTGTCGACCTTCAAGATGAAAGCGACGCTCGCCAATATGAATCCCACTGCTTCTGCCACCTCTCTCTGCAAGCTCTGCTGCATCAGCGACTGCCTGTGCTATCTCCGCCTCAGTGGGTGTCCTCTTTCTCTTCTTGGCGGCTATCTTCTTGTGCTTGCCATGGGCTACCTCTGTAACATGAGAGGACTTTTGTCCCTGTCACTCGGTCCACCACCAGCATTCTTGCAGTGAACCATACTAACCAAACTCTGTGACTGAGAAAACCCTGATAGTGAAAGATGATGTACTGACACTCGTGAGGCTTGGCCTCAATCCGTATCCGTAGGCTTGGCCTCGGATTCAAAACTGATCAACTGCCACACACAAAGCACCGACAGGACTCTCTGTAAAGATAGAATAGATAGAGCTACTATAAGCAATATATATTAACTAATAGATAAGTGAGATCCTTATGAAAGCAAGCATATGAGATAAGAAAAGAATAGATCACGATAGCTACCTCCGATAGGCGTGAAACCGGTGAAAAGATGAGGGATCTTGACGGGCGAGAGTTCCACGGAAACGCCGGATGAGCGCTGAAGTGCCGAGACATGCAATAGATGAATTAGAATTTCAACGAGAAGTCATCGACAAACCCTAATTGGAAGATCAAGGCAATGTGAAATCACCTCACGGAGACGAAATCATGTGAAGAGACCTCGACGAAGAACGGTTGTCGCAAAACTTCATGATAGATTAGGGTTAGGTCAAAATGGAGTCACCACTGGAGGATCAATGGAGGCGATGATCAGAGGTGATCCGTGTGGTGAGACACGGCTAAGAGAGCTGCGTGCGGCTATGGCTGGGGGCGCACGCGACTGAGGAGGAACTGCGGTGGCACGAGCGGCTACGACGGCGTGCGAGGGATCGGTGGAGGAGCAGCGGGTTCAGCGGGTGGTGATGACACGACGGCGATGGCGTGGCCTGCGGAGGATGGCTGCGGTGGCTGCGGCGAGGCACGACACGGAGGAGAGCAGCTGGCGTAGCAGCAATGGTGAAGGGCGGTGCTAGGGCACGGATTAGATCATGGCGGCGGCGAGCGGATTGAAAAGGACGGTCGAAAAATGGATCGGGTTGAACGGTTAAGAAAGGGCAGATCCGCTTTTAACGCGATGACCGGACGCGCTGGTCGACTGACCGGACGCGGTGGAGCAGCGTTCCGTCAGAGTCCAATAAGCTCCTGGCACGACCAGACGTGTCCGGTTAGAGCTGATCGGACACTGACAAAGTCCGGTCAGAGATCACCCGGGGAACTCAACACGCTTGACCAGACGCGGTGGTGGGGTCTAGGACCGGACGCAGTGGTCACAATGTCACGTACGGTCCAGCGTCTGGTCACAGATCCTTGAGATTGTCTTTGAGATGACCGGACACGCTGGTGGTCGCCGGGATCGGTCACAGTGATGAAGCAGCATCGTGTCCGGTCCAGCGTCCGGTCCAGTGTCCGGTCGCTGTAAAACGCCTTTCTTCAATCCGATCTTCGACGCGACTTCTCCCAATCAAGTTCCAATTCAAAGAGACTCAAATAAACACCAATTGAAACCAGATATGAGTAACCTCACTCAAACCCTTAAGATTTTCAAAATAATTTGCCTTAGGCTAGTATTATTTTTAGGAAAATATGCAATAAACACCCGAGGAGCAACGTATGGCCATGCAATAGAGTTTATGAACCCTTAGGAGCGTCAAATGCTCTCTCTATTCATGGACGAACACAGAGGTTGCTCAAAGCAAAACCAAAAAGAAACGACAAAGCAACAACCATGCATATGCAATGCAAAGCGAGAAAGAAAGACTAGGTTGCTTGTCAAGTTTGATCCATGGTTAGGCTTCTTCACTCCTCCAAAGGAGGGTTATCGTAACCGTGTTAGATAAGTCCTAGATGCATTGCGGAGAATTAAACATGGCATATAATACAATGCAATGCAATGCAAGGGACAACACAAGCTCATTTTTAAAGTTACTAGAATCAAGCACATATAGTTCACTTCTCAACCTATAAAAGGTAGCCTCATCCAAAGATTTAGTGAAGATATCCGCTAATTGATTTTCACTTCTTACACCTTCTAGTGATATATCATTTTTAGCAACATGATCTCTTAGAAAGTGGTGGCGGATATCAATGTGCTTGGTGCGTGAGTGTTGAACCAGATTATTAGTAATTTTAACGACACTTTTATTGTCACATAAAAGTGGCACCTTATCAAGAACAACTCCATAGTCTAGGAGGGTTTGTTTCATGTATAAGATTTGTGCACAACAAGCCCCCGCGGCAATATATTCCACCTCGGTGGTGGACAAAGCCACACTATTTTGCTTTTTAGATGACTAAGATACTAAAGACCTCCCAAACAAATGGCACCCTCCAGATGTGCTTTTTCTATCAATTTTGCAACCGACATAATCCAAATCGGAATAGCCAACTAGTTGGAATCTAACTCCTTTGGGGTACCAAAGACCAATGCTTGGGGTGTGCTTAAGATATCTTAAGATTCTTTTTATGGCACTTAGGTGAGGTTCTTTAGGGCACGCTTGAAAGTTAGCACACATGCACACACTAAACATGATATCGGGCCTAGATGCGGTAAGGTACAATAAGCTACCAATCATAGAACGGTAGAGAGTTTGATCAACCGGTTTACCTCCCTCATCTAGGTCAAGATGTCCATTAGATGGCATTGGGGTCTTGATTGGCTTACACTCTTCCATTTTGAATCTCTTGAGAAGATTCTTGGTATACTTTTCTTGAGAGATGAAAATTCCTTCTCTCATTTGCTTGACTTGAAAACCAAGGAAGAATGTTAGCTCACCAATCATAGACATCTCGAACTCCTTCGACATCAATTCACCAAATTCCTTGCAATAATCTTCATTTGTTGATCCAAACATGATATCATCAACATAGACTTGACAAATAAAGATCTCTCCATTAAGCTTCTTGGTGAATAGTATGGTGTCGACCTTCCCAATAGTGAAGCCCTTCTCAATGAGGAAGTCCCGGAGACGCTCATACCACGCTCTAGGGGCTTGCTTGAGCCCATATAGCGCCTTGGACAACCTATAAACATGATTAGGATATCTAGGGTCTTCAAACCCGGGAGGTTGATCAACATAGACTAGTTCATTTATGAAGCCATTTAAAAATGCACTTTTCACATCCATTTGATATAGTTTCATTTCATGATGCGATGCATATGCAAGAAGGATACAAATGGCTTCAAGTCTTGCAACGGGTGCAAAGGTCTCTCTAAAATCAAGACCTTCAACTTGAGAGAACCCTTTATAACTAGTCTTGCCTTGTTCCTCATTACTACGCCTTGGTCATCTTGCTTGTTGCAGAACACCCACTTGGTTCCAATGACTCTTGCACCTTTTGGATGCTCTTCAAGTGTCCAAACTTGATTGCGGGTGAAGTTATTCAATTCTTCGTGCATAGCATTCACCCAATCTGGATCTTAAAGAGCTTCTTCTACATTCTTAGGTTCAAGACAAGAGACAAAAGAGTGATGTTCAACAAAAGAGGCAAGCTTTTGAGATCGAGTCATTACACCCTTTGTAGGACTTCTAATGATGAGATCTTATGGATGTGCTTGAAGTAGAGGTGAGTTTCTTCTTTCAACCACTTGAGGAGAGGGTTGGGGAGCATCAACATCTTGAGCTTGTGCCTCGGCTTGTTCATGAGAGACATGAGTGTCTTCATTTTCAACTCTCTCATTCTTATCATCATCTTAAGGCACATGTGATGAAGATGGTGGATTGACAATTTGTACATCATCTTCATCATCTTTAGGCTTGATGTCTCCCACCGGCATGTTCTTTATTGCTTTCCTCAATGGTTCATCACCTACATCATCACAATTCTCAAATGCTCCTTGAGAGCCGTTAGATTCATCAAATTCCACATCATATGTTTTTTCAACCAAACCGGTGGCATGGTTAAATACTCTATATGCTTTGGACTTTGATGAGTAACCAACAAGAAAGCCAATATCACAACGTCTTTGAAACTTCCCTAGGTGTTGACGCTTTTTGTAGATGTAGCATTTGCAACCAAACACCCGGAAGAATAAGACGTCCGGCTTCTTCCCATTTAGCAACTCATAGGGGGTCTTGCCAAGAAACTTTTGTAGGAAGAGGTGATTTGAAGAATAGCATGCGGTGTTGATTGCCTCGACCCATAATTTTTCTGGTGTATTGTACTCATCTAGCATTGTTCTTGCAAGGGTGATCAATGTCCGGTTCTTTCTCTCGACTACACCATTTTGTTGAGGAGTGTAGGTTAATAAAACTTCATGCTTGATTTTAATCTTATCACAATAAGCTTCAATGTTTGTGTTGTCAAACTCTTTGCCATTGTCACTTCTAATCTTCTTTATCTTGACTTCAAATTCATTTTGAGCTCTCTTTGCAAACTTCTTGAAGCAATTTGCCACTTCAGATTTGTCATGAAGAAAGGAAGTCCAAGTGTATCTTGAGTAGTCATCCACAATTACAAGACAATAGAGATTTCTACCCAAGCTCTTGTAAGTTGTAGGACCAAACAAATCCATGTGTAGAAGTTCTAACACTCTTGATGTTGACATGTAAGCTTTGGTTGGATGAGTATTTGTAACTTGTTTGCCGGCTTGACATGCACTACAAGGTTTGTCCTTCTTAAACTTGACATCCTTCAAGCCTCTTACTAGTTCTTTCTTCAATAGCTTGTTGAGAGTGTTCATTCCAACATGAGCAAGCCTCCTATGCCAAAGCCACCCAAGTGAAGTTTTGGTGAATAAGCATGTCATCAAGTTTGCATCTTTGGAGGTGAAATCAACAAGATAGAGATTGTTGTATCTAAAGCCTTTAAAAATCATTTGCTTGTCATCTATCTTTGAAACTACCACTTCATTAGGAGTGAATAAGCATTGGTAGTCAAGGTCACAAAGTTGCCCAACGGATAGTAAGTTGAAACTCAATGAAACAATATAGAGCACATTTAAAAGAGAGTGATCATTTGATATTGCAATCTTGCCTATACCCTTGACTTTGCTCTTTGAATTATCCCCAAAGGTGATCTTCTCTTGACATACCCCATTCTCTTCAAGTGAGGTGAACATACGAGGGTCACCGGTCATATGTTGAGTGCAACCACTATCAATAACCCAGTGAGATTCACCGGTCTTGTAGTTCACCTATACACAAGAGATCAAGCTTTTTGTTTAGGGACTCAAACTTGAGAGGGACCCTTGACTTTCTCAACTAGTGACTTGGCAACCCATATTTTCTTAGGTCTATTCTTGTTTGGGGGACCCAAGAACATGATTTTCATTTTTCTACTTGAATCTTTTCTAAGCATGTAATGAGCATTGAAAGCAAATGGTCTAGCATGCTTGGGCAAGGGTTGTGGTGGTGGAGTTTTGCACTCATGAGCAAAATGGCCCTCTTGTCCACACTCAACACATCTCTTTGGCTTGGGCTTTGACTTGCTTTGTTGTTGTTGAGCTTTAGCCTTCTTCTCTTGATTTGCCAAGTAACCAATGCCACTTCTATCCATCTTCATGATGGTGTTCATGAGTAGCTCACTTTGCAAATATTGGCCTCTTATGAACTTGCTTAGGCCGGTCTTGAGATGCTCTTTCTCTTGCTCGAGCTTTTTGTTCTCTTTAATAAGTGACTCATTTGATATTTGCTTTTCAAGAGCCATCAACTCTTTTAGCTTCTTGTTCTCATTTCTAAGCATCTCATTTTCACTCTTGAGCTTGACATAATCATCATAGTTGTCAAACTCAACCACATTCTTGCCTTTGCCACTAGAGCCTTGCTCAATGCTCTCAATAATCAAGTCATCACATGATGTAACAATATCAATCTTAACAACTTGGTTAGTAGCATCATGTGTCTCAAGAGAAAGCTCATTAGCAACAACAAGACTATCATAATTGATTTTCAATGTAGTATATTTGTCTTTTAGCAAGTTGTGCCTAGTGTTGAGCTCATCATGCTTCTTCTCAAGTTTTTCATGTTCATCTCTAAGCTCTTTGTTAGAAGTTTTGAGCTCCTTGAGAGTAGAAGACATAATTTTATTTTGATCTTTGAGCTCATCACTAGTCTTTTGTGCATTCTCAAGCTTAGATGAGAGTGAGTCATTTTCATTTTAGAGCTCATCATTTTCATTTCTAGTTCTTCTTATGACTTTAGAGTATTTGTTCAACAATTTTACAAGTTCATCATAAGAAGGTGCATCATATTCATCATCACTATCACTATCATCATCATCACTCTCATTGTTTTGTACCTTTCGTTCACCCTTGGCCATAAGACATAGGTGAGAAGTGGACGATGATGGTGAAGGTGGCGGTGAAGGTGGTGATGAAGATGTCGGTGAAGATGATGATGGCCCAATTACAAATGCGACGACCTTCTCTTTCTCATCGTCGCTCTCATCACCGGAGGACTCACATGATGACTCAATGTCGGTGAGCCAATCACTAACAATGTAAGCTTCGCCTCACTTCTTGTGAAACTCTTTTCTCTTGTCATCCTTCTTTTTGTGTGACTTGTTTTTCTTCTTCTCATCTTCTTCATCACTTGAATCATTTTTCTTGTCCTTGTTCTTGTTCTTATACTTGTCTTTTGGAGACTTAGAGCATTGATGAGCTAAGTGGCCAAGTTCACCATAATTGTAGCAATCCATCTCGGATATAGGCTTCCTTTTGCTACTTGTGAAGAACTTCTTCTTCTTGCCATCGAACTTGATGCCACTCTTGTTGAGCTTCTTTAGCATCTTGGTGGTCTTTCTCACCATGAGTGCAAGTGATGCATCATCAATATCACTTTCACTTGAGCTTTCTTGCACCATCATGGCTTGACTCTTCTTCTTTTTCTTGTCATGGCTAGCTTTGAAGGCCGAGTCCTTCTTCTTGGAAGATGATGAGCCCTCTTCCGGAGTGATGTGCATGTACATCTCATGTGCATTGATCTTTCCCAATACTTGTGTTGGTGTTGCGGTGGAGAGATCACTTTGGTGAAGCACGTTGACAATGTGACCATACTTCTCAACGGGAAGAACGCTCAAGATCCTCCTTGCAACATCCGATTGACTCATTTGAGTGAGCCCGAGAGCATTGAGATCCTCTACAAGAACATTCAATCGAGTGTACATTTCATTAGCACTTTCTTTGGGAAGCATCTCAAAAGAATTAATTTTCTTCAAAGCAATGTGATAGCATTCCTCATGCTCACTCTTAGTTCCCTCATGGAGAGCACAAAGGTTTTCCTACAATTCATGAGCATTTTTTTTGCATTACGCACACAATTGAAGATATCCTTGCCTAGGCCCTGGTAGAGTGCATTTTTTGCCTTTGCATTCCACCGGTCGTACTTCTCCTCGTCACCACTTGGGTTGGCGGGATCCTTGATAGTAGGAAGCCCTTCGGTTGCGGCTCTAATACACCCAACATCTATGGCTTCGAGGTACGCCTCCATGCGAATTTTCAAATATGGAAAATCATCTCCCTCAAAGATGGGAGATGGTCCTTCCCCATTAGACATCTTTCTCTAGGCGGTGAAGCCTAAATTAGGAGCAACTCGGCTTTGATACCAATTGAAAGGATCAAGATGCCTAAGAGGGGGGTGAATTAGGCTTTTCTAAAAATTAATTGCAAGAATTAAATTCTACAAGCCAAAGTTCACCCCTAGTGCCTACTAGTGTTCCTTGTGATTCTACCGGTAAAAAGTTTTGCACCCTAAGTTCCAATCCTAGTCTAGCATGGCAATTCTAGGAAAGTAAACCAAGCAATGAAAGTAATACAAGAAAGTAAATGCTTGAAAGTAAGGGTTAGGAACACGACGATGCTTTCCCGAGGTATCGGAGAGTCGCCACTCCCCACTAGTCCTCGTTGGAGCACCCGCGCAAGGGTGTAGCTCCCCCTTGATCCGTGCAAGGATCAAGTGCTCTCTACGGGCTGATTCTTTGACACTTCGTCATGGTGAATCGCCCAAAACCGCTCATAATATGAGTTGGGTCATCCACAAGATCGCCGGATGATCACCAAACTCCCAATCACCACCAAGCCATCTAGGTGATGGCGATCACCATGAGTAACAAGCTAGAACTCTCACTTGACCACAACAAGCCTAATGAGAAGGTGGATGCACACTTGCTACTCCCTAGTCACTAATGAGGGATTCTCAAAGTTTGATTCTCAAATCACTACCCTCACTAGAGCTCTTGCACTCCCTTGCACTTGAAAGGTGTTTCTCAGCTGAACAAATGAGCAACAGACCTCTAAAAGAGGTGGAGGGGATGTATTTATACACCCCATAGTTAAATTCAACCGTTACCTACCAACTCAGCAAAATACACACTGATCGGACGCGTCGGTCGACGTGACCGGACGCGCCGGTCAAACGTAATGGTCGAAAAACTGGACGACATCGCCGAGTGACCGGACGCACTGATCAGGGGTGACCGAACGCGTCTGGTCATGCAAGGACCTTACTGTACTTTGACCTGACGCTCGGTCGCATCCGATCAGTGATGACCGGACGCGTCAGGTCAGCAAAGTACCTTACTAGAACATGACCGGACACGTCCGATCACTTCCCAGTCGCGTCCGATAAGATCTTTTACCCTCTGAGACACGTGTCAACACGATCAACGCGTCTGGTCCTCGTAGGAACCATGTCCGGTCAACTAGGTTGAAATGTAGTGACTGTTAGTACTGACCGGACGCATCCGGTCGAGACAGAGACCGCGTTCGGTCAAGGGTAAACGGCTCAAACGACTTCGAAACGCGACGCAACTTGAACCGAGTTGCTTCCAACTGAACTTTGAGCTTTACCTAAGCTACCTAGTGCTAAGTTTGACAAGTGTGCACCACACCTAAACAAAATACTCACCTAGGTCAAGCTACTCGCTCATGCCCCCCCTTTATAGTACGGCCAAAAGAAAGAAGCGAAGATCCTAACGACTATTCCGGATGTAACTCAATACCTTGACATCCGGAACTAACCGTCCTTAATCTTATCATTGATCCTTTGAAAACCGAAATGATTTCTATCAAGGGGCATGAATACCATAGTGCCCAAAGTAGTTATCAACCCCATGACCTAACTTATCAAAGTTTCTGCAAAACACACGTTAGTTATGGTAATAATGCATTGTCATCAATTGCCAAAACCAACTCCCAGGGCCTAGATGCTTTCATCTCTTATGTCGACCGCCTCCGTTAAACTTTAACCGAGGCGGGCGATTTGTTGGCCGCCGGAGCCTGGCTGCACTGGGAACATTGGAGGCGGGCAAAAAGTGTGCCTGCCTTCAATCAAAAAAGTGCAACGCCACCTAAAAGGAATCGTGTACTAGTGGGAGATGAGGCTAGGCGCCGTCTATAAGAGAGGGCAGCTGGCCATCAGTAGAAAGAACGCAGCTGCGTGGTGAGCAGCCTATAATTGTGCTATATGACTTGTGCAGTTGGCCAAATTCGGTTTAAACCGAATTTTGAATTCAGAATATATCAAATTAAAAGTTAAAAAGTAGAAAATGGTCGAAAAATGTTGTCGGCGTTTGGTCCTGCGGGGGTCCTAAGCCACCGAGTGAATCAAATGTTGCGTGTCCCTAATCTGGATGGTGATGCAAGGAGAGTACATGGAGGTTTATCCTGGTTCAGGCAAAAGAAGGCCCTACGTCCAGCGGGGAGGGGAGAGTATTGTATTTCCTTGCACCTAAGTGCTTGCGTAGGGGTTACAAGCTGTGAGAGAGGGAACCGAGCCCAGGTCTCAGAGAAAAAGTGAGAGTACAAAGGAGATTGCTTGAGATGTTGATCTTCGATGGCGGGATGGAGACTGGTTTTTCGTTGTCTGTTGCTCGTTGTTCGTTGTTTGCCCCCTTGTAGAGCCCCTGCCTGCCCTTTTATAGGGTAAGAGGAGGCAGGGACGCTGGGGATGCCTTTGAGGTGAAGTTTTGTCGATCCCTATGGAGGTGGCTGTAGCGACGTGCCCTGAGAATGGCCGGCCATCCCTGGACACCATGGTGACGTAGAGGATGAGACGGTGAAAAGACTCCAAGCCCTGTGCCACCTTGGCCTTTCTTCCTTGTTGACCGGCGGTGGGTCAAGGCCGCATCGAGGCCGGGTCGAGGACGGGTCGAGGGTGAGCGGATAAGGCCGAGCCCCCAGGATCGGGGGGTACAGTCCTTGTCGTATCCTCCCTCGAGGGTGATCAGTGGTGAAATAGTGCACGGTATGGTGCGTACAATGACAGGTTTTCACCTTCCATCCCGGGATGGGTAGTAAAAAGTGAGATTTGACACCGGTACTGCTTCCATGCCGGTTACTGCTATAGCCATGACGGTAGGAAGTAGTTGGTAGTCGCATTAAATGCTCTGACGTTTGTCTCAGAGTTTGGTGAATAAGGCGGGTCGAGTGGCCCGACCCAGGGTCGTGCGAGTCAGAGATTTCCCGGTAGTCGAGGTGTCTTATCGAGCGAGCCTCGTATGAGTTGGAACGCGGTCGAGGTATCCCATTGAGCGTGCCTCGTACGAGTCAGAACGTAGTCGAGGCGTCCCGTTTGCTATTTTGGCTCATCCCGTTTATGGGTAGCGGTTTTTGTTTTTCTTAATCGTTGATTGTGGGTACCCCTAGTTTTTGGTACCCGACAGTAGCTCCCGAGCCTTTGGGTGAGTGTGGATCACTCTCACAGAGGCTCAGTGGTTCATGAACTGGAGTCGTAGCGTTGTAGCCTTTTCTGGGGGGTGCGCGCGAGCGCACCCACCGGGTGTAGCCCCCGAGGCCTCGGTGGAGTGTTTTGACTCCTCTGAGGTCTTTTGCACGCTCTATTGAGGAATGCTCTCGTATCGTGGCGTGTTCTGTTTTCTTTTGTTCAAGGTTTGGCTTTCTGCGGTCGAGCCCCCGAGCCTCGCGCGCATGAGGTCGATCAGAGTCTTGGCCGTATTTTATCGTTCGACCCTCACGCTCCCTTTCTTAGGAAAAAGGAGGAGGGGTGGGGAACGTCATACTACCCTCGTCGAGCGAGTTCCAACGGTCTCCGATGAGCTGTTAACGGAGAATTCGAGTGGGAGTCCGTGCTCCATTCGGTAGGAGTCAGCTAGCGGCCACGGAGGCGCTCTAAAAAATGCCAAAGAGTAGTCATGTGGATCTCGATTCCTTGCAATAGGATTCGAGGGCTCGATGCCTCCCTCCGAGGGGATTCCTCCGTCGACCTCTCTTTTAGCCTCGAATACGTCTGGGGGCGCCTCGAGAGCGTGGCTCAAGCCCTAGCCTTGTATGGGCGCGTCCCTAGTCGTCCCTGACTCCGCTACTCGAGGACAACTGTCAAACACTGGCCGAGGGCCAGCTTTTGATACCTCAAGGTTTATATCGGGCTCAGAGCCCGTGGTCCATTCGTTTGGGAATATCCGTCCGTGGATACTTTTCCTGCCCGTTTGGGGCACATCTTTTTAGGAGGGGAAGCGAGATCGGCGCGGTAGTGGGCGGCGTGGTGCGAAGGTTATGGAGTGCACGACGGACACATGCCCCTATCTACGGATTTTGAGGGAGCGGTTAGGTAAGGTCATTGAATGTGGCAACTGTTCCTACCTTTTCGCCCGCCCGTTGGCCTTCCATCGGGGTATAAGTGTGAGGCTCGGGGTTCCGTTTACCCCTACATGCCCTTTGCGTCTTTGCCTTCTTTGCCTTCTTCGCCTTATTCACGCCCTTTAGCCACCGTCCACCGCCACCGTCGCTCTTTCGTCTGCCGTCGCCGCGCGCCGTTTTTCTGACAACAATGGCGGGCAAGAGCCAGATCCTTCCTGCGGACGCGTGGGCTCGTTCCTTGGTGACAGAGAGGAGGCTAGAGGAGTTGGTCTGTGACGGGCTTCTGCGGCCAAGGGCGAGCCGGACCCAGCCAGAGTGGAGAGTGCCGCCGTCCGACCACCGGGAACCAGCGCCCTCGGAGGGCTACGTGGTGTGCTTCGTGGCCTTCCACGAGAGGGGGTTCGGAGTGTGCCGGCTAGACACTTCATGCGGGCGCTCCTCCACTACTACAAGGTGGAGCTGCACCACCTCGCCCCCAACTCCATCTCGTAGGCTGCCATTTTCACGGTGGTCTACGAGGGATACCTGGGGATAGAGCCACAATGGAATCTGTGGCTCCACCTCTTCAAGGCGGAACACTTCGCCAAGAAGACAGGCGAGCGAGGGGTGCGGTGCGTAGTGCATGCGGGGAGCTGCACTCTTCAAGTTTGGTCAGGTCGAGGCGATCAATACATCCCTTGCATCTAATTTCGTCGAACAGCGGCTGGCACGACGGCTGGTTTTACTTGCGCAACGACGGCGACCAGCTATCGAGGTTCTCCGGGCGGGTGCTGATGTCGTGCGAGGAGAACTAGACGTATGGCGTCCTCGAGGATGACAAGCCAAAACTGCAGCCGCTGCTCGACGTGTTGAGAAGACTTCGTCAACGCGGGCTGACGGTGGGAATGGTGGCCACAGCGTTCCACCGCTGGAGGGCGCTGCCTCTGATGCAGCGCCGACTCCGGCTCGACGAGATGACACCGAAGGTGTCGTTGGAGGGGATTCAGATGTCGCATGTGTCCCTCCCCCTCGACGAGGTCACCCGGTGTGCGCGGTGGAAGGTGGAGAGTTTCAAGTAGGAGGACACCGACAGGGTCCCGATGCGCCCCACTCAAGGCTTTGAGCCTCTGGTAAGTGTCATTTCTGATAGTCTTAAGTTCTTTTGCTTCCAGATTCCCTCGATTAATTCGATCGAGGCTTGTGTGCAGGATCTATCAGCAGTCAAGAAATCACGGCCGCCGGTTCCAGAAGATCGTGCCGCTCGGGAGGCTCGACACCTCTTGGCGGCCTAGAAGAAGGAGGAGAAGGACACTGCCAAGAAGTGTCAAGTCCGAAAGACCCTCGAGCAGGAGGCGTTGAAGAAGCGCCGTCGCCAACAGAGCCTCGATGGGATTCCACTCGAGGAGTCTCCCTTCGAGATGGTCTCGGGGGAGGATGAAGACAGCGGCGACGATGACGCCGGGTCACGGTATGATACCGTGACTTTTCTGGCGCACCTCTGTAAGGTCCAAATATGCTAGAGGGGGGGTGAATAGCCTAATTAAAAACTTCTACAAGAATTACTTAACCACAAGTTAGTACGAAAGGTGGCAAAGCAAAAGCACTAGCTCTAACTAATTAAGCAAGCCACCTACACAAGTCTAGTACAAGGCTATCCACTAAACACAACAACAACTACAAGCTAGAAACAAGAAGTAATACAAGAGAAGAGCTTTGAGAGATTATACCACCGTGTAGAGATGAGAAGTATCAATCAATTAATAACACAAGAGAAATCCTCAGGAAGAGAATGACACAAGAATTTATCCCGAGGTTCACTTGCTTCCCGGCAAGCTACTCCCCGTTGTGGCGATACACCCACTTGTCGGTTCGTGAGCTAATCGACTATCAAGAGTCGAGCCCTCGGCGGGCGCCGCACAACCGCACACAAGATGGAGATCCTCCAAGCCACGAGCTTCACTAGAGTATCCAATTTGCGAACTCCCGCGGGGAAGGATCAAGAACCCCTTACAACACTTGGTGAAGGCTCCAACAATCTCCAATTGTGAGCTCAATCACCTCCGCTGCTCCAAGTCATCTACCATGTTGGGAAACACGGAAGAGTAACGAGAAATCCGCAGCAACTCGAAGATCAAGTGCCTCTAGAATGCAACTCTCAAGCAATGCACTTGAATCTCACTCAATCTCACTCAAGATGTGCAACTATGCAAAGAGATGAGTGGAGGGGTTGTTCTCTAGCTCAAAGTATGTCTCTAGGTCTCAAAATGTGCAAGAGTTACCCTAAAACCCCGGCCAACGTCTATTTATAACGAAGGGGTACGCAGCTAGCCGTTAGGAACTCAAACAGCCGAAATCGCGCTGATCGGACGCGCTGGTCATACTGACCGGACGCGCTGGTCACACTGACCGGACGCGCTGGTCCCGCAACTGACCGGACGCGCTGGTCAGGCCTGAGTAGCGCTCAACGAAACAATAACCGGACGCGCTGTTGAACTGACCGGACGCGACAGAGCCAGCGTCCGGTTAGAGTCCAGTAAGCTCCCTGGATGACCGGACGCATCCGGTCATTAGTGACCGGACGCGCTGCGCGTCCGATCATCAAACTAAAAACCGCACAGACGCTGAACACTGACCGGACGCGTCCGGTCATACAGAGACCGCGTCCGGTCCAGCGTCCGATCATCTCTGTGACCTCCGTTCGCCTCCGTTTCTTTTCGGACTTTCGGCACAGTAGAAAATAGGCGTTTCACTTCTCCAAAAAGCACCGAATCCCGCCTCGCAAGCTCGGTGGGAGGGAGAGAGGAACCCAAACCCCTCTCTACCGCTTAAACTCCACCGCCTTCGCAAATGTGCTAACACCACCAAGTATACACCACCATGTGCATGTGTGTTAGCATTTCACAATCATTTTTCAAGGCGTTATGTTAGCTCTTTACTAGATCCTAATGCATATGCTCAAGATATTGATCTAGTGGCACTTGATTTCCGAGCTAACCGTGATTGCCCCTCTTGATAGTCGGCTATGTATCCTAAACCCGGTCAATCACTTCTCTACTCATCTTAGACCGGCAAAAGGAAAACCCTATAGTTATACCTTTGCCTTGCGCTCTTAGATCCTTCTCTTTCACTTGATCATCATGTGCATCTCCACCATGATCATCATTTTATGTCCATGCACCATCTCTTTGTGATCTTGTGGCCACCACTCTTTGCCACATACACCTTCATCACATGTGTTGCTTGTGCCTAACTCAAAACACTTAACTCATGGCATTAGCAACTTGGTGTCATTAATTACCAAAACCATACTTGGGCTTTCAGTCTCCCCCTTTTTGGTAATTGATGACAACCATCACAAAGATATGAAATGAAATCAATTTTCAATTTCGATAATGTTAGCTCCCCCTACATATGTGCTTCCATGAGTTTGGTTCAATTATGCACATATGTATAGATTTGAATTTTGGGAGAGTTACTACTATCAAAATGATGCTAAAGTATATAGAATGGACCTTTGAAGCGTGATACCAATCGGAGTTGCCTTTATATACCATCCTTAGCATCGATGTAGCTAGACACCACTTGTAATACATTACTTGTAAAGATCACAAACACTAAAGTACCCCGTGAGATCAACATTATAAGCAAAAGGTGTCTAGATACCGCTTGTAAAGCTACTCTCAACAAATCATCATTCAAGTTCTATTTCTAGCAAACATCATACATAAGCTTTGCAATGCAACACATCATCATGTTAGTGCACATATGAATGCAACAAATAATTCATGAGCTTGCTCCCCCTACTTGTATGCTCAATTTTAATTGATCCCTTTCTCCCCTTTTGTAACTTAACTTTTTATCTTTATGACTTTTCTCTCCCCTGTGACTTTTCTCTCCCCTTATTATATCTTATTCCCTCTTTGCAATATCTTTGTGACTTTTCTCTCCCCCTTTGTCAACAATCACCAAAAAGGTGCCAATTATAGTGAGAGATAAGTCAATCAATATGAGAGAGTCCAAATTATGGTTCAATCTAGATCACTTGCCTAGAATATGTAATTCGGTTTGATCCAAGCACAAGCTTCTTCACACCTCATAAAGTATAAGGGTTATCTTGAGCATGTTGAATTACACATCATGAGCTTATTTTCTAGATTCAACACTAGGTTTGTAAGCCCACAAACATATCATATGCTACCACTAGATCAATCAATCATAGAAGCAATAGTGGTATCATATATACATCAAAATCATTTGATTTTCATGAATGAGCCTATTTATCATGCAAAGATGTCTATATGTTCTAACCATGTCCTTAGCAAAGTATGAATGATATACCAAATAACTTTACCTTGCTATGTTGGAGGAGAGGCATGTCATATAAGAATGTGGGGGTGCACTCATTTCAAGTTGGAGAAGTCAAGTATGTTCAATTCATTCTTCAACTTGTAAAATCTCTTTTCATCAAGTGGCTTTGTGAATATGTCGGCTAGTTGATCTTCGGTGCCAATGCTTTTAATGCTAATATCACCCTTTTGTTGATGGTCTCTTATGAAGTGATGCCTTATGTCAATGTGCTTGGCTCTTGAATGTTGAACTAGATTTTGAGTCATCTTGATAGCACTTTCATTGTCACAAAACAAAGGCACATTCTTGAATTTGATTCCAAAGTCATTCAAGGTGGCTTTCATCCAAAGCAATTGTGCACAACAACTACCGGCACTAATGTATTCGGCCTCGGCGGTAGATAGTGCAACACTATTTTGTTTCTTTGATGACCATGAAACAAGAGACCTTCCAAGCAATTGACAAGTGCCACTTGTGCTCATTCTATCAATCTTGCAACCACCATAGTCGGAATCCGAATATCCAATCAACTCAAAGTTAGACCCCTTTGGAAACCATAATCCAACATCATGAGTGCCCTTAAGATATCTCAATATCCTCTTGGTTGCTTTCAAGTGACTTTCTCTAGGTGAAGCTTGATATCTTGCACACTTGCACACACTAAACATCACATCCGGCCTAGAAGCAGTGACATAGAGCAAACTTCCAATCATAGACCGGTATAGCTTTTGATCTACCATATTTCCACTATCATCAATACCCAATTAATCATTTGTACCCATTGGTGTACTCATTTGCTTAGCATCTTGCAATCCAAACTTCTTGATCATGTCCTTGATGTACTTGCCTTGACTTACAAAAGTGCCATTCTTCATTTGCTTGATTTGAAGTCCAAGGAAGTAACTAAGCTCTCCAATCATAGACATTTCAAACTCATTAGCCATCATATTTCCAAACTCTTCACAAAAGTCTTGGTTAGTTGATCCAAAGATAATGTCATCCACATAGATTTGCAATACAAACAAGTCATTTCCAAGCTTCTTGGTGAAGAGAGTGGTGTCAACCTTTCCCATCTTGAACCCTTTAGAGAGGAGAAAGTCCCTCAACCTCTCATACCATGCTCTAGGTGCTTGCTTCAAACCATACAATGCCTTCTTTAGCTTGTAAACATGGTCGGGCTTCTTGTCATCTTCAAAACCGGAAGGTTGCTCAACATAAACTTCTTCATTGATGTAGCCATTGAGAAATGCACTCTTGACATCCATTTGATAGAGCTTGATGTTGTGTGCACAAGCATATGCTAATAAGATTCTAATTGCTTCCAATCTTGCAACCGGTGCATATGTCTCTCCAAAGTCAAGACCCTCAACTTGAGTGTATCCTTGTGCTACTAATCTTGCTTTGTTCCTTACAACCATGCCATCTTGATTTTGCTTGTTTCTAAAGACCCACTTAGTACCAATCACATTGTAGTTCTTTGGCCTTCCAACAAGTTCCCAAACTTGATTTCTAGAGAAGTTGTTTAGTTCTTCATGCATGGCATTTACCCAATTGGAATCTTTCAAAGCATTTTCTAGTTTCTTAGGTTCTTCAAGTGACACAAATGAGTAATTCTCACAAAAGGATGCTAATCTTGATCTAGTTTGAACACACTTTGAATTCCACCAATGATTTGGTTCAATGGATGATCTCTTGCAATACTAGTAGGTTGGAGTATTGGGAGTTGATTGCTTCCACTTGTTTGACCTTAAACTTGAGCTTCATCATGAGTACCACTAGAGCTTGCTTGATTTGTATCAATTTGCACACTTTGGTTGATCACATGAATATCATCATCATCAACTTGCATCGGCCTTATATCACCAATGTCCATGTTCTTCATTATGTTTGGCAATTGATCTCCTCTCACATCATCAAGGTTTTGAGCTTCATTTTGAGATCCTTGGGTTTCATCAAACTCAACATCATGAACTTCTTCCAAGGTGCCATTTGTGAGATTTCAAACTCTATATGCTTTGCTTGTGGTAGAATAACCAAGTAAGAACCCTTCATCACATTTCTTTTCAAACTTGCTTAATCTAGTGTCTTTCTTGAGAATATAGCATTTGCAACCAAACACTCTAAAGTATGCAATGTTGGGCTTTCTTCCATTCAATAGCTCATATGGTGTCTTCCCAAGCTTTCCATGGCAATAGAGACGGTTGCTACAATAGCAAGCCGTGTTGATAGCTTCACTCCAAAATAAATGACTCACATTATATTCACTAAGCATTGATCTAGCCATATCAATCAAGGTTCTATTTTTCCTTTTAACTACACCATTTGATTGAGGAGTGTATGTTGGTGAGAATTGATGTCCAATACCAAGATCATCACATAAATCTTCGATTCTTGTGTTCTTGAACTCACTACCATTGTCACTTCTAATCTTCTTGATGGTAGTCTCAAACTCATTTTGCACTCTCTTGACAAAAGACTTGAATAGATCATAAACATCACTCTTGTCATAGAGAAAGAACACCCAAGTATATCTAGTGTAGTCATCCACAATCACAAAACCATACTTGTTGCCACCAATGCTAGTATATGTTATTGGCCCAAACAAGTCCATGTGCAATAGCTCAAATGCCTTTGATGTGCTCATTTCACTCTTAGTAGGATGTGACTTTCCAACTTGTTTGCCGGCTTGACAAGCACTACATGGTTTATCCTTTTCAAAGGTGACATCTTTCAAGCCTCTAACTAAGTCATGCCTCAAAAGTTTATTTAATTGTTTCATTCCAACATGACCAAGCCTTCTATGCCATAACCAACCCATACTAGATTTGCTAAGCAAGCATGATGTCAATTGTGTCTCACTATCATTGAAGTCAACCAAGTATAAGCTACCATGTCTAAATCCTTTGAATATCAAGTTTGATCCATCAACACTTATGACTTCAACATCATCACTACCAAATATGCACTTGAAGCCAAGATCACAAAGTTGTGCCACCGATAAAAGATTGAAATCCAAGCTCTCAACTAGCAATACATTAGATATGCTCATGTCATTTGAGATAGCAATTTTACCAAGCCCCTTGACCTTGTCTTTCTTGTTGTTACCGAAAGTGATAGCATCAAAACCACCATTTTGACTTGTATCAATTGATTTGAACATACAAGAATCTTCGGTCATATGTTGAGTGCACCCACTATCAAGCACCTAATGCCTTCCTCCGGCTTTGTAATTGACCTACAAGATAAGATCAATTCTTTTTAGGTACCCAAACTTGTTTGGGTCCTCCAAGGTTAGAGACTAAGCTCTTTGGTACCCAAATGGCTTTCTTCTTTGAGCCCATCCATGGTGCACCAATGAACTTAGCATGAACACCATTTGTACCCTTGGTAAGTATATAGAAAGAATCAAACTTAATTGAGGATACATTAGCTTTGGATTTCTTGTTCATGCATTGTTGCTCTATGTGACCAACTTGCTTGCAACTTTTGCAATAGCTACCATTGTTCTTCACAAAACGAGTCTTGTGAGGAGCAAAAGCAGCCTTGCCTTTCTTGGGGTTATAGCTCAATCCCTCTTTATAGAGAGAAGCCCTTTGGCTACCCAAGCACATAAGTAAGCGGTCCTCACCACCATAAGCCTTAGCTAAGGTGTGATTGAGCTCTTTTACCTCCTTCTTGAGATTTTCATTCTCAACTATTAGTGTGGAGTCACAAGTGAAACCGTCACTACTAGATGAGGATGATGTAGATGAGCTACATGAAGGGTTAGTGGGAGCAACAATAATAGGCTTATGAAAAGTTTCATCAATTATATCACAGGATATGCCTATGTTGCAAGTTTTAGCTTTCTCAACATTAGTTGGTATGTTTTCACATTTTTCAACTAGAGAGGAATGAGCTTCTTCAAGCTTAGTGTGAGACTTTTGAAGCTTCTTATGGTCTACCTTTAGATTCTCATAAGATGCCCTAAGCTCATCAAGTTCTTGCATAAGGTTTTTCTTTTCTTTAAGCAAGCCCTTGCACTCCTTTCTAGATTCTTTAAAATGTTGAGTGCAATCTTCTAGCATAGTGATTAGTTCATTTTTAGTGAATTCTTCTTCATCACTATCACTATCACTATCATTATTATGATCACTCTCATCATCGGATGATACCTTAGCGGCCTTAGCCATGAAGCATGATGGAGTGTCGAAGAGAGAGACCTTCTCTTGGATGGCAATGCTAGCATGTCCCTTCTTCTTACTCTTGTTGTCATCCTCATCATCACTTGAGGAATCATCACTATCCCATGTAGCAACATGAGAATCATTCTTCTTCTTATAAGAGCTCTCCTTCTTCTCTTGCTTCTTCTTTTGCTTCTTTCTCTCCTTCTTGATAGCATCTTCATCATCACTATCATAAGGACATTTTGCAATGAGATGGTCCTTGCTATGTCATCTAAAGCATCTCATGGTATGCTCATTCTTCTTGGATGAGTTCTTCCTCCTTCTTGCACGAAAGCCTTTCTTCTTCATGAATTTGCCAAATTGCTTGACAAAGAGAGTCATCTTCTCATCAATGTCATCACTATCACAAGAGCTTGAGTCTTCATCACTTGATGATTCAATCTTAGATTTGCCCTTGGATGTGGTGGCTTTGAATGCCACACTCTTCTTCTTTTCATCATCTTTCTTCTCATTTTCTTTCTTCTTCTTCTTGACCAACTCATCCTTCTCATCATCTTCTCTATATAAATCATCGGTCATCACTTCTTGAAATATTTGTTGAGGAGTTGAATCCTTCAATGTAGTCCTCACTAGCATGGTGATCAATGTATCAAATCTCTTGGGTAGACTTCTCAAGAACTTCATAGAGAATTGATTGTCCTTAACCTCCTCACCAAGTGCCTTAAGCTCATTGACAAAGACTTGCAACCTATGAAACATCTCTGGTACACTCTCATCATCTTGCATCTTGAAGCTTGAAAATTTTTCTTGCAAGATATATGCTTTAGCGGTCTTTGTGCCCTCGGTGCCCTTAAATGTTTCTTCTAGCTTGGCCCAAGCATCATGAGCAATCTCTATGTTCTTTACTTGCTCAAATGTCTTGTCATCTAATGCCTCATGAAGAGCACTAATGGCAATGTTATTACATTGGAGCTTCTTCTCTTCTACCGGTGTAGGTGCTTCCGGATTAGCAACCTCAAATTTTATTTCGGTGACCTTCCACACTTCTCTATTGATTGACTTGAGGTGTGCGGTCATCTTAACCTTCCAATATGCATAATTTGTGCCATCAAAGTGAGGTGCCTTCTTGGTATTGTTGATGTGCAAACTTAATTGAGCCATTTCTTTTTCACCGTAGGTTGTTAAGCCTCAAATAAACGGTGCCTCGGCTCCAATACCACTTGTAAGGTCCAAATAGGCTAGAGGGGGAGGGGTGAATAGCCTAATTTAAAACTTCTACAAGAATTACTTAACCACAAGTTAGTACGAAAGGTGGCAAAGCAAAAGCACTAGCTCTAACTAATTAAGCAAGCCACCTACACAAGTCTAGTACAAGGCTATCCACTAAACACAACAACAACTACAAGCTAGAAACAAGAAGTAATACAAGAGAAGAGCTTTGAGAGATTATACCGCAGTGTAGAGATGAGAAGTATCAATCAATCAATAACACAAGAGAAATCCTCGGGAAGAGAATGACATAAGAATTTATCCCGAGGTTCACTTGCTTCCCGGCAAGCTACTCCCCGTTGTGGCGATACACCCACTTGTCGGTTTGCGAGCTAATCGACTATCAAGAGTCGAGCCCTCGACGGGCGCCGCACAACCGCACACAAGATGGGGATCCTCCAAGCCACGAGCTTCACTAGAGTATCCAATTTGCGAACTCCCGCGGGGAAGGATCAAGAACCCCTTACAACACTTGGTGAAGGCTCCAACAATCTCCAATTGTGAGCTCAATCACCTCCACTGCTCCAAGCCGTCTACCGTGTCGGGAAACACGGAAGAGTAACGAGAAATCCGCAGCAACTCGAAGATCAAGTGCCTCTAGAATGCAACTCTCAAGCAATGCACTTGAATCTCACTCAATCTCACTCAAGATGTGCAACTATGCAAAGAGATGAGTGGAGGGGTTGTTCTCTAGCTCAAAGTATGTCTCTAGGTCTCAAAATGTGCAAGAGTTACCCTAAAACCCCGGCCAACGTCTATTTATAACGAAGGGGTACGCAGCTAGCCGTTAGGAACTCAAACAACCGAAATCGCGCTGACCAGACACGCTGGTCGTACTGACCGGACGCGCTGGTCACACTGACCGGACGCGCTGGTCCCGCAACTGACCGGACGCGCTGGTCAGGCCTGAGTAGCGCTCAACGAAACAATAACCGGACGCGCTGTTGAACTGACCGGACGCGACAGAGCCAGCGTCCGGTTAGAGTCCAGTAAGCTCCCTGGATGACCGGACGCGTCCGGTCATTAGTGACCGGACGCGCTGCGCGTCCGATCATCAAACTAAAAACCGCACAGATGCTGAACACTGACCGGACGCGTCCGGTCATACAGAGACCGCGTCCGGTCCAGCGTCCGGTCATCTCTGTGACCTCCGTTCGCCTCCGTTTCTTTTCGGACTTTCGGCACAGTAGAAAATAGGCGTTTCACTTCTCCAAAAAGCACCGAATCCCGCCTCGCAAGCTCGGCGGGAGGGAGAGAGGAACCCAAACCCCTTTCTACCGCTTAAACTCCACCGCCTTCGCAAATGTGCTAACACCACCAAGTATACACCACCATGTGCATGTGTGTTAGCATTTCACAATCATTTTTCAAGGCGTTATGTTAGCTCTTTACTAGATCCTAATGCATATGCTCAAGACATTGATCTAGTGGCACTTGATTTCCAAGCTAACCGTGATTGCCCCTCTTGATAGTCGGCTATGTATCCTAAACCCGGTCAATCACTTCTCTACTCATCTTAGAGCGGCAAAAGGAAAACCCTATAGTTATACCTTTGCCTTGCGCTCTTAGATCCTTCTCTTTCACTTGATCATCATGTGCATCTCCACCATGATTATCATTTCATGTCCATGCACCATCTCTTTGTGATCTTGTGGCCACCACTCTTTGCCACATACACCTTCATCACATGTGTTGCTTGTGCCTAACTCAAAACACTTAACTCATGGCATTAGCAACTTGGTGTCATTAATTACCAAAACCAAACTTGGGCTTTCAACCTCCCCGATGTGCAGCCCCTGCTAGAGCCCATTGGGGGGTCGACTTCCCAGGCGTCGAGGGAAGTCTCAGCGTCCGTAGAGGGGGAAGGAGAGCTAGGAGAGAGAAGGGCCAGAGCGGGTCCTTCAGCGAGAGGAGCTACCTCATTTGGGGCCCTGCAGGAGGGGTCAGTGGCGCCGCTCCCACGAGCCTGATCACCTCGGGCTCAACCGGTGGTCAGAGCAGCAGCGTTGGCGTCAGAAGCCAGGGCGCCATCGACGGGCGTAAGGACCTGAGGCCAAATAGCCTCGGCAGCGCAAAGATCCTCCGATGCCGCGTCAGCCCAGGCTCTGAGGAGCACCCGGCCGACAGGAGGCTCAACGGTAGGGCCGTCCTAGGTGCCACCAGGTGGCTCGAGCTTGCTGGGGTCTAGGCCCATGGTTCCCATATCTGGGTAAGTATCTTGCCTTGCTTTTCCGTCATCGGTGATCTTGTTCTTTGTTCTGACGCATTTGTTTGTTGCTCAGCCATAAGCGTAAGGCGGAGCTCGTGGGTCCGACTCCCATCAAGGCGCTTAGGTCGGGCGGCGCCCTGATGATGCGGACGGCAGCCGACGCTGCTGCCTGGGTTGCGAAGTACGAGGCTGCGATGGAGCAGCTTAGGCTAAGGAAGGTGGCTACCAAGGTGGGGGCAAGCGCCCAGGAGGTCACCGGTTCGGGTGTCGCCGCGCGGGGGTCAGGGCCGGCTGAGGCGGTCCCGGGCGATGCCGGGCTCGAGGTGCCCGGCGCTAGTGGATCAGAGCCTGGGTCAATCATGATGACCTAGGTGACCGTCGAGGCCGCTGAGGCTAAAACATCCGTCCATGACGCGGGGCGGGCGGATGTTGAAAAGTCAAAGGAGGTGGTGGAGGCCCCACTAGAGGCGGGGCAAGAGGCGGTGCGGCCGAAGTCGCAACCGGCGCGGGAGGAGCCGCAGCCGCAGCAAGACCGGCCAACGGAGCAGGCGGTCGAGGTGGAACGGGGGGCGGTCGTGCCACCGCCTATTGTACAGGCGATGGTGCTGGCAGTCGACGACTCTCCTTCTAATAAAGGAAAGCAGAATGCGGACGTTGAGACGGCCGAGGCCTCGAATCAGCCTAGTACCTCTACGGCGTTGGGGGATGACCTGGCTGAGGCATCGGCCAGGTGGCCTGACTACGCCGGGTTGGCACTTGTGCGGGAGGAGGAGGAGCTTCCGCGCTGGGGCCGGTCGACCCTCGAGTTTAGGGACGCGTCCAACCCTAGCGCTGAGCCCTTCTTCACGCTCAACGACAAGGACGAGGTGCAACACTGGGAGTACCTCGAGGGACTTCGAAAGCACTCGCTGCAGTCCCTGCGCATGGTCTCGGATACCATAGTGCGGGGTATGTCGAAGGCTTTCGAGGTAAGCCGAGTTTGTTAGTCTTTCCTTATGTTTTATCCTTCCCTTTTTCTTGGTTCTGATTTTTAGGTTTTAACTATGGTCAGGAGCTCAAGGAGCGTTCCTGCCGCAAGTCACTCTTTATTTGTCATGAGAGTGGCGTGTGGACGGTGCTTGCCCGTCAACGGGCCCTGGTCGAGGAAACCAACAAGCGGCTATCCCAGAAGAGCGCCGAGACGGATGAGCTCCGCGTCGCCCATGCGGCGGTTAGAGAGGAGGCGGCGCAGGCCCGGGAAGCCGAGGCCAAGGCGTGTGAAGACACGGCAAGGGCTCGGGAGGAGGTGGCTAAAGCTCATGATGACCTTGCGCCGCTGCTGGCACGTGTGAAGGAGCTCAAGGAGGATATCACCTTAGTCCGTGGTCAGCGCAATGCCCTCAACATCCAGGCTGGGATGGCGTCCGCTCATGTCAGAACCTTAGAGGACGAGGTTGTGATGTTGAAGGGGATGGTCTGAGAGAGGGACGAGGCTCTCTCGGGCACCGGGCGGGAGGTTGAGGCACTGAGGGCGGCGGTCCACGACAAGGACGAAGCTCTTCAAGCGTCTAAGAAGACGTGCGGGGAGTTGCATGATGAGGTCATGGGTTTGCAGACCCACTCTGAGGGTAAACTTCTTGTTATGTTCTGGCCTTGGCATCGAGGTCCCAGGCTTATGCTAACTCAGTGCTCACATTTCAGAGTTGGAGAAGCAGCAGCATGCGGCCCAGGCGACGGCCACCTCATTCTAGAACCTTTTTGAGGCCGAGGCTGGGTCGACTCAGTTGCACCAAGGTGCTATCACCTCGGTATGTGATGGCCTGAGGGTCGAGCCCAATGCCGATACCGAGGAGGACGCACCGGGGAACTCCTTTGTCCGTCGGATGGTGGCGCTGGGCCGCCTCGTCCGCAAGAGGATACAAGGCAGGCTGCATCACGGCGTGAAGAGGGACATAGCAGTCGTTCGATCTGGGTTCATGCATGACATGGACCTCATTGCTGATGGCTTCATCACGGATCTAGATCGGACGGACAAGGAGAACGAAGTCGCCTACCTGGCCCTGATCGAGGCCACTGAGGAGCCTGGCAGTTGCCTTGCCAAACTTTTTGAGGTCGAGCTGGTTCTGCCTGCTGATGACGAGGGCCTGTGAGCCAAAACTGGGAATGAAGGCCCGTGTAAATGAGTTAATATTCGTAACTTTGGTCGTGATGGCCTCGGGGGCCTTAAAACACTTAAATGTAAACTTGTGCTGAATGTCAATTTTTGTTCGAGTTTTTTCTTTCCTTTATCGCTTGAATCACGTTCTCGCGTGATTTTCTTAGTGCGCGGTTACGCCCCTTGGCGTAAGGGAGCGAGTGGAGGTACTGTAGCCTCAGAGGCATAAGTGATCTCGCGGCTCGACTGCCCTCAAGCTTTAGGGTGCGTTTGCAGTTTTGTAGATCGTGTAAGAACTTGATTCAAATCGAACGGGAATGTTAGTCATGAGCTTTTTCAAAGTCGTGAACTATTACCAGGTCTACTTAGCGCGCGATTGCACCCCTTGGCATGGGGGGTGAGTGGAGGTACCACAGCCTTGGAGGCGTAAGTGATCTCTCGGCTCGACGGCCCTCGAGCCTCAGGGTGCTCTTGCAGCCTTGTCGACTTATGTAACAGTTCTCTTCTTTTTTGAAGAAGCTCGAAAAATGCGAGTTTTTTAGGAATAGGGGGTTCCCCCTTGCAGCCCCTGAGGGAGGGTCGACTCTGAGAGAACAGGGTCAATCCTTCCTGGTTGTTATGAAAACAATGCTTTGAACATTGCTGTATTCTTTATTTATGAGATTGTGAAACAATTTACAGAGCCTCGAGGCTTTAAGGAAAAAAGCGACGTAGATGTTCAATGTTCCAAGCGTTGGTGAAGATTTTGCCTTTCTCATTCGATAGTTTGTAGGTGTCGGGCTTCAATACTTCCACGATGATGTATGGCCCTTTCCACAGTGACGTAAAGCTTGTGTCGTCCCTTGTTGTTTTGGCTTCGCCGTAGCACCAGGTCACCGACATTGAGGTCCCGCCTACGGAAGTGTTTGTCGTGGTAGTGTCGGATACTTTGCTAATACCTGGCAGAGTGTAACAGAGCTACATCGCGAGCTTCCTCGAGCTGGTCGAGGGCGTCCTCTCTTATGGCGTCATTATTTTTCTCGTTATAGGCTTTCAGCCTCGGGGATCCATATTCAACATCAGTTGGGAGCATAGCCTCGGATCCGTAGACTAAGAAGAACAGAGTGAACCCCGTGGCTCGACTCGACGGCCCATTTTTTGCTGTGTTTGTTTAACTTGTCAAAAATTCTTGGTTTTAGGCCTTGTAGGACCATGCCATTGGCACGTTCTACTTGGCCATTTGTTTTTGGATGGGCTACGGTCGACCAGAGCACACGGATGTGATGGTTGTCGCAGAAATCTAGAAACTTTTTACCAGTGAATTGGGTGCCATTGTCAGTGATGATGCAGTTAGGAACCCCAAAGCGGTGGACGATGTCGGTAAAAAAATAGCACAGCTTGCTCAGACCTGATGCTGGTGTTAGGACGGGCCTCGATCCACTTGAAAAATTTGTCAATGGCAACGAGCAAGTGGGTGAAGCCACCAGTTGTCCTTTTAAGGGGTCCGACCAAGTCGAGCCCCCAAACAGCGAACGGCCATGTGATGGGAATAGTTTGCAGGGCATGAGCTAGGAGGTGGGTTTGTCTTGTATAGTACTGGCAGCCTTTGCAGGAGCGTACTAGCTTGACAGCGTTGGAGACTGCGGTCGGCCAATAGAAACCTTGTCGAAATGCGTTTCCAACGAGGGTTTGAGGCACCGCGTGATGACCACAAGCCCCTGAGTGTAGATCATTGAGTAGGTTCCTGCCTTCCTCATTTGTGATACAGCGTTGGAGGATGCCAGTAGGGCTGCGGTGATACAGCTCCCTGTTGTCGCCAAATATCATAAAGGATTTAGCCTGGCGAGTGATCCGTCGAGCCTCGATCTTATCCGAGGGGAGGTCCCCTCGAGTGAGATGGTCGAGGTACGGAATACGCCAGTCAGGCTCAGGGTTGGCTGGCGGGGTCGAGCCTTCTGCCTGCATGGCTTCAGCACCGATCGAGGGGGCTTCTGCCTTAGGTGGGGGATCGAGTGATAGCCCGTCGACCCCTCCGTCTGCCCTGATGTTGACGGACAGTTGATGGAGATCTCTCGTGAAAACGTTAGGTGGAACTATAGTCTGACTAGACGTGATTTTTGCGAGTTCATCGGTGGCCTCATTATATCTGTGTGCAATGTGATTGAGCTCGAGGCCGTGAAACTTGTCTTCAAGGCGCCGTACCTCCTCATAGTAGGCCTCCATCTTGGGATCACGGTAGCTCGAGCTCTTCATGACCTGGTCGATCACAAGCTGAGAGTCGCCTCGAACGTCAAGGTGTCAGACCCCTAGTTCAATGGTGATTCGTAGGCCCGTGACAAGCGCCTCGTATTCAGTGATGTTGTTGGAGGTAGGGAAATAAAGCCAGATGATATAGCGCATGTGGACTCTGAGGGGCGAGATGAAGAGCAAACCCGCGCCTGCTCCCGTATTCATCAGTGACCCGTCGAAATACATGGTCCAAAGCTCAGCCTAGAGCTAAACCGAGGGGGAGTTGAGTGTCGGTCCACTCCGCCAGGAAATCTACTAGTACCTAGGATTTGATGGCTTTGCGTGGCGCAAACGAGAGGGTCTCACCCATGAGCTCGACCGCCCACTTGGTTATCCTACCCGAGGCTTCCCGGTTCTGGGCTATCTCTCCTAGAGGGAAAGAAGAGACCACAGTCACCTGGTGGCCCTCGAAGTAGTGATGGAGTTTGCGCCACGTTAAGATGATGGCGTACAACAGCTTCTAGATTTGCGGGTAGCGAACCTTGGTTTCCGAGAGCACCTTGCTAATGAAGCAGACCGGTCTCTGGATGAGCAGGGTATGTCCTTCCTCTGCCCTCTTGACAATCAGGACTGCACTGACCACTTGTGTCGTTGCGGCGACATAAAGTAGGAGGGGCTCCCCTGTGGTCGGAGGGATGAGGATCAGTGAGTTGGACAGCGTAGATTTGAGCTTTGCAAGGGCTTCCTCGGCCTTGAGGGTCCACGAGAAGTGTTCTAATTTCTTTAGGAGACGATACAGTGGAAGCGCTTTTTTGTTGAGGCACGAAATGAAGCGACTGAGGGTCGCAAGGCAGCCCATGACCCTCTGCATGCCCTTCAGATTACGAATAGGGCCCATTTTGGTTATCACGACGATTTTTTCCGGGTTGGCTTTGATGCCATGCTCGGAAACGATGAACCCTAGGAGCATGCCTCGAGGAACACCAAAGATGCATTTCTCAGGGTTGAGCTTAATGTTCTTTGCCCGGAGGCACTTGAACATAACGTCGAGGTCATTTATCAAATTACTGGCCTTTTTGGTTTTGACAACGATATCATCGACGTAAGCCTCGATGGTTGGTCCAATGTGTTCTCCAAAAACATGTTGCATGCATCGTTGGTACGTAGCCCCTGTGTTTCGGAGACCGAAGGGCATAGTAACATAGCAATACATGCTAAATAGGGTGATGAACGAAGTCACGAGCTGGTCAGACTCCTTCATTTTGATCTGGTGGTAGCCAGAATACGCATCTAAGAACGACAGAGTTTCACATCCCACAGTAGAATCAAGGATTTGATCAATGCATGGCAAAGGAAAAGGAACTTTTGGACATGCTTTATTTAGACTAGTATAGTCTACACACATCCTCCACTTCCCATTCTTTTTCTTAACTAATATAGGATTAGCTAGCCACTCGGGATGATGAACCTCCTTGATGAATCCGACCTTCAACAGCTTGTGGATCTCCTCGCCGATGACCTTGCGATTTTCCTCATCGAAGCGGCGCAAGCGTTGCTTCATCGGTTTGGAGCCGGCTCGGATTTCCAAGGCGTGCTCGGCGAGTTCCTTGGGTATGCTTGGCATATCCAAGGGACTCCACGCAAAGATATTGATGTTCGCACGGAGAAAGTCGACGAGCACTGTTTCCTATTTGGGGTCGAGGGTGGCGCTGATGCTCAAAGCCTTTCCCTTTGGGTCGGTGGGATCGAGGGGCACGAACTTGACGTCTTCCGCGGGCTCGAAGTTGCCGACGTGGCGCTTGGGGTCAGGGATCTCATTGGCCAAACCATCGAGGTCCGCCGCCAAGGTCGCCGACTCCAAGATGGCTTCTCCGTGCTCGACGCACTCCACATCGCACTCATAGGCGTGCTCGTAGGAGAGCCCGACAGTTATGACACCGTTGGGGCCTGACATTTTGAGCTTGAGGTAGGTGTAATTGGGGACTGCCATGAACCGGGCGTATCATGGGCACCCAAGGATGGCGTGGTATGTTCCATGGAATCCAACCACTTCAAAAGTGAGAGTCTCTTTCCTAAAGTTGGTGGGAGTGCCGAAACAGACAGGCAGGTCGACTCGCCCGACGGGCTCTGCTCGCTTTCCTGGCATGACTCCATGGAAGCCCCCCACGCTGGGTCAGAGGTGCGTCCTCGTGATCCCCAGAAGGTCAAGGGTCTGGGCATAGATGATGTTAAGACTGCTGGCGCCATCCATGAGCACCTTGGTGAGGCGTGTGTTGGCGATGATGGGGTCGACAACAAGTGGGTAGACCCCAGGATTGGGGACGTAGTTTGGGTGGTCATCACGGTCGAAAGTGATGGCCATCTCGGACTAGTTAAGGAAGAGGGGGGTTGCGAGTTGCACGGAGAAGACCTCTTGATGTTCCCGCTTGTGCTGCCGCATTGAGAGGCGTGTCGAGGGTCCTCCATATATCATGAAGCAGTCATGGATCTCGAGGAACCCCTTGTCCTTGTCGTCTCCCTTGGGATCTTCCTTCTTGTCGTCCTTCTTGACGCCTATGCTTTCAAAGTATCTTCAGAGCATGTGGCAGTCCTCGAGGTTGTGGTTCATGGGCCCTTTGTGGTAGGGACATGGTTCTTTGAGCATTTTGTCGAAAATGCCCCCGCCGGGGGGCCCTCGAGGTTTCTTACGATCAGCAGCAGCAACAAGGTCATTGGCTGGGGCCTCTTGCTTGCCCTGCTGGTTCTTCTTCTTCTTCCTATTGTTCCTCTTCGAGCCCCAGCTAGAGTCCACGGGATCCTCTTCCTTTTGCTTCCCCTTGTCCTGGTCGCTACTAAAGATAGCACCAACTGCCTCCTCGCCGGCGGTGAAGTTGGTGATAATATCCATCAAACAATTGGCAGTGATGGGAGTGCTGCGGCCCAACTCTTGGACCAACTCTTTGCAGGTGGTACCAGAGAGGAAGGCCATGATGACGTCAGAGTCAGTGATGTTGGGGAGCTCGGTGCGTTGTTTGGAGAAACATCGGATGTAATCCCAGAGGGATTCACCCGGCTTCTGTTTGCAGCTTCGGAGATCCCACGAGTTGCCAGGGTGCATGTAGGTTCCTTTGAAGTTCCCCTTGAACACTCTCACAAGGTCATTCCAGTCATGGATTTGTCGAGGTGGGAGGTCCTCGAGCCAGGCTCGAGCGGTGTTCGACAGGAACAGGGGGAGTTGTCGAATGATGACCCGGTCGTCGGTGGCCCCACCCAACTAACAAGCCAAGCGAAAATCAGTGAGCCAAAGTTCAGGTTTAGTCTCACCGTTATACTTGGTAAGAGTCGTGGGAGGGGGGCAGAACCGAGCTGGGAGTATTGTTTCGCGAATGGCCTTGCTAAAGACCCAAGGACTCGGTGGCTCGGGTGAAGGGCTTCGATCTTTTGAGCTGTCGTAGCGCCCGCCTCTGTGCTCATGGTAGCCTCGAGCTGCACCATCACCATGTTTGCACCTCCGACGCTCGACGATGTTGTCACGGGCATCTCGAGGTTCACGGTTGTCGATGATGCGTTCATGGACAGAGACCGCCTTGTTCCGTTGGACATGCTCGGGATGAACCGAGGCCTCTCTCTCCTATTGGGAGGGCTCCACAGGCTCCTCTGAGGCAAGCCCACGTCGCCTCAAGGTGGAACTCTCGGCATGCTGCATGGCAGCGGTCTCGAGGAGTCCTCGGATTTCATCATGGGCTCGACGGGCCTCAGGGTTCGACGGCTCGGGCATGTTACAAAGGAGCATGGCGGCTGCGACCACGTTCTGGCTGGCTCGACCAAAAACCGGGGGCTCGACTGCTCGATCCTCGATGATGCGATGGTTAACATCACAAGCTCTCTCTCGAGCTCCTCTGCCGTTTGTGCATGCCGCGCACTCTTGCTCGAGGGTTTGCTGAAGTAGGTGTAGATTTTCTTGTTCCTCATCGAGCCTGTCCTGCAACTTGCAGATTTGCTCGAGCTGCGTTCCTTGATCTGCAAGGAATTGAGCCTCATCCCGTTCAGCAGGGAGCTCGACCTGAGGTGGCGTGTTCCTTCCTCCAACGGCTGCCTTATCCTCCGAATCTGACGCGATAGCTCCATCAATGTTGAAGCACTCGCGAGTCGGGTCGTAGGTGTCATCGGCAGAGTCGGAGTCTGGAGCGCCAAAATAGTAGTACAATGGGTGCATGTGAGGCTGTGCGTCTCTGGGGTCGTGATGTCGGAAAGCAGTTGCACGGAGCTCCGTATCTAGGGTCTCCGTGGAGTCCAGGTACTCGGAAGCTGGCGTGGATGCAACGAGGTCGAGGGTGGAGCGTAGATGGTGTCCGGGGAGTTTCTCGTAAGCACTCATGCTGGTGCTTACAAAAGAAGCATACGCCCGGGCAGCCGAGTCTAGTGCAAACGGGAATGCTAACGAAGGCGTCGTTCCTGGTGTCGGAGTAGTCGAACTGACTGGTGGCAGCGCCGCACCAGGCGGTGGAGCGATGGGACTCCCTGTCGGCATCTTACCCTCAGCCAAGCTCATCATACACAGATCCTCAGCGAGGAAGTCCGTGTTGGTGTCTGGATGAGAGGCGCCGGATCGGGGAATACCATCACCCTCCGTAAGGCGATGTCGGCGGTTGCGCTGGGCTCGCCGTCGCCTGGCGGCGCGTGCCTGGTGAGAGCGACGATACCAGCGCAGCGCTCCCTCAGGTTGGGAGAGCTCGTGGTCCCCGTTGGTCAGGTGCCTGGGCGGGAGGAGGACCATGTCGTAGCCATGGCCAAGAGACATGAACTCCAAACTCCTAAACTAGATCACCGTGGCCAACGGGAGCGGACGTTCGGGGTCAGCCATCTAGAAAAATAGCGGGAAAACGATGTTGGCACGTAACGGCCCCTACCTGGCGCGCCAACTGTCGGCGTTTGGTCCTGCGGGGGTCCTAAGCCAACGAGTGAATCAAATGCTGTGTGTCCCTAATCTGGATGGTGATGCAAGGAGAGTACACGGAGATTTATCCTAGTTCGGACAAAAGAAGGCCCTACGTCCAGCGGGGAGGGGAAGTATTGTATTTTCTTGCACCTAAGTGCTTGCGTAGGGGTTACAAACTGTGAGAGAGGGAACCGAGCCCAGATCTCAGAGAAAAAGTGAGAGTACAAAGGAGATTGCTTGAGATGTTGATCTTCGATGGCGGGATGGAGACTGGTTTTTCGTTGTCTGTTGCTCGTTGTTCGTTGTCTGCCCCCTTGTAGAGCCCCTGCCTGCCCTTTTATAGGGTAAGAGGAGGCAGGGACGCCGAGAGTGCCTTTGAGGTGAAGTTTTGTCGATCCCTGTGGAGGTGGCTGTAGCGACGTGCCCTGAGAATGGCCGGCCATCCCTGGACACCATGGTGACGTAGAGGATGAGACGGTGAAAAGACTCTGAGCCCTGTGCCACGTCAGCCTTTCTTCCTTGTTGACCGGCAGTGGGTCGAGGCCGGATCGAGGCCAGGTCGAGGACGGGTCGAGGGTGAGCGGATAAGTCCGAGTCCCCGGGATCACGAGATACGGTCCTTGTCGTATCCTCCCTCGAGAGTGATCAGTGGCGAAATAGTACACGGTATGGTGCGTACAGTAACAGGTTTTTACCTCTCATCCCGGGATGGGTAGTAAAAAGTGAGATTTGACACCGGTACTGCTTCCATGCTGGTTACCGCTGTAGCCATGACGGTAGGAAGTAGTTGGTAGTCACATTAAATGTTCTGACTTTTGTCTCAGAGTTTGGTGAATAAGGCGGGTCTAGTGGCCCGACCCGGGGTCGTGCGAGTCAGAGATTTCCCGGTAGTCGAGGCGTCTTGTCGAGCGAGCCTCGTACGAGTCGGAACGCGGTCGAGGTGTCCCGTCGAGCGTGCCTCGTACGAGTCGGAGCATAGTCGAGGCGTCCCGTTTGCTATTTTGGCTCGTCCCGTTTATGGGTAGCGGTTTTTGTTTTTCTTAATCGTTGATTGTGGGTACCCCTAGTTTTTGGTACCCGACAAATGTCTAAACTGTTTTCTACTTTTACATTTGAAATACGAAACATCTGAAATGCGAAAGCGAAAACGGTATAGTCGGACAAGAAAATGCGGATTCGATTGGATTAAATATAGAAAACGATGCGGTTCGATTCGGGGTATTTCTGTTCCATTTTCATCCTTACTTGCGTGGCCTTGTTTACTTCATTTTCCAAAACTTTACACATAATGTTTGACACATACATAGAGTATTAAATATATAATTTGTTTGTTTAGGCTGAAATCTAGCTGGTCTAACTGATCTGGCTGATTTTTTTTTAGAAAAACACTATTGAATGGCTGACTGATTTGGCTGATAATCTCAAGCGAACAAGCTGATAGACTAAATATATCTAATTGCACAAATTACGTGTATTTTCCGAGACGAACTTTTTGAGTCTAATTAGTTCATGATTAGACAATGTCATGCTACAGTAAACATATACTAATGACGGATTAATTAGTCTTAATAAATTCATCTCATAGTTTACAGGCAAGTTCTATAATTAGTTTTTCTATTAGTATACGAATACCTCTTCTGATATCCTATAAAACATTCAATATGACACCCTAAAACTTTACTCCCCTAAACTAAAAAAGACCTCACTAGTATACCAAGCTCTAAAAAGCGTCACTAAAGTTTAATGGCCTTTAGGAGTACTCCCTCTTTGAAAACAAAGCTAGGATTGTTTTTTTTTTTTGAAAGAGTAGTTACTGAGAGGTAGCTAAAAGTGATTCTAGGTAACTTTACTGTCTCTCTCCTCTTCTTTTTACTTTTAGCACATGGATCCAAATAAAAGTCACTCAACTTTAGAGGGGTGACCAAAGCTACCAAACATGCCCTTGATGCTGGCGGAACATGCGCATCTGTTTTGGTGAATGGATGAGATCAAAAAAAAATGAAATTATCGGGCGTCGTTACTTGTAACCCGTTATCGTGTGCTTTTGGCTTTGCTAAAACTCTGCGAGTAGTACTAGTAGTTCTCTTCTTTTTTTTTTGCGACGAAAGAAGAATTATATTATATGATAGCTGGGTACATCAACACATTACAAGCACTCTGGATTACAAAATAGTACCCACGCTGTGAAAAGCACAACTCAAAACCTAACCTGTTAAATGCTTTGCAGTATGGAAGACCGCACAGGCAAACACTCGGCAAATGGCCTGAGAACAAATGCCCAACGAACAACGGCCAACATGTTTGCGTGGGAGTACACTGTCTTCTCCTGAAATCCGGGGAGTACTAGCAGTGTAGTTCTCATCGGTGAAGATTACTGGCAGTACTTCCGCCATCATAAATTACAAGGCATTTTAAGAATATTGAAGAGTGGGATCTCAATTTCTCAAGTTTAACCAAATTTATACGATAAGATAATAATATTTATGACACCAATTAAGTATCATTAGATTTTTTATTAATTATATTTTTATAGTATACCTATTTGATGTTATAAATTTTTGTAATTTTCTCTATAATTTTGATCAAACTTAAAATGTTTTAACTCTTCAAGATTTATGGAATGTCTCGTAATTTAGAATGGAGGAGTAGTTCTCGTTGGCGAAGATTGGCGTCTTGTGTATCTCCATGCCCTTGTTTAGTTCCCAACTTCTCCCCCAAATTCCACTATGCAAAAAGAAGATTCCTCGTCACATCGAAATGTCGGCACATGTATGAAGTACTAAATGTAGATGAAATTAAAAATTAATTACACAGTTTTGTTGTACTTTGCGAGACGAACATTTTGAGCCTAATTAATCAAAGTTTAGATAATTTTTACCAAATAAAAACAAAAGTTGCTACAGTACGATGTGACAAGTACTATGCCAAGTTGGGTGCCCCAACTTGGCAACTAAGCCCTTGTTTAGATTGAAGATTTTTTCAACCTGATGAATAGTACCACTTTCGTCTTATTTGACAAATATTGTCCAATCGTAGACCAACTAGGCTCAAAAGATTCATCTCGTGATTTTGAACTAAACTGTGTAATTAGATATTTTTTTACCTACATTTAGTACTCCATGCAAGCGGCTAAAAATTGATGTGATGGAGAGAGAGTGAAAAAACTTGGAATTTTGAGGTGATCTAAACATGGGCTAAACACGGGCCATGATGTCACCTGTTCATCTTAAAATCAGAGAGATCGAGCAGTAGAGCACAGGTGAAAGATGATGTGACTTTAGTACCTACTTTCTCAGTCTTAATTTATCTGTCCTTTCTGATTTTAGTGCTGCAAATTTAACTTAATTTGTAGAAAACACGTACAACATTTTTATCTTCAAATAAATTTATTAAAAAATTAGATTCAAAGATCTTTCTAATAATACTAATTATATACCATAAATATCAATATTTTTTAATATATATTTTTTAAAGTTGTTTTTCGGAAAACGAAAACAACAGATATTTTGAGACGGAGGGAGTACGAGACCGGAAACTCGTATCAATAGGTTTTGCCAAGGCACGGGTTTATTTTTCTGTTTTGTAAAAGGTTTATTTTTCTGAAAATACGGCGAAATTTTGTTGTACTACCACCGGTCATTGTGATTTCGATGAAACGAGGTTTGGAATTTGGACCAATCCTAGGAATCAAATGACTGGTAGTAGTAGTCCCGTTCCAAACGTCCAGTTCACTCGTGCAGTGCGTCCACCAAAACCACCCTTGTTTAGTTAGTTTTGGGGTGTCACATGTGTGACGTACGAGGATGTTGTATGGGGTGTTCAGACACTGATAAAAAAATAAATTACAGAATCCGTCAGTAAACCGCGAGACGAATTTATTAAGCCTAATTAATCTATCATTAGCATATGTGTTACTGTAGCACTTTATTATCAAATCATGGATTAATTAGACTTAAAAGATTCGTCTCGCAAAATCTATGTAATTAGTTACTTTTTAATCTATATTTAATATTCTATACATGTATCAAACATTAATAGGATATAAAGTTTTGGGCCGCGTTCACTTCCCCTCCCAACCCAAAATATTTTCTCTTACACACATCACATCAAATCTTTCGACGCATGCATGGAGTATTAAACGTAGGTAAAAAAGATAACTAATTGCATAGTTTGTCTGTAAATGTTGGGACGAATCTTTTGAGCCTAGTTAGTTCATAATTGGACAAATTTTGCCAAATAACAACGAAAGATGCTACAGTAACTTTTCAGCTACTTTTCGCGAAGTGAACACACCCTTGATGTAGACTGAGCTCAGCCAGTGCCCAGTGGCCGCCACTGCCAAGTGCCTCCGCTGAATGGCATGAAGACGCGGTAAACAAAGCAAAAATATCTGCGAGGTTGGAGTAGCCGTAAAAGATAGTAAACGTGTCCCTTTCCGGCTGTCAATTGAAAATAGGCATCCACCTAGCCTGGCCAATCACTTTTACCTGTGACTAAACAATCCTAATGGACCAGCTTAGAACCCCGATTAGAATACAATCAGGTCACTGAGGCCTAGTTTAGTTCGGTGAATTGGGGAGAAAAACACTGTATCAGAATTCCTATAGCATTTCGTTTGTATTTGGTAAAAATTATCCAAATTTTGACTAACTAGGCTTAAAATGTTCGTCTCGCAAAGTACAACAAAACTGTGCAATTAGTTTTTGATTTCATCAACATTTAGTACTCCATGCATTTGCCGACATTTTGATGTGACAGGGAATCTTCTTTTTGCATAGTGAAATTTGGGAGAGAATTGGGGAACTAAATAAGGGCTGACACCACCATTGAACCTTCTAGAGCGGGTAGAGAGAGACAGAGACAGCGCGACGCAGCACGGTCTACCGCTACAGTGGCAGTGGCCAGTGGGGGAGAGTGTCTGGCAGGTGGACCCCGCGCACTCACTCGCAAGCAGCGGCGCCGGCCAATCAGGCAGGCGCGTCGGGATGGGAATGGGACTGGCTCGCCTCGCCTGGAAGTCGGAGCTCTGCCACTCACTGCCATGCCCATGCGCCCATGCCCGATGCTGATGCGGGGGACGCGTGCGAGGACACGCGTAGGCGGGCGGGGGGTTCGTGTCCCCGGCCGTGCGCACACGGCATCGCATGCACGGATCTGGGCTGCCACGCGGGGTTCCTGGGAAGCGTGCCGCGCGGCGGGCCCACCTGCGCCGGCCCTCTAGTATTTTTTTTCTTTGAGGGAACATAGGGGGGCCCTCCTCTTTTATTCCCCTCGGTGATGGTGTGGGCGTTGTCCCCTTCTTTCCCTTCCTGATGATGATGACGGCGTTTTTGGAGCGGCGCGGCTTTGTGGCCTTCTGGGAAGAATGGACGGAAATAACCCCCTTGCTTCCTCCTTCCCGGTTCCGGGATTCCGTTCCGCCCACTGTACGCCTCGAGTGTGGCCCCCCCGTTCTGGTTCTGTGGGCCGGCCGTTGGGTATGGAACAAGCGCTCAGACGCAATGCAAAGATGCGCTGTAGCTGGAAATATCAAACTACTGTAGCTTGATTGAGTTATACGAGCGCATATGGCAATGACTCAGCACCTCTGCTCTTGGGTTAGAGGGCGCTGCTCTACGTTTTAGTGCTCAGGATCTTTTTATTTAACTTGTAGTTTTTAAGATTTTAGCTCAAGGCCTGACTTTCTAGCTTTACCGTGCCTTTTCAAGAGGTTATTGACCTTTTCTACTAGTAATTGATTTTTGATTTCCAATTGACTTTTTTATTGACTTTTGTAATAAGTTTTTAGTTTCTCGGCACACAAAAAATCAGGAAAAGCTCTTCAAAACATGTTTTCAGTTTTACTTCATTTCCAAGTCAGCTTTCCAACTTTTAAAAGTCATCTCAATAGTCAGAGCGTTTGTTTCGGTTTCTGGCCGAAACCAACAAAAGCTAAAAACAAACACACCCTTAAATAATTAGTCCAATTCTAATGATAATTTTACTTTTTTATAGGTGGGACCCAATTAGAGGTGACTTATGACTTATGAGTTTTATTTTATTATTTCTTTTTTTGTGAACATATTATTTCTTCTTCTACTGCTCTCGCTCCCGCTCCCTTGGCCATTGCCACCTCTACTGAAATTCCTATGCCGCCGCCCACGTCCACCATCTAGAGCTCCACTTTTCCACCCCGGATGTGTAGAGAGGATGGTGGCACTACGTCGATTAGGTTATTTAGGGGCATCGGCAATGGAGGTCCGAGGGGGAGCTCCGAGGTGGAATGGGCGGTTGTGGTTTGGATAGTGGTATTGAAAAGAGGTGGGAATCAACATGGATGAGCCGAGCTTGGTTCTAGATAGTCAGTGGACGCATAAGGTAGAGAACCAGGCCAAGCTTGGATGGTGGTAGCTTATACACCTCGATATACACAATGTTTAGATCGATAATAAAATTTATGTATTTACAAAAGCCAGAACACAACTTACAATTTGGGATATTTTTTTTTGCTTAAAATAAACCTTTAAGTTAGTTTTGAATTGGTGAAACTATATTAAAAAAAACAGATCATGGCAGGTTCTTCCATGTCAAAAATATGGCACAACACTACTAGTACATCATTCTAATGAGTAATGACTAGGATTTCAGCCTATTCCCGGGAACTGCTGACCAACTCCGTGACTACCGAGCTGCCGTGTTGTAGTATATCCCTGTGTTCCCCATCCATCGCTTCGCGCATCTTTATTGCAACCCAAAATAGACGCTCGCTGTATCTCGCAATCGACAGATCAAATCTGTGGACTCCGCTACACGAACAGCAGATTCATAATAATATATTCAGTTTTCTCCTGTTTCGCTGTCACCAGAACCTCGCCTCTTTTCTTTATTTTTCTGTCATCAGGAACAATAAGTTGCACTCGTAGCCATCGTCACCATCAGAATGAACTGCACCCGTGTACTACGTGCAACAATGCCTTGGAGCTCAGCGTCCCGTCGCGTGAATCTGTGTACTACCCGCTACCCGGGAGGCGGGGGCGCCGAACCTGTGGACTGGTGTGCCCGCTACGTGCAACAATTACTAGTACATCATTCGAACTAGTATAATGCCCGTGCTAACGCTACGGATAAATCAAATAACAAAAATATTTGTAAGAAAATATTTGTTTGCTAATCAATATAAGATATTAAAAAATCATACACAACAGAGGAAACATCTCAATTAATATATATCGTATTAAAAATATAACAATACATGATGATACAGTGCAACCATAATTCAATTAATAATAAAATTCATACTTATTTTTGATGAATCAATATCTAGATATTATATAAGAAACTCTCTGCCTTGTTTTAAAATTAATCAAATTTATCACTGTGGGGATCTCCCCACAGTATTTTTGGTCAAAAAAATATCTAGATATTATATAATACACAATATCTAGAAGTCATCACCCATGTTAGTTGTTGGTACATGCTTCCATCAGTTGTGTGTCTTCCATCTCAATACTTTTTTATCAGCTTCTTAAATGCCCAAAAGAATCAAATAGTCACTGTATTTTTGCAATAATGCTTACACAATACTAACCATTTATAACAAGATATGATCAGATATAACCAAGATAACACTTGTCTGTGCAGCTTCTACCAGTAAGCAACAGCTATAGGATAGTAGTTGAGAAAGAAAATATTTATAAGCAAGTAGGAGAAACAAAACATTAGCGATTCATCAGATGACCAAACAAAGCAGCATGGGTGCTCTTTTATTTCTCTAATTATATCATATTTTTATTAGCTTTAGATTGTTACATTTCCATCATATTTGAACCTATGTCAACAGGTTATAAAATTGTGATCGCATGCCACTATGGTGAAACAATTGTGCATATCCTGCAGACGATAAAAGACAAAAAAAAACGAAAGTGAGATGCCAGATCTAGCTTGCATGTTGATGTAACTTGAAAAAAGTGAGAGCTTACTTTGTGGAGAAGGTGAGAGCTTACTTTGTGGCTCCTGGGAAATTCAGAAGCCCAGCCAAGGCGTGCATGTTGCCTAACCAGCCCTTTAACAGTACCAAGAAGACGGTGAAAACCTGCAGCCAAACTCACTATGGTCATGCCGGCAAGCAGAGAGCAGCAAAACCGAAGATGACAACAATATTAATAGGTTTTGTAGCTCATGACAATAACAGGTACATACCTGATATCCTAAACGTAGTAGGTATGTATAGGACTATAATTATACGAAGGGTATAAAATCACTTGACTAATTCCCCAAACAATATATTTCATTCAAAATATATTAATCTAAAATTTCTGAAAGAGATATATTTGAGGCATGCATGCTGCTCCATGAAAAGAATCCGCCCTGTCATGGAAGGCGGACCTTCCCAGTACCCACACCATGCTCTAGAGTGGTCAAATTTTCTGAGTGTTCCCAATCGTATCATCAGCAGTTTTGAAGTTCTACCCTAATTTCTTTGTTGACTTGAACTCCAGATCATATGAACCTACACCCCAGTGCAAAGCCTGCTAATAATTATGCGAAAGTAAATTTGAATCAGTTACAAGGTTTAATAAATGAAACATGATAGCAGCAAAAAAAACTAACTTTGAGCAATGTTTTTGCTGATATTGATTTGTTCAGTGAATAAAGAAAGAAAGAACATATACTGCATTTTCTAATCTCAATACGAACTCAAAGCTGATTATGGTCCCATCATAAACCAACAATTCCCAACTTTTTATAAAGAAAACTGACCAACAGTTAACTTGGCTTGCTTGAAAGAATTTGGAAGAAGAGGGAGATAATTATAAGAAAGAAATACCAACGACAGTTGACAGAGAAGCAAAGGAATCTATTCTTTGTGCTAGTAATGGATCATGCTCCGTGTCCTTATTCTTTTTGCGATATTCAGTGGTAACAAACAGATAGTATACCAAAAAGTGCTCATTTACTTCAGGATGTTGCAGACAAAAAATATCAAGATCCTAATAAATAGGTTGTTATCATCATATTTATATATTTGGCTTACCAAGTATCATGCTGCAAGCAGGGGAGCAACATAACAGAAATTTGACTTTATAAAATTGTGCTTTCCCACTGGTTGCTTTGATCTGCCATTCTCCTGTCGTTCTTTCTTCTCCTTTCCATAATTCTGCACAAAGAAGTGAGATAAATTGAAAGAAAAAAATACAGAATAAATGATACAGATTTCTAGCAATTCAAGATTGTTCTCACCCTCACTACGCAGATATGAGCAGTGAGCACATGAACCAATAAGCATATATAAATGCTACTACAATGAAACTATTATAGTATTGCTTTGGGTACATTTTTTTGGGTGGCTTTGGGTACATTTTTTGGGTGCTGTAGGATATAGTTCATGACTGTTGTGGACAATTGTTGGTGTGGCTCTAGTAAATTTTACAACCGGTGCGTTATATGTGGTGGCAGATTGCTCCGGTGAAACTACAGTGACGCACGCACCGGGCGTAAGTGGCGGCCTAATATAACACACACGTCACAGAATCACCGACACGATCCAGACGGAAGCCTACGTACCGTGCATCAGGAGGAGTGTAGATAGTTACAGTACGTACGTACATATGGATCCGGCCAGCGAGGTTAAGGCGTTAATTCCCACGTACACTACACCTAGTATTGCCCCGTGCTAGAAACACAAATCAACTAACAAAAAGCATAATAACTCAGCTACCTAGCTAAGTCAGCATGATAACTTCATATCATATCACTATTCTACATTTTATGCACAGCTAACATGTTAATAAGGATATAAAGTTCTCTCCGAATGTGTTTTCTATTCAATTGGGCAACACCAAAGTATTTTCAATTAGCACTAAACTGGCAACTGAGGTTATCATCATACATAGAAATCTGATATAAAGAATCTACCAATTATTTACTTCCTTCCCTAACCTAAACAATACTTTATTTAATATCAGTCATCAATGCAAAAATAAGCAAACATAGGCCTAACAGGATGAAAAATCCATGAGAATACCTTCGTTATTGATTTATTTCAATCATTTTTATTGCAGATGATTATTTGTGTTTAATGAAATTCCCATGTGGAAATGCGGTGCACAAACAAATGATTAGATCACAAGACTCCAAGACTCTTTCACTTAAGTTTGTGATCTTCTATGGTGCTTTTTCTTGCTGACGATCTGCCAAATGCCGACCTTCATCCTTTATCCTCTCTTCTTCCTAAATTATTTAAAATCATGAAATTAATAGAACATTCTAACAAGCATCCAATCAGTTACAGGTTTATAATTATTCTTTTCTAAATGTCAGCTCTGGTGGTAGCTTTAAATGTGAGGCACATGCGACTGCAAAGCCATATCAATATGAGATAATAAGTTTAGAATCTGTTATTGAGTTGGTATAAACAGAAGGATCCATACTTACAAAGGAACTAAAGAAGAAGATACCCTTCAACGAAGTGACTCCTGGAAAAGAACATTTATCTATGTACACCGGAAGAGAAATTGTTAGATCACTGTGGTAAGCCTTCAGACCATCTCGGACCAGTCAGCAAGTAACAATGCCGCGAGTTCTTCTCGCCGTTTCTCCATCTCCTGAAACACCATACAGACTGAGGAAATGACGAAAGATGATCTACCAGTGATGGTGTATAAAACAGAAATTATGCCTATGCCATTTAGACAATATGCTATCCAAGTGGAGCAATTTTGGCAATATGCTATCCAATAGACAATTGTAGCTATCATCAACAAAAGAATAGTGTTGTGTAGCCCCATTTTCCTTTTCGTAGGCTAGTGTCTGTCTGATACACTTGTCAAATAAGAGCTTTGTTTGATCAAATTCAACTAACTCCTAAGTTTAAGTTTCACGCAATTCAATAGGGCTTTGTTTGATCAAATACTATCGGCCAAAGATCCAAGTTGTAAAAAGTTCACACCAATTTAAGTTTTCAAGCCCTAGCCTTCCTTCACATGTAACTTGATCAACAATACCATAGTACTTTCTAAGTATTAGTACTTGCAGCAGGATGACTGGATGTATGCTAGCTTTTCCCAATTTTATATCTAGATTTATTACAAAACAACACTACTTGACATAAGCTTGAAAGAAGGGAACAAGAAACATTACTTGATCAGATCTCTCCCAGGTTTCTAGAGAATTGTCCATGAATGTACTCCTCGGTGTTGGCAAGCTGCATGCAGTACCAAAAAAAAGGCAGCAATGAATTTTGTATGTCTTTCAGTACCCAATAGATGATTAGCTATTCATTTAAAGTACTCAATAGATGCAAATTGACAGCTTCACTGTAGCACTGTAGCCTGTTTTAGTAAAAGTTAATTAACAAAATAAATCAGGAGATACTTGTGTGTGCAGTAGATTATTCAACACTAATTTACTGCTAGCATAGTGTATTCTGTTCTTTTAAAATATTAGACACAAAAGTCAAATTATTGAAACAGCAACTGCTAAAAAGAAGTCCACGGCTATAAATTCCTGTCCAACTCATAACGTCTTGTGAACTGATGCAATTGGTCACCTCACCAAGAGTAGGTTCATGCTCATGAGTCATGACTGATCCAAAAACAAATGAAAGAAAATGAATCAATATATAGTGAAGAGGAAATTCAGCAGTAGATTTTTGGCAAATCCAATTGAAAGAGATTCCAGCAACCAAATTATCCCGTCAGGGCCCCATGAAAAATAATTGTCACTTGCTCCCGGTTGCAAAAATTGGCGAGCACCACGGCCTACTACATATCCCAAATTCTCAGCTACAACAAAGAAAAAAATTATCATAGGTGCTGCAAATTTCTCAATCATGAATTAGCAACATATACCTCTGCGACAAGCCAACCCTCACCTCCGCTGCTGCAGCAACAGCGGCTCGTCACCACCCATCCCCACAGGAGCGGCTCGGGTTAGCACCGTACGGCGGCAACTGTAGTGGCCCCACCCGGCTTCGCGCCTCGATGCATCCTCACGTCTCCCGGCAGCGGCCCCGCGTGTCCTCACCCGTCGGTGATGGCGGCACGGTGTGCGGGAGAAGGGTCGGAGATGGATCTGCAGGAGAGAGGAGGGCAACGGGAAAAAGAGAGAACCTCCGCGCCGTGCTCTCGCTTGGGTGAGGTCGCCGATAGGGCTCCTGTCCTTCGCGGCGGAGGCTGTGCTCGCTCGGGTGAGGTTGTCGGCAGCGCTCCTGTCCGTTGCGGCGGAGACGAAGGACCGCACGGCCCGTAGTCTGCGTGCTCAGTGGCGGCGACCACGTCCGCGATGTGACCTGCCCCTCCCTGTCCCCGGACCCTGCCATGGATCTCCACGCCTCGTTGTCGGTGAGTGCAGAGGTGGCGGCGCGGCCCCGACGAGGGCGCCGCCGCACAACATGGGGCAAGCCATCGAGCGGCCGCTCCGCGCGACTTGGCGAGGGTGACTGCCGCTTGGCCGGGCCCGAGGCTATGAGCACGACTCCGAGCAGCCTGGCAGCAGAGGCCTGGAGATGGGCGGCGCGCGGCACCGGCGGACGGCGGCGGGGAACCCTAGCCACGGGACGTGAGGAGGCGTGGGATGGGCGCGGTGCCCTGGCCACAGTTTACGAACTCCATTTTTTCCGCGGCGTTGAATCGTGAGAAGCCGTGTGAGGAGGCGCGGGTGAGAAGCCTGCCATCACACATCGAATCGTAGCCATTAGATTTGGTTATGGTGTTTTATTAGCTTTTGATTTTGATGTGGTGGGATTTTTATGTGCAATTTCCTGGGTGCACAATGGTTAGAGGCTCTCAGCGGAGGACGTTTTACTAGGTGGACCAAGTATAATTCGAAGTGGTCAATTATAGTAGAGATGATTTCAGTCTATTCCCGGGAACTGCTGACCAACTCCGTGACTACCGAGCTGCCGTGTTGTAGTATACTAGTGGCAAACGCGCGCCCCTGCGCGCGAGGAGTAAGGATTCTGTTGAGATTTTAGCTAAGGATAAGATTCATTTACAGCATGCATACAGCGTGGATATTAGGATGACATGTAAAAACTGTATGAGCTATATTAAACAGGCTACAATAAACAACATTTTCATCAAGTAATTTGTGACACATTTCATCACAAAAGGGTATATTAAATGGGAGAGAATGGGGTACAATACATGGGTTAGACTCAAGTAGACGGAGTAGGAGGCACAGGGCGCGCTCCGCTACGGCTGTATGTTTATGTAGATACTATAGTTTTGTTAATTACACTAAAGACCGAGAAAACCCAAATGAAAATTTGCCCATACATGAGGAATTTCATAAGAAAAAACACACATGAGCTCATGTGTTCGATAAGAAACTGTTACCAATAGTATTCATAGGCGCCTCTCTGTCCGCCTGCTTAACTATCCTATGTTCAATTTGTACGATCTGCAAACTGAGGAAGAACTAAAAAGCTGTCATAGGTCATAGGCTGATAATGCAAATGTACAAAAGGACTGGATAAAGGAAATATAGCATCTCTTGGACACTGATGCCCTACATGACCAACTGCAAACCAAAATGTAAAGATGTGAACCTCTAATTGGAACATCGAGCACTATCTAATAAGAGGCTGGTTTTTTTTGTTCACAGTTATTTTTAGCATCTGAACGAACAATAAAAAAACATAGAGATGATAAAGGTTGTCTTGCTATCAACTTATCTGCAGTGTGTTCTAAAACAACTAATTGATTCTAACACCTTGTGTGCCTTTGCAACCTATATTTTATATCATGTATACAACGATGGTAATAACTATTGGCCCCCACTTGAAGTATGTCATGGAACCATAGGCACAGTAGCTGCAGGTGGGCTTTAAATTAGCGCATGGAATAAGTCAGAATTGTAATGCTTTCCAAACGTACTGTAATAAAGAGAAAGACAGTTTCATAATTGTTGCTCCGTAGAAGAATAGTTTCAGGTTCGCATAAATAGAGAAAATCTTTACGTACAGGAAGCCGCTTGTGATGTCATGTTCATGGCGAGATCTGCAGTCATTTCGCCCATGCATAAGTCCCTTATCGATCCATCTTCATGAGCACTCCGGATCAAGTCTCAGACTTGGACGAATAAAAGGGAGCATGCACATTGTCTGTAGAATAGAGTTTCAATTAGACCATTATGAAAAGTTACCAGTCAAGTAAAGTTGAGGATAACATAGTAATCTAAACCTAGCATAGTAATACGATGTCAATCCTTTATTTGGCTAAGTAGAGCCTCATCAGGGTCCTAGCAAAAAAAAGAGTCAGAACAGTTTTGAAGCGAAAGAGAATAGGACACATAAGCCAACGTATTCTGAATCAGAGCTCGCACGGATGCATATTGAAGTGGAAGACACTCACAAATGATCAACTTCCTAGAGATTTGAGAACTTTTTCAATGGTAGAACTAAACCCAACTCTTACATTCATGGTGCAATATCAGGAGAAACTGCAGATGAAATGCTATAGCAATAAAATAACTTGTTTTTATTTAGTTGACTACAGAACAATGTTTAGGACAAGGCTGCAAGGTAGACAAAAAAACCACAGGAACATCAAATTAGAAAATGGTACATGTCCGCATCATATCATGGACAGGTATGTATAGCTCGGAAGAGCACACATCATGTTGTAGAAGAGCTGCAGGGTATTTGTATGTCATAGGTTAAATAACAGCATTACAACAGAACAGATTTTGCAACTGATCATCAGGTAGAGCTCTATCAAACAGGTTGTGTATTGTGTAGTCAGATCCGGCTTTACTCCATTGAAATGACAAAGCAAAGAGCAAGGCTATGTATTAGGAAAAGGACCTGCAGAATCTGAATGGACTCACCAAAAAAAGCAGCCAGCATGTTGTACCATGAGAAGGGCCCTGATCAATGAAGCTGCACCAAAAAAAACCCAAAAACTTCTCAGTTGCTTCACGACCAAAACGGTAGATAGCAACATAGAACCCAAACTGTAGGCATGCCCTCAAGATTAAATCGAAACAAAATTCAAATCGCAATATAATAGCAGTCAGTGTGGCCCAATCCAGTGGGAAAACAATAAAAGGACCAAAGCGAGGAGGGGGATACTTTTTGGATACTTTTTACATTGACATGGCTCTGATAGTGGCTCATCGAATAGATGGCATAGGAACGCAGTAGACACTTGGAGCAGTAGTGTAGCTAGGCAAAAAGAGAAGCCGATATTCATGCATCCTATTACTTGACATCTACAAAAATTAGCATGACAAAGGCATTGGCATATGTTACAGAAGCGCAACACCAATCGCAACCCAACAGATCACACCATTTGTGTCTGAGCCATCATTTGTCCATCATTGAGATATTTATCTATCTCTGCAGCATAAAAAGCAGGAAAAGATGTCCAAACTTTAAAAACTTTATGATCCAGACGTACTGGATGTACCATGGAGAGCATGTAAAAACCTGAAACCTATTCAGGAAATGGCAAGAGAACTAATTGTACAATTAGAACTATGTACCAAAGAAGCAAACAACAGAAAGGTATACATGTAAAAAACCTGAAACCTATCGAGGCTATAACAGGAGCATCAGTTTCTGTACTCGCCATTACATACTTTATCTTTGAAATTTCAACCTCCTCTAAGAGCCTGTAAAATATGTAGACATTTTTAGTACATGCATCCTCATTAGACTAAGTCACTAATCAAATGAAAATAATGATAGAAAAAATAATTATTGTATTTTTCTATTAGTATTAGTATCCACTACCTGGTAATGTAGTCAAGCGCTTCCCAGCCATTGTCAGATTATTGCTCTGCGTGTTAATCCAAATGAAAACAATGATTGGAAAAATAATTATTGCATTATTCTATCAGTATTAGTATCCACTACCTGGTAATGTAGTCAAGCACTTCCCAGCCATTGTCAGATTATTGCTCTGTGTGCTAATCTGCCTTTTTCTGTCTGAAACATAACTCATAACTTATTATCATTATTTGAAAACATAATAACAGATTACCTCAATTAAGTGGGAACTATAGAAATCAAGGAATAACTCAATTAAGTGGTACGCATCTGATGGGCACCCAAATTGGCACCTCCATCACCGAGCTTATCTTCCACTCGCCGGAATCAACCTGCCTGCAAACATGTCCCCATCGCATTAGCTTTTGTGTTGTATAAAACACCTGTCGAAGCATATACACTCATTGTCTGATCTTATTTCAAAGTTTCCACATATTGGCTCTGAGAACTGTATCGTGGTTGTATCCTAGCATAGTAATCCTAGGACAATTGTCAAGATCTGTGCAAGGCCACAACTACAAATCTATAACATGCTTATATGGCTACTTGACCAATGTTCAATCTAAAGTACCCCTATCTGTTCTTGTAAAAGTTTGGCTAACTTATGAAAGTTATAAATGAAAATCTCAAAGTGGGATATGGGATACTATACATAGGAATCTCCTAACTGAATATCCTGAGCTTCGCTGAATCACTTGTTTGAACAAAAATAATGTAAGGAAGCATGGCAGTCTACCTTCATTGAATTAATAGGATGCAACACAGAGGTAGAGGGTGCACTTGTAAGATCTCCATGCAGCTAAAGCAGACATCAAAATGGTTGCCGATGATATTTCCATAGGTGGGGGACAGCAATTACAACAACAACTTCAAACCAAATGTCCCTGAGTGCATCTGTAAGTGAATAAAAGGTAAGATGAAAAATTGAGCAACATATAATGAATGAAAGATAGTTAGAATTGGTGACTATTTCCAATTGCACAGTCACTATTCACCAAATGCACACTCACCATTCACCAATTCAAATGGCCATATGAGATTGATGCTTTTGAATTTGCATGGCAAAAACAAAAGGAGGATGAGCACAACATTTCTAGATGAGGAACAAGACACCGTGAGCAACTGTGCATGGATAGGCGGTATGTGCATCAACTTTGATTGAACCTAAGGTGTCCAGCCACATTGGCTGCTAGTGCTAGTGGCTCGCAGGCAAGTTGGTGCAGAATCAACCTCCCGTCCTCCACGCCTGGAGCAAGGAGAGGACTAAGGAGTAGGAAGAGGAGAGGTAGCAGTGGGACGGGTAGATGAGATCGATCTACAGATGAACTCACCTCCTCAGCGTCTTCGCGGCACTCCATCTCCTCGAGCAGGCCACCTGCGCCGGTGCGCCGCTGAGCCCGGGCCAAGGCCGGTTCCACGCCGAAACCCTAGGTCGTCGTGGTGGCGGCGCCGGAGGTCGGCCGCCCAAGCCGAGGTGCCGCTCCAGGGGAGGAGAGGCGGAGGCGGCGCTCGGCGGCGCTGACGTCGGTGCGCGGCACAGGCGACGGCAGAGGGCGGTGATGGACGCCATGGGAGTGAGCTGACGCGAGGGAAAAGCACAGAAGCGGCGTCTAGGGCTGAGGTATGAGTCCGTATGCTGCGACGCGAGGAAGAGGAGGAGGAGGAGGGCGGTCGCCGCTGCCGTGCCCGCGTCGGGAGAGGGAGGGAGAGAGAGCAACGAGGATAGAGAAGGAGGAGAGGCCGGGTTTTTTTTGCCCGATGTGCTAGGTGGGGAGTCGAGAGAAGGCAGGAAGGGTCCAGAGAAACGACATCGGGATAAATTTGGACCGTAAACGCAGAATCGAACGGTCAAAAAAAATTTTGCTAACGTGGATTCCGTGGGAAGTCGGCGATATGTTCATCTTTGTAGAGTTTAGATCCCTGTGTTCCCCATCCATCGCTTCGCGCATCTTTATTTCAAACCAAAATAGACGCTCGCTGTATCTCGCAATCGACAGATCAAATCTGTGGACTCCGCTACACGAACAGCAGATTCATAATAATATATTCAGTTTTCTCCTGTTTCGCTGTCACCAGAACCTCGCCTCTTTTATTTATTTTTCTGTCATCAGGAACAATAAGCCCTTGTTTAGATGCCCAAGTCGGGGTGGCCGAATTTGCACAGTGCCACCCCCGAACACTGTAGCCCTTGTTTAGATGCCTAAGTCGGGGTGGCCGAATCTCCTTTTTGTACAGTGAAATTTAGGGATGAATTCTGTCTAAACAAGGCGTAAGTTGCACTCGTAGCCATCGGCACCATCAGAATAAACTGCACCCGTGGTACGTGCAACAATGCCTTGGAGCTCAGCGTCCCGTCGCGTGAATCTGTGTACTACCCGCTACCCGGGAGGCGGGGGCGCCGAACCTGTGGACTGGTGTGCCCGCTACCGCTAGTCCGCTACACAGCCTCAGTCAGTTCCGTCGTCGTGGTCGCGGCGGCAGGGGCATTTCGGTCCTCTCGGCGGAAACAGCAACGCGGCCTGTCCTCCCGGAGAAGTCCACCCTCCGGTCACGTGGCCCTCGCCCGCGTGTGCGCCCGTCAGGGCACCACCATCGCAAGCTAACAATCTTGTTGGCCTCAACTAAACTTTATGTTACACGTAGATGGGGATGCCTTTGAGGCTGCTGGTTTCGCAACGGGAGCAGACATGTTGAGCATGGCTAGTACAGCAGCACCTTTATTCTTGGTCCCACCATACACAGGCTTTCTTCATCACAGCCACAGACTTTCTCCACCACAGCTTCCCACAACGCGAGCCTTGGCCGCTGCTTCAAACTTTTGACAAACGAGGCGTATGCTGCTTCTGCAGGCAGTTCGGAGGCTCTGCAAAACCACCGTTTGATGTGATATGGACTCGCGGTGCTGACATGGAACTGGGGCAGCACGCCAACTAGATGCGTTGGGGAAGCCCTCATTCGCCGGGGCGCCAGGCCCGCACGCCCCGGCCCCGCGCTACACGACAGGGACGCACCACGTCAGGCCGGGACCCTCCCTGACGTTGACGCATGCCACCCACCACTAAATGGGCCTGGGGCCCACCCGCGGGGTCCGCGGGTTTATTTGCGTCCAGACCCCTGTGAGTCATCAAACGTACGTACAGTACTCGTACTCCGTACCGAACGGCTCAGACTAGCCGCGGTGCCTACACTAAAGAGGATACTCTGAAACTTTTAAGTATGAATATAGAGTAAAAACTGTATACTGGGTATTCTAAAACGATACTCTATCTTTTCTCTCATTCTATATTTAGAGTGGTATAATACTTAATCTATAGTGGACAGTTGCGGGCCCTACTAGCTAAACAAAGGAAAAAAAAATATTATAACTCACAAACCAAAAATCCAAATTAAATTTCGATTGCACCATTAAATTCGTCTTAATAAATTATTCAAAACTAGATCACACATAGATATATTTAGATAAAGTGATAAGTGGGTCCCACAGTGGATAGAGGATGATATAGAGGATGGATGAGTGTGAAAAAATTAAGTATAGAGGAAAGAATATTGCTGACTAGTACGTATAGAGGATGAATACAGATGTGCATGAGTGCGCATAATCAAGGGCGTCACCGCAAAATATGGCGAGCCACGGGGCCCGCGTGGCGGTGAGTGGGGAGGAAAGCGACGGGAGTAGTAGGGGGGAGTACCAGTACTACGTTCACTGTACTCAATAATTTCCCCCGCAGTGGCAGTGTCCCCACGCACGGTTGGGCCCTATCATCACCCGTGGGGCCCGCAGCACGTGGGCCCAGAAACCTTGAACCTGCGCACTGTATACCAGTCGCCGTCCGTGATGAGTCTGCTGCCGCGTGAGTGATAGACTTTGGAGGCCCCGGGCGGGCCCGCGCAGGACAGGGACGCTGCCGGAGCGCCGGGGCCCACACACCCGGCCGGCCATGAGACTGCCTGCACGGGTGCCGGTAAATGAATCCGCTACCGGTCCACGTCGCCATACAGTGTAAAAGAACGGCTACGGCGGGATCTCTACGAGTGTTCGCTGTGCCTGACTAAATTAAATTCTGATTACACTATTAAATTTATTTTAATAAATCTTTCAAAACAAGATCTTATATTGATATATTTAGATAAAGTGATAAGTGGGTCTCACAGTGAATAGAGGATGATATAGAGAATGAATGTGTGCGGGAAAATTAAGTATAGAGGAGAGAATCTTGATGACTAGAATGTATAGAGGATGATATAGAGGATGGATGAGTGCGGACAGTCATATAGTATCTACCTATCCGTCGAGCTCCCAAATCGCGCAGGCATTCGCTGCAGGACGAAAAGCTGTTTGAATTCGGCCAAAATTTGGAGTGTGTCATTTGATTTCTCTCCCTGAACCTGCACCCAACTCTGCAGTTCGTCGAAGCCCCCTCTTTAATCTGATGGCCAATTAGCAATAATTTGAGGATGGAGAGAGTGACGTTGAGGCAAAGAAATTAAGGCTCTGTCAAGGCTGAATGATTTGGCTCAGACACCGTATTAAATGGGTTTGAAACAGGATGCAGATGCAGTCGTTCAGTCTGTACCGTCGCTACCAGGGTACAGTGGGGGCGACTTCAGTGATGTCGTTACAAAGGAATCCAAGATGGCTCCAACAGCAAACGGTAAAGCCGGTGAAAGGAATGAACCACAAAACGAAAACCATGAACAAATCTGACATACAAAGGCCTTATTTTTCCTAATATACTACTAGTATTGATCAAAAAGTGCAGTTTCCCTTTTCCGAGAAGGAAAGAGAGTAAGATCTCAACTTTCAATAGAACAACAACTACCAAATATTTGTTGAATAATATAATATATAAGATTTTTTAAAAGAAAGATATTATATATTTATAACATTACAAGAAAGTACTATAGAAGAGCTCAACTGCCCGGCAACAGCTTCACTAAGGAAAGACACTGAAGTACCCGAGTCAATCAACAATGTATTTGGAATGCCTTCAGTAGAACCCACAGATTAAACAGTCCTACGGACAGGAGCACCAGAGACAACGACCTTAGAAACTCGGACTGTCTGAAGAACGCTCTACAAGGATCGAAGAATCCACACTAGAAAAGGACTCCCAAAGATCCTCAACTGCATGCAATACCTCAGGAGCGCATTTTGTGATCCTCGCTCCAGTTGGCAGCACACTTATAGCAGAGGCCCATGGCACGATGGTATATGCCTGTAGAGCTTCAATGACCAAGGTAATGGAAATGCAGTCTTGGGTCCGTGCTTTCACGAAGCAGTGTAAACAACCTCCATGGGATCCCCCACTTCTTCCTGCACCAATGGTAGAGCACAAGCAATATACAAATCCTTTGGCTATTGAACAAGCAAAATTGATTTAATATCAACACATAAGCCATCAATGAAACACATGGTAAAATAGACCAGATCAACTCTAGAGGAATAGGCCGTGAAATGATCTACCAATTTAGTTAAACATAGTACATAATCAGAGACTATATACAGCGACTTCCTTCATGTGAAACAACTGACATATCAACAATTCGTGTTGATCCGGATCAAAATGATCATGAATACAGTGACAAGACTCATCCCAGAAGAGTGCTCCGAGAGGTGTTCGACTGTGTTTTCAACATTAATCTTGGACGGATTTGTTACAAAGGAGTTGGGGATTCTACCGGATCAACTGAATCCTTCGCAGCCTGTGTTGCCGGATGGTGAACAGTGCTAACATGCGTCTACCACCATAGATTTGCTGTTTGTCTGCTGCAGCCATAGCAAGCTCTACCAAGCAGGCCCAACCTTTTAGCCTTTTTAATTTAACGCTAGCTTTTCAAGCGGTCCACTGAGCCGGCTTGAAGGTGAGAAGTAAAAGCCCAAACAAACAGAAACAGGACATATATATGAACTGAAACAAACAAAGGAGCAACAAAACCACTAGCTAGTGGCACACCGGTGAGTCCACGAATTATTTACCCGTCTCCGTAGATGATAAGCATATATATATATATATATATATATATTATACGCTCTGCGCTTTTGGACTGTATCCCTATTGATACGGTTCCTTTGGTTGGTAGTTAGCACAAATAAAGTACAGACAGCGATGGGAGAGTCGATCGCCATGATGGTATTCATTGTAGTGGGTGACATCTTTTCCTTTCCTTTTATTTTGATTATTATCTTTAGATATCCCAACACAAGCTTTTGGGTTTGTGCTATGTTTTTTCTCTAGATTATATGCTGGACATGGATTGATCTGCTGCCACTTAGCAAACAAAACCAGGTACTGATGCTCTCATTTGAATAAGCGTCACTTGATGGCCCATTGATTTGCGACCTGATTAAGGGCCTGTTTGGTTTCTCCCCGCTAAACTTTAGTAGCTAAACCATGGACTAAACTTTAATTATTGGGTGTTTGGTTTGGGTGACTAAAAGAGACCTTTTAGTCCCTTTTAGCCCATGTGTTTGGATAAATGGGACTAAAAGTGAGGTTTAGCTTCATTTAGTCCAATTTAGCTCCCCTTTTTAGTCCCATTTAGTCTATGTGTTTGAATAAAAAATGACTAAATGAACTAAAGTTTAGCTAGCAAAAGTTTAGCAGCCCAAACCAAACAGGCTATAAAAATAGGTATTGTTGGAGTCCAACTGGTGAAGTGGGATTGTGGGAATAAGCACCATGATTTTTTGACTCAGCTCCAGAGATCTCCTTAGCAGAGCAAATCTGCAGACGTCGCACTGAAAAACAAGTGGCCATTCCCCTTCTGGGAAATAAAAAGCATAGTACACGCATAACACTTGTTCGGGACGCTGACAGTTTAAGATTCCCACTTTCACGAGTTTTGTTACTAGTGTTTATGTTGTATATGAAGTCCATAGATACTAGCACTTCCCAATCTTCTCCTCCTGTTTTCTACTTTCTAGTTTGCAGAGTTAGAGAGTCGAAAGCACGAGCAGACCCCCCGAGCGCTCCCTGGGGCGACTCGGGGGGGGGGGGGGAACGCTGTCGTGCCCTAGGGCTCCGCCGCCCGGTCCTCCACTCCGGGCGCCGCCGCTGCCTCCGGCGTGCGGCGGCGGCGGCCAATGCCGGCCCGAAAAAAGGTCACCGGTGTGGTCACCCTCCTCCCCACCCCACTCCCTTCTCTCTCTCCCAGCCCTCCACCTCCATGGCCCGTCGATGGAGCTTCTCCGGTGGCCTCGCCAGCCGGCGGCCCGGATCCGGCCTCCTCGGTCTCCCTCGTGTTGGATCCGCGATGCTGCAGGCTGGGCGGGCGGGATCCAGCTAGCTGCCTGGGCGCGCCCTGCCTCGCCACCGTTCACCTCGTGGTCTGCAAGCTGGGCGCGTGCGCCCACCGGAAGCAGTTTCCTGGGCCACGGGCAGAGGTGGCTGCAGGTGGCCGCTGCTACTAGCTGCTGGGCCGTCGGTGCGTACGTGCCTGGCCACTGCTTTGGCGGCGGGCAGTAACAACGCAGCAGGCATGGGAGCCGGACCTGCTGGTTGCTGCTGCGAGCTGCTACCTGCCGGAGCTCGCACGTGGCGGCCGTGGCTGGGACGAGGCCTTGACCGCGTCCAGGCACCGAGGCACCACGGCCGGGGCCGGGGCTGGGGCAACAGGGAACGGGGGGCCAGCGCCTGCTGTATCAGGTGCCAACCGACCTTTCCTTCCTGCTGCCCAGTGGTGTGGTGGTGTGGCGGGTGCTGCAGCATGCGTCTGCGGCAAGAATCGGGGTGAAAACCCCACCCGGTTCTTCCGGGCCTGCGGCAGTGGCATAGCGCACGTCATCTACCTCCTTGGAGGCGTCGCCGAAGGTTCCTTGTCTGTGCGGATTGGGGACGAAAGTCCACTCAAGTGCTTCTACCAACATTGTTGGCGTCTGCGGACGTCAATCTCCTTCTTGAAGGCACTGTTGTTGCAATGCTACAGCCCATCACCGACTACCCCGCTGGAGCTCTCGCCTGCTTCGTCAACGTCAGTGGTGTTCCGCCAGCCGGTTGCTGGGAAGCCGCCCAACTGTGTCTGTTGTGCCTTATGTGTTCCATTGCTATGGGTTGTCCTGCTGCACTTGACCTTGCCGATGTCGCTACTAGCGGATGCTTTGCCGCTCTCGGCCCCCTCTCTGGTAGATGTTTTTGCTACCGAGTGTGTGCGGGCTAGCTTCTTGGTGGATGCTTTGCTGCCGTGGTCGCTTGGTTCGTTGGCGGATGCTTTGCCGCCGTGTCGCTCGGTTCGTTGGCGGATGCTTTGCCGCCGAGGTCGCTTGGTTCGTTGGCGGATGCTTTGCCGCCGTTGCTGAATGATCGTTCTATGGGTGGATGCTTTGCCACCGTGGCTTGATCTCGTGCGTAGGAAACCTTTGCAATGATGTTTTTATAGCAGGCTCAGTTCTAGTTCTTAGGTGTCGAGGGCAGTCGCTCTTCTTTTGTATCTTTCTTTGTTCCTATGTTTATCCCAGATTACTTACTACTATCTTAGTGGTTTGTAATCTGCGCTATGAGGGTTCTCTCATAGCTGGCTTGTAATTCACTCCTCTTAATAAAAAAGGGCTATATTCCCTGATCGCGAAAAAAAGTTTGCAGAGTTATGCAAGTGAAGAAGGATTTAGTCCCCCTGCAGCATTTTATATAAGCTTTATTTACAGTAACCACCAATTGGTGCATAAATACTACTAGTAGATGATATACCACTTCATCATTTTTTTTGGATTAGATTTACCGGTGATAGTTAGAGTGCCCCGGGAGGGTCTGTTCGCTTGAGATTATCAACCAGATCAGCCAGCCATTCTGCAGTGTTTTTCTCTCACAAAAAACCAGCTAGATCAGCCAAATCAGTTAGATTTCAGTCCAAGCGAACGAGCTCACAACAAAACAATATATAGAATAGAGGCCTAGTGGTGCACAGAAATTTGTACGGGATCGCTGCATATGATGGTCACCAGATCAACTGGAGACTAATGAATTCTGGTCTCATGATGGCTTATGGGGAGCTGGCGGTTTGCATGATGGAGCTGTGTCTTGCTTTCATACAACATCGCCTTATTCTATCCTGCCTTGCGCGTCACAACCGCCATTAACTAAAGCTCCTCCGATCCACAAGTTGATTGCAGTCGAGGCTATACTGCCAGTGGAGTTCTAGTAGTATAGTATAGTTTACTCGTATGTGCTGCACATGACGTACTCGTGATTACTAGTATGTACATCTGGGGAGCAGAGCAGGCTGAGGCAACGACTGAAGGAATATGCGTATGTACGCCAAACTTGTCCATCAGCTTTCGCGGATTCATGCACTTCTTTTGTGTTTCATGCACGATCTCAGTGCCAGCCATGGCACATCCGTCCACAGCGCACTACGGGGTAGGAGTACTCTGCTCCCTCTCCGCCTCGCCTCGCCATGTGTGTGTCGTGCTCACGTACACGTCTTTCCATGGCGGCGTGCGCACCGGGCCACCGGCATCGGATCCCTCCGCTGTGTCGGCAAGCATTGCTGCACGTACGCCACGCGCGGGCGCGTCTGTGCCGGCGATCGCCGTTCGAGGCCACTCTCTGCACTGCACTGCATGCTTTTCAGGTATTTAGCTGCAGCGACGACGTGTTCGATCGTGTGCGCGCGCTGCTTTTTCCTTTTGGCAACCTCGCGATGCATCCAACGCTGCGACGTAAAAGTTGAGTCTTGACAAAAGTTTTAACAAATCCAAAAGCACCCCCCTTCTCTCTCTCTGGTTCAAGCTTTATTTCTGGTTCAATGTCATAAGTCGTAACCTTTTATTCTTTTTTAGTTTAGGTCTTGTGTTTATAGGACAAGTAAAAGGACACAATAAAGTTGCATATTTATCGAGAAACACACACCGCTCTCGTAAGAGCAGAAAATCCAAGGCGCTTGAAACAATGGACCGTTCGAGAACAAAAGCGCCGATTTCGTAAATGGCTTCGGGAACAAAACATAATGGAAAGAGAAACAGAAACAGAAAAAACCTTACGAAGGCTGGCTTTTGGCCCATCGTCCTAGATTACGTCTTGGAATGCAACGAACTTAGCGCTTAGCAGTACCAAAAATTGTTTCATCACAGACTAAACATTTTCCGTTTCAGGACCGAACTATTATAGGATGTGTGTTTTATTTTTGATAGATATATAGGATGTGTTGAAAAACCATTCGTTCAATGATTTCTCTTCAAACGATTCCTTCCATAAATCAGCCATACTAAGGGGGTGTTTAGTTCCTCTCCAAAAAGTTTTCAACCCATCACATCGGATGTTTGGACACATGCATGGAGTATTAGATGTAGACGAAAAAATAACTAATTACACAGATTGCGATAAATTTGCGAGACGAATTTTTTGAGCCTAATTAATCCATGATTTGACAATGTCAGTAAACATGTGCTAATGATAGATTAATTAGGCTTAATAAATTCATCTCGCGGTTTCTAGACGAGTTATGTAATTAGTTTTTTTATTAATCCAAACAACCCTTTCGACATCCCTTGAAACATCCGATGTGACACTTCAAAAAATTTTAACCCACCAACTAAACACCCCCTAACTTCTTCTCTAGTGGATCTTATCTGTTTCAATTTATGGGCTCAAACTGCGCATTATCTAGTGGAACCAAATAATTGGGCCGAGATTCAAACGGGCCCCCTCTACTGGACAATTCATTTTCTAGTATGGGCCTCCAGACTACAACAACCAAGTTCGTTTGTGCCACTCGATGCTATTGGCCTCATTAAAGGATCCTGGGTGGCACTGGTCATCGTACCATTCTAAACCATAGTGGGAGACTGGGAGCGGACATGGACAAAAAAAAAAAAAAAAAGACTCCAAAAGATCCATTCTTGTATCTCTTATCTTATCTCCCCGACATCTTATTTGAAATCCATTTCCTTTATTATCTCACAAAAACTCAGTTATGATCATAGATCAGTTCATTCTCTGTAAAATGTTAGTTTTTTTAGTTTAATACATGAAACAATAATAGTTTACGAAATAAGTTCGCGACCACAGTACACGTGATAAAACAAAAATCTGTCTAGATAACATTCAGTTGTTTTGGCCTTTCCTGTCAACTGAATTTTTTCCATGCACTTATACCTTCTTCTAGCTATATACATTTACACTGTCTTATTATTATATTTACAATGATTTTTCAGTGTAATTTATTGAACAGAGTGATGTAATTTAGGAATAACACAAATATATACCAACTTTTTCAAAAAAAATTACAATTTTTTTCAATCGATTCCAGATATCAGAGAAATATATATCAAATTGTTCACAAATACGATAATGATATCGACCAGGTGGCCGGACGCACTGTTCCACACCCCGCTCCCCCGCGCTCGATCTCTCCTTCGCTCCACCTGCCTGCTAACCGGTATGTCCCCGGGACAGGGACGCCGCGCCCACGCACGTGAGCTCGCTACGCTTCCGCCCGCTCATGCTCCCTCCCTCCGCCCCTCGCCCCTCCGCGTCCTCCATGCAACCCCGCGCTCCCCAGCGACCCGGCTTCCGCACCCCCACCGGAGACGAGAACGACGGCAGCGGCTCCGATGAGGTAGGTTGGTCCTTCTCTGGATCTGAGCGCTCCTCCTCTTCCTCCTCTGGATCTGAGTCCACGGACGGATTTGCACCCTGGCTACAGCCCGGGGTGAGGCCCAATAACAGTGAGAACATGATTCATAAAAATGACATAAAAGGCTAGAAAGCCCAATAGCCCACCCCGACGCGGGAGGACAGCCCAACAGCTCCTACCCTGGACGCAACTCTCTGCCTCCGGCCTCCGATCTCACCTCCTCACCTCCTCCTCGTCAACCGCATGACTGACCCTTACGGATGAGGCCCCCTCTGCACCCTCTCCTGCTCTTCGTGGAAGATCCGGCCAGGGGCCAGGGGCCAGCCGCCAGCGGCAGCCACCCGCCCACCCGCCAGGTCCCCAACCGACCGGCACCACCCCGGCGGCTACTCAGCTGGCCAGGGACTGCAGCCAGCCCCCCACGGCCCCACCCCACTCAGCCAGCCGCCAGTCAGGGATTGTAGGCGGAGGCAGGTGAGCACTCAGACTCCACACTGTGCACTGGATTTGAGGATTTTTAATGTTTTGAATCTTACATTGAAATTGCAACATTTCATATCTTAGGGTACAACAGTTAGAACACTAGAATGGAAAGATACCATGCTAAGAAAGATGTAACAAAGAGTAATGCCGGAACTAAAGAGAGCCGGGTTGAACAAAAAAGACCACGGATTGAACTTGATACGAGGAATATATTTGATGATCTAGGGCATAGGAAGCCAATTGATGAGTTTCATTATGACATTAGGGATGAGTTTCATCATGGTTAGAGTACAGTGTGTAATCAAAGATGCAACTTATTGATTTTATTGTTATCTCAGTGTTCTATGTATCGTTTGAGCTATTTGTCAATATTGTTATTCGTCTTCTTTGAAACTATGTTATATCTTGTAGTATACAGTATATGGCTACTAAGATTTCTAACCTTATATTAGTTAGCCCGGGGCGCAGCTCGTTTCTAGATCCGCCACTGTCTGAGTCCTCTTTCTCCTCCTCCTCCTTTGGATATGAGGGATGCGGCGGTGGCTAGGGTTCCGGTGAGCTCTGGGGTCCTATTCCCTCCTCCCTCTGGCGAGCTCGAGGTGATGGGCCAGGGGCAGTTTTGTACGTTTTTTTGCTGTTTCTTCCGTGCTGCAATGAGTTTTTTGAGATGTTGCAAAAGATGATTTTCGAATGTTGCAATGAGATTTTTGGGTCGTTGCAATAAATGTTTTTGTGATGTTGTAGTACTACTGCTTGAAATGTTGCAGTACATAATTTTTTATGTTGTAGCACATAATTTTCGATGTTGCAGTACATATTTTTTTGATGTTGCAATACTAAAAGGTCTTGATGGCTAGAGGGGGGTGAATAGCCTTTTAAAAAATTCTACAAAGACAAGCTAAACAAGTTTATCAATATAACAAATAGCGAGATGCGAGTTTTGCTTAGCCTACGGGGTGTTTGCAAGCCACCTAACCAATTCACAATTCTAGAAAATTTGCACTCAATCGCACAAGTTAAACTGCACAACTTAGCTACAACAAAAGCTAACTAGCTACACAAGCTAAGAGCTACACTAACAAGCTAGCAAGGTAACCAAGAAATCAATACAAGAGAGAGTTAGGAGGGTATCACTGTGGGACAAAGTATTGAGCCAATCAATCAATATGATCAAGAGATGAATTCCATAATACACAACCACCGGGATCGATTAGTCACAATAAGAAAGTGATAACACAAGATTTATTCCGAGGTTCACGTGCTTGCCGACACGCTAGTCCCTGTTGTGTCCCTCTTCACCACGTGGTTCGGTGGCTAATCGGTCACACACCGAGCCTCTCAAAAGGCGCCACAAGAACCTACCAAATGGCAAAAGGTTGTAAATGACACGAGCAATCCACTAACGTTGCCTTTGACGCTTCACCGAGGTAGGCACAAACCCCTCACAATCACCGGAGGTGGCCAAGAACAATCACCAACTCTTGCCAACGTCTCCAAGCTGCTCTAAGCCATCTAGGTGGTGACAACCACCAAGAGAAACAAGAATCCCGCAGCAAATCAACCACCAAGTGCCAACTAGATGCAATCTCACAATGCAAATGCACTTGGATCACTCAATCTCACTTCGAATATGCAAAGAAGCAAGATAGATGAGTAGAGGGGAGTTGCTTAGCTCAAAGTGTTCACAAGTATGTCAAAGAATGCAAGAGAGAGAGAGAGAGCGCTTTGAGCTGGCCAACGAGTATTTATAGACGTACCCCTTCGAATATAGCCATTAGGAACTTAAAACAGCAGCAGTCGCGCTGACCGGACGCGCTGGTCGCACGGACCGGACGCGTGAAGCTCGACCGGACGCGCTGGTCCCGTAACTGACCGGACGCGCTGGTCAAGCCTGAGCAGCGCTCCAACGGATCAGCGACTGGACACGCTGGAGAACTGACCGGACGCCACAGTGCCAGCGTACGGTTGGAGTCCAGTAAGCACCCTCAACGACCGGACGCGTCCGGTTGACCGTGACCGGACGCGCCACCGCGTCCGATTAGAAAACCGAGACACGCGCAAACGCTGAACACTGACCGGACGCGTCCGGTCAAACAGAGACCGCGTCCGGTCCTGCGTCTGGTCACCTCTGTGACCACCGTTCGCCTCTATTTGATTCACCCTTTCATATAGGAGCTAGACTAAGTATGTGTGTCACTTTAGCACATGTTTTAGCTCGTGAAACAACATGTGACAACGCCTCCAAAGCTCGACATTGGCGTAAAGGAAAATAGACGTTTCAATTCCTCGAAAACGCCTGAATCCCGCCTCGCAAGTTTGGCGGGAGGGAGAGAGGACCCCAAATCCTCTCTACCGCTCAAACTCCAACGCCAACGCAAACGTGCTAACACCACCAAGTGATCACGTCATGTGCGAGTGTGTTAGCATTTTCACAATTATTTTTCGAGGCGTTATTAGTTCTATCCAAATGCATATGATTATGAAATGCACACCTGGAGGCACTTAGGAGTTTAATAGCCATGTCATTCCCTTCTTTATAGTACGACTATCTATCCTATAATGTAACCACACCCACTAGATGTCTTGGTTACTAAAACACAATCCTTAAGCATATACCTTTGCCTTGATCACGTAGGGTTGTGTCCAAATCTAAGTGTGGCCATCATGATCACCATGTCTATCTTGCCACCAACCTTGGAATGTACTAATCCTCATATGCTACATACAACTTAGGTATAGGATTAGTACTTAGGCATTGTCACTAATTACCAACACCAAACATAGAGCTTTCAAGTACATATTTTTTTCGATGTTGCAGTACATGTTTTTCAATGTTGCAGTACATATCTTTTGATGTTGCAGTGCATGTTTTTCAATGTTACAGTGCATGTTTTTCAATGTTGCACTACATATTTTTTTCGATGTTGCAGTATTTACAACCCAATGTTGCACTAGAGAGTTTTTCCATATGTTCTGCAATGTTGCAGTGGAAGTGTTTCATGCTCTTTTGAGACAGGGGCGCGGTGGGGGAACGGGGGACAGGGATGGGTTCCGTTCTATTCCGTCTCGTGCGCGAGGGGCGGGCGGGGTTCCGTCCGCGGGGAGTGGGGGGTTCCGTGCGCGCGGGGGGGGGGGGGGGTTCCATAAGGGACCAGCGTCCAGACGCACTCGCGCGCCAAACATCCCTGTGCTAGAATCACCATCACCAATACATCAAACTGTTCACAAACTTAGCAGTTTACAAATTTTTCTATAGCGGTGCATGCCAACGAGGAGAAGCATGCATGACGAACTTGATCGCACGTGCGTGCACAGCGAAGACATACTGTACCAAAGATCCGGCACCCGTCCTGCTGCGCGTGCATAGGCACAGCTGCTCCGCTCCCTGTCCATCGTCGGTGTCGGCGGACACAGCAGCTGACTACATGCGACGTGTCCTGGATCAGATCTCCTACGTGCAAGCATGGCGGCCACTGCTCGAGCACACCCACTTTTGCCATGTACTACGCGCACGGATGATGGATGCATACACCTAACCATGGCGGACGCATCGAACGGCCTAGGCCATCGACAGATGACAACGAATGACCCAAAAATCAGTTGATACAAGCGCCTAAATCAACCGGATGACAAGTGTTTCTAAAACAAAAATGTCTAACACCATAATCAACTTGAGGTCTTTAGCTATTAAATAGACGAGTCAAGATCTCATTGTGTAGGATCTTGTAATATTTGTTGTTGTGGCTCAGTCATGCCATCAAGATCCATAACATAATTTTCTCATCTTCTTGAATCTTATGAGTTCTTCCACTCCGCACTACCTCAAGCTTTCTTGCCTTAGCTACCAACCTCACTTGTTGTAATGCATATGCTGGCTCATAGCGCTCATCTTTCTTCTTCTTCTTCTACCTTTATCTTTTTTGCCACAAAGTATACAAAGCTTCCTTGTACAAATTTTCAATGCCTCGATACAATCTTTCACTCTCTCTTCCTATTGGCTGCCTTGGCCGGTCTTCAATTAACCATAGGCTCATTTTCAATATCTAGTGCATCGGCATTGCCATTGTTGCTACTTATAGTTGGAAATAGGAGAAGAGGAATGTTGATGGTCACTATGATATAGATTCGACCATGAAGTTTCTCGGTAAAGTGAAGATTAAATCAACATTCACACATGTTTATGTTTTGAAATAATGTGGTTCTACATGTATTTAGAAAATATGAGCTTTTCACAAAGCAATGGAAAGAAAGGGAGCAAAATGGGCCCATAGGGCAGTTCGACCGAACTACTCCTAGTTTGGTCAAACTAGGCTTGGCCTCACCAAGCATCAATCCAAATGACAAGGTCAAGAAATACACTTAGAAGTAATTTGGATCATTGATTTAACTTTGGTTGCAATCCAAGGATTCATGGGACCATCATACATGCAAGAAAACATAGTTCATGGGCGAACCGCCTTGGATCATCTGTCAATAGCCTTAGAGGATCACTGTGAAGCATTGGATGTGATGGCAGCAGATCTCATGGTTCAGCCAAACTCATAGGGGTTTGGGCGACCCCACCACCATGTCAGTTCCATCATCTCATACCCCTACTTACTCACACTATAAATAGGTGTATTGGTGCCATTCTCTAGGGATAAAACCACAAGGCAAGTAAGCTTCCATTCCTCTCTCAAGATGTAGAAGTAGAATAACTTAGTTGGGAGTTAGAGTCGAGTTGAGCTAGTCTTGAAGTTTTGAAAGTAGTCTTCGGGAGCGTTGGCGTTAAAAATCGATTGGCGTTATAGATGCATCGGAAGTGAGAGCTCATTATCATTGCTAGATGGCGTTAAAAGCCGACAATGATAGTATATCACTGCTAGATTCTAGCATAAATCCATAATGATCTTGGTAATGGACTTGAAATTTTATTCCAATCTGCTTAAGTCCAGAGATGGAGTCTGCCTGGCTCAAATATTTTTGTCCTCCAAGTCCCTCTCTCTTTCCTCCCACTTGACAATAGACAAGACTTATTGCTTTCTCTCTATTCTCTCTACTCTTAAACGTCTCCTCCCCTTGTCCCCCTACTACCCCTCCCCTCCCCCCCTTCGCTCGCCCCTCATGGTCAAATACGCCACTGCAGTGAGGAGCAATGGCGAGGTGATCGATCTGGCATCTCAAGAACGAGTGACAACTGGCTCCAAGGAGAGGAGGAGCGCGGGATCTAAGGGGACACATCCATCTAGGTTTCTCTCTATCTCTCTCCCATGGTCCTTCTTTACTTCTCCCTCCTCTTCGCGGGCAACCCCTATCTCCCTCCTCCTTGCAGGTGCGGACATAGTTAGGCGGCTTGGGTGACCGTGGCGGGCACGGGCACAATCCAGCAACCTCGGCGTGCACTGGTGCAGCATGTGCAACGATATTTTTTGTTTTGTGAAAATAGGCATCACTGTTGGGTGAAAATCATCTGTAAAACACCAAGGTCAACACTACCGATTGTCCACTGCCATATTGAAATCCGGTAGTGAAAGTCGGTTATGAACTGCCAGAGTGATTGCTAGTTCTAGGCTAGTGGTACTATGCTTATATTTTTGTTGTTTCCTTTGTTTACTTTGATCTCTTCTAACTTCACATAACTTATTCCCTTATATCTTTAGGAACTAAATAAATATATGATTCACATCTAAGCACACATGTTAGTCATAGTGATCATGTTATTGTTTCAATCCCTGAAACGACAAAGTACATGGCATATGAGCTAAGCCATGTTCGCTACAACGGTCATCTCAAGCTTACCACTAGTGAAAATTCTAGTGCTGATCAACCTATCCAAAATCACTTCTATAGAAAAGACAATCACTATTGGCCCATAATTATCAGATAGGAGCACTTGGGGAGGAGCTAAGCTAAAAAAGCCCTTAAATTATCCGATAGTGATAGGCCGATAGGGATTGCCAATTCTGTAATAGAATAGTGAGTCAGAGCACTTGAGGAGGAGCTACAAATTGTAGGTCCTCCTCTAGACAAAAAATAGCTCTGGCTCCTCTACTATTCACCATAAAATGTCAAATCTCCTAAAGTGTTTGGTACATTTCGTTCGTAGAAGCTGCTGTCAGAATCGTAGCTAGAGCCATGCCAAATAATCCCTAAAACCGATAGTGATAGGGGTATCACTATTGATTCCTAAGTGAAAGTCTATCAGTAGCAGATTTTAAAACCAACCGATAGTGATGTGTATTTATCACTAGCGATTGGCAATGGTTCCTATTTCCTTAACCTGAATTTTTTATTCAATACACTTAACTCTTGATCGAATCAAGTCCGTACATAGTCTTATCCTCATCTTTCTCCAATCTCCATCCTAGACTTATCTTTTTGAGTCAAGTCCCTGAAGGGCGGCCTCTACACAACCGGCTATAGGGTCAAGATGGCAGACTGGAGGAGGAGGGGTGTGAATAGTCATTTATAAACTTAATCATGTCGGCTAACTGAAACTAATATGGAATTAAATTATTTGGTCTAGCCTCAACTAGACCCCTCTACCTAACAAGACATGCACCTTATGAAGATCCTACACAAGGTATACACTAAGGTTATGAGCTAGTGGGAGCTTTCCTAAATAATTCTAGTTTGCAGGGTCACACATACCTATGCAGCTAGTCAAGCAAGCAACTAGATGCTCCTTCACATACTAGTGAGATAGCAAGCACTAAGCACAAGCTACACTAGTACTACACTAGCACTACTCAACTAGTTACACTGCACAAGCACAACTAGAGAGCAACTACTTAGCTACACAAGCTAACTAGCATAAGAGCAACAACTACAACACTAGCACAAGTATATGAACAAATAAATAGCTAGTGTAGGGGATGCAAACCGAGCGAGATCAAATAAATGACATGATGATTTTTATCCTTAGGTTCTGTGTCTATTAACCACTTAATCCCTGTTGAGGCAAGCCCACGGTTGTCGCCGATCCTCATGCTAGTGGCAAGCCCACAAGCTTGCACTCACCCCTCAAGGTGTGCTCCCTACATGAGCTCTAGAACTTGACTTGGTCGGACCCCTTGGCGCTCTTCACACCTCGCTTCTCCTAGATTTTCTCTTCGTGATCTCTCATGGGGTGAGCACAGTACCCCTCACAATGTGATCTCACTCTAGAGCACCGCACATTCTCTGTGCATGCTATGACAGAGCCTCTTGCCACCAAACTATCTAAGAGGTGACAACCTCCAAGAATAACAAACCCTCAAGCTTACTAACCTACCCCTAGTGCCACCACATGCTATCTCTCCCAAGCACAAGCACTAGATCCCTACAATCTCACACCGATTCGTAATCTCAACTATGCAAGTGCGTGGAGGGCTTCTCTTTGGCTCTAATAGATGGGGGATACACCCTTGGGCACCAACATCCACATACCAACTGGCCACTCCCACTATATATAGCCCACAAGCCAAAACTAGCCGTTACAAATTTCTGCACCTTTCGTTTTTCAACACCACTAGGAATTCCGGTGCACCACCGAAGAATTGATGTAGATCTGACATCCAACGACTCTTTTCTAATGGTCAAATAGCAGTTGGAGTTACTGTTTCTCCGGTGCCCTATCTCTGGTTCACACAAACAATTCTAGTGAAGTCGTATGCTCTTTGGTCACCTGCTCTAGGCCACATTCTCCGATGTGTCATCTTGGGCCACCACCACACAAATCCGGTGGCCCAAAAAACTTTTTGCTTGGACCACTCGGGAATTCCAGCCGTTACCGAAAAGGTCTGGTGCCCAGCACCAGGAACTCTGGTGACCCACTTCAAATCTTCAGCGCGGGCCTAGTTGTCACTTCTCTAGTGCGCCCCCTCCATAGGCACCGGAGATTTCCGGTGTTGCTTCCTCAACAACCCTAAGTCAGCACTATGCACACGTTTTTCACACATAGCCTAAGCTCAGGTGCCTATGCACCAGACTTATCCTATGGCAACATAAAACCCCATATCGAGCTTTGTTTCAAATTGTTTTTCAAAGTGGCAAACTCCAAAATGTTGTCCAATGAGAAAACAACTTTTTTTAGCACTGGGTAGCATTTTCAAAACCATTTTCAGAGGGTTTTCACTCGCACCTTTCCACACCACTCAATCTAAATGCAACTAAAGTTAGATGTCACCTAGTGACACTAGATATAATCGTTTAGCTCACAAGAATGCCCCTCTTGATAGCATGGCTATCTATCCTAAACTCGGTCAAGCTCTTTTCTACTAAACTTTTGATCGGTGAAATGAAATGTCCTACAAAGACACCTTTGCCTTGTGCATTTCGCTACATCGTCTCCATGTCGATGATGCCACACAAGCATCCAACCTCCAATGTTCACCAAATGATGAACAATGATCGTCCACAGTGTACCCAACCAAGCAACTTTTAATCATTCTCCATAGCATGAAGCTCCTCTGTCATTCTCCATCAAGCCACTTGATCACCAACACAAATCAATATTTGGATTGATCTACCATGAATGGTATGATCCCCTTCATAGCTTTACATGGCCTTTGACGAGATCCTAACATATGGGTATGTTAAGTCTCGGGATCAATGGTTCTTAACCGAAGAGACCCCGACCGACCCCTCCAGGATTGCCCTCTACTTGTGTTTCACCGCCTCGATGGTCCATCGCACCCAAACCTCTAGCTTGCCCTTCACACTTGCAACCTGGTCCTTCGTAGCCAAGCCTCGCCTCTTGATCTCCTCCACTTAGCCACTGGCGGAGCCAGGGGGCAGGCAGGGGCCATGCCCCCCCAACATCACATCAAATATTTTATATGTAATATATAATTTAATAATCTATATTGGAAAGATATAATAAAAGCTTTGTCATATATTTTTTTGATGACTTTTGAACAACAAAATCACACAAATTTGTATTTTATCTTTGGATGAGCCCATCTACGGTGCAAAAATCCAAACAAATAAGCTACACTCAGTTATTTTATGGTTGAAACTCTTCGACCAGCCCCCCTATTGATAATTTCTGGCTCCTCCACTGCATCTAGCCATGTGTCACTATGTCCTGTCTCATATTTAATGAGCTCCTTTGTCTTCACTAGTTGAGCACTATCACACATGTCCAAGCAACCTCTCGACAATGGCTCTATGCCTTGCTCAACCTAGTGTACATGTGGACTAAGTACATGTTTATGTCACATGAAACACATTAGTCTACTTAAGATGGTCACTCAATTACCAAGGCTAAACTGGGACTTTCACCTGCAGGTCTGTTAATCTCCCCCTTTTCTTGTGATGAATCGATCTATGGATGAACCGATCTGGTGGTGTGTTCAACCTTTAATTTCCCTCCCTGTGTGCTAGGTGCAGATCGTGGATCCGGTGGCCTAGCACGGGCACGGTGGCCCTGACGGTGTGGGGCACAGGGCGCGAGCGGTGGATTCGACGCCATCGGATGCCTTTTGGGCAGCACTGCCAGGTGAGAAACCGAGAGTGAAAGGAGTAGGCTATCACTGCCGAGTGCCGACTGTGCAGCGCTGGTTGAAAATCCAGCAGTGAAAGTCGGTTTTCACTACTACGCTCTTTTTGTTTTTGTGAATGATCTCTAGTGTTTTTTCTCACTAGCAGTTTGCCTAGACATTTGTAGAAACCTTATTTAACCACGTAGAAACTTTTTTTTTGGTAATGGTGATGGTTTGTATTTTTAGTACTTATAAATACATTATTTGGGTTATTTCCCTCCCTGCCTAGAAAATATGGCCGCATTCCACGTGGTATCTAGTAGTGCTTGGTAGTCCTTAACGCATCCATTCTTTCCTTCTTCCGAGAGAATACGGAAAAGGTGAACAGAACACTTTGAATTTTTTAGAAAATGGAAATAGTTTCCGGTCTCTGCCACACACACAACCAAGTCCTTACAAGATGTTCAGCTAATTAGCTAAAAAAAAGAGCGGCACTACTAGTGCCCGGACGTCCGGACAGACGATGCCTGCGGTTATAGTCTTTTTTTCGCGCCCCATTTTGTGCGTCCATTCGGGGGACTGTGCTGATCGGACATCGCTCGTCTGCGCTTGCGTTTTGCACGCCCACGCGGTGGCCAACGCCTCTCAAATGTCACCCGCACAGGGACCGCTCACGTCCCCTCATGCTTTCCACATGCATCCCATGTGCAACACCCGATCTACTTTTAAAATATCCAGATACAACACTTACAATATACAAAAGAAGATAGATGAAACACTTGAAATATATGTCTGAAACACTTAAAAAACAACTGAAAACCCTTGAAAACCATTGCAAACATATGCAATATCCAGACAAAACAATTGCAACATATGTGTGAAACATATATAATATCCTGATAAACACACTTACAACATACGCCTGGAATACATTGGGAATAGATGTTTGCAATATAAGTGTACAACCATTGCAACATATGCAACATCCCGATCTACTTTTGCAACGTCCGTACGAAACACTTGCAATATACCTCTAAAACATCGGAAACACTTGAAACATACGCTTGTAACATGTGTTTTCAGCCCAACATCTCCTTACTGCTTGGGAGAATAGAGGCTCGTTGACCCGAAGCTCGACACCGGCGCGGAGCTCAATGCCACGGAGTGGCGCGTAACTCCGGTGGAGAAGGCCGCTCCAGTGGAGAAGGCACTCAGTGCAGTGGAGAACGCAGTGGCAGGTGGATGACCAGTGGAGAGGAACGATGGCATGGCGGGCGGCGGCATTGGAGCGCGGTGGAGAGAGAGGACAGTAGCCGGCGGCGCTGGAGCGCGGTGGAGAGAGAGGATGGCGGCCGGTCGAGCGCAGTGGAGAGCGCCATGGTGGCGTGGTCGCGTTGGGGCACGCCGCGACAGTGCAAACACAACGATGCAGTGAATAGAGAGAAACGGATGACGGGGCTCACGAGTGGATATGTTTGGGGTGAGTAGATGAGTGAATACGTAAGTGGAGAGTGTTGGGCTATTGTCGTGGCCCACCAACGGTCCGTCCGGACGTCCTTAGCACAATATTACCGAAAATAGAAACGGTAACCCAAATAAATGAAGGTGATTTCCTCGCCTATGCGCGGTCAGGAGACGCAGGGGTCGACGACGACGTCTTGCACAGCCCGTACGTCGTCGTCGGTCACGAAGAAGATTGGCTCGAACGGCACGGCACCATGAATGCGACGGTGAACGCTGAACGGCCGGCACGGCACGGGGATTGATTATAACGTAACTTCAGCCATCGTACGTCTTGGTGAGTAAATACATTTTCCAGGATATGCATCATGCATGCTGAGTTTGGCTAGCCGGCCTAGCTAGCTAGATCGTCACTCTCCGTCTCGTCTCGTCTCTCTCTCTCCTTCCATGTACATAGGAGTAGAGTTGTAGAGGAAGCCCCAATCTAGCTCACGTATGTATGTAGGGCGTAGACTTTTTGCAGCTTGCTGGATGATGATGGATGGATGCTTCTAGTTTAGCCACCGTCCAAGCAGCCAATCACATACATGGCTTTGCTTTCTCTCTCTAAACACAGAGCTCCCAGCAGAGAGAGAGAGAGAGAGCATGCTGTGTACGTATGTCGTCTATGGCCGTGCAAGCTGTGTAGTAGTTGAGGTAGTGGAAGTGTGCCATTTGCTCATGTCCTCCACCTCCATGGACGGGAGGAGGATCTCTTGTCACGCACGCACTGCACTCTGGCACATCTCTGTCTCTTAAGTGTTAATGCCTTGGTTATACATGTCATGGATAGGTCGGCTCTACGGCTAGGCCGGTTTCAGCCTACATACGTAGACACGACTTCTTGATGGATGCATGCATGGTCTGTGAGTCAGTGAGTGTGATATATGCATGCAAGCATGCATGCAACTAATGGGTGTCAGATATGCTTTGAGATCGATGGACTGGCCGGCCCCTGCTGAGAATCGCGAAAAGTAGCTAAAAAGTTACTGTATCATTTTGGTTTGGGATGAGGAAGTGAACATGGCCTCAGCAAGCTAGACTAGAGAATTGTTTTTGGACACGAGAACGAGTATTTCAGCTTGCCAGATCATGCATGTTGTTTGACCTTCCTACTTTTAATATTTCTTCTCCAGATGCACATGCGCTGTTCCTCGATCACATGTTTGAGATCAACACCGCGTTTGACCTTCTCGGTGGCGACTGGCAGAAAAAAAACGTCACTTTTTTAGCACTGAACATTTTATATATTATCATTGTACATAGTTAGCAATTGTTTTTTGATTACACATATCTATATCTATATCTATATCTATATCTATATCTAATATTGAAGAGCAAAAAATTCTTTGTTATTTTTTCGGTCTGACCTCTCTTAACTAACTCCATATGGAACTCTATCGGTCTGTTTACAACCCTCCTGTTTTATATATCATATATGCAAAGCTTCTTTAGGTAACCTAGATAACTAGAAATCCTAATCTAAATAGACCCCTCTTCTGTGTACTCTAAATAAGAACCAAATAGAATAAAATAAAATAAATCTAGATTCAAGTACCTTCGTGCTGTCCGCGGTTATGTATTGGTTAGTTTTTGGTGTTTATATTCTACTCAGTTTATGCTCTGCTTTTGCTGTCTGCCGGCATTGTTTGTGTTCCGCTTAGGGTTTCTATGATTTTTTATGGTCGTGTTTTCTCCTACCGCTCAATTTCTGGGTTTCTCCGATTTTTTTTATTTTTGTGTTTTTTCGTTCGGTCGGTCTTTGGTCTGATTTTTTTTTGCCCATTTCAATGATCCGATAGTTTTTTTCTCATAAACTTTAAAAATGTATTATCAATATCACATTATAGGTCTTTGAACCATTGGCTCTTCTCAAACAAACGCAGATTTTCACACCAGTTGTTGATATCGTTTTGATTAGAAACAAAATTTAGATCAACCAATGGTATAGCTAATCAAATGTCACACCCAATTTTAAGGATAAAATGGGATGCATAATCTTATGTGTGTCCAAAGATCAGTCGCACACATAAGCCAACTAATTGCATAAAGTATCATCACGAGTGTTTATTACATCACGAATATTATCACAATCTTTACTCAAATATAGTTGAAAATAAAAGATAACTCTCTCGTAGAAGCTCCATAACATATGAACGTCAACTGGTTGACCACAAGACTAGTAGTCCTCAGGAAAGTCGTCATTACCAAAGCAATCTGTTACCCATTCGGGATTTTTATCAAGTAATGAAAATAAACAAGTGTAAGTACATGTCGTACTCAACAAGTGTAACATGTGGTTCATGAGGCTCAAAAGACATGACACAAGTTTGACTGCATATAGCTTTTAGTTGTCACAATTTTAGCATATGAGTAGCATCAAGTTGTCAGAATTCCCATAATAAACATATGATCAAGTAATAAGAGTAATAAATAGTATAAACAAAATAGTCTTTAGTGATCATCTATTCCATAAGGTTTCAAGACCGCTCGTAATCGTGAGCATGGCTGATATATCAGTTTTACACTCTGCAGAGGTTGTACACTTTCACTGTGAGTCGTGGTTCCTATACGCTCAGGGTCATGACTCCCCAAAACACTACCAAGGTGAGCGGGCATGGTTTACTACGAAGCCTTTCTAAGGTTCGTCTAATAAGTTAGGGCCGCTAGGTTTGAATTGACAAGCAAATATAGGAACCCCTTTCGAATGGCACAATTCCTTCGCGGCTATACTCATAAGAATAGAGACTATCCTATACCCATCGTGTCAAGCCCCTTTTGCGCCATATAACAAGCTAGAAAAGGTCCTTTAATATGACTAAAGCCAGAGCCATAAATGTAGCCCTCACAGTTGTACTGTAAGTCTCGGATGTTCACTTACAGATAGGTCTTTAAGGAGATAAACTAGAACACCATAAAAATAGCCCAATGCTCTAGCCCTCTTTAATAATATTGCTAAAAAGTCATCTGTTATGTTCATTGCATATCCCATTAGTCAAATTACAAGATCACAGTTTATGTTGAGCACTAGCAATAGCTACCCAATGCAAAATTCCATAGGAGTCATGGTATGAGATCAATTCTAGGGAGTCCTTATCAAAGAGACACATGCATAATGATTTAAGTGCATTAAAGATTATTAGGAAACAAGGATAATCCCATGCTATACTTGCCTTGATCACGTAATCTTGACCACCGACGAATTGTTCACCATCTATACTTGATCAACACAACAACAACAATCATCCAGAGACAATCATACAAAGCAAACAAATCTATAATTAGAACAGTATACCAAAGTAGAGAAATAAGATGAAAAGTTTGTAAAATGAATCTACGTTTTTCTATGATCACACAGATGCGAAGATCACGAAAATTGAAGCTATAATGAAGAAGTTATGATTTTAACAAGATCTCCTTTAGTAAAATAATAGATTAAATCTAACCTCAAATTTTAAAAGTTTAAAACATGATTAATAGTAGCACTAACATGTAGATTACATGATTATGAATCTAACGCAATTTGAACAGATCAAATCAGAGTTAAAACGAAGATTTTATGGCTAAAACAAAATCAGTGACAAATCTATAAATAAGGAAAACGTATTTTGATTCTACATAGGGAAATCTATGCTTTCTAAAAAGGAAAACATATTCTGGGAATACGTTATGGACCGTGGGTTTGGATCTGTAAAAGTGCAGGGGCTCTTTAGCAATTCTGCCGGCCGACGGGGTATCGGCCAATCCAAGCCGTTGGATCGAGTTTGGATGGATCAGATTAGAAGATGGGGGGTGAGAGTCGACAACGGTGAGCTAGACGGTGGCGCTCGGCCGGATTTCTCAATGACGTTTACGAATTCGGCGATAGGAACCACAATTTAGATTGGGAAAGGCATGGGAAGCGAGAGGAGATGATCGCAAACTCACCAAAGGGCTTTTCGTGGATGGAGAAGGCGTGAAGACGATGGACGGCTCGGGATGGCGGATGGCGGGCTCCTGTACACCACGGTGACACGGGGTGAGCGAATCGAAGTGAGAACAAGAGAGAAAAGGGGCTCGGCGGCTTCGCAAAACCGACGCGAAGCTTGGTGAAGTGCTTACGGTGACAATGAAACGACAGAACGATGAAAATCGAGCTCAGTGTGGCGCTTAGGGTTGCGGTGGCTCTTGTGGGCTTGATTGGAGGTGGCGGCTTGTGATTAGGGTTAGGTAGGGAGGCGGCGGACGCTGGGCTTGCTTATATAGGGGCCTTGGCATGCGGGTCACACCAAATCACAAGGAAATTGGGCGGACATGAAGATTTCCCCCTCGGCAGAGTCCGGCTTGAAGCCGACTCGAGGAAGGAGATGATAATGTGGCGTGGAGCCATGGTGTCAGAGAGAGAGAGGTGGGACCCGACTGTCAGCCAGAGGGAGAGAGGGAGATAGCGCATGCACTCAACTTTGCTAGGCCTGCCTGGTTGCGCGGCCTGCGGGAGAAGGGGAAGGGAGCAAGCGGCTGGGCCTACGGAGGGAAAGCAGGCTGGGCTGAAAGCCAAAGAGAGGGAGAGAGGGCTTTATCCTTTTTCATTTTTATTTTCAAAACTTTTTCGAGAGATTTTCTAAATATATTTTGAATTCTCTTTTGAATTTGAAACAAACCACTCAATACAAAAATAATATGCAGCAGCATGTGTGCACAAACATATAGCTAGACCTTATAGTTGCTTTTAATCTAATAAAAGTTATTATTTTTCTAAGTTTGCATGCTCACAAAATGCATGATTAAATCAAATTCTCCTATTTAAAATGATGCAAATTTTAGGTTGTTACAATTCTACCCCCTTAAAATGAATCTCGTCCTCGAGATTTGGACGATGCTTACTCAAAAAGTTATGGGTGTGTTTTCCTCAGATCCTCTTCTCTTTTCCATTTGGCCTCATCCTTAGTATACCGATTCTACTGAATCTTACACATCTTTATAACTCGGCTCCTTGTATCCCTTTCTGCTATCTCTAAGATCTTTATAGGGGTACTTCTCATTGGTGAGATCTTCTTTAACAGTAATCTCCTCTAACGATATCTGTTTCTCAGGTACACGTAAACACTTCTTTAACTGAGACACATGGAACACATCGTGCACACCTGCTAAACTCTCAGGTAATTTCAACTGATAAGCCACTTTACCACATCTCTCGAGAACCTTGAAAGGCCTAATATACCTTGGTGCTAACTTTACTTTCATGTTGAACCTTCACATACTTCTCATTGGTGACACCTTCAAGTAGACTTAATCCCCTACTTCGAAAACCAATTCTCTTCTCCGAGTGTCAGCATAACCCTTCTGTCGAGACTGTGCTACCTTTAAATTATTCCTAATCATTCTCACTTGTTCCTCAGCATCCCTAAGCACATCCGGTCCAAACACTTGACTTTCTCCAGTTTGATTCCAAAATAACGGGGTTCTACACTTTCGTCCACACAAAGCTTCGAAAGGTGCCATCTCAGTAACTATTGCTGTAGGAAAACTCCGCATATGACAAGCTCTTATCGCAACTAATACCATACTGCAACGCATAAGCTCTCAACATATCCTATAATATTTGATTCGTCCTTTCAGTTTGTTTGTCTGTCTGTGCATGATAAGCTGTGCTGAAATTCAACTTCGTCCCTAAAGATTCATGTATTTTCTACTAATAGTGAGGCGTAAATTGATATCCTGAGCAGTTTTTTGTTTAATCCAATCTAAATAAATACATCTATATAACCCCTGACGAGGGCTGCTATATGAAAAATCAAGAGAGGTCTCTTGTGTGAATAGACCAATTTTGACACATTGATAACTAACTTCTTGTTGATTTTATCTAGAGATTAGAATGGCATATTTTATTGGGTGCTTAAAGAAAGTCATGTAGCTTGATATTTATTTAATTGTAGTAACACATGGATAGTTTGAAAATTAAGGGCATGATATATTTGCATCTAAGTTCTTCGGAGATGCTAATATATATAGGGTAGATCGAGTGTACGTGTATGCGTTCATAGGGGTGAGTGTGCGCTCATGTATATGAGCGTCTGCTCTATACCGGGTCTCGCAAAAAAATATCTATATTCTTTTGTAACATGAGAAATAATATATTAGGATAGTATTTTAATTTTATACATTGTTTAATAGGACATTGTCATATTATTGCCAACATTAACTTATATTATGGATTATGGATGTTATGGTCACCATAATATAAATTATAGCTCGAGCATTTATAGAAATGATAGAATATAAATAGATATATCATTCATGTCATTGTTTTCTATGAATATTTGATAGGTTTTTTCTTCCGTTACAATGTATGGGCATATTTGCTAGTAATAAATAAACTACCAAGAAAATAAAACCCATAAATAAACTAGTGAATGATTTAATTCTTGTTTTGGTTATGCCTATTCCTTTTCAAAAGAAGTTAAAATAAAGAATTTGAGGAAGAACTCTATTGAAGGAGGGGAGAATGTAGTACCCTGAATTTTATAAAATCAATGTGTTGACCGTATGGACTAATGAGAGAAGAAAATTTTGGTTTTTTTTGAACTGTTAGATTTCTTTTTTAGAAAGGCGGCAAGAGCTTTGTCGTATTTTTATTAGACGAGGAAAGGGGAAAATGTAACATCCCAGTTTTTTTCGAAAACCCAAAAATCACAACTGAAATTTTTTTTCGCAAACAAGTCCATGATTGGTGAGTGTCATATAGGAAAAACACCCATGTAGTTGCACAAGTAGCACCTACATAGCAAGGTAGAGCATTCACATTTAATTAATTACTTGTGAGTTGTTTCTTATTTGATTTTATGAATTGCTAATAAAATCAACACTTTCTTTTATATAAATAATCTTGCTAATTAATTAACCCCTAAGTGCCTACCTTTGGATGGAACCCTAACCTACCCTAGAGACTACCCCTAAGGGTGTATGTGTGCATGGCACACACACATTCACAGATAGTTGCAATTGGGGTAGCTAGAAAATAATTTGGAAATAGAAAAGCTTTAAGAAATAGAGGAGAAAAGGAAAAGGCCATTCTGGCCCAGCAGCCAAGCAGCCGAGCCGGCCTGCTCACCCACGAGCCGGCAAGGCGAGCCAAATCGCCCGCACCAGCAGCCGGCCCAGCACCGCAGCCAGCCTGCAAAGCCACCCCCGCCTGCCCCGCTTAGCCGGCCCACAACCGAACGCCGACTCCTGCGTGATGACATGGCAAGTCCGTCATCTTCCACCCTCCCAGCCGCGTCCTCTGCTTTTGGAAAGAAGAGCAGCGCGCCCGCCGGTGGGAGCACCGTGCCCGCGCACCTCGGCCGTCCACAGCGAGGTGGTTACGCGTCGACGCACGGATGCGCGACACGTCCACGATCTGCTGCGCCTCGCCTCCCTCGGTTCATGCTGCGACGAGCCGGTGACGTCGCCATGCCCCTGTGCCTTCTGCCACCGTATCACCGCCTTTTGACTAGCGATTTTGAAATCGCAGAACACGACACCACCGCGAGCTCGTGCCATGACCCAAAACCCTAGCCCAGGGCTTGCAATCACCGTCCACGTACCCTGTCCCCATCGCCCACCGTTGGCCAAATTCCCATGACCACCATGGCCACGGCTCCCTACAAAAGGGCAGCTTCAGGTGCCCTGGCCCTCTTCCCACACAGCCGCCACCTTGCGGTTCCTTCTCAACCCACCAAACCGCGCAGAGCCAAGGTGGAGCAGAGAAGGGGGGAGGTGAGAAGGGAAGGGGAGTTCACCGTCGGGAGCTGTTGCCGCTGCGCTGGTCATCAGAGCGGAGGAAGAACACCGACACTTTCTTTCCCAGGGACCTGCACGGCACCGCGTCGACCCTCCACGGCATCGGCTCCTCGTTGCACCGCCATCTAGTCCACTCCGCCACCTACGATGAGCCCACCGAGTTGCCTTTCCCGAGTTCATCCGACCACCGTAGTGCACGCCGGCACCGCTGCGGCGTTCCCGCACCGGGGGCGGCCCAGACGGCATTTTGAACGTCACATCACTACCGCATGCATATGCACGCTTCACATAGACCACTTTAGAGTCAAGCTCGAGCTTCTGTGGCTTCACCACCATCACCACGACGAGCGCCCCGGAGCGCACCCACCATGGCCACGACATGCCATGGCGAGGCCCTGAACTGGGAACCCCAAGCTAGGAGAGGAGAGGGGGAGAGCGTGGAACGTTTCGCCTCGGAATGGAACGCGCCAGGCGCACACTAGGAGAAGGGCAGAGAGGAGCTAGAGCGAGCCTGGCACACGTACTGGCTAGCCAGAGTCACCGCGGTGGGGCGCCGCTGTGGCGAAGGACCTACCGCCATTGCCAACCACCCTGCGAGTCGGGGAGGGGCCGACGGGGATTCGTAGGACTCTAGCTACCTAGCCGACCCACCGGGGGGGCGTCGCCGACCCAGCTCACCACCGGCGGGTGCATGCGGGCGAGAGCAGAGGAGTTAGGGGAGGAGCTGTGACCACCGCCTGCACCTGGTCCTCATGAGCCGAAGGGGGGAGAGAGGGAGAGGTGGACTTGGTCCACCACGAACTGAGCCAGCGGCTCATGAGCTCTTCACACCCAGTCCACCATGGACCGAAGCCAGGAACCCACGGCCCGCCTTAGAGCCTGCCCGACGACGTGGCTAAACCATGGCATGACACGTGTCCGGGCCGAGCCGGCCCAACCTGGCCCAAGTCCGGCCCTGACCCGGCTCGCTGGAGCCCAGACCGAGCCCGGTCAACCGTTGACCGTTGACCAGTCAACATTGACTGGGGCCCACCTGTCAGTCTCTCTATTCACGGATCCCACATGTCAGTGACACTATTCGCCACAGCCTATCACAAGCCGCCACGTGTCAGCCCTTGAATTTTTCAACTCCTTTTTCTTTTTCAGAAAATGATTTAATCTTCAAAAATTCATAACTAATTCATCGTAGCTCAGAAAAATGCCAAACCAGAGTCCAAATTTTTCTAGAAAAGAGCTCTACGTCTTAGGCTTGTTCTTGAGTGCTTTTGGATCTTTTGGTTTTCAGTTGCTTCTTTGTGCACCTCTATAGGAGCCGCTGACGCGGCCGTATGTCACGTTTTAAAGACACGGAGGAGCCACCGACTGAGGAGTTCGACCCCGACTACACCGATGACTTGGGTGACGACCTGCCAGGTGCCACGCCCCACCCATTCGTAGATCCTATTATGCATTGCAAATACTTAGAATTGCTAGTGCTTTACTTTTATGTCATAATATTACTGATAGGTTGTATGGTAGTTTATTGCTTTTTGAGTCACTTACCTTGTTGCAACCTTACACCTGCTCACCCTGCTGTTAGACTAGATGCTACTTTATCACTCGTTACTCATTACTTTACTCTTACTCGCATTATATATGTGATGTGATGCTAGTGAGTGAGAGGCATATGAGATAAGGCACGAGGTGCCATAAACCTGATAATAACCTGATAATGAACCTGGGGAGATCTTGGCATGAATCTAGGGTGTGTGGTGAGGGTCGAGTCGACCGAGCAGGATCTACGACGAGTCGGGAAGACAAGTCTTGCCGGAGGATGCTACCTAGGCGTTTGCCATGTGAGGTGCCTGTGGCGGGTACATGTGATAGGGAGATGTCCCGGGGTGGAGTGTCTTCGTGGGATGAAGCCCTAGGATGGGAGGTGTTGTGATGGCACGCGGTGCCGGGTGTTCCGTTGAGCGAAAAATGGTTTCCCCTCGTGAAGATGTCCTGCTTAGTCACCCTAAGGACTGACACGCCTATGGACCGGGTCTTAGGAATCCTTGCACACCCACTCGCTTCTGTGGGGAGGAGACGGACGTTCGACTTGCTGGTGCGGTGCCACTACTATTGAGAAGTTAGTGGATAGTTTAGGGAGGTACGAGCATGAGGACCCACACCCTCCCAAGACAACGTAGTACCCAGGGGCCAGGTACTACGTCTCACAGTCTCAGCGTGTTGGTGGTACTCCGACACAGCCCCCAGTTCTGAGTGATAGGGTGGTACCGTTTCTAGTCGGTAGGCGGCCTGGAATCAGCTTAGACGAGACATCGTCGAGGATAGCTATCTTGTGGGATGTGTAAACCTCTGCAGAGTTTCTGGTTGATCGATCGATACATATGCCGAACCTTTCGGCTATGGATCTTTCCTAAGTACAACTTCACTTGACTAGATGAGAGGAGTCCTTCTACCTTCCCTGGGATTTCAGTGTGTGTTCCGGCCTTAGCCGTTGAGACATGGGCGAGAGGGAGTCGCCCATGCCGATGAGAGAGTGAGTTGAGATGTGATGTGGTGGTGAGATATGTGTTGGGATGGGATAACGTGTGTGAATGAGATGGGTTAAAATTTGACAAACTTATAATTAATATATTGATTACTCGCTTAGGAAACCACAACCTAAGATAGGTCTTTTTCTTATCCCCTTTGCATCCAGTTCCACAAAGCAAATGCATCATAGGGTGGAAGATGTGTGGCTAGTACCAAGTGTACTGATAGATTTTTGGCAGGCTCGGAGCCTGAGTTCGATGAGGAGGATGACTGGGAGGAGTAGGGGTTCGCCCTGCGCTCAAGCTTGGTGCAAGGAGTCCTAGTTTCCGCTGCTGTCTACGAGATGTTGTTCCAGTTGCTGTGTGTGAGTGTGTTCCGCCCTACGTGGCGATGATAATAAGTAATGTAAACCTTCTATTTGTACTCTGATATTCGTGTATGACTCTGTTATTCGACTGAGATTTGGGTAATGGCATGAACTCGTTCATCTATTACACGTCGAATCTGTGGCATTCCCTTCGTGGAATGCAGGATCGTTTCAGAAAACAAAAATAGATTTACAGGAACTTACATGGCGACTCGACTTAAAACTACTATGGCACACAGGCCATCAACCAAAGGACTAGAAACAAAAGGAAAACAGTAACTGGTTCCAAACCACTACACCACACCAGCATAAAAACCTACTCAACGACAGTGCTAGGTCTTGTTACCATTTGGTATTGTTGAATTCCATCCTTGCACAGTTGCGCTACTTGGATTGGTTGCAAATGTTTTTGTTGGAAAGTTCTTCTATTGCGTTCCTTCCATACATTTCACCAGAAATAGATCATGACACCATCTATCTTTTTATGTTCACTTCTATCAAACTTTGCTTGGCATTTGCGCCAGTAACCATGTAAGGATCCATTCATTCCAACCGAGTTTAGCGCAGATAGATTGAGCCACTGTTTTAAATAGGACCAGATTTGCTTTGAGTAGGTGCAATCTTTGCAAAGATGAGTTGGTGTTTCTGGGTCTATTCCGCATAGTTTGCAGATAGGATCATTTGCCCAGTTACGCTTCATCAAGTGGTTGGCAGTGAGAATTTTCTTGTGTAGAAGTGTCCATGCAAAGAATCGGCATTTAGGTTCAGCCTGTGCTTTCCAAATTGGTATCAATTTTAGGTTGCTGAAAGATCCTACAAATTGGATGTTGTATGCGCTTTTGGTTGTGTATTCTCCATCTACTATCCATCTCCAATGTATTGTGTCCTCACTATTTTCCTCTAGTGTAGTTTCTTGTAATCGTTCCCATAGTGCGGCATACTCATGCAGCTCTTGAACTGTTTGCAGCCGTTGGATGCGTGCCACCCACCGGTTATCTTGAAGTGCCTTATGCACCATAATCTTTTTTCTCTTAGATTTTTGGAACAGATTTGGCACAATGCTCTTTGGCGAGGTCCCCTCAACCCAGGATGACGTCCAAAAATTCACGGTTTTACCATCTCCTATTGTTACCACCATGGAGGCCGCAAAGAGGTCACGATCACACCAATCGCATGGCATGTCCAGGCTATTCCAAGCATGCTCCTTGTGTTTCCACTTGAACCAAAGCCATCATAATCTTAGCGCACGGGCAAAACGTTCTAGGTCCAGCACCCCCAACCCCCCTTTTTCTTTCGGTCGACACGTCATTGGCCAATTTACTAGAGAGTGACTGCCATACACTTTGTCTGGGGTTTCACCCCTCCATAGAAAACTCCTCCTTATGCGATCGATCTTCTATACTAACCATTTCATTTCTGGAAAGGCGGTCATGTGATAAATTGGTTGTGCTGAGAGAACTATCTTGACTAGAGTTTCCCTTCTAGAAGTAGACAGTAGCTTCCCTTTCCATTCTGGCAATCTTGCACCTATCTTATCTGTCAAAGGTTGTACCTCGATCTTGTGAAGCTTCCGAATGTGGAGTGGAAGACCAAGATATTTTCCAGGAAACTTACAAATTTTCCCGGGGAAATTTTGGAGAAGTTGTGTTATGGAATTACTGTCCACCTGGATGGGGAAAACTTCTGTTTTGGAGATGTTGTTTGAGTCCTGAGCAATCTCTAAAGAAGTTGAGTAATGTGTACAGATGACCCAGTTCTAGAGCTGATGGGTCTGCAAAGATGGCCGCGTCATCGGCGTAGAGGGAGGACCGGAGGTTTGCCGCCTTCGGTAGGATTGGCCTGAGAATGCCTTTTTGAGCTGCAATCTCGATGATGCGCTGCAGTGGGTCAATTGCCAAGATGAATAGCAATGGGGATAGAGGGTTTCCCTGCCTCAATCCGCGGGCGTGTGTAATCCCTTGGGTCGGTTGGCCATTCACAAGCACCTTTGATCTTGCAGTTCCTAGTAATGATGATATCCAATCTCTCCACTTTGTACTGAATCCCAAAGCCTCCATGACCTCTAGCAGAAAGCTCCATCCAATGGAGTCAAAGGCTTTTGAGATATCAAGCTTGATGAATAAGGCCGGTCTCTTCTTTTTATGAAGGAGTTGTATAACTCTTTGGACATATATAAAATTGTCATGTATGCATCTTTTCTTGATGAAGGCATTTTGAGCATTGGACACTAAAGAATTCATGTGCGGTGCGAGATAGTTAGCTAATATTTTTGTAACAATTTTGACCACATTGTTTATAAGGCTAATCGGCCTGTAGTCCATTATTTGTGATGTTATTTGGATCTTTGGCAAGAGAACGATGTTCGCCTCATTTATAAACTGTAATCTTGCCATATGGTGACTGAAAAAAACTCATAATTGCTTGGATGATGTCTTGTTTCACAATTCTCCAACACTTCTTGTAGAATAGACCTATAAATCCGTCTGGTCCCGGTGCCTTTTCTGCTGCCATTTCCTTTATTACTGCTGTTATTTCATCTTCTGTGAATGATGCATCCAGGTCCTCCAATTCATGGTGCACATATCCCAACTGTTGTCAATTAATGGCCTTTGTTCTTGTGGTCGGGGTCCCTAAGATTTCAAAGAAATGACTGTGTACCAGCTTTGATTTCTTAGTTTGAGAGGTCACCATTCCGGACTGGGTGTTTAGTGAGCTAATGAAAGTCTGTCTTTTTCCTTCTCGCGTTTGCATGCAGTTGGAAAAAATGTCTGTTTGTGTCACCTTTTCGAATCCAACCTAATCTTGAATGCTGCCGAGCTCTAGCTTTTTGCATAGCTGCAATTCCAAGTGCTTTGATCTTCAAATATTTCTTGAACTCCATTTCTTCCGGTGTGAGCAGTCGGACCTCCTGTGCCCTTTCCAAATTGGATAAGACTATATTGATGATCGCCCAACTAATTTTCCAGCCACTAAAATGTTTTCGCCTCCATTTTTTTCAGAGCTTTTGCTGTTCGCAATAGCTCGACATGAACCCATAGAATCGCATCTTGGGTGTTAATGGTTTGCTCCAAGCTTCTTATCCTGTATCATGGAAGCCTGGACAGTTTGTCGAGAAAGATTCAAATCTGAATCCTCTGTAGAACTCAAAAACAACGTCTCCATGGAGGAGAAGCGGACAGTGATCAGAGCCCATGGAGGCCAGGGCCTGAAGGTCTATTCGCGGAAACATGTCCAACCAGTCATTCGTGGCGAACAGGTGGTCGATTTTGGTCATCTTGGTGTTTGTTGGTCATTGAACCAGGTGAATTTCTTTCCCCTAAGGTCAAATGGTGCCATTAATAGGTTGTCAATGGTAGTCTTAAATCTGTTGAGCATGGGGATGTTGAGGCGTCCATTATTTTTATCTTTGGCACGATAAATTAAGTTGAAATCGCCCAGTAGTAGCCATGCCGGGAGCATTTGTTGTTTTAGGTCCATGATCCCTTGCATGAAAAGAAACTGTTAGATTTCAATTAGGTTATTTTTTCTTAGGATCAACCTTGTCTGTTATCAGGACCTGACTCCATGTGCTACGCCGCCATCTGTTCTTCAGGCTTGGTTCCCCAACTCTAATTGTTCTTGTGTGGCTACATCCATCCTTTGTCTTCCTGGCTGCCGTCAATGTCTACTGGATCAGTGCTGCGCAGTTGGGTAAGTTGCTGCTCTCCTCTCTAGATCAACGTTGTTGTCTCTACCTCTCTGCCAAAATTTGTAATAATTTCTACACTTAGTAGAATTTAGCAATTGCTTGGTAGCCTCTGGTGGTGGTTCTTGCCGGGGTGTTACAGAATTGCATATGGGTCCCCAACACTGTTTTCTAGCTTAGCTAATTAAGTACTCGCTAAATTCCAAATTTATTGTAAGTCGTTCTGGCTTGTGTAGATACATAGTTTTTACTAGTATCTGGACATATTTTTACTAGTATCTGGACATAGGGTCTGATTGCTTGCCCACATTAGCTTTAGCCCTCATTAGAACTTATGGATCATAACATAAGTCAATGTAAACGTATGCAATGCAATGTCTTTCTGTTTGGTTGCTTACACACAAGCTGCATTTGATAAAATTATGTTTGGGTTTTTACATTTATGTTTAGTCACCTTCATATTTTAGTTTAGGTCTGTTGTTTATAATGTAGGTGTTAAGGATGACTATTTAATTTTGTGTGGGCATCGGCTTGTGCAAACCTGTATTATGTAATACTAACAAATATGGCATACTAGCTAATGCAACATTATTGGGCCTACTTTGAGGGTTGTGCAGCAAGCCTGCATAAGAGCCTATGCAGGAAACCAAACACGAGTAAACTGTTGTACAAACTTGGATAATACATGCAACCAATCAGGCCTAATGTATATCTTTTTTTTTTTGCGAAAGAAGGCCTAATGTATATCTAGGTGCATAGCAAAACTATGTATCTAGAAAAGCCAAAATGACTTACCGTTTGAAATGGAGGGCATATGTAATAAGTTATTGTAGTTCATTTCTACTATGACATGTCATTCTAGTGGACCTCCCATCCCTAATCGGACTGTACCTATGGTTTATTCAAACCTTTTTAGGGAAAATAAAATAAATGATGACAAATATATGTCAAATTGTTACCATTTTTGCATGATTTTTTTATTTACATTTATGTACATGCTTGCGCATGCATGCAGGGGCTTGTTCAGCTAGAGATAGGGTGTTAGTGTTACGTCCATCCCTGCTAAAGAGCCATGCAAGCTGGCAGAAAAATAAATGTGTGTTTGCCTGCTTTAAGTTCTATGAACTCACACATGGTCAAAGGACCATCCTCTGGAGCACTAGGTACGTATGATTTGGAGGACCTGTCGTCTCCAGAACATACGTAGTACCTAGTATTATCTGGGTTAAAATGTGTCTTGTTACCAAACAGTTGAACATAAATTGTCTGAAGTTGACTGTACATTTTAGGAGACATGGGTAATTTTAGACCCCCTCTGTAGTTAATGAGACTATCTCCTCAAATTAGTTTTGTAGTACTCTCTCCATTTCCAAATTATATTCATAGCTTCGCTGTGTACTTAGATGTATACAATGTCTAGATGTATATTATTAAAAGCAATGTATTTAGTAAAGTCAAAACGACTTATGATTAGGAATGAAGGGAGCAGAGCCAAGCCCAATTAAATTCGACAAATGCAAGCTCGTCATTATTGGCACGAACAACACACAACAAATTATATGTTCCATTGCAACACATAGTCATGCTTGCTAGTCATATCTTACATGCATGAATTATTTATTTAGGTGTTGTTTGTTTCCAATTGATTTGGAGATCAAACTAACTGTTCTTTATAGTTTTGATTTTATTGGAGATCGAACTATTTAGGTATTGTTTGTATTGGGAACCAAATTATTTCGGCATGCGATTTTGGCTGCAACAAGGAGAGCACAAACTTTGGCTGGACACATCAAATAAATTGCTTGACTCGAGAGCAACGACCAACGCAGGGATCAGGAGAACGTATGCGGTAGACCTACGACTTTTGTAGAGAATAGTTCGTGGTGTCAATCAGGACTAACTGCGCGAGGCATTGAATTGACGCTGCGGTGATCGATCTCATGACAACAGGAGCTCAATGAACTAACGGCCATTCACTTTAATTTGCGCCATCATCATCTCATGACGGTATTTTCGTTTTCCCTGACGGTAGGTGCACCGTCATGGAGTTTCAGCTTTCCAGTAGTGGCCATCGTCGTCTATACACCATCCATGCATGATCGGTCCGTAGTACTCTCCATGAATAGGACGCCGTCGTCGGACCATTCAAGCTCAAGACTCCGGGACGAGCGCAATACACACATCACGGGCATTCAATCATGTAGACTGGAGCCAAGAAAGATGCAACGGCCACCATTTGATCACCATAGCAAGCAGCTAGCTAGCTCCACACCCACAGACCGATGATATGCAACAGTATATAACTACATATCAATGTATCATCATGCTTATACCCGCTCAAAAAATGAATATATGCACGAAATTACACTACCTCAGAAAGTTTTTTGATACGGAAAGTGCCCCAAACTGTCAATGAAGGCTATTCCTGACGGTTACTATCAGGGATCAGCCGTCAGAACAGAAGGGCCGTTGATCCTTCAAAGTAAAGTTGGAACGAAACACCCCATTATTTATCATGCACTAGTGGTTTGAATATTGCAACGAAATCAAAGGTTCAGTCTCTTGCAACAATGTATGTGGCCGGGCGCCGCTTCTGTGTTCAGTTTTGGATATGTACGTAGTCGGTCCTTGATGCAATGAATGAATACTGGACGACTCTATCTAGCTGCGACCAGCCGGCAGCTCCTTTTCGGCCCTCAAAATTGATTCTTGCATTGCTAGCTTGTTCGTTCGACCAAAATTCACTAGTACGAGTCGGTACTACAGTAGACTTGCATGCGAGAGAGAGAGAGGTGAAAGATACAACGACGACCATGCTCGACGTAGCCAATCATTCTATCGGTGAGTAGCGATAAGCTAGGGTACAAGGAGAGATGGGACGGACTGCACTTGCGGCTAAAGACAGATATATACCGTCCATCGTGTACGTACATATTCAATGCTCGTCTTGATCGCTATCGATCCCAATCGATCGATCGGTCATGGAAGAAGAAATCATGCATGACCATCTATGCTGTTATGTCTGTTTTGTAGGCCACCTGCATGCTTATCTTTATGTCACTGATTGGTGAATCTTATCGCCTTCTCGATCAAGTCCGTTACAGAAAGTGCATGCAGCAGCACAACAAAAGGAGTTGGCCATATTTGAATTCCAAACCGTGCATGCATGGCCGTGTCGCATGCAATGGCGCATGCCTAATGTGTCTAACACTCCACCACTTGTGCAACTAACACTCCTAGTCCTAGCTAACTTGTAATAATTTTATATTGGCTGTTTGTTTTGCTTTCTTGGTGTCGATCTATTTCTTATCAATTTACTTCGCCAGCAAAAAGAATATGAATCCCTTAACTCCTTCCAATGGAATCTATCCAAAACCTTGACCATGAAATCCAAGACATTTTGTACATTACTGTATATATTATATTCATCTATCCCTGATAGGTGGGTGGGGGGCTTTTCAGACTTGAGCAGCGAGAGTCTTTAAATTTCTTCCTCCTCCTCCTCTTCTTCTTCTTTTTCTTTTTCTTTTCTTGCGACGAGACTTGCTGATCGAGCGAGAGTCAATGCTACGTACGCAAGTACCAAAAAGATGACTCAACGTTGTGTGCTGTCTTTTTTAGTTACACTAGCTGCCAACCTACTACCACAAGACCATATATGCGACATGCGTTGCCAAAAGGATAACACTGCATCCTAATAAACTCTATGTGCTTCCTAGTACCACCCTATTTATACCACCCCATCACCCTGGTTCACACCCTACCTTGTCACAGACGACACATCTCTTGCTGTTTCCTTAGCAAGAAAGAGAACCTGATCATCCCATAGCTATAGCAAAAGAGAGATGAGGAACCACCACAAGCTAGCTCCTACCCCTTCCTCCTCCTCAAAGAACAACAACAAGGCCGAGCAGCCACACCTCTCAGGAGCTTACATTAGGAGCCTTGTGAAGCAGCTCAGCTCCTCCTCATCTGCAGCAAGATCCAAAGACTACAGAACCATGGGAACCAATAAGCCACATAGCCAGCCACCACAAGAAGACGACCTCCTCCTGCAGCAACATGCCCAAACAGCACCACCACAGCAGCAGCAGCCACACAAGAAGCAGGTGAGGAGGAGGCTGCACACAAGCAGGCCGTACCAGGAGAGGCTGCTCAACATGGCAGAGGCCAGGAGAGAGATTGTCACAGCTCTCAAGATCCATAGGGCCTCAATGAGACAAGCCAAAGAGCAGCAGCAGCAGCAGCAGCAGCAGCAGCAACAACAGTTGATGCATCTGCAGCTGCAGCGACAACAAGAGGTTCATCATCTAGTGCAAGAGCCAAGCCAAGCAGCAACTGGAGCTTCGTCTGCGCCGAGCTACGCTTCCTACTACTCAGATTACTTGTACAACTCTCCATTTTCACATTTCACTGCTCCTACTCCTAGTAGCTATTCTTCATCCCCATTGATGATCACTTACGACGCACCAGTTGCGCCGCTCATGGTCAATTCTGAGCATAACTTAGATGACCACTTGGTCCCTCTTCCTGCGCAGCCACTAGGTCTAAACCTCAGCTTTCAGGGATTCAATAGTAGTTCTGTTGTCGTTGATGACACCAAGAACAGTACTTGTTCTTTTGATCCTCCATTACTCCAACCATCACCAGCTTCCTCCTACTCAGTCTACTCCTCTCCGTCGGTGACGATGGCGAGCCACGACATGTCCGCTGTCACAGTGGAGAACACTTCACTGGCAGCAGATCCATCGCTGCACCGAGTGCTTGATGATGAGGAGATGGCAGCGATCTACTCGATCGGGCAGCAGCACGACATTGAGTGGAGCGACACCATGAACCTGGTCACATCAGCGTGGTGGAGCAAGCTCCTTGAGAGCATCGAAGACAAAGGCAATGGCACAGTAGTCGATCAGGAGGCCGGACGAGCTGCCAACGTGACGGTAGTGGATCCGTCGTTGGTGGACATGCCCGACGATTGGGTTAGCGACAGCCATGGCCATGTGGTGGCTACCCAAGAAATCAACTCTGACTTCCCTGGGATACATTTGAATGACTACTACCATCAGGACGAAGATGTCTCCTTGGCCTTGCCCCGGTAAGTAATGAAAAATAGTTGTATTATAAGTACTATCATCACTACTATGTATGCTTGTAAGTAGTGTTGTTGTAAAAGTTCGTAGTGAAAACGAGTTATCTTAGGAAAAAAATCAGCAAGATTTATCCACATCTACTTTGTTTGCAAGCCAACCATATGAAGCGTTTTGTAGAAGAAAAAAAGGATGTAAATAAAATCGCTCAGTCATTGCCGTGTAGGATGTCATACGTACAGTGATATATATTACAGTGAATCAAAGTGACCACTATAGTATGAAGTAGTGTCTAAAGTGCATCATATTTGTTTCACACAATAACTTTATCCAGTACTGAAAACGATATATAGAATGCAAAATATTCCGTGGAAATATAAATTAAACCAAATATTTATGGGAGAGGAGGCATACATGCAAAATTGTATATGTTGGAATAATGAGCGAATACATAGGGATGCATGCATATAATATGCAATTGTTTTATCTAATTGTGAATATTTCTCTAAATTGCAGTATGGACATTGGAGATATAGAAGGATGGGATACAGAATGGTTCTCTTGACCGAAGTTGATCTATCATATATGGGAAGCAATTTATCGAAGTTTTGAGCAAAATTGCTCCGTTGACATGCTTTTGTTGTATCTCCAATAATAAATGTGTGCACTAGTAGTAATATATTGAAATGGCAAATATTTGATCCCAAGGATTGTTTCTTTAGTAATTAATACGCTAAGCATCATTGGTCTGAGCACATCTCTTGATGGAATATCAGCCTTTAGTTGTGAAATCATGTTGACGTACTTAGTGTTATCTCTGCAAATCAACAGTTGTGTCATTTTCATCATCTTGTTTGTATTATGTCCCAAATTTTAAGTTTCCAATAAAGAATTTATGGATAAAAGTTAGTCACATCTATAATTTTAAGTAAAAACATTACTACAGAACAACCTGCACACTTGGTTCTAAAACAGAACATGATCGATTTTTGAACATGATCAATTTTTGCTTTATTGACATGTCAAATTCAGAACACAATCAGTTGCAGCTTAAGAACTTTCAATACCAACTCCCTTTTGGCTATACATGTCACTGGTTTTTTTCACATCAGAGACAAAATATGACGTCTTTTTTCTGCGTCGCTGATGACTGTCTAGCTGTGTCACTGATCTCCTTTTCTGACATAGTGGCATGTGGAATACGATTAGAGAATAGTTTGATATGTCCTTGCAAATGATGAATTAGGAGACCAATTTTTTTGTGTGGTCAAGTCTCAACTATTTTTCAATGGTACTGTACAGTTACATAATTAAGTAGACGTCCTTAACCATCAATGTGGAGTGTGGCATGATGATATAAGCTTAGGTTTGTTTTTTCTTCAATTAGCAATCGTGGCTCAGGATTTAGGTTTGCACGCTAGTTGAAGAAGGGTCAGTTGAGATTGTAGTTTTGTTATGAGTTGCATATTTTTTAGATGGCAGTTTTTATATTGCAACTCATAAGTGATAATTTATGTTGACACTAAGTAACTGGCTAACTTCTAGGGTCATATCCCAGCTAGTGGTAAAGATCTATCTAGACCATTGATAGCTCCCCACCCCCACTCCTCCCCACCCCAACAAAGCTAGAGGTAACTTGACATTAAACTTTAGTTTGCATTGGCCTTATAATTTTAAGATGTAACACCTTGTAAATAGATCCAAGCTAAACATGTTAATTGTGAGGTGTGAAAGGCAAACTTGTGTGATATGCAGGAGAACTTAATGGTCGTGTAAACACGTATACATAGCATGCCTGCTACAAGTGCCAATTGCCATAAATAAGATCTATATGTATATGCCATCCAAGTCAAATTTGTGATGTTTTATGTCTGAGAATGATACAATTTGGTTAATGTGAGTGCTGAACAGCTAGTACAATGTCTTCTCTCAAGAGTGCCCAATTCCGTTGGGAAAACCAGCCCGGGTAACCATCCAGTCCAGGCGCCTCCAGTATATGATGGGTTATGGTGTAGTGCGCCTTCAGTGTTTGTGAAATATGTTAAGTACAAGAATATGTCCACAAGATCAAACAATGAATTAGGTGTTTTCTAGAATAGATGCCATATAATTCACTGGCACCATCTAGATCCATTCAAATGTCCTTGGTCATCTCTTCTTCGTCTCCATCTACCAACTTCATCTCCCTCCTAGAGCCTTTTACTTGCCACATTTACTCCTAGATATAGACCACATGCTCACTCTTTGGGTGACATTGAGTTTGCTAGGGTAGCATTTTATTTTAGGTATTTATAAGGAGTTCCAAATAAGGCATGTCAAAATAAGTACCACTAGGGAGCCTTGACCACTCTAAGGCAGATCTATATATACATATGGCCACAGGATGAGTTAATTAATTATAACTTCATATGGTGTTGGCTAAAGGGTTCCTCATCATGCATCATGCAAGTAACAACTCTTCTGATGATGAAGATAAGCCAAATGATGTAATTCCTACGCTTGAAGCTCTACCCGCATTCTATAAATTTGTTGGTTGTAATTCTGGAAACCTTGCCAGTTGGAATGGAAGCTTGATAAGAGGCTGATGCCTTGTTTACATGAGATATCGGAACCGGCGTGTAGACATAGATATACACTATCCATGTTGGTCCTTGATGAGGCCTAATGACACATATTAGTGAATTAAGTATGTGATGTCTTGTATCAAGATCAAACATAGCCTAATGGCTATCTGTGTATCGGCTCTTCTCACCCTCAGCATGAAACCCTAGCCGAGCACATAGTGCTAGCACATCGGTGCATGTCATTCCATCCATGTATGTTTGGACATCGGGGAGATGCATGCTATTGCTACCGCTATGATGTTGATCTGCGGCGAGCACAAGGTGAGAGATCCTCTCTACTTTCATGTTGGGCTAGGCTGCCCCAACTCTCCTTCCACTAGGTTACACGTTTATTGGTTACAATTTATGATCTCCTATCTGCGTGATCTAATGATTAAATATGGTTAAACTTTTATTGTATGCAAGCTTAGCTTACCCTTTCACTTACAGATGGACACCGCACAACACAGCACATGAACAACGTTTGCTGCAATGTTCTTAATTTTATGTCAAGGCAGGCAATATCAAATTCTTGTATTCTTAATTGGCTAATAAAAAGGCATCAGCGACTCATAAATTAAAATGTATGCTTTAAACTTTACAAATTAAAGGTAGTTTACATCTTGTTCTTCCTGAAAAATGAAAATCTTGTGCTAGATTTTTCATTTGTGAGAGGACACGTAGTAGCCAACTGGAATATAATCTATGTAGAAATTGAGAGGTGCACGAAACACTTTCTTGTTGGGACCGAAATAGTAAAAGGAAAAGAAAATAAGATGCCCCTGATATTTCCATTGTCGTCAAACAACTCTACCAGTTTTTGGCCGCAACATGCATGTATATATATATAGGATCTCGTCATCAAACAACTAGGGTTTGGCAGACTGCGCCATGCCTGTCTAGCTCTGGTGACTTGTCAATGCAAACACTGCTGTTGCTGTCGTCGCATGCACCCTAGCTGACGCTGCGCAGAGAAAGGCAGAGCAGCATGCATGCGTTTGTGTTTCAATCACTCCTGATAATGATAGCCATTGTTCAGTTCCCGGTTCGGGGGCGTCCGAATTGCTACAGTACGCATTAAATGCGCACGGTAGTAATTCGTTTATATTTGGTAAAAATTGTCCAAATTTTGACTAATTAGGCTCAAAATGTTCGTCTCGCAAAGTACAATAAAACTGTGTAATTAGTTTTTAATTTCATCTACATTTAGTACTTCATACATGTGCCGACATTTCGATGTGACGGAGAATCTTCTTTTTGCATAATAAAATTTGGGGGAGAAGTTAGTAACTAAACAAGGCCATAGTACTATTACAGCATGGTGTAAAGGCTTTAAAGTACATAGAGCCTAGAGGAGCAGATGGTGGCAGACAAGATAGGGCGTAAGTTTTTTCACTCTCTCCGTCACATCAAATCTAGAGACACATGCGGAACAGTAATGTAGATAAAAAAATAACTAATTACACAGTTTGATGGTAAATTACGAGACGAATCTTTTGAGCCTAGTTAGTCCATGATTGAACAATAATTGTTAAATACAAATGAAAATGCTACAGTGCCAAATTTCACTCTCTCTTCCATGTAAACAAGGCCTAGGTAAAAACAGGGAGGGGGGCTCGAGGCATCAGTCCAGTGCAGGCAGACGAATCTGCTGGAGTAGTAGACGGCTAGCAGCATGCGTGATCAGAAATGCATGCATGCAAGCACCTATGCAATGCAAGGCCTCAATCAATAGCTCATGAGTTGCTTCACAAGTCACGAGAATGCAGGTTTTGCTTCGCAATGTGGAGGCAACGTATGTCAGCCTTGCAACGTGGGGATGAGGAGCGTGAGGGCTTGAGTTACTCGCTCCTGCTTTCAGTTCGGCAAAGAATTGGTCAATATTTGTTTTTTTTAAAATTCAACTCTTTGCCTCACCCTAAAGTCTTGGTAACTAAATATATCCACATAGCGTCTAAATTGTTCCTTTAGGTTACTATTCAGCGATGGCATAAAGAAACTGTTACATTTGACAGACAAGATCTTAGTTGGTTAAGCTATACTTCCTCCATCACAAAAGAATGACATTTACATGAAATTTGTCACTACAGGAAACAACTAATTTGCCGGGTGTAAAATAATTTGCCGGGTGTTTTTTATCGGGCACCCGGCAAAGTCATTCTTTGCCGGGTGCCAGACCTGGCGACACCCGGCAAAGAAAGGCCTCCGGCAAACCAGCCTTTGCCGGGTGCTAGGCACCCGGCAAATTACAGCCGTCGGCAAAAATTGGTCTTTGCCGGGTGCCGGGAACCCGGCAAAATATGGCCGCCGGCAAAGGTGGCCGGCGTGACGGTGCCCACCTGCCGTCAGCCTTTGCCGGGTGCCACGCCATTAGGCACCCGGCAAAGATTTTTTTTATTTTTTTTAAAAAAATTCTTTGCCGGGTGCCTCCTGAGATGGCACCCGGCAAAGGCTTCTTTGCCGGGGGCCAGGTTTGGCACCCGGCAAATTATAATTTTTTTTTTGTGTTTTTGGCCTCATTTTTTTTCTGCGACCTTGGTACATTAATTATAACTCCATATCAAAATTTGAGACATTTTTTACTTTTTATACTATATTTCTTTAATTATTTTCATTCACTTGAATTTTTTCGACTACTATAAATTTGAACTGCAGGTACATGAAATAATGAAATTCGGTCATTCTAAAAATGATATTCATGATGTTTGGCGTATGATGACGCCGTATCTAGAAACTCGCATTAAATTACGACCATCATGTTGTCGTAACATGATGAGGTAATTGCGGGGAAAGTTTATTTAAATTATATAAAATCCAAATGAAGTCCGAAAATCACGAACCTTGTCGAGGTTTCTTGTTATTGCATTTGGAGGCCGTGGTAAAAAATTGAGAAAGTTTTGAGCAAGTTGCGACGTCGGATGCCTAAAACCCAGACATCATCCACTTGCAATAACATGTGATCACACGTGGAGATGTCTGAGTTTTAGGTATCCGAGGTCACAACTTGCTAGAAACTTTTTGAATTTTTTACCACGGCCTCCACATGCAACAACAAGACACATCGACAAGTTTCGTGATTTTCAGACTTCGTTTGGATTTTATATAATTTAAATACACTTTTCCCATGAGTACATCGTCGTGTTACGACAACATGATGCGCGAAAATTCATGCCACTTCCTGCATACAGCCTCGACATACCCTAAATATCATGAATACCATTTTTTGAATAACCAAATTCCATTATTTCATGTACCCGCAATTCAAATTTAGAATAGTCGCAAAAATTCAATGAAACGAAAAAAATTAAGAAAATATAGTTAAAAAACTCAAAATTGTCTCAAATTTTAAAATAGGGATTTATTTACTGTAGCAAGGCCCCACAAAAAATGGGGCCAAAAAAACAAAAAAAATAAATAATAATTTGCCGGGTGTCAGACTGGGCCCCCGGCAAAGAAGCCTTTGCCGGGTGCCAGGTCAGGAGGCACCCGGCAAAGAAATTTTTTAAAAAAAATAAAAAAATCTTTGCCGGGTGCCAGGTTAGGCGGCACCCGGCAAAGAAATTTTTTAAAAAAAATAAAAAAATCTTTGCCGGGTGCTAGGTCAGGGACACCCGGCAAAGAAAATTAAAAAAATAAAAAAAATCTTTGCCGGGTGCCAGGTCAGGGACACCCGGCAAAGAAAATTAAAAAAATAAAAAAAATCTTTGCCGGGTGCCTTTGGGCCCGGCACCCGGCAAAGGTTCTAACCTAAAAGCCCAAATAGCCGGCCCAACACCCCATCCTCACTCAGTCACTCTCCCTGCCCGCCCCGTCCCCGGCAGCCGCCCGCGCACCGGCGCTCGCCCACGCGCTGCCGCCCGCCGCAGATCAGACACGAGCGGTCGCAGATCTGAGTGGAGACATCGACGGAGGTTTGTTTCTCGTCCCTGCTTGCTTGACCCTTTTTGATTGTGCCTTCGATTCCACTAGAAACACTGGCTTCTGCGAGCCCTTCTTGCTCGGTGCTCGGTCCGCGTCGGCGAGGCGGTACTCGTGCATGATCCAGTCTGTCTTGACGCCCCTGGGCGCCTTGCCGGAGTAGAACACAAGCGCCTTCTTGATCCCCGCCACCCTGCCGCTGCCCTTGGGCGCGATCGGCTTGTCAGCCCCCGTGGCCTTCCAGTACCCCCTCCCGGCGGCGCGGTTGGGGCGCGAGCCGTTCGGGTACTTGCGGTCCCGCGGCGTGAAGAAGTACCACTCCTTGCGGCCGAACAGCGCCTTCTCTGAAGGATCAGAGCAGCACAGAACCGAGGTCAAAAATGACATCCAGGATTTGGATTTGGATGAATGGATCCACGACAGAATTAAAGATTGTCTTTTTAGTAAAAACGAGAAGATATTTTGTTGATAAATAAAGAAAAAGGGAAAGAACAGAGGAACAGGTCGGTTTGTTCCAAATCGTGGGACCACTACAAATCTGCCCCCGACGCAGATTATGAAGACAAGCAAGAGCGGGTCAGGAGAGAGTTCTGGGTAAGTCTCGTTCGCACAACTTTGATCAATATATCGCATTCATTTGACTTTTTTTGACATAATTAATTGATACATTGTGTCTGTCTGCAGACTTTTTTCAGATGTGAAGAGGGACAGGAGGAGAGGGCGGAGAAGAACTTGGTGAAAAGTGCCAGGAACCGCATCTCCAACATGCACTATGAGGAGCGCCTCATTTGCATCATCAAGTACTACGCCACGCGACTTGGTCAGAAAATCACCAAGACACAGGCAAGACAGATGTCTCTGACCCGGGAACAGTTCCTTGAGGTAAATGAAGAAGAAAAATACTGATTCGTTTTGAGATTAAGTAGCTTTAATTTGGTCGTCTTATATCTCAAATTATTTGTGACATGTAGATGATTCCATGGTGGTGCGAGTCGTATCGGGACTGCTGGGAGATGATTGTGGACAAGTGGTTCACAGAGGTTTATATCCAGGAACACGAAGCCCACCGGGAGCGGGCTTTGCAGGCGACAGGCCCCACACACCACCAAGGCAGCCGCAGCCTTGCCGCGTACAAGCAAGCATGGGTACGTGAATTCATTTTTAGTATTCTGACGCTCCATTCTGCATGTTTCTTCTAATCATCTTGTTGTCTTTCTCGCAGTCGGCGTCGCATGCTGGCCAGTCTTTGTCCACGTTCATGGCGTATGGACTGGCCCGCAAGGGAAAGGCGACTTCTGATGTCACCTTCAGCCCAGATGACCCGCCCGAGTCGTACAGCAACTCGAGCGTCTACACCCGCATCAGCTCCTACGCGTTGGAGGCAAGGTCGGTCCAGGGGCCAGAGTGGGATCCGAACGCCGACGACATTGATGGGCCGACTGTCATGAGGATCGGACAGGGCAAGAAGCATGGGCGGTACTGGCTTGGCGATGGCACCCTCGACTCCGGCTCTGTTCCAACCCTCTCCCAGATCCGAGTAGAGACCCCGACCGGAGGCCCGGTCATACGCCAACGGCCGTCCCCTTCACAGCAGCGGGTCGATGCACTCCAGGTTTGTCTCGTTTAACTCTTCGTACATTGATCTTTACATAACTTAGTTGTCTTTGCATCACTGAAACAGATGGGTTGAAATGTTGCAGGCCGAGAACGAGAGGATGGCTCAGGAGCTGCGGGACCTGGTGGCAAGGACCGAGCAGGCCGAGCGGGAACGAGAGGCCGAGCGGGCCGAGCGGGAAAGACAGGCCAAGCAGCTGGCGGAGATTACGGCGTTCCTACAGAACTTTGGGCAAGTCAACGGTGTACCTGTGCCGCAATTCGCTCCACCGCCGCCAGTTCTAGCTAGTCCTGTGAGTATGAAACCAAATTGCTTCGACTAGTGCTTTCATTAGATTATTACTCTAACACATGCAATCTCTTGTCCTTTATGCAGCCTCCGTCGGCGGGTTCGAATAACCCATCTCAGGGGCAAGCAGGCGACGGCGCTTTTCCTTCACCAGGCACTCAGTTTTCCCCCCACCTCTAGTTTGTATCTCTTTTTCACCGCTTGATGGACATGTGATGCACTGTGAACGACTATCGACTTGTGACGATGGATATTGGACCTATTATGTTTGCGATGTCGTGTATGTGGGATATTGTGTTGGCGATGTGATATATATATGTGGGATTGAGTTTGTGATGCGATGGATGTGCTATATTGTGTTTGTGATGTTTCAGATGTGATATATATCTTTTATATGTTGTGTTTGTAATTATAGAATAAAAAAATAAAAATACAAAAAATTAGAGGCTTTGCCGGGTGCCCTGGCCCTGGCACTCGGCAAAGCTGGAAATTTCTCATGTTCAGGATTCCCAGCTTTGCCGGGTGCCAGGGCCAGGGCACCCGGCAAAGATTTTTTTATTTTTTTAAAAAAATCTTTGCCGGGTGCCGCCCTGACAGGGCACTCGGCAAAGAAAATACTAAAAAAATAAAAAAAAACTCTTTGCCGGGTGTCCCGGCGGTTCGACACCCGGCAAAGAAATTATAAAAAAAAATAAAAAAAATCTTTGCCGGGTGCCTTCCCGGTAGCGCACTCGGCAAAGAAAATTTGAAAAAAAAAATTAAAAAATCTTTGCCGGGTGCCTCTGACATGGCACCCGGCAAACCAAGGGCTGACGGAGTTAACACCGTGACGGCCACTTTTCTTTGCCGGGTGCCGAGTTTGCACTCGGCAAATTCTTTGCCGGGTGCCCAATAAAAAGCACCCGGCAAAGAAATCTTTGCCGGCTGATTTTTTGCCGGCGGCTCTTTGCCGGGTGCTGCACCCGGCAAAGGCTTTGCCGAGTGCAAAGTAGCCTTTGCCGGGTGTTTTCGGCACCAGGCAAAGCGCCTGAATCCTGTAGTGTGTGTACGTTTTTATATGTGCAAAGTAGGTCGTGTTTGTAAGTGACGACCCTACCTCACGGTCCTCTTAGGAATCATTAGTAACAAATACTTGGAATAATTATTTTGTTCTAGTCTTGGCGTGAAACCATATTCTCTCTATCTCTCAATATTTTGTTCCTTTAGTTTTCAGCTACTAGCAGCAGGACAAGCATCTCCACCAGATTGAGAATACGCAAACCTCTTTTCCTATAACAAGCAATTAAGGGGGTTTTGTAGAAAAATCAAGCTCCCGTAGATCCTCTTTTTCAATCGTCTTTTCCTTTTTTTCAATCCCTCAAAGAAGAAAGAGGAAACGATACAGATTTTTCTCAATCCCTTTTCTCCTTCCTCCTGCCATTGACGCGTGGGTCCATAGGATGGTGGAGGCGCCATCATGCTCTAAGTAAGCGCCACCGCGGCGTTGGGCGAACGAGTGTGCACGACTACCTCCATGTTTCAACAGAGGGAGAGGAAAGAGAGGACGGAGGGATAGGAAAGAGAAAAGAGGGATATGAAAGGAGAGAGTTGCCACTGACCTGTGGGTCCCATGTAAAAAAGAGAATAGGGTTTAGGTTTTAGGTTTTCTCAATCTGCTGCAAAAGCTCTCCCCTATATTCTAGAATTGGGTTTTTCTATCGCCTATACTAAGTTACTAACTTAAAAGGGAAAGGAGAAAGGGGATCTAGTGGAGTTACTCTTATGTCCATCTCCTTGGTCTTAAACATCACTAAAAACTATGAGCCCTGGCACTACACTACGCCACTAGGTGTTTGTAGGGGCGGCTCATGTGCATTTATAGCCGCGGTTTTGCCAGCCGCCCCTAAGCAACCACGGCTATAAATGCTCGGTTTTTAGGGGCGGCTGATGATTTGTAGGGGTGGCCGAATTTTGAGCCGCCCTTATAAATCAATTTTCAGAAATCACGAAAAAAATTACCAAAAAAATTGCAAAAAAAATTATAGCCGTGGTGACCCCCACTCCCTAGACGTGGCATTTTTTTGCGCGATTATTGGAGACTTCGTGCCGACCGAGATTTGAACCCGCGAAATCCCCTCGTGCGTACCATCCTCTACCACTGCACCTCATACTCACTTGTGTCTATAATCCATTTTGGTTCCCCACATATTATCCTAAATCGGGCATAAATTGATTGTTTGAGGCCCTAAACGAATTCAAATGAAAAAGTTATCAGCTACAAATTTTTATAAATTTTCGAGATCTACAACTTTTATTTTGGTAGTTTCTCCATCCGAGGTCGTTTACAAAATTTGAATTTCAAATTTGAGAAATTTAAACGTAGTTTTTCTTGACAAGATGATTTCAAATCAAAAAGTTTCAACTATAAAGTTTCATAACTTTTCGAGACCTACAACTTTCGTTTTTTTGCTGTTTGTCCATCCAAGGACATTTAAAAAATTTAAATTTCAAAATTTTGGAAATTCAAACATAATTTTCCTTGACGAGATTATCTCAAATGAAAAAGTTGTGGACTACAAAGTTTCATAACTTTTCGAGATTTATAACTTTTATTTTGGCAGTTTCTCCATCCGAGGTCGTTTGAAAATTTTGAAATTTAAATTTGAGAAATTTAAACGTAGTTTTTCTGGACAAAATGAATTCAAATAAAAAAGTTGTCAACGACAAAGTTCTATAACTTTCCGAGATCTACAATTTTTATTTTGATTATTTGATCATCTAACATAGTGATAGTAACATTGTTCACAAATTCTACATATCCCTCTTATAGTTTATGGAACTATAAGAGATATGTAAAATTTATAAATAGTGTTACTACCACTTTGTCGGATGAAGAAATGATCAAAATAAAAGTTATAGATCTTGATGGGTTCTATAACTTTTATGTTCATGACTTTTTCAGCTCAAATCATTTAATATTTCAAAATAACTTTTGAAGTTGCCATTTTTTTAAATTCAAAATTCAAATAGATAAAACACAGTCACATGAAAAGATGGACAAAATAATAGCTGTAAGAACATAATAAATTGACAGAGCATGATTTTAGAAAATTTTAGGAAAAAATCATCAAATTTGAAGTTAGTATGAGGGAGAAAGACTAGTTACAAGTTTTAGCTAGAGATTAAAAAGAGAAATCAGTATTCTTCAACAATTTTAAAATTGAATTTCAAATAGCATTTTGAAGCAGTAAATGATTTCAAATGAAAAAGTTGTAAATGTAACACCCCTGGGTGTTAAGCATGCATTAACATCCCAAAGCATGAGCATTAGCATCACATACATGTTCATCATCACATGCAATATAAGTTGAAATTAAATTGAAGTGTGAAAAACATCTGTTTGAACCCTAAATTATTACATTTGCTTGCTAAGAGTGGTAAAACTTGTTTGTCTATAACTTTAAATGACTTAGAATTAATTAGCATGATTTTTGGAGCAACTTTTGTATTCAAAATCTCCCCAAATTTTGCTTTAAAAATATTCTAAAAAATGAGTTTTTATTTAAAAATTAGAATTTAAATCATTAATTCAAAATCTGTTTAGAATTTTGAAAAGTGCCCTAAATGAAAGTTGTAGAGAATTAAATTTTGAACAACTTTTGTTTTGGGGACAACTTGTGAAAATATCTTTTTCATCTTCAAAATTTGAATTTGAATCAAGTTAAAAAATCTGGAAAATTTATTTAGAAAATAAAAATGGTTTTCTTACCTGGCTGGGCCAGCGCCCCGTTTCCGGCCCAGCTTGCCAGGCCAGCCCGGCCCGCGTCCGCGCCTGCCTCCGCCTTCGCCCGCGCGCGCGCCACACCCGACATCGGCAACATGCGCCCGCCGCGTGGCCACCGCTCGCCGTCACCGGTGTACGGGTGGCAAGCCGTGGGCTCCACCGGGCCGCGCCCTACCTCTTGGAGCCGCTCCTGCTCCTCCCTCATTTCCGCTCCCTCCATTCTGCCCCTCTCGGCCTCGCGCGAGCCGTAGCGACCGCTGCTCCCGCCTCCCCACGTCCACCACAGCTCCACTGTCGGCTAACGCCGCTGTTCCCGCTCAACGGCCGCACCTCCCTCCGATTCACCTCGCCACCCGCTCCGCCACCTCCTCCTCTCCTCCGAATAGGCCACCATGTGCCTTGCTCATCGACGGTAAGGCTCAATCGAGCTTCTTCCCGCACGCGCAACCGTGGCCGGGCCGCTGAGCTCGCGCTCCGCCGCCGGCAACCTCGCTCTCTCTTTCTCCCCTTGCATCACAATACCGTGTTCGCCATCCCTTCGCGGAAACCATGCTCACTCCATATAGCCGCTCAGGGCCGGGGGTTGGCCGTTGGTCGACAGCGACCGCCGCGCTCCCGCGACGTCAGGGGCGCCGGCACCCCGTGGCCACGCCCCGCTCCCCCCTCTGTTCGCTAGGCCAAGGCCCGAGCCGGGCCGCCTTGCCCCTCTCCCCGCTCAGTTGTTCGGGCCGAAAACGGCCGTGGGCCGGTGGCTCCCGTTGGGCTGGCCCGTTAGCCGAAAAGATAAATGAGTTTCGGTTTTCTATTATATTTTGGAAAAAAAATGCTCTAGAAAAATATTGTGTACTCATTTTGGCTCCAAAAATTGTGAAACAAATTTTTGTAGACTTCTTAGGACCAGATCTATGATGTAAAAATATTGCATGTCAAGTTTGAAATAATTTTCTATAGGGTTTTTATTTAATCATTGAAATTGTTGTTTTCTTGATAAATATGTAATAAATCATATAAAGCTCAGAAAAATATGGTTTTAATTTTGTTAATCTTTTTGTGTAATGTGCTTTCTAGAAAAATATGTGCCATGCATGTTCTGTAGAAAAAGTTTTATGTGTAGTACAAATGCTTATTATTGTTAATAATTGTTATTTTTGATAGAGAGAAAAATATGAATAAAACATGCATATAATAATTTTCTATAGTGATTGTTTATTTTGTAGAATGTAGAAAAAATACTAAATCTATTATTTGATACTTTTCATAGTACAAAGTATTTTATGCTCATTTTTAGGCCATAGATTGTTATTTTTGTGTAGGTAGTTCTAGTACTCCAAATATAATGAAATTTTTGTGACATGCTAGATTAGATGAGAGTAAGCTACTGTAATTTTCTCAGACTTTTCTGTGCTACTAAAATAGGTGTTGCTGTTCAAACCTAGTTGCAATTAGGGTTTAATTAACCTTGTTAATGCATGACTAGTTAATAAGATTTTTTTGGTGTATCTTTGAAGCATCTTAAATTTCTATGGTGACTTGGCATGGTAGAGTATGTTTGTAGTAGTATACGAGTACATGTTCTTGGATGATGTAGACTACCTTGTAGAAGATTTGTATTTTCACGTTATGCAATAAAGTAAACTTGTTCATCTACATCTCATTCATCATGATCATTACATGTCATCTCTGTAATGTCATACCCTGTTCTACCATATCCTTGTTACCTTGGTATTCGCAGTCAAGAAATGCTTAGCTTGCTTACACCGGTAGAAGTCGGGTGATTTCCTGTCACCTGCGAGCTATAGGTGGTTACCTGGATCTGCTTGAATAAGTATGTCATCGTCGAATAACTAAGTGTTAATATGAAATTGAGACCAGACGGAGACTCGCAGGGTTTTAGACTGTAGTGTTTTCCGTCTGTGTCGATTAAGAACCGACCGTTGTTGGGTCTTGAGTCATGTTGAACGCATGCCTTACATTTAACTGGCCGAATAATTTACCTTTCGACCGCGAAGCTAGGAGATTATTCAGGCCGAGTGGATTGCCCATAATGCACTATACCGGAGCAGGTGTGGTAGGACATGGGGGCGCAATGATAGGACCAAAGAGCAGTCGGGCGGCCCCCGGGTACATGTGGTTCTTGGCAAACTCGAGACTTTACCTGAATGGTTGACTCGGTGACTAATATCTCACTTTAGCGGGTGAGTGAGGTTTGTGTGAGGAATAAATTACCAGCTGGTTAATAATCGATTCGAATCGCCATCGTTCACTGGATAGTGAACACTTGACTTGAGTTACTTCATCGTAGTAATATTGATGAAACACTTGGACAGTTATATGGAATATGACATGATGAAAGTTGTTAATGATCATTGGTTATCCTTACCTGTTTAATTACATGTTTCTCTAGTACAGGTGCAAATGTAGTTGACAGGTTAATAAAGATTTTACTTGATGCAAAGCTTCTGAAAAAGAATATTTAAATACTAAAAATATCTTTTTGTAAATGAGTCAGCTACCCCACTATAAAGTCTGTCATGATCCTTGGTGTCATTTATTTTTGGTTATGTCGGGTAAGTCTAGCTGAGTACCTTCTCATACTCAGGGTTTTGTTCCCACTTATTGTAGATGGGCAGATGTATTACGGCTACTGTATCAACTGCCTTTATCCTGCGAAGGGTGAAGCTTAGGACCATGGGCAGTGGTCATTCCCTACGTCTCGTCTGATGCTTTTGTTGGAGATGATCCGGAGCTGACACTTTATTTCGAACTCTGTGTGAGTGTGTGTGGTTTGAACTACATGCTTCCGCTACTTTTATTTGAACTTGGTTTGTAATAACTATGTTTAAACTCCGATGTATTTGCGACGCAAACTTTTATGTAACTTGTGATGGTGACCGCTAAACTTATTACGATCTTGGCTGGTATGCAAGTTGGTTTGAAATCCATCGTGATTTCATGGACTACCGAGTTATACAGGCTTAAGTTTGTTAAATCATCTGCTTGGTGGATGATTTTCTCACTTAATTTCGTATAATTGGTCGGTTCTGTTACAGCTGGCATCAGAGCATGGTTTAGCGTGTTTATTGTTTACAAGTGTATCTAAAACAAAAATGTAATTGAAAAACGTGATTTCCAAACTAAAAGTGTGTCAGTGGTCATATCCTTTATGCCCAGTTAAGGACTCTAGGTGGTTTATTTAAGTACTGACTTGGGGTTCTTGCACCATATTTCTCTTTCGTTGCTCATACGGTGTGCTATTGTATGAGTGCCACTTAATTGAGTGGTGATATATGGATCAGCTGCCTCTACGCCTCGGTAAGGGTGAGATGTGAGAGAATGATTGGATAAACCGCCGATTTACGAAGAGTGCTTATATGATACTGGAGTAATTACATGTTCTACGCATGTTTTTACAAAAGTGTCGCATGTGTGGTTGTTCCGTCCGTTGAGGCGATGCCATCAATAGGACAATGTTTTGGGTAGTTACTACCGTTGTACGCGTATCTGGAGATTCGTGTAGAGCGTGTAGGTAAATTTACTGCTTTCATGCATTCATGGGAATTGGGCTGAAATGAATTTTCTGCAGGTACATAACAATGTTTCTCGTGTAGAACGTATTAGTTACGTATATGAGAGATTGCCTGTGTGCCACCAAATTCATCGTTAGATATTATTTATTTTATAAGTTTGTGAGAACGTAAGAAACGTACATACATCATATGGCTTGTGCATTTCATTCATGTCATGCATTCCTCCCCTTATAAAGTGATTATCCCCTTCTGATAAAAATTGTATCAACTTAAAATATGTTCTCACCGGGTAATCAAAACTTTTGCTACAGATGGCCCGCACGAAGCAGACTGCCCGTAAGTCACATGCGGAAGAGCACCCCGACACCAGTTGGCCCTGCGGGAGCGCCGCAGCACGGACACCTTTCTGAGCGAGTTTGGCATGCCAACCTTACTTTGGAGAGTGCTCCATGATGTGGGGTACCCGGAGGGTCAGGAGCCGGTGTACTCTTGGAGTGAGAGCCAGTTAGCTGAGGATGGACTTGCAGTAGTGGAGATCACAGTCCCTGATCTTGGTGATGCTCCAGAGTGGGATGGTTAGCACTTGGAGTTTGAGGGACGCACTCCGGTTGAGGGTGCAGAGGGAGCAGCTTTCCGTGTCATCAGAGACATAATGAGCAGATTTCCCAACGAGCTGGCAGCAGCCTTGGCTGGCACTTTTCCGAGGGATGATCCTTGTGATGCTATTTGGGTGCAGCCATAAGGAAGTGCCTTGGTCAGAGGCCCAAACGAAGGATAGGCTAGCGACAACCACGCTATGAGTGCGATGTATGCAGCTATCAGAGCATACCAGGGTCTTGAGTGTACCTATTGGACGTTTACTGGTTTGTGTGGTGATGATCGGCTCAAAGCAAGAAAATAGAAGAAGAAGCAGGCATGTGCTATAGCTAGTTTGCAGGAGCAGTTGGCTGACAGGAGCTTGCAGCGAGACCAGGCTCTAGAGATAGGTGATAGTGCTCTGCAGCGGGTGCATACGTTGACTCAGGCCAACAACAATGCAGACCGCATGATTGGATAGTTGGTTCAGGAGAGGAATGAAGCCTGGAACGAGAGGGACCTTCTGAGGCAGAGGGTCGAGGAGCTTGAGGAGTATAACGTCAACTTGCATGAGGAGTTTCACATGCTCTACAACAGGATTGGCCCGTATGCTCCTCCAGACGCCGCTGGTATGGACGTCGACGAGGACGAGGACGAGCCTGCAGTTGCACCTACCGACGACGATGACATCGCTACTAATGGTAGCGATGGTGACGTCTTTGACCCCGACGATGGTCCTGAGGAGTAGGTTAGTTGCTTTGTGTTAGCTACTAGGCCCTGTCACGATGACCTTTCTTTTGGTTTCATGTATCTTGGTGTATCTCGTTTCGAACCTTGAGACTTGGTAGTATGTTGGAACTTGGTTGGTCATACGATACCTGAGCACATAAAAGTCCAGTGTATGTATGCTAGCAACTTGGTTGTGTGGACGTGATATTTGTAGTCGAAGTAATTTAATTAGTGGTGTTGTTTTAATTGGAATGCGATTATTGTGCCTATGTTTTATTGTATGACTTGTTCTCTCCAATGAATTCAATACGACATAATTTTTCATTCACTCACAATTACTACAGCTTTACTTAATCATTACTTGTTTCTGAAATATGCAGATGGCAAACACTCATCGTGCCACGTATGAGGCTGTTGAAATTGGTGGTAATGGTGCCGGGGCAGGTGGGAGTGGTGAAAACAACGTCAACCACAATGAGCCACACCTGGAACCATATTTACTGCCTCCTCCACCGTTGACTGTAGAGGTATTCTTTGCACAGTTTCTTGGAAGTCAGCGCAATGCAGAGCAATCGCAGAAGAACATGGAAGATTTTCTGCGTACCATTGCCAACAATGTTCAACACGGTAACAACTAAGGTGGTGGCAATGGGGTGAATCAGTACAGCAACTTCAAGGATTTCATGGATACCAAGCCACCAATTTTCAAGGAAGCAACAGAGCCACTTGACGCTGAAGAATTGATCAACACCATGGAAGATAAGTTCTGTGTGTTGAGGCTGACTGAAGTACTGAAGACAGAATATGCTGCACATCAGTTACAAGGACCAGCAGGGATGTGGTGGAAGCATCATCGCACCACCTTCCCTCCAAATGCCTAGATCTCATGGAGAGAGTTCACTGAAGCCTTCCGTGGAGTTTACATTCCACCAGGGCTGATCAAGATGAAGTTAGGAGAGTTCTTGGCTTTAAATCAGGACACCAAAACCGTGACGTGGTATTTGCATGCCTTCAACAACTTGTGTCGTTATGCTCCCGACATGGTTGACACAGATGCTAAGAGAATTGCTAGTTTCAAGAGAGGGTTAAGTCCGAAGATGATGAAGCATGTGGGTACCAATAACCGCGTCAGATTCAATGACTTCATCAGTGATTGTCTGAAACAAGAGAAGAATAACAACACGTACACTGCATCCAAGACTCTCAAGAGGGCCTTTGAGTCAGGACCATCACAGCCAAGAGTTCTCATGGCTAATCGTTTTGCCTATCGTTCGTCTACACCTGGTGCAAGGTTTAGGCCACCACAGCATAAAACCCAGAACTACAAGGGACCGCAGAAGCCGTACAAGATGGTCGTGCCGCCAACAAAGACAGCCACAGCTGCGAGACAGGGCAACTCTAAGGGAGCTATAAGATCTGCTGGTACAGTGAGGGGACCCTGCTACAATTGTGATCAGCCAGGCCACTTTTCAAAGTTCTGTCCTTACCCGCCTAGAAGAAGCAATAGATCTATACTGCTCGGGTACACCACACCACCGTGAATGAGATTCCTGAGGGAGAACCCGTAACCGCTGGTAAGTTTCCTGTTAACCAAAACCCTACAGTTGTTTTATTTAATTCTAGATCATCACATTCTTTCATGAGTCAAGCATTTGCACGGAAACATGAACAACTATGCACATATTTGAGTTATGGTTACCGTATAAGTTCAGCGGGGGCTGATGTTTTAACCAATCAGATGGTTAGAGGGGCAACCCTTGAATTAGGTAGTTGAAAGTTTCGAGTGAACTTGATAGTTATGTCTGGACTAGTTCTAGATATCATCATAGGGATCAATTGGATGAAGGATTGGGGAGCAGTTATAGATACAGGAAGTCGGGTACTTACCCTTAAGGATCCCTAGGGTGAGGGTACTTTTCAGGTACCATTGCCCAGAAGAACAGACCTTATGAGTGTGACATGTGCTATGAAAGTCATTCCTATTCATTAGATTCCGGTAGTGTGTGAGTTTCCGGATGTGTTCCCAGATGAGTTACCTGGTCTTTCGCCATATAGAGATGTTGAGTTTGGAATTGAGTTGATCCCCGGGATAGCTCCAATTTCAAGGAGACCTTATCGGATGCCTCCAGATGAGTTGGCTAAACTAAAGAAACAACTAGAGGAATTGTTGAAAAAGGGGTTTATCTGGCCAAGTAAGTCTGAATGGGGATGTCCTGCCTTGTTTGTGAAGAAAAAGAAAGAGGGTACTTTTCGAATGTGTGTGGATTATAGGCCTCTTAATGCTGTAACTATCAAGAATAAGTATCCCTTGCCTCATATTGATGTTTTGTTCGATCAGCTAGCCAAAGCCAAAGTGTTCTCCAAGATAGATTTAAGATCGGGTTACCATCAGATAAAGATTAGGTCACACGATATACCGAAAACCGCCTTTTCCACCAGATACGGATTGTACGAGTATCTGGTTATATCTTTTGGCTTAACAAATACTCCTGCGTACTTTATGTATCTGATGAATATGGTTTTCATGCCAGAATTGGACAAGTTTGTGATTGTGTTCATTGATGACATTCTAGTATACTCTAAGGACGAGAAAGATCATGAAGAGCATCTGAGAATTGTCTTGACCAGACTTAGAGATCATAAGTTGTATGCTAAGTTTAGCAAGTGTGAATTTTGGTTGAAGAAAGTTCCTTTCCTTGGTCACATTCTGTCAGAAAATGGAGTTTCAGTAGATCCGAGTAAAGTGCAAGAGATTATGGACTGGAAGACACCAACCACAGTTTTGGAAGTTAGGAGTTTCTTAGGATTAGCTGGTTACTATCATCGTTTTATACCAGATTTCTTGAAAATTGCCAAGCCAATGACAAGTCTGCTACAGAAAGATCACAAGTTTGTGTGGACAGAGGAGTGTGAGACAGCTTTCCACACCTTGCGGAAACTGTTGACCACTGCTCTAGTTCTAGCACAACCGGACATTGAGAAACCTTTTGATGTGTTTTGCGACGTATCAAAAATAGGATTAGGCTGTGTTCTTATGCAAGAAGAAAGAGTCATTGCTTATGCCTCCCGTCAGTTGAGAAAGCATGAGATCAACTATCCGACACATGATCTTGAACTTGCTGTCGTAGTGCATGCATTAAAAATTTGGAGACATTACCTACTTGGTAATGTGTGCAATATCTTCATCGATCACAAGAGTCTCAAGTATATTTTCACCCAACCAGAGTTGAACATGAGACAACGAAGATGGTTAGAATTGATCAAAGATTACAACTTGAATGTGCAGTATCATCCTGGAAAGGCCAATGTAGTGGCAGATGCTTTGAGTAGAAAGTCACATTGCCTGAATGTGCAACCTTTGCTCGAAGATGGTTTTGATCTGATGCACCCTGCCGTGTTACATAGTATTCAGATTAGTTGCTCTTTGGAGAGTAAGATAATAGAACGCCAGAAAACCGACAAAGAGATATTCCACATCAAAGAAAAGATTAAAGAAGAACTATCCAAGCACTTTAGAATGGATGAACAGGACGTGTTGTGGTTTGACGACCGTCTTGTTGTTCCCAAGGATCGAGAGCTTAAGAATAAACTTATGGATGAGGCTCACCTTTCTAAGCTATCTATCCATCCTGGAAGTAGCAAGATGTACCAAGAACTAAGACCTCGTTATTGGTGGACAAAAATGAAGAAAGAGATTTCAGCCTATGTGGCCAGATGTGACACATGTTGTAGGGTAAAAGCCATTCATATGAGACCTGCTGGATTGTTGCAACCTTTATCCGTACCTAGTTGGAAGTGGGATGATATAAGTATGGATTTCATCACAGGTTTGCCCACTACTCAGAAAGGACATGATTTGATTTAGGTAATCGTGGATCGTCTTACAAAGACATCTCACTTTTTACCTGTCAAGACAGATTATAGACCACCTCAATATGCCGAGAAGTATATTGCTGAGATTGTGATATTGCATGGCATACTGAAGACTATAGTATCTGACAGAGGGTCACAATTCACTGCTCACTTTTGGGAACACTTGCACAAAGGATTGAGAACTAGTTTGATCTATAGTACTGCCTATCATCCTCAGATAGATGGTTAGACCAAAAGAGTTAATGTTGTTCTGGAGGATATGTTGAGAGCCTGTGTGTTGTCTTCTAGGGGCTCTGGGAGTCATGGTTACCCTTAGCAGAGTTTGCTTACAATAATGTTATCAAGAAAGTATCAAAATGGCCCCATTTGAAGCTCTGTATGACAGAAAGTGTAGAACACCACTAAACTGGATCGAGCCAGGAGAAATAAGATATTATGGTATTGACTTCGTAGAAGAAGCCGAGAAGAAAGTTCATATCATCTAGCAAAATATGAAAGCCGCTCAATCACGTCAGAAAAGCTATGCGGATAGAAGGAGGAGACCGCTTGTATTCGAAGTTGGTGACTATGTTTATGTGAAAGTCACGCCAATGAAGAAGAAACGGTTTGGAGTATGCAGAAAGCTCGCAGCCATATTTGTGGGACCATACAAGATCTTGAAAAGAAAAGGTTCAGTAGCTTATAAGTTAGAGTTACCTAAGACAATGGGTGCTATATTCCCAGTTTTTCATGTATCGCATCTCAAGAAGTGTTTGTGCGTTCTAGAGGAAAGAATCGAACCCCGAGGCATAAAGCTCAAGTCAGATTTGATATATCGTGAACAACTAGTTTGAGTTTTGGACTCTAAAGAGAGGGCTACTCGAAACAGTGTGGTGAAAACATATAAGATACAGTGGAGTCATCATGATGAAGGAGATGTAACTTGGGAAACCGGTGAATATCTACAAAAAGCTTATGAGGATTTTTATAACAAATGGTTCGTAACCCAAATCTCGGGACGAGATTTTTATAAGGGGTGATGTGCACACGCCTATGCAACGCGTGTAGCAAGTTGTGTGGCCCAATCTTCTCGTAGGATCCACGAACTTGATAACTTGTCACTGCGTGACCTGGTGAAGAGGCATGTCCTTATCAAGTGGAGTTTCATTTGAAGATGAGTGAATGCTAGGCATGTCCTCATTAAGAGGGGAGGATTGTAACACCCCTAGGTGTTAAGCATGCATTAACATCCCAAAGCATGAGCATTAGCATCACATACATGTTCATCATCACATGCAATATAAGTTGAAATTAAATTGAAGTGTGAAAAACATCTGTTTGAACCCTAAATTATTGCATTTGCTTGCTAAGAGTGGTAAAACTTGTTTGGCTATAACTTTAAATGACTTAGAATTAATTAGCATGATTTTTGGAGCAACTTTTGTATTCAAAATCTCCCCAAATTTTGCTTTTAAAAAAATTCTAGAAAAATGAGTTTTTATTTAAAAATTAGACTTTAAATCATTAATTCAAAATCTGTTTAGAATTTTGAAAAGTGCCCTAAATGAAAGTTGTAGAGAATTAAATTTTGAACAACTTTTGTTTTGGGGACAACTTGTGAAAATGCACTTTTCATCTTCAAAATTTGAATTTGAATCAAGTTAGAAAATCTGAAAAATTTATTTAGAAAAGAAAAATGGTTTTCTTACCTGGCTGGGCCAGCGCCCCGTTTCCGGCCCAGCTGGCCAGGCCAGGCCGACCCGTGTCCGTGCCTGCCTCCGCCTTCGCCCCCCCCCCCCCCCCCCCCCCCCGCGCGCCACGCCCGAAAGTGGTAGCATGCGCTCGCCGCGTGGCCACCGCTCCCCGCCACCGGCGTACGGGTGGCAAGCCGTGGGCTCCACCGGGCCGCGCCCTACCTCTTGGAGCCGCTCCCGCTCCTCTCTCATTTCCGCTCCCTCCATTCTGCCCCTCTCGGTCTCGCGCGAGCCGCAGCGACCGCCGCTCCCGCCTCCCCACGTCCACCGTAGCTCCACCGTCGGCTAACGCCGTTGTTCCCGCTCAACGGCCGCACCTCCCTCCGATTCACCTCGCCACCCGCTCAGGGCCGGGGGTTAGCCGTTGGCCGACGGCGACCGCCGCGCTCCCGCGACGTCGGGGGCGCCGGCACCCCGTGGCCACGCCCCGCTCCCCCCTCTCTGTTCGTTGGGCCAAGGCCCGAGCCGGGCCGCCTTGCCCCTCTCCCCGCTCAGTTGCTCGGGCCGAAAACGGCCATGGGCCAGTGGCTCCCGTTGGGCTGGCCCGGTAGCCGAAAAGATAAATGAGTTTCGATTTTCTATTATATTTTAGAAAAGAAAATGCTCTAGAAAAATATTGTGTACTCATTTTGGCTCCAAAAATTGTGAAATAAATTTTGGTAGACTTCTTAGGACCAGATCTATGATGTAAAAATATTGCATATCATGTTTGAAATAATTTTCTGTAGGGTTTTTATTTAATCATTGAAATTGTTGTTTTCTTGATAAATATGTAATAAATCATATAAAGCTCAGAAAAATATGGTTTTAATTTGTTAATCTTTTTGTGTAATGTGCTTTCTAGGCAAAACATGTGCCATGCATGTTCTGTAGAAAAATTTTTATGTGTAGTACAAGTGCTTATTATTGTTAATAATTGTTATTTTTGATAGAGAGAAAAATATGAATAAAACATGCATATAATAATTTTTCTATAGTGATTGTTTATTGTGTAGAATGTAGGAAAAATACTAAATCTATTATTTGATACTTTTCATAGTACAAAGTATTTTATGCTCATTTTTAGGCCCTAGATTGTTATTTTTGTGTAGGCAGTTCTAGTACTGCAAATGTAATGAAATATTTATGGCATGCTAGATTAGATGAGAATAAGCTACTGTAATTTTCTCAGATTTTTCTGTGCTACCAAAATAGGTGTTACTGTTCAAACCTAGTTGCAATTAGGGTTTAATTAACCTTGTTAATGCATGACTAGTTAATAAGATTTGCTTTGGTGTATCTTTGAAGCATCTTAGATTTCTGTGGTGACTTGGCATGGTAGAGTATGTTTGTAGTAGTATATGAGTACATGTTCTTAGATGATGTAGACTACCTTGTAGAAGAGTTGTATTTTCACGTTATGCAATAAAGTAAACATATTCATCTACATCTCGTTTATCATGATCATTACATGTCATCTCTGCAATGCACCTAGTCATGAACACTTATACATCCGCATCATATAGGATCACAAGAAGTAACTCCGGTAGCAGTTCCCGAGGAGCCGGAAGAGCAGCCCGAGGTGCAAGAGCAGGAGGTGCCCGAAGCCGACGAGGAGATCGGTGAGGATCTTCCAGAGTGCCCCGACCACCATCCGAGCTCTTTCGAAAGAGGCAAGCCTTGAAGCATTTCTCTCCCGGTTTCCAAATATTTTATTAATGCTTTACTTTAACTGATGCATTACGTCTAGGAGTTTTTTTGCAACCGTTGCTGCATTATACCTTGTTTACCCTGTTCTACCATATCCTTGTTACCTTAGTATTCGCAGTCAAGAAATGCTTAGCTTGCTTAGAACAGTAGAAGTCGGGTGATTTTCTGTCACCTGTGAGCTATAAGTGGTTACCTAGATCTGCTTGAATAAGTATGTCATCGTAGAATAACTAAGTGTTAATTTAAAATTGAGATCGGACGGAGACTTGTAGGGTTTCGGACTGTAGTGTTTTCCGTCTGTGTCGATTAAGGACCGACCGTTGTTGGGCCTCGAGTCATATTGAACGCATGCCTTACATTTAACTGGCCGAATAATGTACCTTTCGACCGCGAAGCTAGGAGATTATTCGGGCCGAGTGGATTGCCCACAACGCACTGTACCGGAGTAGGTGTGGTAGGACACGGGGGCGCGATGGTAAGGCCAAAGAACAGTCGGGCGGCCCCCGGGTACATGTGGTTCTTGGCAAACTCGAGACTTTACCTGAATGGTTGACTCGGTGACCAATATCTCACTTTAGCGGGTGAGTGAGGTTTGTGTGAGAAATAAATTACCAGCTGGTTAATAATCGATTCGAATCACCATCGTTCATTGGATAGTGAACACTTGACTTGAGTTACTTCATCGTTGTAATATTGATGGAACACTTGGACAGTTATATGGAATATGACATGATGGAAGTTGTTAATGATCATTGGTTATCCTTACCTGTTTAATTACATGTTACTCTAGTACAGGTGCAAATGTAGTTGACAGGTTAATAAAGATTTAACTTGATGCAAAGCTTCTGAAAATGATTATTTAAATACTAAAAATGCCTTTTTTGCAAATGAGTCAGCTACCTCACCATAAAGTTTGTCATGATCCTTGGTGTCATTTATTTTCGGTTATGTCGGGTAAGTCGAGCTGAGTACCTTCTCGTACTCAGGGCTTTGTTTCCACTTGTTGCAGATGGACAGATGTATTACGGCTACTGTATCAACTGTCTTTATCCTGCGATGGGTGAAGCTTAGGACCATGGGCAGTGGTCATTCCCTACGTCTCGTCTAATGCTTTTGTTGGAGATGATCCGGAGCTGACACTTTATTTTAAACTCTGTGTGAGTATGTGTGGTTTGAACTACATGCTTCCGCTACTTTTATTTGAACTTGGTTTGTAATAACTATGTTTAAACTCTGATGTATTTGCGACGCAAACTTTTATGTAACTTGTGATGGTGACCGCTAAACTTATTACGATCTTGACTGGTATGCAAGTTGGTTTGAAATCCGTCGTGATTTCATGGACTACCGGGTTATACGGGCTTAAGTTTGTTAAATCGTCTGCTTGGTGGATGATTTTCTCACTTAATTTTGTATAATTGGTTGGTTCTGTTACAACAAACAACAAAATTTCATAACTTTTCGAGATCTGCCACTTTTATTTTGGTCATTTCTCCATCCGAAGTCGTTTGAAAAAATTTGAATTTTAGTGTTTAATTTTTACTATTCGGCGTCTATTTATTGAGTCGCCCCTACAAATTCGATTTGGATTTGTAGGGGCGGCTGATAACACCAGCAGCCCCTACAAATGGATTTTGTAGGGACGGCTCGTTTGGGCACCATTTGAGCCACCCCTAAAAAAAGGTGGCGTTGTTATAAATCTTTTTTAGTAGTGCTATATCTGAGCAGTGATAGTTGTAATTGCTCAATGCTGACGGCCTTTGAATTTATCTTGAGTTCCCATCTCGGTCACGATGCTTGCAAATTGCACTCACCCGCTAAATTTGTCTTGAGTTCTCATCAAGTTCCCATTACTTGTAAATTGCACATTTTGACTTCATGAACTTATTCTGAGTTCTTATCCACGTTCTTACTTGCAAATTGCACACTTTGGCTACCTAAATTTGTATTACTGTGTCATCCCGGTTCACAACCCCCACCCCCCACATTGCACCATCCTCACCTGATGCACCACACGAACCCTCCTCACATGTGTAATTGCACGCCTGAAAGCCCAAGTTTGGTTTTGGTAATTAATGACACCAAGTTGCTAATGCTATTGTATCAAGTGTGATTAAGCAAGGCATAAGCCACATGTGATGGAGGTGGAAATAGCATAGAGAGATGGCCACAAGACCACATATTTGATGCATGAAATGATGAGCAAGATCATGAAGTAATGCACATAAAATGATGAACATGATGTTCAAGTGGAGAAGAAGGATCTAAGAGCGTAAGGCAAATGTATAATCATAGGGCTTTCCTTTTATCGGTCTAAGATGAGTAGAGAAGTGATTGACCGGGTTTAGGATACATAGCCGACTATCAAGAGGGGCAATCACGGTTAGCTCGGGAATCAAGTGCCACTAGATCAATGTCTTGAGCATATGCATTAGGATCTAGTTGAGAACTAACATAATGCCTTAAAAAATACTTGTGAAATGATAACGCGCATGCACATGGTTGTGTACACTTGGTGATGTTAGTACATTTGCGAAGGCGGTGGAGTTTGAGTGGTAGAGAGGGGTTTGGGTTTCTCTCTCCCTCACGCCGAGCTTGCGAGGCAGGATTCGGCGCTTTTTGGGAAGTAAAACGCCTATTTTCTACTGCGCCGGAGGCGTAAGTCCGGTGTGTTTCTCACTGAAAAACAATGATCGGACGCTGAACCGGACGTGGTCCAGGGTGGACCTACGCATCCGGTCAGCTCAAGTCAAGGGTAGAGGCGCAGCACGCCTAGGGTTTGTGATCGGACGCTGATCTGGCCTGACCAGCACGTCCGGTCAGTTCACCTGGGCGCAGAGAAAGGCGCGCAACTGGCGCGTCTGGTTCCTCATGGAACTAGTGCGTCCAGTTGGGAACCCAGAGGAGCAGAGCGTGGCGAGGAGCCGATCGGACGCGCGGCGTGTCCGGTCACGTGCGACCGGACGTGTCCGATCACGCGGGGAGCTCTCTGGACTCCGATCGAACGCCGGGTGCAGCGCGTCTGGTCATTTGGTGAAGCGCGTCCGGTCACGACAACGGCTCCCTCTGACGTGCACTGTTGTTGCTTGTCCTATAGTGACCGGACGCGTCCGGTCACCCTGACTGGTGCATCCGGTCGTCATGTTTTCCACTGTGTCATTCGGTAACGGCTAGCTGTGTACCCCTTCGCTATAAATAGAAGTTGGCCAGGGTTTGGGGATCTCTTGCACATTTGAGACCTTGAGACATCCTTTGAGCTAGAGAACAACCCATCTACTCATCTCTTTGCTTGGTTGCACGTCTTGAGTGAGATTGAGTAAGATTCAAGTGCATCACTTGAGAGTTGCATTCTAGAGGCACTTGTTCTTCGAGTTGCTGCGGATTTCTTGTTACTCTTCCGTGTTTCCCGACGCGGTAGACGGCTTGGAGCAGCGGAGGTGATTGAGCTCGCAATTAGAGATTGTTGGAGCCCTCACCAAGTGTTGTAAGGGGTTCTTGATCCTTTCCCATGGGAGTTTGCGAATTAGATACTCTAGTGGAGCTCGTGGCTTGGAGGATCCCCATCTTGTGTGCGGTTGTACGGCGCCTGCTGAGGGCTCGACTCTTGATAGTCGATTAGCTCGCGAACCGACAAGTGGGTGTATCGCCACAACGGAGAGTAGCTTGCCGGGAAGCAAGTGAACCTCGGGATAAATTCTTGTATCGTTCTTTTCTCGAGGATTTCTCTTGTGTGATTGATGGTTGGTTCTTCTCATTTCTACACGGAGAAGTTTTAATTAGGCTATTCACCCCCCTCTAGTCTATTTGAACCTTACAACACCCCACCACCCCCACGCTTACTGTTGTGTCCTACCACACCCATGCTACCATACTAAGGTTGTCTCCAACAGGGTACCCATTGGGGTACCCAAACCCAAAATGGATCTTCAATAGGATACCTATAGCCTCCAACAGAGTACCTATTTGAAAGACTCATTTTGGATGTTAGGAGATCTATAACCCAAATATGGGTATTCTCTCTCCAGAAGACTTATTTGTAGAAATGATCGTCTTTTGGGTCTTGTTGTTGGAGAAGACTAAAAATAGATATGGAACCCTTTGACTGTAGCGTTACCTAAAGGACAAATGTGTATTGTATTTTGGGTTGCGGTTGTTGGGTACAGCCTAAGGGAGCGTTTGGTTGGTTACCAAACTACGCCGCACTCTGCCACACTTTTTGCGCCGTAGACGAGGCAAGCGTTTGGTTCACTTCCATTAGGAGAATTTTTATAACTTAATTCTTTTTTAATAAATATTTTAATATTAACTGCCCTAGAAAATATTTTGCATCAGGTAGCCCCTTTGGTCATGTCAGTCCTGCTAGCACGACCAAATAACATAGTCGCGCCACATGCATTGACACGGCAAGATACGGCACATTCGGCGGCGTTTCCGATGTGGAAAAGCTTGTCGCACCACTCCCACCGCCGTGACAGTATTGTCTTGTCGCGCCACTGGGAGTGGCGTGACAAGACTGAACTTTTGAAAAATCATAACTCTTCAATACGACATTGGATGAAGATAGTTTTTATATGAAAATTGTAGATCTCGACGAGATCTACAACTTACTAGTTTTGAGTTTTTTCGTTTGACGATGGAAAATTATATAAAATTTCAGCTCCAAAATGATCGCGTATTAGCGTTTGTCGTATTAGAAAAATAATATATTTTTTGTATGGATTCAAATGAAGATAACATTTATATCAAAATTGTAGTTCTCAATGAGATCTTTACATTTGAGGTTGTTAAGATGCTCGAGAACATAATATAAAGTTTCAGCACAAATATGCTTCTGAAGCTTTATATTATTTTTTGGGCATCTTAACAACCTCAAATGTAAAAACTCAAAACTACAAAGTTGTAGATCTCATTGATAGCTACAACTTTAATATAAAAAGTAATTTCATTTGAATCCATACAAAAAAAATATATTATTTTTCTAATGCGACAACAGCTTATCCGTGCACCCTGATCCATGGCACTTATATCATGAACAACTGAGACAGTTAGAGACCACTGCACTACCGCCCAGTAATAAGAAATCAAAGGAGCAACTTCATACACATGTCACGGCCTCACACGGGATTGCGGCAGCTACTAATGAATCAACACAGTAAAACCACAGCAGCAACGTGCCTTGCAGCAATAGCCATCAACTGGCATAAAGTACGGAACTAGACAGTATATCATGAATCTGTATGTGACGCACTGTATCTGTCGGGCAACACCAAAAACATGCCCCCCCCCCCCCCCCCCCCCCCCCCCCCCCCCATTAAGCGCCTATTGGACACGTACAATTTGCGTCCGAAACAAAAATTGAACGCGCCCAAAGGGTACATGGGACATCTGAATGGATGCTCTTCTCGCTCGACATACTTTTAATTTGCTATTACAAAGGAACCCATTTGCTATCTTTAGTAGGTTGTATGGCAATATATAATCCTACTAAGCTTTTGGATTTCTTCCTAATTTTGCAGTGCACAAGATGTTGCTGAGCCCGATTCGACGATGTGTAACCACCACAAGAAAATTGTCAACTATCACTTGAATGGTGCAAATAGAATCGATGAATTGTGCCCACCAAATCCAAATGAGTTCGATAGTGCCACCTTCACATCACATCTTTCCTTCTGTGGACCCACCAGCATGCTGACATCCTAAGTCAAGACAACAAAAAGGCAAATTGGATACTGCTTTCAAATAGATGAAAATAAGAGATCAGCACAAACAGGGTAATGTTTTTTTTTCTCGAAAACGCAGGAGAACTGCGCTTCATTATATTAAGAAGAGAATAAAGGGCAAGAGCCCAAACAACACCACACACACACACTAACAGGCTCTAAGGATTACATTCGCGCCGGGAACACCATTACAGAAGACGACCACAGCTGAGGTAGATACTCTTAACTACCAGGGAGGGGGAAAAGGGCAGTCAAGAAAGATAGCCCTCGAGCCCCTGCCATAGACCATAAGCGTCGTTCCTCGCCGGCTAAGATCAGCGCTGCAGCTAGGTTTGGGGCTGCTCCATCAAAAACACAACCATTGCGATGGTTCCAAATAATCCAAGCTCCAAGAATAATAAGGGAATTAACTCCTTGCCTCATCAATCCATCATCAGTGCTGCTGCTAGCATTTTCCCACCAAGCATGGAAGGATAGCTCTGTAGGCTGAGGGGACAAGTTTTGGAGACCGACCTGTCGGAATAGAATGAACCAAAATTCTCTTGCAAACACACAATTAACAAGGAGATGGTCAATAGTCTCCTCTTCTTGGTCACAAAGAGGGCAGTACTCAGGGTGAGGCAATCCACGACGTGCCAGGCGATCAGCCGTCCAGCACCTGTTGTGTGCGACCAACCACATAAAGAAGCGACATTTGGGCGGTGCCCAAGTTTTCCAGATTCTTTCCCATGGTCCAAAAGGAGTAGAACCCAAAAAGAATCCATCATATGATGACTTAGTCGAGTATTTCCCATTAGAAGAGAGCCGCCATATATGTTTGTCCTCAACCTCAGGCTGCAGCTGAAAATCCATCAAAAGAGTACATAGTTGAAGAAATTCCACCATCACGCCAACTGTACGGGCTCCTTGAATGTCTGAAATCCAAACCTGGGTAGTGAGGGCGTCCCGGACCGTGCGCCGTTTGATCCTCCTTTTGGGAACAGCCGCAAAAAGGCGAGGTGCAAGGTCAGCAATGCATTGCCCATGGAGCCACCGGTCTGTCCAGAAAAGAGTATTTGCACCATCTCCAATTTCAGAAACAACTGCCGCAAAGAAGAATGCTCTTACTTGGTCCGGCACATGGATTGGGAGAGCAGCCCAAGGACGATGAGGCTCTGTTTTCTGTAGCCAAACCCATCTCATGCGGAGGGACCAGCCAAGAGTTTTGAGTTCTGAAATTCCCAGGCCTCCAAGCTCTGGTGGGCGGCAAACTTTGACCCAAGCCACAAGACAGTGTCCACCTTTTGCATCTTTACGACCTCTCCAAAGAAACCCACGCCGAATTTTGTCCACCGCTTTGATAGCCCATGGAGGAAAATCAAAGGCCATAGCCAAGTAAACAATCATTCCAGTGAGAACTGCTTGTACCTGTACTCTTCTTCCAGCCCTTGTCATTAGGTCTGCCTTCCAGCCAGGAAGTTGATCTGCTATGCGGTCGATGATGGGCTGCACTTGTTCTTTAGTAAGTTTTCTTAGAGAGAGGCACACCCAAGTACCTGCATGGGAAATCAGAGAGTGGGCAGGGTAGCAGGTTCTGTATGGTAGCAAGTTCCGACTCACCACACCTGATTGGCAACACATTACTTTTCTGCAAATTTGTCTTCAGCCCAGAAGCCTCACCAAAAAGATTTAGGATATCCGTAATTATAGAAATATCACAGGTCTCCGGACGGAGAAAGAGAGCCACATCATCAGCATAAATAGAAATACGGTGCTGCAAGGCTCTTGCTGACAGGGGCAGCAACAGGCCTTCGTTGGCGGCTTTAGTAATCATGTGCCCCAAAACATCCATCACCAAGATGAAGAGCATGGGAGAAAGAGGATCACCTTGCCGTAATCCTCGCAGGTGTAGAATATGATCACCGGGCACCCCATTAACAAGAACTTGGGTGGATGACGTGGAGAGCAGCCCACTGATGATGTCTCTCCAAATCTGCCCAAAACCAAGCTGCTGCATAACCTCCAGAAGAAAGGGCCAAGACACGGAGTCAAAGGCCTTGGATATATCAAGTTTGAGAAGAATTCGAGGTAGCTTTTGTTGGTGAAGGAGCCTTGCCGTCTGTTGAACCATCATGAAATTATCCTGTATGAATCGCCCTTTTATGAAGGCACTCTGAAAAGGAGAGACCATTTGTTGTAGCCGAACAGCGAGACGGTTTGCAAGCATTTTTGTGATTAATTTGGCAAAACTATGCACCAGACTTATGGGTCGAAAGTCCTTAGGCTGATCAGCACCATCCTTTTTAGGGAGAAGAGTGATATACGCCGAGTTGAGAGCCCCAAAATTCACAAACTTCCTGTTCCAAACTGCTGAAACCGCTGCCATAATATCCTCCTTTATGATGGACCAGCACGTCTTATAAAAACATCCCGTGAAGCCATCAGGCCCGGGAGCTTTATTTGAGGGTAAATTCTTAATTGTGTTCCATACTTCTTCTTCATTAAAAGGGAGCTCGAGGTCAGCTAGGTCATGAGTAATGATTCCCAACTCAGCTAAGTTTATAGTGTACTCCCTGGCCGTACACTGACCCAACAGATTTTCATAGAAGTCATCAATAGCTGCCGCCATATCTTCATGGCTAGTGCAAATCTGATCCCCCACAACAATTTTTCCAATAAAATTCTTCCTTTTCCGGTGACGAGCATGAAGGTGGAAGAGCTTTGTATTTGCATCACCGTCCCGGAGCCAGTTGATCCTTGAACGCAACCGAGCAATTGTTCGCTGGAGGGATGCGAGAGCTAGGCTGTGCTTTTTCAGGTTGTTTTTAAGCCATAGTTCGCCTGAGGATAGCTGACGGTTATCTTGGGCAATCTCAAATTGGTGTAGAATTTCCCTAGCCAAAGCGAGCTGGAAGTTCACCTGACCAACCACTTTGTCGCTCCAGCTTTGTAGTCCTTTTGTGACAGCTTTAAATTTTTTGTCCAAGGTTACGAAGGGACAACGGTCAACAGGGACAGCAGCCCAGGCATAGGAGACGGCTTCTTGAAAGCCATCAAGTTTGGGCCAAAAGGATTCAAAGTGAAATCTGCGACGACCCGGATTATTATCCCGTAGGCCAAGCAAAAGGGGGCAGTGGTCAGAATCCTCCGAAGCCAAACTCTGTAGCAGGCAGTTAGGAAATTTGTCCTCCCAGTCCACAGTGCAGAGAACTCTATCCAACCTAACTAGAGTAGGAGAAACCTGCTGGTTAGACCATGTAAATTTGCGGCCATGCAATGGAAGGTCCTTGAGAGCAAGATCATTGATAAACCTTCTGAAGCGACCCATCATGGCCCTGTTGAGATTGGCATTGTTCTTGTCTTCGTCCTTATAGATTAGATTGAAATCCCCAGTAATCATCCATGGCCCCGGACATGCTGCCCGAATATCACGTAGTTCCTGCAGGAATTGGATTTTTTCGTCATTAGCTTGTGGTCCATAAACGCAGGTTAGCCACCAAGCCTGCCCATCACCAGCAACAAACTGAATTGTTACACTATGGTTGTCAATTCTTCGAACTCCTGAAACACCGATATGGCGTCTCCAGGCAATTAAAATGCCTCCACTAGCTCCAGCAGAGGGCACAGCAACGAACTCTGAAAAATCAGAGCCTAGAGCTGAAAGAATAACCCTTCGGGAACTGCCTGGAATTTTAGTTTCCTGAACACACACGATATCCGACCGTGAAGAGTCCACAAGAGAGCGCAGGGAATCTTGTCTAGAAGTAGAATTCAAGCCCCTTACATTCCAAATCAGAATTTTGGAAGGATCCATTTAACAAAGATTGTCAAAACGACCAAAATACACCCAATGGCTAAGCCATCATCTCATCACCCTCACCCTCCCCAAATACTTCAGGAAGGGACCAATTGAAGAGTGCAGACAGAGCCTGGAGATGGGAATCCGGGAGTGGATGCTTGAATAACTTTGCATAATCATCTAAGGCCTGTTGGTCAATACCTTCATTTTCTTCAATGAGTTTCAGAGTCCTCATTACGTTCTTCTTTGTCCTTCTCTCCAGATCGTTAAAACCAAATTTTGTCGTCGCACCAGCCAGGCGCCGGCTACGCCGTGGGGTGGCGCCAGGAGGTAGATTCTTGCCTCGGCGCTTGTTGATAGCCGGGACGGGGAGAAGGCCTGTACAGCGTCGGGCGATCTTGTCGATGAAGGCTGTCCGAGCATCCTCAGCCGCTGACGGGATAACTGAAGCGGCTGCCCTGTCCCGCGCTGGAGAAGGGCCTCCCACCCTCACCGGGGGAGTAGAAGGTTCGGCCACCATGACCGGGGATGATGTCACCCGAGCGGGATCCCCATCCGTTGCCAGCAAAGCGAACGGCGAGGTCACCACGGATCGAGCAGACCCACGTGAACGTTGGCGGGGGCGGCGTCTGGAGTAAACCTTGAGCAGCTTCGCTGGGGTCTTGGGCGCGCTACGCCTGGAGTAAACTTGGAGCGTGTGCGATGGGGTCTTGGACAGTAGCGGCGGGGTGACCAGCAGGTTGAACTCCGGTATGGGGGAAGACAGAGATTGTGGCAAGGCCGGCTCCACCGTTGCCTCATCTGTGTGGAAGAGAGGAGAGCGTGGTGAGGCCGGTAATACCGTCGCCCCGCCAAGGCCCACCTCAACCTCGTCAGGTCCAGTCTTCAAGCCCAAAATGTCACCAGGGTTGCCCTCCGACCTCAGCCCACCACCGGCCCGAGGGAGGACAATATCTTTCTCAACTTCAAAACGCTCCAAGGTGGGGGAGATTACAGAAGGGACTGCAACTGTGTCGTCGATTGACGGGCTTCCGCCAACCAGCGTGTTCGAGGAAAAAACAGCCGTCTCCACGGCCTCGGCGACAGGAGAATTAATGCAACAGAACTCTACCGTTGGGAGTTCACCAGGAGCAGTCGTCTGCACAGCCTCGGCGACGGGAGAGTTAATGCAACAGAGCACGGTTGGCAGTTCACCAGGGACATCAATGGCCGCTTGGGAGTCGATGACCGGTTCCAGAAAGGCCGCGGTTGTTGTCCCCCGCACATAGTCAGACCCGCGCCCTTCACCGCCAGCGCCGGACACGCCAGACGGGCCATCCATAGCCGGACACGGTCCAGAAGGTCGTGGCGGCGAAGGAGATCGCAGCCGGCGCCTCCGACGCGCAGAAACATCCCGATCCTCGCCGTCCTCGGGCGGAGGGGGTGGGCTTGCCGCAAAACCACCAGGGTGAATTCGAACTGAGAACTGGATGTCAATATCATACTCGAGCACACGCTTCACCGGCGGATCCTCCACTGCAGCGACCGGCGGCTCAGCAACCCACAACTTTCTTGAACGAGGAATTAGCCTGGGGTCCGAGCACCAGGCTGAGCAATGAAAAACAGACAAGTCCGTCAAGTTGAGTGTCCTGATGCACACGCTGAATCCAGGCATGAGGGCTCAGCAATTGTTCCACCGTCGAGGTCTCCCACACGTGGCCAGGAATGTTGCGGAGCTCGAAATCAATCAGCCATGGCAGAATCTTCCCAGATGCACCCATTAGTCTGCTCCACTTCTTGCACAGCAGGCTGAAATTGGGGGCACGAAGCGGCTGTTGGAGACCAACTAGAAAATCCACCGAGCCAAGGTCGGGAAGGATGAGGAGATAACTTGATGCAGAGGCACGACGAAGGACCAAGGAATTTGCAGCGACATCCAACCGGGCAGCGATCGCCGCCGCAACCATGTTCGCCTCGGCGAGGGGCTCATCACCAATGACAGTCACCACCACTGCAAACGCGAGATCATCCTCAGCCCTAGCAATGGCATCTGTCCAGTTGATGATGCATGGAAGATGTTGTTCAGAAGATGAGGGATCAACGGAAGCCGCAGCAGGGGACACTTCAGGCAAAACTTCGGCGACCGGGGGTGAACCAGAGCGTCCCTGGGCACGCTGACGGCGGCCCGGACGTCGACGCCGGCGCCGTCCCGTCGTTGAGTCTGGACCACTATCAGAACATCCATGTGGCGCCCCAGCCGTGCCAGCCGCGCCACTCGACCCGCCTGCCGGCACAGACCGTTGCGGGAGGGGAGCATCGGACATCACAGGGATCGTAGAGATACGGCGCCACACAGAGACGCGCCTTTGCGGGGAGGCAGTGGTATGCGCCGTTGCGACAGCCTCGGCCGCGCCCATCCCCAATCCCGCCGGAGAAGACCGTTGCAGGAGGGTATTGGCGGCCGGCATTGGGTTCGCAGCAATCCGCCGCCACACAGCCACACGCCTCGGCGGAGGGGCCGCACAGGTTCTTCCAGGGCAGACAAAGGATCGGTGCCCCAGGGACAAGCAGCGGAAGCACCGAGTTCTTTGGCGACACTGGGCGGCGGAGTGCGTGGTGGAGAAGCAGTTGAAACACTTTCCAACCAGGTCGGCGGGGACTGGACGTCGGGGAGGACGAGCGGCACGCTGCCATTGGCGCCGAGCCCTGCGCGACTCAAACCTCTGCCACCCTGCTGGATCCAGAAGACGGCGTGGGGCAGGGGGGCACTTCCGGCGGCCGAGAATAATCCTGGGGGCGGGCCGGACCACAGGTTCGGCGGCCACCACGCCGCCTCCCGCTCCAGAAGCTGAACCGGTCACTGAAGCCTCCGCCGAATCAACTTGCGACGCCGGCAGAGGGAAAGAAGCGACGACGTCGCGGTAGGACGGGACGCAGTCAGAGCCCGCGGACCCTAGACAGTCATCGCTCCACCGCTCGTGCTTAGACCGACCCAGGGTGGGCCGCTCCGCCGGAGAGGATGAAGAGGGGATGGAACCCGACGTCTTGAGGGGGGGAGAGACCGAGCGCACAGTCAAGGAGGAGGTGGCCGCTGGCTTCGGAGTGAACGCCGGCGTGGGTTTAGGGGGAGGTGAGACGTCGGGAGGAGTGGGAGACGAAGCCATCCTCTAAACAGGGTAATGTTAGTTTGTAATCTAACAACTTGATGGGCTCAGGATTGGAAAGTAGCATTTATGAACAAGGCAAAGGCTATTGAATTGACAAAAACATGATTTGGTCAAATGAACTATTGCAAATTAGACCACTAGTTTTGTTGTTTCATTTTCAATTTCATAGGAAAAATTAAGGTTCCAACCAAACTACAGCAACCTGGTGCCCACCATTCCATTTACTGATGTACCAATACATGTCAAGTTTGGTGAAATAGGGTCCATAAGATTATAATTCAAGAGTGGAAAATTCTGGGTTAAAAAGAAAAGTACCACATTTTTCTCTGGATTATCCAAATTGACATTTGGATGCACCCAACCTGTTCTTATAGCCTGCAAGTACACAATGCAGTAGAAACCATGAGGATAACATGATATATCATTTGCAACAAGACTTGTAATAAATCCAGCACCCTGATATTGCTCACTAAAGTTCATTAAAGTTGATACATGTAGGCACCCATGGTGTGGTATCAAATACCAACATTCTGGTTGTTGGCTACCACACACCCGAGTAGATCTGGTGCTTTGAGGTACACCAAGTTAGTACTTTCTGATGGCAAACCTAATCAACCATCTTAGCAAAACGGAAGTGCCTTTCATCCGTAAAAAAAAAAGTGTCTAGAAACCACACGCATTGCACAAGGATGCTTAAATGATAAGTGTCTACAAACAGCATGCATTGTACCAGTTTGCTTAGTTTAAGAGTTGGCATAAAACCCCACTTCTAATACAAACCCAAACAAAAGCTACACATGGAAAAACATTTTCCCATCCATCCCCTACAAAATGGACTAGTAGTAACCTCGGTATTTTACATTGGAAAATAGCCTTTTCAAGAACACGATGTCATAACTAGCAAGTGGATAGTTCCTCGTGGTGGCGGTGGCCAGAGATGGACGTCGGAGCTCCCTGGGGCCGCGAGCTAGGGTTTCAGGTTGCGGCGGAAGGAGCTTGGTGGCAGCATAGTAGGGTCTCTGGTGGTAGATGTTACATCACCTCCCCGACGATGGCAGGGGCGCCGAGGCCGCAGGAGCTGTGGGACGGCATGCGCGAAGGCGGCGGCAGGTGCAGGACGCGCGGGGCGGCAGAGAGGACCAGGGCGTTGTTTTTTTTCCCTCTTCATCACCCCTGCGCTGCGGGTTTGGGGAAGGGCGCGCGCCCCTGTGCTTTGTGGGTTTGGGGAAGGGCGTGTGCCCCTGTGCTGCGAAGGGCAGGCCGCTGCGGCTGCAAGGCGGCGGCGCGTAGGGCAGGCGGGGGCAGTGGAGAGGGCCGGGGTGGCATTTTTTTTCCCTTCGTGCCCCCCTGTGCAGCGAATTTGAGGACTTTTTTTGTCGTGGTTGTCGTGCAAGGGTCATAGAAGCCATGTGTGGAGGCGGATAGAGGCACGCAGACATATGTTCGATCAGAAGGCAGGAGAAAAGGGCGGCGTGGAGGCAGCAGCTGACATTTTTGGTATACAGCAATATAGATAATGGTAGATCCCTGTAATTTGGAATTCTGTCTAGACCACTCAAAAGAACATCATTATAAATGAAGACCTAAAGGGTGTTACTCCCTCCATCCCAGTATATGAGGCGCAACTCCCTTTAGCCCAAATACCAAGAAACCTACTAAATTCATTGGTTCAGGTGCCAAACTCCTTGGTTCCACCAGCCAGCACTTTACCATGCAAGTAAATACCTACACTAAGACTAAAGTGCATGCATGTAAATAGGAAGGAGAAGAGAAGGCTAGCAGAAGCAATAAACGGTGCATGGGTGCATGTTACTAAACGGAGAGAGAACGAGCCACACTTTGTATTCTGAGATGAAGGGAAAAAAAAAACAGTTACGCCTTATATACTAGGACAGCGGGAGCATATGTTCAGGCACTTCATCTAACACGTGATGATGTCAACATTTTCTCCTCCCCCAACACGAAAATGACAGAATGTTGTCCAAGTGCAAATGACAGGGTGCTTCAACTTACTCAAATAAAAAAATTATATTATTTGCATCACCTTCTACTTTATAAACAGAGCATAAGAATTTATGCTAGTTATTGACATTACTAACCTAGAGATGAACCTGTGGCATGAGATGCACCCCCCACCCGCCGCAACCACCACCAAATGTTACCAACAGCGTCACATAAGCAGTCAAACTTGTTCATCACAGATTTTAAAGGTGGTTTACATTGATAAGTGGTTTTTTAAAAAAAAATAACAGCATGTTATTTCCCACCTTTTTCAATTGTACCCTCCTACGCCGCCCCATTCCTAATTGGTGCATATTGTTCAGAATGTGAAAATTAAAAGACCAAACATCCACAGGTCAACCACTAGATCTAACAGAAACTTGAATACCAGTTGCAAGCACTAAAGTGATCTATTACAAAACCAGTGTTCAATTAGTGCTTTATCATACTAGTATACTACTGATATTATCCTGCAGTACTAAATGGCACAGAAGTCTGATCAAGTGAGAAGATGAATCAAGATACTTTATGAATCTAGTAAGAAATTGTATAAGATAAAAAAATACTACAATGGTGCTACCTTATGCCATAATTTCCGTATGAATACTACCCTTAAGTAGCTTGTCCGTATTGGATACCATTTAATATACCGAAACCTTTTATAGTAGACTGATACTAAAAAATGGATACTTCCCCCATCCTGGGCATACTCCAGACATCTTGCGCCCAGTAAAAAGTCAATCTTCAAGAGTACAATATCTAAGGAACTAAGAATTAGATGTCAAACTTGTATTTCTTTATGTAATCTATGGTCTAGACCATCCTATCATGGTGTACTCTATGTTGCCTAGTTGCATCAGCTGCACTTGAGAGTTGATTCTTAAAATTATCTATCAGACTATCAACAACATTTTGTTTCTTTGGTATAATATATGTCATACAGCTGTATTAATGAGTGGTAATCTTGCATTTGTGTGCCACCATACCAGTATCAAGAATTTATGCTTTCTAAGTTTCTAATGACCTTTAATGCAGAAACATTTTTTTATTTAACATGACGCCACTGCACTCTGCACATCAGCTCAAACAAAAAAAAGCTCTATACTTTGAAATACTTGCAACAACAGACCTTGATAAATGGAATAATAGATCATATATCAGCAGATAGCTCACTAAGATATTAAAATTTTGGACCCTATAAAGGTACAGACTTTTGAGTAATAAAAAGAAAACAAACAAACAACCCTGACAGGAAAAGTTACATTAATCTCCTTACTTGTATAGCAGCAACAGCTTCTATTCCACCGGCAGCACCTAGCAGATGGCCTGTCATTGACTTCGTTGAGTTCACTCGTATCTGCAATACATATAAGCAAAATGTTTGCTCAACTAAACTGAGAAAATCAGAAGTTTGCTTCTTTTGCCAAAAAAAAAAGAAGCAGCAGAAGGTTGCTAGGTCTAAAATATAAGATTCTGAAATACAAAATTGCCTGAGGATTCTGGCCAAAACAATGGTTGAGAGCTTCAAATTCCTTCAAATCACCCATCTGTGTAGATGTTGCATGAGCATTTATATAGTTAATGTCCTCCTTTGTTACTCCAGAATCTGCTAATGCGTTTTCAATACAAAGAATAACCCCTTTCCCTGATATTGTATTTGCATGTACATAACATCAGCATCAGCATGAAAGGATATAAGGATAATAGAAGGGAAGCCAAATGCACAACATTAAAGAAAAATATCACCTTCAGGATGAGGCTCTGTCATATGGTATGCATCACATGTGAAACTTCCTCCTAGAAATTCAGCATATATTTCTGCACCTCTTTGCTGCAGAAATACGAGTTGGATGCTCTTAGCATTTGACTGAAATCAGCCTAAACCAAAACGACAATGGACCCAAGAGAATTGCATGAATGAAACCTTTGCATGCTCAAGTTCTTCCAAAACAAGCACACCAGACCCTTCTCCCATAACAAATCCATCTCGGTCCTGTGACACGAAGATAAGAATACTGAGAAAAATAAGAATTACGTCACTTCGAAACATTCAACAGCAGAGAAATACATGGCACCGAACTAGTATAACTGATAAATGTATCACTAGCATATAGTAAATCAATAATTTGGTTAAGAAGTAGTAATTAGTATTCTTAAATTTACAGCTACTGACCACATCCCAAGGTCGAGAAGCTTTTGTTGGATCACTGTTTCTCTGTGAAAGAGCTCTGCAGGCCACAAAACCTCCCAATCCTGCATTTAACAGTTTTAAATGATCAAAACAGTAAACTCAATATATGCATAAGAAAATTTGAGGTTCAAGTCAAAATGAAACAGAAAAAATTGGGAGTGAAATCTAACAATCAGAGGGCACCTTACCAATAGGGATGATTGGTGCATCAGAACCACCACAAAGCATCAAATCCTGTATGTTTAGGTTACAACTGCAATTAGACACTACTTATTGTAGAAGAGATCACAAGAAAATGAAGTTACTTACAGCTTCCCCTTTTCTAATATGATTAGCTGCATTCAGAATGCAGAAGTTGCTAGTAGCACAAGCAGTAGAGATAGAGTAATTTGGGCCCATCCAACCCTGCATATGAAGGGCAATTTCAGTAATCAAGAATCACCGTATCTATCAATCAAAAGTATCAACAAACGAGTTAAGAAATGAAATAGCAAGGTATAAGGTACCAGATCCATAGCAAGTATCGCAGAACCCATGTTTGTAGTTGCAAAAGGTACACAAAATGGGTTCATCTTCTTGTAGGAAACCCTCAAAGCTTCAATCGCATCACTGAAAACCTGATCAAAATAGAATTAGAAGTGAAGCTAATTAAAAGAAACTAATATTTTCAGCAAGTATATCATGAAATGTAAGAATCTGCACCTTCATGCCACCCATAGCAGACCCAATGAGGACTCCACATCTTGATTTTTCCAACTCATTCATGACTTCTTCAGTGATTCCAGCATTCTCCAATGCTTTCTTTCCAGCCGTTATCAAATATTGCATAAACTTGTCCACTCGCTTAGCTAGCTTTGGTGCAACCCAACCATCTGTCGAAAACGATTTGATTTCTCCCGCGATCCTCTGTATGAAACATAATGTCAAAGAATTACAGCATCTTTCAGCATAATTGTGCAACAAGCCTCAAATCATTATCCATAAGAAGAAACTAAATACCGTGGGATAGTGAGAGCAATCAAATGCCTCTATCTCGCTTATTCCACTGATACCCCTTAAAAGGTTATTGTAGAATTCATCAGGATCATGGCCTAGTGGCGTCACTACGCCCATGCCAGTGACAACCACTCTCCTTTCTTTCATATCAGGTTTCTTACTTTCCACAACTGTCCTTTCAGGATGCAAGGCAATAGACATGGCCATTCCTGCAGTTCACGAGAATTTTGTTCATACAGTCTACAACTACCAGAAATCAGCATGTAAGACAAATAGAAGTGGACAACAGGAAAGGCGGTGTCATCCACAAATGCCCTTATATATCAATTGAATCCTTATTCAAGTAACACTTTGGTCATCTAAGTGGCTCATTGGGGGGAAGACACCACAATCAACAAATAATATAGGCTGGTTTGCCCACACATTTCATTTGGTATGTTTGTGCTGAACTTTTATTTTAAGTTTTCTGCTGAACTAATGGCACCACAGAGGAACAGCCAAAACCAGGCATGACAGCTGAAATATCAACTGTTAAGGAATGCAAGTTTGCAGTAGTTCCAGACTGGACAATTTCATGAACAAGACAAGATTTCAGTTTCTTTTGATTGTCAACACGGCAGCACCAAAATTGGGTCTGAAATTTCCTTGTAGGCACAGTTCGTCCTCCTGATAAAAATTCTAGGTTTATCATAAATTTAGTGAAACTATTGCAGCCAGACCTAGCAATTGCAAACCCACCAACTTACTCCAGAGCAAGAGCTGACGCCGAGCCCGAAACCATACAAAAAAAGAAAAAAGACTAGAGCAAGATGCCGGCATCAAGCTGGGTATAATCCCCTCGCAACCTACATCCCGGATGCGCGCACGAGCGATGTGACCCTGGAACGGTATAAAACTCCCACCTATAACCCGCCGCCAAATCTCCGCCTGACACTACCGATGCGGTGAAACTCCTCCGTTACAGCGAAATTTCACGGTTGAGCTCGGGCAAGCATGAAAGAAACCAGCCTTTTGGCAATAGAAAAACGGGAAATGGGCTCACCAGAGCGCGCCCCGCCGCGGCGCCCAGAGCCGAGGCGGAGGCGCGAGCCGAAGAGACCCCCGACGCCGCCACCGCGGTGCCTGCGTTGCTTCTCCTTCTCGCCATCGCCGCAGGCCGCGGAGAGGCAGGCGGCGACGAGCCAGGTGCAGAGCGGCGGCGCCACGGCCGCCGCCATTGCTCACGGCCTGGATCCCGGGAGCGCTACGAGGGCGCGGGCCAGCTGATTTTCGGGGGCGGGGGCGGGGACGCGGTCGCATCCAACGGCCCCAAGAACCGGGGACCAGAGCCCCGAGATGCGTCCGGCGGGCGGGCGGGCGAGAGAAGCAGGGGTGGGTGGGCAGGGGAATTCGTGGGAGTCCGGGACGCGGCGTGTGGTGGGTGGGTGAGCTCAGCAAGAAAGGAGGCGGCTTGAGCACATCTGGGAGGTGGCGGACGGGGCGGAGGCCGCCATTGCCAGGTGCTCGTGGTGGTGGGAGAGAACAGAGCAGCGGAGCCAGGAGCCCAGATGGTTTGGTTTGATTTATTAATAGAGAGGAAAATCCAACGCAACAGGACTTATCAGCAGAATCAGTACTTTCTCTCATAACAAACCAGCGAACAGTACTTTCAGCATAATAAACCAGGGAAACGAACACGCTGCAAACGTCCAAACCAGATGGCAAAACTTTTATCCTTCCTCGACCTCGAGGAGTCTTTACAGAGTAGTACTGGTAATACACTTTTAAGGCCGAAATTTTTATCCTTTTCATTTCAGTAGTATTTTTAAGAACTTCTCGCTTGGCCTGTAGCGGTGGAGTGGAAACTGAAAAGCATGAGGATGGAGAGAGAGCGACTGGGTGGCGAGGTTTGTTTGGCATTTTGATGTTGCCAGCTAGGGCTCTGAATGCTCCCAAAAATTGCCTTAGGATGGAAGGATTAGAATTGGATAAATATACGTGCTCCCTCAGTCTAAGAAATAATAATTTGTATTAAAAAAGTCCCATCAAGAAATAATAATCATATTTCAAAATAAAAAAGTTACTTTTATAAATATTAGTCAACAATTAATTAAATAATATGTACATTTAGACAAGTTTGTATCAATATTGTATTCAAAGTATGTCTAAGATTATATTATTTTTTTATACTAATAGTTAAAATTTACTTTGTATGAATTTTTTGTTAAGATTTATCATAAGTCAAGCGCTACAATTGAAGCATACATTTAACTCTACAAACGTCGCGGGCTCCTAAAGGAGAACCGGTGTCCACGTCACCCGAATTATTTCTGGCCGTCAGATCTTCCATCGGATGGCCATGATGTCCCGAATCGGATTCTCCCCGGAGCAGATTCTGCGTCTAATTCTTGGTTTTGCTGTGCTTCTCTTGCGAATTTACAGCTCCTCCTTCGAAGCCGGAGCGGATTCTGGCCCTGCTTCTTGTTCTTCCCGTGCTTCTGTTCCAGTTTCAGCTTCTCTTTCGGAGCCGGCCCACTAAATATATACAGCAGCTTCTGATTCACCTCCTGGATTCTTCCCTTTTTCCTCTCTCTTCGCCGCCCGCTCTCGCTCTCCCTCTCTCCCCCGACGCCGGCGACGCCGGCGACGGGGATGGCGGCGGCGCCCTTGGCAGGCCACGCGTGCGCCCCCGCGGTGCCCATCCCCCTCCACGGAGAGACGCGACCAGGGGCCGCTGCCGCCCCCCGGCGCGCCTCCCCCTCGACGCTGCCTCCTCCCGACTCTGTTCCAAACCCTAGATCTGCTCTTTCCTACCTCCCTCACTCTCCCTCTCCTCGTGGCCGCGGCACAACCCGCAGGCACGGCGGTGCGATGGCCCTCTCCCTATGGTGGCGCAGGCGCGGCCCGCTGAGCCCCTCGGCGGTGCGGCGGCGTGGTGGACCCCCGGCGCCACGCCCCGGCGAGGCCAATCCCATGAGCGCACGGGGGGCACAGGCCCCGCGTGGCATGGCCCCTGTTGGCCGGGCAGCTGGCTTGCTTTCGGGTTTCACGTCGGCCGCCGCCGCAGCCCTGGCTGGTCGCTAACCGCTGTTGAGCGTGCGGCCGGCGCGGGCACGACCCTCCGCGTGGCCTGCCCCTGGTGGCCGACCGGCCACCCCAGACGCGCAGGCAGCTGCTACGGGAGCGGGATCACCACCGTTGCCGGCTCCGTCCGTGCTTGTTAAGGTGCTCTCTGTCTCTCTCGCTTCCCCTCCCCTTCCCTTGCCGGTGGTGCCGGGGACGAACGTCCATTTGGGCTTGCCTGCTCGGTCTTTCTAGCCGGCGGAGGCCCACAACGGTGGGCCTAGCGGCTTCGTTGATTCTCCTCCTGTCGGATCTGTGCAGGCAAGCCTTTGGATTGATGCTATTGATTTCCTTTTTCAACACAGACCGCTACCTTCGATTGATGCTCTGGATTTCCTTTGTTCTTGGCCCTGGTTCGAGAAAGGGGTCTCACAGTGCTGCAGGGGAGCGGTTGCTGTCATGCCATTTGCATTATATCTTGTATGTTTCCCGCACTAATAAAAGATTATACATAGCAACCTCTTTTTTCTCTGTTTTTTTAGATGTTAGTGGACAGAGTCGAAGACTGGGAGCGCTAAAAGTAGCAACACTTGAGCGTAAAAAAATGGAGTATTTATATCATACATAGTGCCACAAATTATTGGGATTGGTTTGTCAGATTTCCATTAAAATTTGCAGACATGCATTTAGCTGGGGTTTCACTGCCTTCACGATTTGTAAATAAACCTCTACAAGTTATCTGCAAGGTGTGTCATCGTATAATGACTTCATTCATACATTTTAATTAGGAAGGTAGAATATAGTGGGCAAAAAAGACGAATAATCCAAAAGCAGCCGCCCCTTTACATTTTTTTTAATTATCATGATGATTCATTAACGTTTTTTCCTAGACTGTGTTAGTGGTTTCTTCTGTTTCCCTGCATGTTTTAGTCAGACCATGCACTAAATTATGAGACAGTGTTCATACATCATACTTCGTACCTATACTGTGTTGCCTATATAATCTGAACAACATTACTGATTTGGTACCTCTTCTCAGTTTTTAAAGTCATATTGCTTATTTCCTTGTTTAATGATTCTCTATAAACAAATCGATGATGGCAGGGGAAGGAGAGCAAGTTTCCCCTAGCTGCAGGATGGTGATGCCATATTCAGTACAGTCACATGGAATACCTAATTTATTTTGATACATATTCATGTTAGCTCTGGTTGGTTTTGATCTTCTTTGAATTTGGCATTGCTTTGCGGGAACAAATACTGCATGGATTATGCATCTGAACAGAGTTGCGCGATGACGCTACCATGCAGCGCTGCAGCGCCGCGCATGGGCCTTTTTTCCCTTTCTTAAGCATGTGATGAAAAGTCCATGTCCGTTGGTTCAGGATATGATCTGATGTTTATTCGCTTGTGGGGTACTGGGCATGACCTATGGCTGATTTATCAGCATGCCTTGAGGCTCCGGGTTGATGAACAAATGATCATTATCATGTTTTTGAGGCCTACAATCCTGTTTTCATTGAAAAAACCCTTTCCTTCTCCATTAGTGCGTTAGAGATTTTGCAAACCTTTAAAGGAACATGTTGGTTTCCAGAGAGATGTCACTGGGAATTGCTATTCTTTATCTAGCGCTCTACACTGTATTTTTTTCTCATCTCCTTCTACCTAGGTCAATTGGTTTCCTTTTTTTGCCATCTCTTCCTACCTATTTTGTCTTCTGTATTTTCGAAGGCGCTAATAAGAACTGGTATTTGTTGCCTATGCAGTCACATAATATATATGCAGCTAGAACTGCCTCTTATGAAATCTCAAATCCTAAAGTCATTGCCGGTGATGATTTCGTCCTTTGTCAAATCTGAAATCTGAGTTCTGCCTTTCGTTTTCCATCATATATTTGCTTATATTTTTTTTCCCTTTCTTCAGCCTATGATGAAAAGTCCATGCCCATAGGTCCAGGATATGATCTGATATTTATTCGCTTGTGAGGTACTGGGCATGACCTGTTAGAGTGACTGATTTCTCAGCATGCCTTGAAGCTCCAGGTTGATGAACAAATGATCATTCGCATATTTTTGAGGCCTCTAAAAATCATGTTTTCATTGACAAAAATTCTTACTTTCTCCATTACTGCGATAAAAATTTCGCAAACCTTTAAAAGAACATGTTAGTTTACACAAAACTGCCACAGGGAATTGCTATTATTTATCTACCTCTCTGCACTGTATTTTTTCCATCTCCTTCTACCAAAAAATGTTTCTCAAAATCCCTTACCATCTTCTGTTTTGCTACTTGGTTATCTCACGCTTCCTTATATTGATTTATGCAACTATTTCTTGTGGGAAAATAGTTCATGGCAGATGCTGTTTCAATTCATGGCAGCTGTTTCAGTGCTCGTGCTCTTATAGAGGAAAAAAAAAGTTCCACACGGTGGCCTCACCATTCTATATTTTCCTACATATTCATGAGAGATGCTCTTTCAATTCAGATAACTGAGGTATGCAGCAGTTCTACCTTTATTTGTGACAGCTTATTTGTGCCAATTAATATATAAACCTTCCTCCTATTTCTGTTGTGCTGATATAGGTTCTTAGATTGATAAGGTAACAAAAAAATTTGGACCATAATTGTACAGTCGAGATATTGCTGCTGCGCCTTTTTTAAAATACACATGTGCCAAGTGAGTACCATACAGTTCATTTATCATGTTCATCATTCTGCTACCGAACATTGATCTACTTCTTCTACATCAGTCTCAGCCTGAACATACTTCATAGTACCCATTATTATATCGGCCACCTTTGGTTTTGTTCAACAATCACATAGATGATAAGACAGCAGCTCTTAATCTTGAAAATGTTTCACATGTATTTTTCTCTACTAATATTTGTAGATCCCATCGTCTAATAAAATCTGCGGCAAAGCTTTTGCCGTCCTTTCTAATTTTTTTTTGACGCAAGTCCTTTCTAAATATTGGTAGATCCTTGCACTATTTTTAGCAGTAGAGCAGCTCCGGATTATTTTTTTAATCATGACAGTAAATCAGCTATTTTACATCTCTCTATTAGCTGCATTACCTTTTCTAAAAATAATCTTCAGGGATTGGTAATCCTATAACTAGGCATTACCATGCTTTCAAAAGCAATTTTTTTGGTCATATACCCCATCCGCAGAAGCGATAGGTGTAGTGTACTAATCACACACCATCTATGAATAATATTGCACCTAACACTCATCAATCACTAACAAATTCCTGATTTTGTATAGCCCGCTAATTGGTATGGACTTACATGTAGGTCCCATATGACTTGGTTTCGAATTATAAATATTTACACAAAAAAACGTTTGTCTCTTCCTACATAATTACTCCACTCCAATGATTTTGCTTGTTTTGTTAACAGCTATGTTCAGCTTGATACAGGCAGCACCACCCACGAAGCTACCAACCTCAATTGTTTGCAGAGCAAAGTACATTAGATCTCCAGTATCAACTTCAGCCAAAAAAATGGTGTGCTCTACAACTAGGGAAGGAACCATTCGCAAAGCATGTTGATTGTATAATATTCAGGCTACTGCAGCAACAAATACGATTACCTAATTAGAACTGCTATTACTATACAATATCTATGGCCAGCGCTCTGACAAGCTTTTGCATAATTATTACCAGACATACTAGACGCTGCCACATCTACTTGCCCCTGGCCTTGTATTATATTTCGACCCAATGAACTGCAAAACTTTGGTATACCTACCATACTTCATGGTTTAGCAAACCAGGTCTTTGTTTGTATATATGTAGACCCAAAAACATGTATTCCTAGACTACTGCCAGGTACTATACAGATACCTCCATGTATAATATTTATATAATTATGCTCGAACCCACTACTATATTAGTCCATATTATGCATGTCATCCGGTATCGAGTGTATATTTCTGTATCTTCAAATTTCTATCCGCACTTGCGCGCGATGGCGCGCCCTGCCACTAGTATCAATTAATCCTCACCGCTACTCTACAACTGTCCCACCCACTACATGGAAACATGTACTGTATCTTTCTCTTTCATTGTGTTCCTGCCACGGAAGGATCAAAAACGTATTAGTATGGTCCTATGTTATAATTGCAAAATTCAAAAATATGGATGGTGGTAAAGGTTGGTTGCATTGAACAAAAGGGGGGGCTGAGTGGGCTGCAGCCCCCTAAGCTTGATTTTTGCCTTTGAATACTGTAGGCTACAATATTTAAAGGCAAAAATCAAGCTTAGGGGGTGCCGCTGTTGAAACTTATCGTCCGCGATATCGCCCGCTATCCGCAATCCGCTACCTCGACGTTAATCCGCTACCAACCCGCTATACGCTATTTATTAGCTTGACCGTAGCTTAGCCTCAAATCCACCATTAATCTTCAGCTTTAGCACTAAACCTTCATTATTTAGCCCCCCTAGATGCTTATCCTAGATCTGTCACTGACTAAAAGAAGCTATACACAGTATTTAAGTTTCTTTGGTTCGCGTTGGGTCCATCCCACCACGTAATATATGGATTACTTACAGCAAGACTAATAATACAGTCTGATGCTGGTGGTATGAATTCTTACAGCCTGCCTCTCAGCCCACTTCCATAGTAGTTACATCTTCATAATTAATATATGGCTCACATGTCTTTCTCACAGTGTTTTTTTAGTTCTAGTGTCCAAACCGGTTGTAAGCTTACATCCGCTTGTCCTCTCTCTTCTTCTCTCTCCTCTATCTCAGCATTCAGCCTGCTTATAGCCTATTATTATACTTGCTCTTAGGAGCGTGGTAACCTATCAAACTCTTCTTCTACTTAATTAAATAAGTGTCGCAATGACTCTTCGTGGAAAAAATATGGCAGTGCGCAAGGAGGTAAAAGTATCCATTTCACGAGACTTTTTTTTGTGTCCTTCAAAAGTTAAAGAGAGCTACGTAAGAAAAATATTTGTGGTAAATTAAAATACCCCAAATATAGTTTTGATTTTATATAGTCCTTAGGAGATAATTCTTGTTATTATCAACCGCTAATGATGATTCTAGTATAAGAAAGAGTCTCTTCACCCTGTCAGTGCCCTCTCTCACTGACGAGGCAACAGTCCGACAAGCATTTGTTGACGACACAAAATGTCACTGGGGGTTGAGCAGAGCCAGGGGTATGCTTTGTATTCCATGGAATATCCATGTTTTTGCAACAAAAACAAATATATGTATTAATGTATATATGTATAATTGTATAGTATATTATATATTGGTCCACAAGCACAATAGACCTACTACTTGCCCACGAATATAAAGGTATATATGTGTAACTGTACAGTATGTTGTAAATTACATAGGTCCATAAGCACAATAGAACTACTACTAACCCACGAAGTTACTAGAAACTGCATCTCATCTCCGCTCTCCTCTCCTGTTCGGCGAATCATCGATTCGGCACCCTCCGTCCATGACACAACACCTCAGCGATGGTGGTGACCATCAACCACGATGCAGCCAGCACCCCTCCTCGACTCCCTCCCAGCTTCGCTGTCCGCTCAACTCGTCCCCTCGCTCTTACATTCGGCAACCGGTGTCCAACGGCAGAGCGGACTGTGTTAAAGCCGTTGGCGGTCACTGCAGTCAGCAGCAGCAAGCACGACAGCATCCCTCTGCCTCAGCGGCTCGGTCCCCCTCCCAGCTCCGCTCGGCTCAACATCTCCCTCTCCCAGATCCATTCTCTAGTCTAGGCTTAGCTTCCAGATACATATTTCATTTTCTTCTAATTTATAAAAAAAATGAAATAATCTTGATTGATGAAAAATAAAAATGAATCGCCGCAATCTAATATATTGCATATTTGCATTGAAAATTTTTTATATGTGAAGCTGCAAAATCCTATTTCGGCCACTAAGGTTGAGATTCGCTCGGCCTCATAAATGTGTATTAGTTACGTAGATAGATAAATAAAAAGAGATAAACACAAAGCTGAAAACACTTATCACCTCCCCACAGCCCACCCACCCATAAAGTACGTCATGTGTAGGTCCGAACTGTCTGATCACGTACGCAAGTACGCATACACTGTCATACGTTGAGGAGCAGGTGTCGACACCTAACTTCAATCAATCTTTGATGATCCAAGTCCAAGGTGGCTAAAATAGCGACAAGAGATCAGCCTCACGAACACAACACCATTTGCTTTCTAACCCTCCGTTTTGAAATATAATAGATTTTTAGTTGTCCTAAATCAAGCCATCGATGGTATAGAAAAAAATTTACTAGCAATATTTTTCATATCTCTACAGGCTTTTTTTAGCAATGGCAAGTATAAAAGGCCAATAAAAATCAACGTACTTTACTGACATCATCTAAGAATCGCCAGTGTAAATATTTACACTTACGGTTTTCTTAAGGACGCCGCCTATGTAAGTCGATCTACATTGATAGTTTCCTTAAGGATATCGTAGTGTAATTGATTTTTAGAAATTTCAAATCAAGCTCAAAAAATTATCCGAGATGGCCCACACTAGGCAGCCACACATAATAATACGATGTGCAGTAGGGTGTAAATATTCACACTAGCGGTTTTCTTAAGTAAGCCACCATTATAAATTGATCTACTGTAGCGGTTTTCTGAAGGATACCACCAGCACAAATCGGATTAACATTGGCGGTAGGTGATGAAAACCGTCAATGTAAATACAAAAGTTTTTACTGGTAGTGGACTTAAGAAAACCACGAGTAAAGATAAATTTACTCTGGCGGCTCATAGCTATAGCCCATATTTTCATTTCGAGTGGCGCCTATATATTATGAACTGCCAGTGAAAAATCGTAAATGTTACCAGAAATCGATTTTGTACTGGTGCATCCTATGTTTGACCAAGATTGTGAAAAAGAGTAATAACATTTACGATATCAGATGAACTTCATTAGATATATTATAATACGTATTTTCATAGTTTATCTCTTTGATGTAGATATTACTACTTTACTCTGTAAACTTGGTCAAAATTTAGAACTACTGAACTTAGGACAACTAAAATTTCTTATAGAGTAGTTTTTTTTAGCTGTGCACAATATTATTTGGAAATCTAATAGCACAATTACGCCTCATGCTCTGGCTTATTCGACTGTAAGTAAGCATTGGCCTTTGCGCCATATTTTTGCTGCGTGGCACCAAAATAGCAGATAGTGCTTTGTACTGCCATATTTTTGCCCTAAACGATGGTCCGATTTGATATCTAAATTCGACTTTCTTTACATCTGATCATGTTCCAATTTTCATGTGGACTCGAGTTTTCTTCTTGAAAAATGAAATGAAACAGCTAACTTCGAATATAAATGTAGGAGCTAACTTCGAATCGATTGCTCGGTTGTGGGTGGCCAATACACGCCATAAATTTACTAATGTCATAACATCGGCTGCTCTGTGGTCTTTATGGAAACTGAGGAATGAAATGTGTTTTCAGGGTGTTACATGGACAGGTACGAAGAGAGTGCTGCTAAGGATTGCCACGATGGCCAGGAGGTGGATGCCGCTGCTCAACCCGGAAACTGGAAGGCTGGTGGAGGTGTTCGCTCAACAGCTGGAGAACAAAGCAGGCTTGCCACCTCAACTGGAGTGGATGCCGGTCATGATCAATTCATCATCAGGGTTGGATCAATCGGGTGCTCAGCCTTTAGGTTCTGTAGTTCCGAGTCGACCTGATGTGCCATGTAATGGCGATGAACCTGAGCCTATGCCTCAGTGAGGTTTAGAACCTTGATGCTGGCGGGCGCGCCTATACGCTGAACTGTAAACATCTTGGCTTTTGGTAATACAAAAGCGGGGGAGACCCTTTCTTCTAAAAAAAATGAAATGCAACAGCAACCAGAGCAGTAGAGCAGCTCAACTTCCGCGCGTCTTTAAAAGATGTCTCCTAAAAATTATTTTTTTATAGTGAAAGCGGTGTCCTCTGTATATATGAAAGTCACTACTGTTGGTGTCGTGTGGTGTACCCCAATAATGCTATCTGTCTAGAGTCCCTAATAACCAGATGAAATTCCGGCGTCTATTTGATGTGTATTCCGTTACGAATGTTCACACCGGGTCGGGATACCGTGTCAGCCTTGTTTGTAGCAGCATCCATGCGAAACATGTGTTGATGACAATGCTAAAAGCATGTATAAGGTTGGAAGTCCAGTTTGGACTTCATATCCCACACAAGCTTCATGCTAGCAACATGACGATCGAGTCCTTTTCGACAACGAAATCCAGCAGCTTTTTCGTGCTAAACTAGTCGAGCAAGTGCATGGTAAATGAGATTAATCTTTGTTTCAGTGTTATTATTAAAATATATATCATATGCTTGCATATACTCCTGGAGTAGTACGCTTTTAGAATTTAGATACTCCGTAGAATACAATCTCGAATGACTGATCTCTCACACCTCATGATACGAGCCATTAAATAAAATGTCAACATTAAACTCGATCGTACTGGGATAGGTAATGAAAAGAATGGCGATCAATAAAATAAGTTAAATCGGCATGTTCACATTGAAAATTGACCTTTTGACACCGCGAAGACGTGATTTAATAAGCCCAGTCAGATTTTGGAGGTTAATAATTGTTGAGCAGCTTGCAAAACCAGACAGTTGCACCGAATGAACTTAACTGTTTAATCGATGAAGTGACAACGGAACAGTATAATCACAGGCCGGACACTAGCTCCCCTTGCTTTTCCGAGTTCAGTTCAGATCGCCTGTCCAAGTCGATCGAAATTGCAAGCGCTGTACGAACGAACGACCTCGAAATGTTTTAATTTCCAGGCCAACCTTTGAAATAAACATTAAGGTCAAATCAAGAGTCTATGTACTAGCCATATGGTTCCAACCAACCCGTTGTTTCTAACGGCCCTAAGCTTTTCTTGTCAAAACTGTTACAGCGGACTCTTTCGCTGTTTTTCCCCTTTACGCTAGCTGGTAACTGTTGCTTAAGCAATAATGCTGAATGCTTACAGCGTTTTTTTTGGTTCATGCACATTTGGTTGGACCAACGTGGCTTCTGAAGCCATGCTCCCATGTCCTGTCTTCCTTTAAGCTGTTTCAACTTGCAGCTCACTCAAACCCTGTCAAATCGGAAGAGAATATCCAATATCCCAACCGTTTGCATTGGTCCCTTGTGTTTGTGATCTGACCAGCTCATCTCTAGGTATGTTCACTTCGGACGCGATCAGCTTAGGGCCGGTTTAGATTTCATACTCTAAAATTTAGAGCTCTAAACTTTAGCTCATCTCACATTAAAGCTTTAAAGCTCAAAAGTGAGCTAAAATACTCTAGCTTTTAGAGCTCTAAAGTTTAGAGGAATGGATTCAAACGAGCACTTAGAACATCTCCGAGAGTTTTATAAAACAACTCCACATTAAAATCATCTTCAACAGTTTGGTAAAAGAGCTTCTTAAAAATAAAAAAATTGTCAAATATCCCCTCTAACTTGTAATTATCCATAGTTGAGAGGAACTCCGTATCCGCTCCCCATCCGACGTTTTTCTCATGAGATCAGACTATATTGGATGCATAGTAAATTAATAAAATAAAGAGTTCTAGGTGAGAAAAAGGTTAGGGACAAAAAAATATTAAAAGATGTTTGATTGGTTAGAAATAGTTTAGGGTTCTCAATGCAAAATCATTCAGAACTATTGAAGAGGAAAATAAATTGAGATTGGTACTTATTTTGTTAATTTGCTAAATTTATTGGTTTAGCAAGTTAATTATAGGAAACACCTAGAGTTGCTCTTACATCTATCTATCTATATATAATGATTCAGATCAGAAAACCCTCGGGTGCTTGCAAATATGACATGTTTCTATATGTCAATGTTTGTACGAGTGGATGTTCAAGGTCTTATTGTATGAGCCAACATACTAGTTCGATGTAGAAAAACTCAACAACGGGCGAAGGGCGTATATCGTCTATATCGAGCAGCCGATTTCCGATTCAGAGGGTACAGGATTTAAACGGAGATGCAGCCATCCTGAAGGCCAGATCAGACAAGAGCATGAATAGCACACCCGTCCACACCAAAAGTAGGGCAGGGCGAGGCACTAAATTGCTTGTGTCCTAGCAAGTAGCAGGAACTACACAAAACAATGGACAAGATTGCGACGACCACAAGGAAATCAATGGGCAGGAAAAGTAGGTCGCAAAGACAGCAGCATGTGGCCCGCTATAGCTCTCCAACAGTCAGTCCGAGGAACAAGCAGACATCATGCTACAGACGGGCATCACAAGATCTGAGCCAGAGAGGTAAAGGAACACAAGACAGTGGAGCAGAAAACTGCAGCGATCTTTGGACTCCAGGCCAGTGCTTCCAGTTCCAGCTACATTCTCCACATATAACCACCAAAACTGCAACGCTATGCACTGATAATAAGGTCAAGAACAAAGCAACCCATGCCGTAATGCTCCAAGGCGTATATTATCAAAATCCGCTTGCAGAAACGCTATCGATGAAAGGTGGCAGCAAAGAGTTGAACTGGTAGTGCCCAGCTATGTCGACCTCAAAAACCGACTCGCATTAACATTACACCATGATGCAACATAGATAGAGCTAGTTAAAAGAAGATCTACCGACACAAACATAGAGTCAACCAACTCAGCTTCTCGCTTCTCTTCTGTTGTTGATGAGTGATGATCCATGCTGACAGCACTTGACAGTCGGTGTGGGTGCTGCGGCATTGCGGATGCCTTCTTCCCAACCAGTGTCAGCTAGGGCAGCCGGATCCCACACATCAGCACCTGCAGGAGCTACATTTCGAATGAACAGGTTCCTCGTTACAGCCTCTGAAGAGCTTGTTAATTTCAAGTGCAACCATAAAACAACCAACCCCTTTTGAGCCTCCTGAAATGATATCCAGGTGGGGGATTCTCTCCTCCTCCGTCGACCATAAAAAAAATCAACCAACCCTTTGACCATAGGTATGATCGGAACATAGGCCCCGTTTGGCTGTGCTGATAAGCCGGCTAAAAAACACTGTTGGCTGATTTGTTGTGAGAGAAAAATGTTATTTGATCTCCACCGGACTTGGCCCAACGGCCATGTCTGGGCCCTAATCTCGCGTCCTGATCGGGGACGCCCAACCCAATAACGTGGCTGGTGGGCCCCCGTCGCGCAGTGCTATAAATAGGAGGTGGGGGCCAGTGGTTAGGGTTACGAGGTTCATCTGCCACAGCCGCCACCCACTGTCCTAACCCAGATCCGATCCCGAGGGTGCACTGCCAGCGGCGGGAAGCCTCACCGGTCTCCACCGCCGCTTGTGGATCACGCCTCGCTGCACTGTTGCATCTCCATCGACTCCGCAGCATCAACACCATGCGCGGAACTCGAGATCCTCCATCTCTGACGATCGGTAATGTTACCTACCACTCCTCTCCCCTCTCACTGAATCAAACTGTCACTGTTTATACCAAATACCAAAGAACTACCCACTGATCTACACCTGGAAAGATCCTATAGATCAAACAAAAAATACTGTTCCGGCTGAAAAAACAAGCTGAAAAAGACGGATTATAAGCCGGATGGACAGGGCTATATAGTAAGCTATGCCCAGTTCGGGGAAAAAAAGACAGGTATAGGACACAGAAAGGGCTAAAGTGCTATTTTAACAGGAAACTCGTACAGTTTGATCTAGAATGAATCAACAAAGCATAAACTCTGGAAAGAAATGCATCACTCATTCAAATAAATTCAGTAAGAGCTGTTAAATAAGAATTATAAGATACAGAAAGAAAAGCTCACCTGGAGCAGCAACCCCATTCAGCACGAACAGGTGCGGCAGGAAGGGAAACAGGTGGAACCTCTCCTGCACCCCATTGGTCAACTACTCAGCTCCCCTGTTATCAGAGGAGGGAGCATCATAATCAGCAACTGCAGCATAGTCAAGAGCAACAGGAGCCTCCTCTTCTTCCAGCTCGTTTATTTCCACTGGATCCCAGTGAAAGAAAAGATCAACCTAGAAAAGGAGAAACAATCCCAACAGATATGAAATAAGTGGAGGACAAAAACTGTTGCTAAAGATCATCAAAGGTTATTATAATGACTTCCCACTTGTGTCCTGGGAGAACTGTGACATGCATCTGTAGAACCATTTTTTCAAGCAGCCAGAAGTGGTAACAAATGCTCTACTTACCCCTGTTGTTGGCAGGAATGCCAGTATCAACATAGTCCATGGGAGAATCAGTGTTGCAGAAGGCAATGGTGGGGGATGTTCCCAAAAGCAGACTCGATGCACTATGCACAAATAAACTTTACAAGGTGGCTCATTTCCAAGAATCCATGGTACAAAAGCTTGCAATCAAAAGAAAGGTGCATGATGGTCAGTCTTGGGATCGGTCAGGATGAGAAGACATGGTTCGCTGAATGAGGTTTGCAGCTGGTTGTAGAAGGGCTTTCACAACACCTGGTCATTAGGCTCTACTGCCGGGCTAAAGCTCCCTTGTGTACAGTTTGCCTCCATAGTTTGGCTGTGTGTTTGCTTGCCCCTTTTGGCCCTAGTGCCACTCTGTACATATAACTCCTCTTTATCCCCTTGATGAATGGCAGAGCTCCTGCCCTTACTTCAAAAAAAAAAAAGTTTGCAGCTGGTTGGTGAATTGTAAACTTGAGGACAGCCCTTCGACCATAAGGCCTAGCAAACTGCACAATGATGTCCTGTGGGTCCTCGGTCGCAACAATCACTCTGGCAGCAATATGAAGCTTCTCGGGTCTTGCCAAGGTTGATGATGAAAATACCTAGGAGAGAGTATACAGACAATTTAAGACACTCATTTTCCAAATCAATACAAAAAGGAAATTATTATCACTAATAATTTAAATCAGTTATCTCTACCATTTCCTTTTTCGCTAAGAAGCAATCATAAACACATATCAGGTCTTCCCTGATTCCCAACATATGTTGTCATGTTCCAAAAAATTTTAACCAATGCTCTATGCATCTGACCTCTTGTTCTAAAGATGCTAGTGCAGCTAGCATTTGCCAAGTCAGAATTCATCAGTTAAATAATGAGAACCAAGGTGGTACCAATGCTTCATCTCATTCGTATTAGCAACCTCCTAGGGAACAGCAGTTAAATCAAAGATACCATTCATTTTACTTTGTTCTCCATCTGCGTCAGGTGAGCTCATGAATAGCACCTTCGCCTGCTGCAGCTTATTCCATCTGCCGCACCTATTGCTAGTACTTGACCCCCACCGCTACATGAGCCTGGTCCTCCTAGCGCTGCAGCTGCCTTCATAGCTTGGTGCGACTTATGCCACTGAGAAGGTTTCCGAGCTAGGTGCAAGCATGCCACTGAGCTTGATTACAGTTGGTAATGACCAAGCGTGCTCCAGCAACTACTGCCATTTAAGCTTACAAAATTGGTGTTATTAGGTTTATATTCAAAAGTACTTATTTATGATCAAAAGTTTGTATCATAAAAATGATATATTAATGAAGTAATTGTTAGGCAAAATCTTGTCCTAATGGAACAAAATGGGCCTTGTATTCTAGGACGGAGGGGCATAGACACCTGTGCAAAATAATATTGCTTTCTCTGTATGAAATGCTCACCTAAGTCATCACCCAAATTCTGTTTTCAATTATCAGAAACAAGTTAGTAGTATATGCTATATTTGCTGGTTCAACTTACCTATCACCAACTAGTGCCTAGGTGGTAGCTGTGCATCACCAAACTAGACTTCCAAACCTTCCCACCCTTCGAAATGGTCATATAAAGCACCATTATTTTCTTACAGCCGAGGTCTGACCCATCAACTAATACTGGATTTGTCTTGCCATCCTTGTGCCAATGGACATCAACAAGATTGTCACTGTTTAGCTTTCGACACATTCTTATCCCAGTGTTATATTATAGACCTTAAATATTATGTGGAAGTGTGATACACTTCCATTTTTCTAACACCTGAAATGGATAGAATCAATTTAAGAAGATTGCCAAACAAAAAGTGGAGTATCAAAGCCAAAAGTGTTCCATGAGACAGTGAAATATCTGTTTGAAAAAAGACCAGTGAGATGGATCAAATTTTGCACCTTTAGGAAAACCTGCATCAAAAACACGATCATCAGAAGATAACATTGAGATAGCATCTTGCAAACATTGTGCATCAACGTTGATTTGTAGTTAATGAAATACCCACAACTAAAGCCCCATACTATATGCAAAAGTAAAACCATTTCATAATAATAGGTTCACAAAACATTTAAGCAGGTCATTAGCGGAACCAAATGAATGAAAGCTAATGTGACAGATATAATTTATTTGCATCTAAGCAAGGAGCAAAGGCAGAGCTGCTTTTGCTAAAATTATATCACAATTCAATTACTAGGAGCAAAATTAACTTATGGTTCCTCAAAATTGGCTAAAGAAGTTCAAAAGGAAGGGGATGGAGGTTTGGGTTAAATTAAATCAAATTTGGGGGTAAAGGTAAGTTCAAAAGGCAGCTATTCTAGCCAAACTTCCATGCATGTGATTTGTCTTAAATTAATTAATAACCACGGCTAAAGATATTTCCATAGGATTTTTCTAGTATGTATAACAGCGCGTCCTGGGAGAGGGGGTCTCACTGACCCTGCGTGTGACCTGGAGGGATCTTTCTGGATGGAAGCTGGATTTCTTGGTGGGTTATTGAGAATGTCAGAAGGAAAACAATTGAATGTGCAAAAGATAAGTACGAAGTTCATGTTTCAGCAACACAACATGGAATCGGATAAAAATATCCACATACAATCTGAAAAGTGCTGACATTACTCAATGTCTTAATGTAATGAGGTTGAACTAGAGTGACTTTAGCGGTGCTGACTAGAAGTGAATCAGAGGATACCACAGACATCATGGTTTCAAAGGCATCCAGGCGAGTGCTGGGTCCGCCTAGACGTCTAGGCAGTGCCTAGGTGACAAGGCGCCACTGTTACCTAAGGCAAGCTGGGTATGCCTGGACGACTAGGCGACGCCTTTGAAACAGGGGCAGACATGATTAAGTATGTTCTTACTTGTACATTTATCCACAAAGATAAAGGAAGGGGAAAAAAACATGTTTTACCTATTTATAAATTTTCTAATGGAACCTTCAGAGTACTCCAATTACGCGATAGGAGCTGAACTTGTATTTATCACGTCATTGACCATAAGTTGCTGCATAATTTTCAAAATGGATCTCAATAAAAAAAAAGGACCAATAGAGATCAATTGCATTAATGTAATATAAATTAGCTTCGTATAGTGGACCTGTTCAGTAACAGGGATGTAGATGTAACCTTCAGCACGAGTTATGCTAACAATTTAATCCACAGTTGTTGCTCCCTAACTTAAAGAATGGATCAAGAAATCAAGTGTACTATATCACAATTCCACCTAGGTAATAGTATTTCAACAAACGCCTTGTGTGCATGATAATAAACTGGTATCACACAGACTCAATAACTCAATCGAACCATGCATAGCAATTCGCACAGATAAAGACCAACTTGCCCCTGCAACTGCAGTGAAGACACCAAGCAATCGTACCCCCAGCTATGGAGGTAGAGGCCTATACACACCTCACCTCAACCATCTGGAAGGAGCCGCGCGCCGAGACGGCCTGCACGAAGAGTCCTGCGAGCTGGGCGCTGTCAACGCTGAAAGGTAGGTTGCCATGATTCATCAGATCCTTTGAGAAGCCTTCCTCCTCACCGCCGGCCTGCACCTCCGCGGCTCCGCCACGGTAGTGGCCGCGCGCACGAGCATGGGCGGCCTCCAGCCCCTGCGGCCGGCGCCTTCGCGGGGGACGGGGACGTGGGCTTGGGCCTCAGATAGCGCGCATGGCATGACGCACGTGGGTTGTGGCCTACTAGATTGCTTAGGTCCTCACGACAAAGACCATCGGGCTCCGTTAATTTTTTTTCTGGGCCGTGGAGAGTCCAAGAAGGTCCTAACTCCTGGTCCTGGTACCGTCCACCCAAACGGCTAGCCCAACCTCTCCAGTTACCCCGGCCGGGTCTGGACTGGACTGGACTGGAGCAGAGCATGCTGTTTGGGTCTGAGTGTCTGACCCAGCAGCAGACTTGTGTATTTTTTAAAATACTAAAATATTGAGATGGTATTCAGAGCTTGATTAGAAAAAAGTAAATTTGTATATAAATTTTTAATGAATTTAGAGTTGAATTACTAAAGATAATGTGGTATTCATTTGGCATAAGTCTAGACCTAAGGTAATGTGATATGTCATCTGTCATAAATCTAGACCTTCAACGATTAAGTCTTAGTGATCTTCCAGTTAACCAAATCTAACTCACTCTAGACATGAAAATGGATCCACGGTTTTGATCAAAGTTTATTAAGGAGCTCAGTCCAGATTATTAGCAATGGTACAATATTTTTCTTTCACAACAAATCAGCATCAACCGGCTTATCAGCCATGGAAACCATCAGTTGAACAGCTCCTAGACTAGATATTGTGAAGTACTAGGTAGTTTGGGAGTTGAGTGCTTCAATTAAGTTTGAATACTAATATACCAGTTTCAAATCTTAGTAAGGCTAACAGGGTTTGACAAGTTGTGTTTCAAAACTGAGAGAAAATCATCGAGGAAGATAACTGGCGGGGCACCAAGTCGAGCTTTGCAACTCAGCACCGCTCGTGCCACGCAATGACTTACCAACGGCCGCCACTTAAGTCTCAATAGCTTTGTAGTAATGTGGTGACATGCACCTTTTCTGACATAGATCAAGTAGGAGCTGGGCATTTCCACACGATGACCTTGCCTTATAAAGACGAAAGCTACGAACGATTTCAAATATAGCAATATGGGAAGAATTTTGATTTCAAAACTACTAGAGGTATGATGCTAGATACAAATAAAATGGATTAGGCTTATCTTATAGTATCAACTTAAAAATTTTGAAAATTTTTAAAGATGTATATGTTCTTTGTTTTGGATCGAGAAACGAAAAACTAAAAAAAAATCAAAACACCTGGACACAACTGATACAAATACGTGTGACGCCATTGCTGCTGGCGTGACTCACCTCTGTTACGCCATCCACTTTGATACGACTCAGTTGGCCACTCATCTCATTCGCAATGGTGTGACTGACTCAGGACGTGTCAGCGTGCCTAGTTAGTGTGACTCATTGTTGACTCAGGACGTGTCAACGTGTCTAGTTAGTCACACCAATACATATATCATGATCGAGGTTATCAATCGCCCCCACAGTCTCTGGCATGACTAGGCTAGTTTATGGAAATAGGAACATGCTCTTTTTAATATTGTAGCGTTTTTTTTGCTAAAATAACAAAAAAAATCTAGAATCGTCGAGATGTTCGTTACTAGTTGCAATCACGCTGTTTGGAGCTCAGTGCTTGACGTTAATTGAAGCTCTGTATGCCCAGGAATGCAGGGCAACTGGGCAAAGTAGTGGTGGTGTTTCCGACAGGCCAAAAAACACTGTTTGAAACGTCAAACATAACTGACCGAAGGTAGTATTTTGGAATCCGATGTAGCCATGTAGGTAGGTTTGGAATTTGGATAGATCAAATGGAGCCGAGTGCACCCGAATGTGATTCCCATACCATACGAGCTAGAAATTGAAACGAGGGCCGTTGCTCGTGATCACGCACTCTGACGATCTGATCCGCAGATGTATACGAATCTACATATGCATGACTAGGCTAGTTTATGGAAATAGGAACATGCTCTTTTTAATATTGTAGCGTTTTTTTTTTTTGCTAAAATAACAAAAAATATCTAGAATCGTCGAGATGTTCGTTACTAGTTGCAATCACGCTGTTTGGAGCTCAGTGCTTGACGTTAATTGAAGCTCTGTATGCCCAGAAATGCAGGGCAACTGGGCAAAGTAGTGGTGGTGTTTCCGACAGGCCAAAAAACACTGTTTGAAACGTCAAACATAACTGACCGAAGGTAGTATTTTGGAATCCGATGTAGCCATGTAGGTAGGTTTGGAATTTGGATAGATCAAATGGAGCCGAGTGCACCCGAATGTGATTCCCATACCATACGAGCTAGAAATTGAAACGAAGGCCGTTGCTCGTGATCACGCACTCTGACGATCTGATCCGCAGATGTATACGAATCTACATATGCATGTCGCCATCTTATTACAATGGAGGCGGCACTTCATCACTTCAGTTCAGGCACTATGGGGAGATCACGATCCGGCTACTCTGGTACGCTTGGATAAAAAAGGGCGGAAAGATCAGAAGCTTCATATATATACCATACATTAACCTGAGGAAAGATATACTCCCTCCGTCCAAAAAAAATAATGCTATGTGATTTGAGTCCCGAAAAAAATGATATTCTGAGTTTTAGACACGTTGTTGTTTAAAAATCAATCACATGCGCAACACATTTGCCGCTTTCCTTATCCACACGTATGCGTCCAATTTTTATTTTCTAGCTACATAGGATCTTTGCATGCTTGCATGCAACGTGTCTTAATTAGATAATTAAACTAAGACATCTTTTTTTAAGGGAATCATGTATAACAAATCAAGGGTGTTAAGGACATTTCTCTTCTCCACTAATCTATCTAAAAAAATCCTAAAACATCACTTTTTTTTTAGGACGGAGGGTGTACTTTACATTCTACTCTTGCCAAAGAGCTATGCCCTGAATAATATTATCCCTCAACCTCTGTCTTCTCACGCCACCTGTGACTGTTTCAAACAGTGTTTATCCAAATCTTAAATGCTCCTTTTTTTTAGCTAAAGGTAAATCTTAAATGCTCCAAATCCCGTATAAACATTGCTGAGCCGATTTTAAATTCCCTCCGCTGTTCAGCGCGAGCGTGGCGGCAGCGCGCCCGGTCGTTGCCAGTACTAGCACGGTTGGGCGCGCTGCCGCTGCGCCCACGATGAACAGTGGAGAGATTATTTTAAATTCGGCCGAGCAAAAAATAAATAAAAATAAAAAAGACAGTGAACAGTGAATATCGCCGTCACGTCATAAACAGTGTCAAACGCTGGGTTATAAACAGTATCATGTGTTCACCGGTCACCGAATAACTCCTGGTTACTACTCCTACGAAGTGCAGCAAGCATCAGCATCTTGCTAGATTGACCAGCTTTTCTTCCTTTTCTTCTGGAGACGCAGCAGAAGCAGACGCATCATCACTCGTCAGGGTATGGACCTCAAAAAAAAAGGAAGAGCACAATATCTTTGCTGTAAAAACAGATCAAAACTCCCACTGCTAGTTACCAACAGCATATATCTTGGTATTTGTTGTAACACCCTAATTTTTGAAAAAATTTAAATAGGAGAATTTGATTTAATTGTGTATTTATGTGTGCATGAAAACTTAGTGAAATAATAATTTTTGAGAAATTAAAATTAATTATAAGGTTAAACACATGCTTGTGCATACATGCCGCTGCATATTTTCCTTTGTGATTATTGTTTTTTATTACAAGAGAAAAAGATTTCAAAAACTCATTTGAATTGCATTTGGAATAATAGAAAAAGAAAAGAAAAGAAAATGGAAAACTCTATCTCTTCTCCTTTTGGCCCGAAGGCCCGTCCTCTCCCCTATCGGCCTACTTCTCCCTCTCTTTGGGCCCAGCTTTGCCTCATCGCTCCCTCTCTCTGGTTTGCGGCCCGCTAAGGCCTGCTGCATTTCCCTACTCCCTGGCCAAGCCGCAAGCGAGCCCAACTCCCTTGTCCCTCTCGCACCTCGCATCGGGCCGGCCCACCAAGGCCACAATCCCGCCATCTGCTCCCTCCCTTTCTCCTTGTGTCGCTGATGTCTAGGGCCCGCGCCTCGAGTCACTGCCACGCCGGGCCCGCGCAACAACGTCGTCCTCTACCTTGAGTCGGCTTCGAGCCGGGCTCCTTCCGATGGAGTTCGCCTCCGACCCAACATCGTGCCTGGTTTGAACCGCACTCTAGAGCCCTCTCATAAATAGCAACCTCACCCGCCGCCTCTCTACTCAACCCTAAGCGCAAGCTATAGCCTCGAATCGAGCCGCAGTGATTGCAAGCCCTAATCCGCCGCTGCCGAGCTCAAACCGCTGTTTCCTTCGCTTCAACGTCACCGATCACTGTTGCCACCATCCCGAGCCGTGCATCGTCCCCGATCCATCCTCACCTACGTTTTCATCTCCGGTGAGTTTGCCTTGAGCTTCTCTCTCTTTCTATGCTTTTCCCGAGCTCGATAGTGGTCTCTAGAGCCGGATTCAAGAACGCCGGCGAGGTTTCTCGCCGCCGGCCATGGCCTCCACCGTGCTAGAACAGTGTCAGCCGGTTAGCCCTTCCTCTTCACTTCCCATCTTCTGATCTCGACCATCCAAATAAGATCCAACGATCCAGATCGTGTGATACCTCTTCGCGTGTCACTTTTTCTAAAGAGTCCCTCAGTTCTTCTATAATTATGCCGCCGTCCTCGAATCAGATTAAAAATCTGGTTTTTATTTATTTTAAATTGTAATTAAGTTCAGTTTATTTACAATTTTGTCACTGTCTTTAATTACTTATAAAATCTACGTTTTAACTCCGAGTTGATCCGTTCAAGTTGCGTTAGGTTTCGTAGTTATGTAATCTACATGCTAGTACTACTATTTAGTAGGTTTTCAACTTTTAAATTTCAAGGTTAGATTTAATCTATTATTTTTATTAAAGTAAATCTTGTTTAATTCATAACTTCTCCGTTTTAGCTCTGATTTGCGTGCAATTTGCGTCTATGTGATCCTAGCAAGATGTAGCTTTGTTTTAAAAACTCTTTTACCTATTTTGCACTTTCAAAATAAAAGGATTAATCAATTTATATGCAATTGATTTTCCAATAAAAAGCAATTTATATTTTTCCACTTCGATCTTTTCTAAATAAAATAAATCAAATATAATTGACTTAATTCAATCTAGGTATTTCTATGGAATACCTTATACATGTTTTTATATAATAGAATAAATAAAGCTTATGATTTTTTGTTTTAAAAACAAATCTTTCGAAAGATGTATCTTTTTAACCGTAGCTCCGATTAGAGTGCTTTTCGCGTCTGTATGTTCGTAGCAATACGTGTATTAGTTTTCAAACCTTTTAATTGATTGGTGTACTGTTCTAATTTTGCTCTATTGTTTATTTCGTGTATGATTGCATGGATGCTTGTGTGGTGCTTTATAATCATGTCCAGTCGGTGAGATGTACGTGTTGATCAAGAAGCAGTTCGTTGAAGGTTTGGATTTGAAGAAGGATCTAAGTTAAGGCAAGTATAGCATGGGATCATCCTTGTTACCTAATCACTTTTAAAGCACTTAAATCACTATGCATATGTCTCCTTGTTAAGAATGCTTTAGAAATTGATCTTGTACCTTGTCGCCTATGGTTTTGCGTTGGGTAGCTAATGCTAGTGCTCAACATAAACTATGATATTGTAATTTGACTAATGGAATATGTAATAACATTAAAAGATGACTTTTTAGTAACATAATGAAAGAGAGCTAGAATCTTGGGCTATCTTTTGGTGCTCTAGTTTCTCTCCATAAGGATTTATCTGTAAGCGAACATCCGGGACTTACAGTACAACTGTGAGGGCTACATGGCTCTGGCTTTAGTCATATAAGAGGACCTTTTCTAGCTTGTTAGAGGTTACCCGAAAGGGCACAAAAGGGGTGTTTCTCGGGTTGGGTGTAGTGCGGCTTCTGTCCTTATGTGTATAGGCTGCGCGCCATTGTGCCATACGGAAGGGGAGCTCTATATTCGTAGGTTATAGAAACCTAGCGGTTCTAACTTGTTAGACGAACCTTGGAAAGACTTCATAGTGAAACATGTCTGCCTATTGAGGCCTTGCAAACCTTGGGCTTATGGGGATTACGACTCACAGTGAAAGTGTACAACCCCTGCAGAGTGTAAAACTGGTATATCAGCCGTGCTCATGGTCACGAGCGGCCTTGGACCCTTACGGAATAGATGATTACTATTGAACTGTAATATGCTTATGTTTTTGCTATTCATTCTTCATATTACCTGATCATATGTTGATTCTGGGATTAAAGACAACTTGATGCTACTCATATGCTAAAACTTTGCTAACTAAAAGCTACATGCAGTTAAACCCGTGTCATGCCTTTTGAGCCTCATGAACCCCATGTTATATTTGTTGAGTTCGACATGGACCCACCCTTGCTATTTCCCCCCACATCTCAGGAAGGGTACCAGACTGCTAGATTCTAGAATTGTTAGGCTTGTGATCAACCAGTCAGTTTGATCCTGGAGTGAAGGTTACACCCGATGTTCAGAGTTGTCTTGTCGCTGTGTTGCTCTCTAAGGTTATATCTTATACTATTGCGTTATGTTTAATAAGCATTTGTCTTTTGATATTATGCTTATCTGCAGCTATATGTGAGATTTGACCTCTTTATTTCACATATAGTGTATATATGATTTTGTCCTTAAAACCGGATGTGACAGAGTGGTATCAGAGTAATGTTGACTGTAGGACGCAAGCCTAGTTAGAATTGGACGTTTATCATGTCTCTATCCTTGCCTATTTCTTACTTTCTTTGTATCCTTGTTATTTTCTCAAATTCATAGTCCCTTTAGCCTTTGCTCAGCTACAAAATTTTGTCTCAATTCTAAATCTTCTTTCTCCATCCAAATAGATGGTTCGCAACGAGAAAATCACTCACGTCAGCTTTAAAAGGCCATGCCTCACTCAAGGGATGATGGGACCACGATAAGCTTTGCCTGCTATATTAGAATCTCGACACACTGGTTGGCAAATGGAGTACCACACAACAACCTTTAGTGGAGAATCTTTCTTTCACCCTCGACTTATGCAGATATTGTATGACTACTACTTTGATCAACAACCCAAGGTGGAATACAAGTGCACTAGGTGGATTCATCCCAAGTATGAGAATCATTGGAACACAAAAGCACACATCATAAACAGTGAACAGTGAATGTCGTCGTCACATCATAAACAGTGCAAACGCTGCGTCATAAACAGTATCATGTGCTCACCGGCCACCAAATAACTCCTGGTTACTACTCCTACGAAGTGTAACAAGCATCAGCATCTTGCTAGATTGACCAGCTTTTCTTCCTTTTCTTCTGGAGACGCAGCAGAAGCAGACGCATCATCACTCGTCAGGGTATGGACCTCAAAAAAAGGAAGAGCACAATATCTTTGCTGTAAAAACAGATCAAAACTCCCACTACTAGTTACCAACAACATATATCTTGGTATTTGTAGTGGCAGGTAGGCGCCGATTCCTTTTCCCCTTGATATATAATTAATTCCTTAATCCATCTAGGTATGTCTTTGAGTAAAAAAAAATTAATTTTTCACATATCTAAAATTCCATGAAGATTAATAGCATGGACAAAAAGTCTTGTGTGTTCTGTCAATATATAAAAAATTTAAGGTTTCAAAGGCTAAAGTTTTTTAAAAAATTGACCGACGACGAATCTAATCTAAATGGACTCAAGTGTCTTGAGATTGAGAAGAGAGCCCAAAACTTTCTATAGTGTGATGGTTGGCTGTTCACGGATTAGCTATAACCATGGTTTTTCCCTTTATATCAATACCCGCAATGCACTTCGTCCAACGATAAACCAAATTCCAACTAGAGAATTATGACATAATCAAACCCAAATGAACAAAATGTTTGTCGGGTACCAAAACATGGGGTACCCACAATCAACGATCAAGAAAAACAAAACCCTGAGAAAACCACGCCAAAAACTTTGCCCACCAAGACGGGACAAGCCGAAACGACGAACGAAACGTCTCGACCACGTTTCGACTCGCACGAGGCTCGCTCGACGGGACGCCTCGATCAATGAGAAATCTCTGACTCGCACGACCCTAGGTCGAGCCGGCCGATCCATCGCACTCACCAACTCTGAGACAAAAGTCAAAGCATTTAATGCAACCGCCAACCACTTCCTACCCTCATGGCTACAGCAACAACCGGCATGGAGGCAGTACCTGTGTCAAATCTCACTTTTTACTACCCATCCCGGGATGGGCGGTGAAAACCTGTCACTGTACGCGCCATACCGAGCACTATTCCACCTCGAGGTAGAATACGACGAGTATTATACCCCGAAATTCCTGGGACTCAGCCTTATCCATTCATCGTCGACCCACCTCGACCCAGCCTCGACCAACCGCCGATCAAACAAGAAAGCAAGGCTCGCATGCCACAGGACCTAGAGTCTTTTCACCGTCTCATCCTCTACGTCACCGTGGTGTCCGGGGATGGCCGACCATTCTCGAGGCACGTCGCTATAGCGGCCTCTATAGCACTCGACAAAACTTCACTTCTAAGGCACCCCTGGTGTCCCTGCCTCCTCTTGACCCTATAAAAGGGCAGGCAGGGGACTCTACGAAGGGGGCGGACAACGGACAACAAAAAGCCCGTCACCATCCCACCGTAGAAGATCAACATCTCAAGCAATCTCCTTTGTACTCTCACTTTTTCTCTCTGAGACCTAGGATCGGCTCCCTCTCTCACAGCTTATAACCCCTACGCAAGCACTTAGGTGCAAGGAAATACAATACTCCCCCTCCCCGCTAGACGTAGGGCCTTCTTTTGCCCAAACCAGGATAAATCCCCGTGTACTCTCCTTGCATCGCCATCCAGATTAGGGACACACATCACTGATTCACTCGTTGGCTTAGGACCCTCGCGGGACCAGACCCTGATAGTTGGCGCGCCAGGTAGGGGTCGCTGCATGCCAAAATCATTTTCCCACCATTTTTCTAGATGGCTGACCCTGAACGTCCACTCCCGTTGGCCACGGTGATCTGGTTTGGGAGCTTGGAGTTCATGTCCCTTGGCCATGGCTACGACATGGTCCTTCTCCTGCCCAGGCACCCGACCAACGGCGACCACGAGCTCTCCCAACCTGGGGGAGCGCTGCACCAGTACCGTCGATCTCGTCAGGCATGCGCCGCCAGGCGACGGCGAGCCTAGCGCAACCGCCGTCATTGCCTCGCAGAGGGCGATGGTATTCCCCGATCTGGCGCCTCTCAGTCAGACACCGACACAGATTTCCTCACTGAGGATCTATGTAGGATGAGCTTGGCTGAGGGTAAGATACCGACAGGGAGTCTCGTCACTCCACCGCCTGGTGCGGCGCCGCCACCAGCCAGTTCGACTACTCTAGTACCAGGAACTATGTCTTCATTAGCATTCCCGTTCGGACTAGACTCGGTTGCCCGAGCGAATGCTTCTTCTATAAGCACCCGCATGAGTGCTTACGAGGAACTCCCTGGACACCATCTATGTTTCGCCCTCGACCTCGTTGTGTCCACGCTAGCTTCGGAGTACCTAGACTCCATGAAGACCCCGGATACAGAACTCTGTGCGACTGCCTTTCGACATCACGACCCTAGAGATGCACGACCTCACATGCACTCGTTGTACTACTATTTTGGCGCTCCAGACTCCGACTCTGCCGATGACACCTACGACCCGACTCGCGAGTGCTTCAATATCGATGGAGCTATCACGTCAGATTCAGAGGATGAGGCAGTCGTTCGAGGAAGGAACACGCCGCCTCAGGTCGAGCTCCCTGCTGCACGAGATGAAGCTCAATTCCTTGTGGACCAAGGAATGCAACTCGAGCAAATATGTGAATTACAGGACAGGCTCAACGAGGAACAAGAAAATCTACGCCTACTTCAACAGACCCTTGAGCATGAGCGCGTGGCACGCGCACACGACGGAGGAGCTCGAGAGAGAGCTCACGACGTCAATCATCGTATCATTAGGGATCGGGCAGGCGAGCCCCCGGTTTTTGGTCGAGCCAGCCAGAACGTTGTCGTAGCCTCCATGCTCCTTCGTAACATGCCCGAGCCATCAAACCCCGAGGCCCGTTGGGCCCATGATGAAATCCGAGGACTCTTCGAGACCACTGCCATGCAGCAGGCCGAGAGTTCTGCCTCGAGGCGATGCGAGCTTGCCTCGGAGCAGCCTGCGGAGCCCTCCCGACAGGAGAGAGAGGCCTCGGTTCATCCCGAGCACGCCCAACGGAATAAGGCAGCCTCTGTCCATGAACACATCGTTGATGAAAGGATCAAGATGCCCAAGAGGGGGGGTGAATTGGGCTTTTCTAAAAATTAATTGCAAGAATTAAATCCTACAAGCCAAACTTCACCCCTAGTGCCTACTTGTGTTCCTTGTGATTCTACCGATAAAAGTTTTGCACCCTAAGTTCCAATCCTAGTCTAGCAAGGCAATTCTAGGAAAGTAAATAAGCAATGAAAGTAATACAAGAAAGTAAATGCTTGAAAGTAGGGGATAGGAACACGACGATGTTTTGCCGAGGTATCGGAGAGTCGCCACTCCCCACTAGTCCTCGTTGGAGCACCCGCGCAAGGGTGTAGCTCCCCCTTGATCCGCGCAAGGATCAAGTGCTCTCTATGGGTTGATTCTTCGACACTCCGTCACGGCGAATCACCCAAAACCACTCACAACTTGAGTTGGGTCACCCACAATCTCGTCGGATAATCACCAAACTCCCAATCACCACCGAACCGTCTAGGTGATGGCGATCACCAAGAGCAACAAGCTAGAACTCTCACTTGACCACAACAAGCCTAATGAGAAGATGGATGCACACTTGCTTGACTCTTGTCACTAGAGAAGATTCTCAAACTTTGATCCGCAAATCACTATCCTCACTAGGGCTCTTGCACTCCCTTGCACTTCAAAGATGTTTCTCAGCTAAAAACAAATGAGCAAGAGACCTCTAAAAGAGGTGGAGGGGGTGTATTTATAGACCCCTCAAACAAATCCAATCGTTACCTTTCGAAACAGCCAGACGCGCACTGACCGGACGCGCCTATCGATATGACCGGACGCGCCGGTTAGTTGTAACGGTCGAATAACGGAAACCTGTGCTGAGTGACCAGACGCGCCGGTCTGTGATGACTGGATGCGCCGATCAGGGATGATCAGACGCGTCCGATCATGCAAGAGCTCTCTGGAAATCTGACCTGACGCATCACCGCGTCCGATCATAGGTGACCGGACGCGTCAGGTCACCACGGGACCTTACTGGAACATGACCAGACGCACGACCGCGTCCGATCATAGGTGACCAGACGCGTCAGGTCTCCACAGGACCTTACTGGAACATGACCGGACGCGCCGATCATTTTCACAGTCGCGTCTGATTACGCTGTTTACCCTCTGGAACACGTGTCAGCCTGACCACCGCGTCCGGTCCTCTCAAGGACCGCGTCCAATCAGTCAACTGAAAAATGCAGTGAAGATTTAGTACTGACCGGACGCGTCCGGTCATGACCAGGACCGCGTCCGGTCATAGGTAAATGGCTCAAACGTCTTCTAAACGCGATGCAACTTGAACCAAGTTGCTTCTAACTAAACTCTGAGCTTTTCTCGAGCTACCTAGTGCTAAGTTTGACAAGTGTGCACCACACCTAAACACAAGACTCACCTAGGTCAAGCTACTCGCTCATGCCCCTCTTTATAGTACGGTCAAAGGAAGAAACAAAGATCCTAACGACTATTCCAGATGTATCTCAACACCTTGACATCCGGAACTAACCGTCCTTAATCTTATCGTTGATCCTTTGAAAACCGAAACGATTTCCATCAAGGGACATGAATACCATATTGCCCAAAGCAGTTATCATCTCCATGACCTAACTTACCAATGTTTCTGCAAAACACACATTACTCATGGTAATTATGTGTTGTCATTAATTGCCGAAACCAACACCAGGGCCTAGATGCTTTCAATCTCCCCCTTTTTGGTGATTGATGACAACACTTAGATTCAGAAGATGTGAGTTGAGGTTTTCGATCATGCTTGGTTCACATAAGCATAAAGCTGTAAGCACAAGGGGTTAGTCAATGCTTATGTATTCCAAGCCAACTGAGTGTACTCATAAGATAAATCATGAAGAGTTAGTACACATAAAAACATAGCTCATATGAAATCGGAGTAAGGCACGGAAGCACAACCTCATGAGCTATAAACAAACAAGTGAGATGATTTAAAACTGTGATTAGATAAACCATAGAGACTCAAGGTATCTCATAAGACCATATGTCACACGAATGCAATTACTGTGAAATAAACATGATGCATGAGTGTAGCACACAAGAAAAGAACGAAAACCCTCTAACAAAAGCTCTCCCTCTGAATCTACTCTCTCTCTCCCCCTTTGGCATCAACCATCAAAAACTAATCTAAGGATCTGACGGGGGAACAGACGGAGTCGAGTCGGGTGCCGAGGAGCGCGTAGTAATCACGAACTGAGAAGTGTCTCACTCGGACTCGGAGCTATCAGGCTGACCCTCTAAAGAAGCACGTGGCTATGAAGCGGTCTGGGTCTGATCAGCAGGAACAGGTACTGCCGAAGTGGCAACAAGTGGAGCAGTCTCTGTGACCTAAGCCTGAAGAGAGCCAAAAGCTAAGGGATCTGTCGAGGCAACGGACGAAGGAACTGTCTCTGTAGTGCCTGTCCCTATCACTGGAAGAAAAGCTGCCTCTGAAGCTGACACCCCTGATGAAGTAGCAAATGTGGTGTGCGAGGGTGTCGGCTGACCAGTCAACTCGCTATATGTGGCACTCAGATCAATGAAAGGTGTGCCGATCAACATGTGTGGACGAGGCTGGTCTGAAGGAGTAAACCCCGTCTGAATGGGCGTGTAGCTCGGGGACTGGAACGACTGAGGAACTTGCAGCTGTGGAGAGGTGAACTGAAAGCTCGGCTGATCCTGACTTGAAGGTCCACTGAATGGTAAAGCTGAAGTCAGGATAGATGTAGGTGGAGGAACCCCAACTATGACTAGGTGACGCAGGAGATCCAAGTACTGCTGCTGGCTAGCTGCACTTTGTTGCTGCATCTTATACTGCTGACGCTGCATCTCGACTTGTTGGCGCTGTATCTCAAGCTGCTGTCTCTAGAACTCGTCCTGTCGAGCCTGTATCTATGCAAATACAGCAGCTGTATCCTGAGCCTATCTCTGCAGCTGAAGCTCCTGTCGCTCCTATGCCTGGGTCAGCCTCTCAAGAATAGCCACCATGGCTGGGTCTGAGCGGGAGGCTGAACCAGAGCCACCGGCCTCGTGGTCGTGAGGCCAAGGAGACCGATACCTGAGGATGGGCTGATAATCCTCGTCAGTGCTGTCGGAGGCCTCATCCTTAGCTATATCAGCGGGCTGAGCGTTTAGATCTGCAAGCTCTGCCTCAGCAAGACCCTGTACAGTCGCATCCTGCTCAACCGCTATCTCAGGCACCTCAGGTCTCTCTCTCTGTCCTGGCACAGGGACCTGCTCTCTCATAACTGAAGCCCATAACTGACGTATATCATACTCAGGAAAAACAGTGTGTCCCTTGAAGCCTTCTGCCAGGGTGTCCTCCATCTCACTGACCACAAGATCCCAAATGTCAAAAGGTGTCTGTGAGAGAAGGTGGTGAACTACCCATAGCTGCATTCTGGTCAGTCCCTCTCTGTAACCAAGCCTGGGAAGAAGAGTACGCCTGACAATAGCATCCAGGACTCGGGCAAGTGGTGTTAAACTGGCAAGTGTGTGACTAGACCCTTCGCCAAAAGGCTCACGGAAGTAGGGTCGGATCAGATCTGTAGATGGCACAGTACTGCCATGAGGGCGTCTAGGTGGAGCTGTCTGACCAAAATAGAGCTGGTGAATCTTCGTGTCTGAAGCTGGGAGTCTGAGAATCTCCCGTACTCTTGTGCTATACAGTCTGCAGTCGCGGCCTCTGAATGCAAAGTGTATGAACTCATGGGCTGGATCAATCCATAATGAAGCATAGAACTCCCTAACCCAAGTGCCGCAGTATGCACCCGTCCATCCAAGAAAATCTGACAAGCCTGGTAGATAGGAGAGGTGAGGACGAAGCTGCTCACCCACTACCTCAACAAGTGACTCAATGCGACAGACCCTCTGTGATCGAAAAGCAATGCCACTGTCAACAAGAGCTCTATAAAAATCCTCCTGTAGAGGAGTATAAAAACCCTCTGAAGCTCTAGAGTCCCTCTGAGGTGGAAACCACCGGCTGACCTCAACAAATCTCAAACTTTGCACCTGACGTGCAGTAGCACCTCTCAAGTCAAAGTGCTCGACTGGGGGTGAACCTCTAACTCTGGGAGGCAGACATCCTCCACGACGCTGGCCCTCTGGCTTGGGAGTCACCTGAGCCCGTGTGCGTGTGGGACGGCGACGTGATGGAGTCTGAGCTGGCTGCTCCTCTGTCCCCTCTGAAGCCTCTGCAGGTGGATCAACTGACATAGTATCTGCATCCATTGACACTTCTGTGCCCTCAGTGGTCTTAGTAGTCTCAGTACCAAGCAGTCGTCCTTCAAGATGAAAACGACTATCGCCAATGCGTATGCCACTGCTCCTGCCACCTCTCTCAGCTGCATCAGCTACATCTACCACTGCCTGAGCTATCTCTGCATCAGTAAGAGTCTTCTTCTTCTTCTTTCTGGCCATAATCTTGATGCGCTTTCCACGCGCAACCTCAGACATACGAGGAGGACTGTTGTCCCCGTCACTAGGAGCACCACCAGCATTCTTGCAATGAGCCATGTTGTCACACTATCGGAAAAACTCTGAAAGATGATGTACTGACACTCGAGAGGCTTGGCCTCAATCCGTATCCACAGGCTTGGCCTCGGATTCAACAGCTGAACAGCAGTCACCCCGACACACCGACAGACTCGCTGAAAAGATGGAATAGATGGATCTACTATAAGCAACATATATGATCTAAAAGGTACGAAACCCTAGAGATAGCAAGCATATAAGATAAGATGTGAAACGAAATGCGATGGCTACCTCGGATCGACGAGAAAGCGGTGACGAGATGAGATGACCTAAGTCGCGAGACTTCCCGACGCACCGGACGAGAGCTGATTTGCCGAAACAGAAGTCGATTAGGATAAACGATAACAAAATTTCGACAAACCCTAACACAAAGATCAAGGATGTGCGAAACAACCTCGGAGCGAAGACGTCGCACGAAGAACTTTTCGACGACGAATGAAGAAGACGCCACAGCGTGAACCCTAGGGTTAGGGCGACGCGCGGTGGCCGAAAACCGAGGATGGTCACGAGGGCAGGGGCTAGCCGGAGGTTGTGCAGGTGGAGGAGGGCGCGGTTGAACGGCGGCAGCAGCTCACGGCGGCGGCGACGCGGTGGAGGTGGCGGCGCGGCTGATGGCGGCTGCTCGGGCGCGGGAGAGGCGGCGGCGCGGGCACGGGAGAAGCGGCTGCAGGGCCGGGCGGTGGTGCAGGCGCGATGGAGGTCTCCGGCGAGCGGCGGCGGTGAATTTCCGGTGAGCTAGGGCAAGGTGGCGGCGGAATCGCGAGTTGTACGGTGCGGATGAGGAAGAAGAGAAGAACGCGAAAGGTTATATGAAGGATTAGATCCACTCGTCACGCGATGACCGGACGTGGTGGTCGATATGACCGGACGCGGAGAGGCAGCGTCCGGTCACATTCCAGTAAGCTCCTGGAATGACCGGACGCGTCCGATTATCCATGATCGGACGCTGATAGCGTCCGGTTTTGATTTGCCCGGAAAACTGAGACGGATGACCGGACGCGGTGGTAGTTACCAGGACCGGACGCGGTGGTCAATAGGGGCGCGTCCGGTGCAGCGTCCAGTCACTAGATCGGGAGTTGGTCTTCTGGATGACCGGACGCGCTGGTGGTCGCCGGGACCGGATGCGGTGGTGAAGCATCACTGCGTCCGGTGCAGCATCCGGTCCAGCGTCCGGTCACTGTTTTTCGCCCTTCTTCATTTCGAACTTCGACGCGACTTCTTCCAATCAAGTTCCAATTCAAAGAGACACAAATAAACACCAATTGGAACAAGATATGAGTGACCTCACTCAAACCCTCAAGTTTCTCAAAATAGTTTGCCTTAGGCTAATATTAATTTTTAGGAAAATAGGCAACAAACACTCGAGGAGCAACGTATGGCCATGCAATAGAGTTTTTGAACCCTTGGGAGCGTCAAAATGCTCTCTCTATCCATGGACGAACACAGAGGTTGCTCAAAGCTTAACCGAAAAGAAACGACAAAGCAACAACCATGCATATGCAATGCAAAACAAGTAAGTAAAGCAAGGTTGCTTGTCAAGTTTGATCCACGGTTAGGCTTTTTCACTCCTCCAAAGGAGGGTTATCGTAACCGTGTTAGCCAAGCCCTAGATGCATTGCGGGTAATTAAACATGACATATAATACAATGCAACGCAAAGGACAACACAAGCTCATTTTTTAAAGTTACTAGAGTCAAGCACATTGAGTTCACTTCTCAACCTACAAAAGGTAGCTTCATCTAAAGGTTTAGTGAAGATATCCGCTAATTGATTTTCACTTCTTACACCTTCTAGTGATATGTCATTTTTAGCAACGTGATCTCTTAGAAAGTGGTGGCGGATATCAATGTGCTTGGTGCGAGAGTGTTGTACCGGATTATTAGCAATTTTAACCGCACTTTCATTATCACATAAAAGCGGCACCTTTTCAAGAACAACTCCATAGTCTAGGAGGGTTTGTTTCATGTATAAGATTTGTGCACAACAAGCCCCCACGGTAATGTATTCCGCCTCGGCGGTGGACAAAGCCACACTATTTTGCTTTTTAGATGACCAAGATACTAAGGATCTCCCAAGCAAATGGCACCCTCCGGATGTGCTTTTTCTATTAATTTTGCAACCGGCATAATCCGAATCGGAGTAGCCAACTAGTTGGAATCTAGCTCCTTTGGGGTACCATAGTCCGATGCTTGGGGTGTACTTAAGATATCTTAGGATTCTTTTTACGACACTTAGGTGAGGTTCTTTAGGGCACGCTTGAAAGCGGGCACACATGCACACACTAAACATGATGTCGGGCCTAGATGCGGTAAAGTATAACAAGCTACCAATCATTGAACGGTAAAGAGTTTGATCGATTGGTTTACCTCCCTCATCTAGGTCGAGATGTCCATTAGTTGGCATTGGGGTCTTGATTGGCTTACATTCTTCCATCTTGAATCTTTTGAGAAGATCCTTGGTATACTTTTCTTGAGAGATAAAGATCCCTTCTCTCATTTGCTTGACTTGAAACCTAAGGAAGAATGTTAGCTCACCAATCATTGACATCTCGAACTCTTTTGACATCAATTCACCAAATTCTTTGCAATAGTCTTCATTTGTTGACCCAAAGATGATATCATCAACATACACTTGACAAATGAAGATCTCTTCTTTGAATTTCTTGGTGAATAGTGTGGTGTCAACCTTCCCAATAGTGAAGCCCTTCTCTATGAGGAAGTCCCGGAGGCGCTCATACCACGCTCTAGGGGCTTGCTTGAGCCCATATAGCGCCTTGGACAACCTATAAACATGATTGGGATATCTAGGGTCTTCAAACCTGGGAGGTTGTTCAACATAGACTAGTTCATTTATGAAGCCATTTAAGAATGCACTTTTCACATCCATTTGATATAGTTTCATATCATGATGTGATGCATATGCAAGAAGGATACGGATGGCTTCAAGTCTTGCAACGGGTGCAAAAGTCTCTCCAAAATCAAGACCTTCAACTTGAGAGAACCCTTTTGCTACTAGTCTTGCCTCGTTTCTTACCACTACCCCTTGATCATCTTGCTTGTTGCGGAACACCCACTTGGTTCCAATGACTCTTGCACCTTTTGGATGCTCTTCAAGTGTCCATACTTGATTGCGGGCGAAGTTGTTCAATTCTTCATGCATGGCATTCACCCAATCCGGATCTTGAAGAGCTTCTTCTACATTCTTAGGTTCAAGACAAGAGACAAAAGAGTGATGTTCAATAAAAGAATTAAATTTTTAAGATCGAGTCATTACACCCTTTGTAGGACTCCCTATGATGAGATCTTGTGGATGTGCTTAAAGTAGGGGTGAGTTTCTTCGATCAACCATTTGAGGAGTGGGATGAGGAGAATTAACATCTTGTGCTTGTGCCTTGGCTTGATGATGAGAGACATGGGTGTCTTCATTTTTAACTCTCTCATTTTTGTCATCATCTTAAGGCACATATGATGAAGATGGTGGATTGACAATTTGTACATCGTCTTCATCATCTTTAGGCTTGATGTCACCCACCGGCATGTTCTTCATGGCCTCCCTCAATGGTTCATCACCTACATCATCACAATTCTCAATTGCTCCTTGGGAGCCGTTAGATTCATCAAATTCCACATCATATGTTTCTTCAACCAAACCGGTGGCATGGTTAAATACTCTATATGCTTTGGACTTTGATGAGTAGCCAACAAGAAAACCAATATCACAACGTCTTTGGAACTTCCCTAGGTGTTGATGCTTCTTGTAGATGTAGCATTTGCAACCAAACACCCGGAAGAATAAGACGTCCGGCTTCTTCCCATTAAGCAACTCATAAGGGGTCTTGCAAAGGAACTTTTGTAGGAAGAGGCAATTTGAAGCATAGCATGCGGTGTTGATTGCCTCGGCCCACAATTTTTCCGGTGTATTGTACTCATCTAGCATTGTTCTTGCAAGAGTGATCAAGGTCCGGTTCTTTCTCTCAACTACACCATTTTTTTGAGGAGTGTAGGTTGATGACACTTCATGCTTGATTCCAATTTCATCACAATAGGCTTCAATGTTGGTGTTGTCAAACTCTTTTCCATTGTCACTTCTAATCTTCTTTATCTTGACTTCAAATTCATTTTGAGCTCTCTTTGCAAACTTCTTGAAGCAACTTGCCACTTCAGATTTGTCATGAAGGAAGAAGGTCCAAGTGTATCTTAAGAAGTCATCCACAATCATAAGACAATAAAGATTTCCACCCAAACTCTTGTAAGTTGTAGGACCAAACAAATCCGTGTGTAGAAGTTCTAGTACTCTTGATGTTGACATGTAGGCTTTGGTTGGATGAGTGTTTGCAACTTGTTTGCCGGCTTGACATGCACTACAAGGTTTGTCCTTCTCAAATTTTACATCCTTTAAACCTCTCACTAATTCTTTCTTCAATAGCTTGTTGAGAGTGTTCATTCCAACATGAGCAAGCCTCCTATGCCAAAGCCATCCAAGTGTGGTCTTGGTGAACAAACATGTCATCAAGTTTGCATCTTCGGAGGTGAAGTCAACAAGATAAAGATTGTTGTATCTAAAGCCCTTGAAAATCATTTGCTTGTCATCTATCTTGGTAACAACCACTTCATTTGGACCAAACAAGCATTGGTAGCCAAGATCACAAAGTTGCCCAATGGATAGTAGGTTGAAACTCAATGAAGCAACATAGAGCACATTTGATAGAGAATGATCATTTGATATTGCAACCTTACCTATACCCTTGACTTTGCTCTTTGAATTATCCCCAAATGTGATCTTGTCTTGGCATACCCCATCCTCTTCAAGTGAGGTGAACATACGAGGATCACCGGTCATATGTTGTGTGCAACCACTATCAATCACCCAATGAGATCCACCGGTCTTGTAGTTCACCTACACACAAGAGATCAAGCCTTTTGTTTAGGGACCCAAACTTGAGAGGGACCCTTAACTTTTTCAACTAGTGACTTGGCAACCCAAATTTTCTTTGGCCTATTCTTGTTAGGAGGACCCAAGAACATGACTTTCATCTTTCCACTAGAGTCCTTTCTAAGCATGTAGTGAGCATTGAAAGCAAAGGGTCTAGCATACTTGGGCAAGGGTTGTGGTGGTGGAGTTTTGCACTCATGAGCAAAATGGCCTTCTTGTCCACACTCAACACATCTCTTTGGCTTAGGCTTTGTCTTGCTTTGTTGCTGTTTGGCCTTTACCTTCTTTTCTTGATTTGCCAAATAGCCAATGCCACTCCTATCCAACTTCATGACGGTGTTCATGAGTAGCTCACTTTGTAAGTGTTGGCCTCTTGTGAACTTGCTTAGGCCGGTCTTGAGATGCTCTTTCTCTTGCTTGAGCTTCTTGTTTTCTTCAATGAGTGTTTCATTTGAAGCTTGCTTTTCAAGAGCCAACAACTTCTTGTTCTCATCTTTAAGCATCTCATTTTCACTCTTGAGCTTGACATACTCATCATAGTCATTGGCCTCAACCACACTCTTGCCTTTGCCGCTAGAGCCTTGCTCAAAGTTCTCAACAATCAAGTCATCACATGATGTAGCTATATCAATCTTAACAATTTGGTTAGTAGCATCATGTGACTCAAGAGAAAGCTCATTAGCAACAATAAGAGTATCATAATTAATTTTCAAGGTGGTGTACTCTTCCTTTAGCAAGTTTAGTCTAGTGATGAGTTCACCATGCTTCTTCTCAATTTTATCATGTTTATCTCTAAGCTCCTTGTTAGAAGTTTTAAGCTCTTTGAGAGAAGAAGATATAGTTTCATTTTGATCTATGAGCTCATCCCTAATATTATGTGCACTTTCAAGCTTAGATGAGAGTGATTCATTTTCATGTTGAAGCTCATCATTTTCATTTCTAGTCCTCCTTATGATTTTAGAATATTTATTTAACAATTTTACTAGTTCATCATAAGAGGGGGCATCATATTCATCATCACTATGACTATCATCATCATCACTATCACTATTTTGTACCTTTCGATCACCCTTTGCCATAAGGCATAGATGAGTAGTAGAAGATGATGGTGAAGATGGCGGTGAAGGTGGTGATGAAGATGTCGGTGAAGATGATGATGGCCCAATCACAAGTGCGGCGATCTTTTCTTTGTCATTATCACTTTCATCGTCGGAGGACTCACATGATGATTCAATGTCGGTGAGCCAATCACCAACAATATAGGCCTTGCCTCCCTTCTTCTTCTTGTAGAATTCTCTTTTCTTGCCATCTTTATTCTTGTATGGCTTGTTCTTTCTTTTGTCATCTTCTTCATCACTTGAATCATCTTTCTTGCCCTTGTACTTGTTCTTGTACTTGTCTTTTGGAGGCTTTGGGCATTGATGAGCTAGATGGCCAAGTTCTCCATAATTGAAGCAATCCATTTCGGAGATTGACTTCCTTTTGCTACTTGTGAAGAATTTCTTCTTTTTGCCATCGAACTTGATGCCACTCTTGTTGAGCTTCTTTAGCATCTTGGTGGTCTTCCTTACCATGAGTGCAAGTGATTCATCATCAATGTCACTTTCACTAGAGCTTTCTTGCACAATCATGGCTTAGGCCTTCTTCTTTTTCTTTTCATGACTAGCTTTGAAGGCCAAGTCTTTCTTCTTGGAAGATGATGAGCCCTCTTCCGGAGTGATGTGCATGTACATCTCATGTGCGTTGATCTTCCCCAATACTTGAGTTGGTGTTGCGGTGGAGAGATCACTTTGGTGAAGTACGGTGACAATGTGTCCATACTTCTCAATGGGAAGAACACTTAAGATCCTCCTTGTAACATCTGATTGACTCATTTTAGTGAGTCCAAGAGCATTTAAATCTTCTACAAGAACATTCAAACGAGTGTACATGTCGTTAGCACTTTCTTTAGGAAGCATCTCAAAAGAATTAATTTTCTTTAAAGCAATATGATAGCGTTCCTCACGCTCACTCTTAGTTCCCTCATGGAGAGCACAAAGATTTTCCCACAATTCATGAGCGTTTTTGGCATTTCGCACACGATTGAAAATATCTTTGCCTAGTGCCCGGTAGATTGCATTTTTTGCTTTTGCATTCCACCGGTCGTATTTCTCCTCGTCACCACTTGGGTTAGCAGGATCCCTTATGGGAGAAAGCCCTTCGGTTGCGGCTCTAAGGCACCCAACATCTATGGCTTCGAGGTACGCCTCCATACAAATTTTCCAATATGGAAAATCGTCTCCCTCAAAAGTGGGAGGTGGTCCTTCCCCATTAGACATCTTGCTCTAGGCGGTAAAGCCTAAATTAAGAGCAACAAGGCTCCGATACCAATTGAAAGGATCAAGATGCCCAAGAGGGGGGTGAATTGGGCTTTTCTAAAAATTAATTGCAAGAATTAAATCCTACAAGCCAAACTTCACCCCTAATGCCTACTTGTGTTCCTTATGATTCTACCGATAAAAGTTTTGCACCCTAAGTTCCAATCCTAGTCTAGCAAGGCAATTCTAGGAAAGTAAACAAGCAATGAAAGTAATACAAGAAAGTAAATGCTTGAAAGTAGGGGATAGGAACATGGCGATGTTTTGCCGAGATATCGGAGAGTCGCCACTCCCCACTAGTCCTCGTTGGAGCACCCGCACAAGGGTGTAGCTCCCCCTTGATCCGCACAAGGATCAAGTGCTCTCTACGGGTTGATTCTTCGACACTCCGTCGCGGCGAATCACCCAAAACTGCTCACAACTTGAGTTGGGTCACCCACAATCTCGTCGGATGATCACCAAACTCCCAATCACCACCGAACCATCTAGGTGATGGCGATCACCAAGAGTAACAAGCTAGAACTCTCACTTGACCACAACAAGACTAATGAGAAGATGGATGCACACTTGCTTGACTCTTGTCACTAGAGAGGATTCTCAAACATTGATTTGCAAATCACTATCCTCACTAGGGCTCTTGCACTCCCTTGCACTTCAAAGATGTTTCTCAGCTAAAAACAAATGAGCAAGAGACCTCTAAAAGAGGTGGAGGGGGTGTATTTATAGACCCCTCAAACAAATCCAACCGTTACCTTTTGAAACAGCCAGACGTGCACTGACCGGACACGCCTGTCGATATGACCGGACGCGCCGGTCAGATGTAACGGTCGAATAACGGAAACCTGTGCTGAGTGACCGGACGCGCCGATCTGTGATGACCGGACGCGCCGGTCTGAGATGACCGGACGCGCCGATCAGGGATGATCGGACACGTCCGATCATGCAAGAGCTCTCTAGAAATCTGACCTGACGCATCACCGCGTCCGATCATAGGTGACCGGACGCGTCAGGTCACCATGGGACCTTACTGGAACATGACCAGACGCACGACCACGTCCGATCATAGGTGACCGGACGCGTCAGGTCTCCACGGGACCTTACTGGAACATGACCGGACGCGCCGATCATTTTCACAATCGCGTCCGATTACGCTGTTTACCCTCTGGAACACGTGTTAGCCTGACCACCGTGTCTGGTCCTCTCAAGGACCGCGTCCGGTCAGTCAGCTGAAAAACGCAGTGAAGATTTAGTACTGACCGGACGCGTCCGGTCATGACCAGGACCGCGTCCGGTCATAGGTAAACGGCTCAAACGTCTTCTAAACACGATGCAACTTGAACCAAGTTGCTTCTAACTGAACTCTAAGCTTTTCTCGAGCTACCTAGTGCTAAGTTTGACAAGTGTGCACCACACCTAAACACAAGACTCACCTAGGTCAAGCTACTCGCTCATGCCCCTCTTTATAGTACGGTCAAAGGAAGAAACAAAGATCCTAACGACTATTCCAGATGTATCTCAACACCTTGACATCCAGAACTAACCGTCCTTAATCTTATCATTGATCCTTTGAAAACCGAAACGATTTCCATCAAGGGACATGAATACCATATTGCCCAAAGCAGTTATCATCTCCATGACCTAACTTACCAATGTTTCTGCAAAACACACGTTAGTCATGGTAATTATGTGTTGTCATTAATTGCCAAAACCAACACCGGGGCCTAGATGCTTTCAGTTGACAACTGTGAACCTCGAGACACCCGTGACAACATCACCGAGCGCCGGAGGCGCAAGTGTGGTGATGGTGCAGCTCGAGGCTACCACGAGCATAGGGGCAGGCGCTATGATAGCTCAGAGGATCAAAGCCCTTCACCCGAGTCACCAGGCCCTCGGGTCTTTAGCAAGGCCATTCTCGAAACCAAACCTAAAGTTTGGCTCGCTGACTTCTGCTTGGCTTGTCAGTTGGGTAGGGACACCGATGACCGGGTCATCATTCGACAACTCCCCCTATTTCTATCGGACACCACTCGAGCCTGGCTCGAGGACCTCCCACCTCGATAAATCCACAACTGGAGCGACCTGGTGAGAGTGTTCAAGGGGAACTTTAAGGGGACCTACATGCACCCTGGTAACTCATGGGACCTTCGAAGTTGCAAACAAAAGCCGGGCGAGTCCCTCCAGGACTACATTCGGCGTTTCTCCAAACAGCGCACCGAGCTTCCCAATATCACTGACTCCGACGTCATCATGGACTTCCTCTCTGGTACCACCTACAAAGAGTTGGTCCGAGAGCTGGGTCGTAGCACTCCCATCACCGCCAATGGTTTGATGGACATTATCACCAACTTCGCCGCTAGCGAGGAGGCGGTTGGTGCCATCTTTGGCAGTGACCAGGACAAAGGGAAGCGCAAGGAAGAGGATCCCGCGAGATCTAGCCGAGGCTCGAAGAGGAGCAATAAGCTGTCGATGAACTCGCGAAAATCGCTTCTAGTCGAACCATGATTCCACCTGACGTTTTCGCGAGAGATCTCCATCAACCGTCTGTCAACATCAGGGCAGACGGAGGGACCGACGGACCATCACTCGATCCCCCACCTGAGGCGGAAGCTCCCTCGACCGAGACTGAAGTCATGCAGGTGGAAGGCTCAACCCCACCAGCCAACCTCGAGCCTGACTGGCGTGTTCCGTACCTCGACTATCTCACTCGAAGGGACCTCCCCTCGGATAAGACCGAGGCTCGATGGATCACTCGCCGGGCCAAGTCCTTTATGATATTTGGCGACAACAAAGAGTTGTATCGCCGCAGCCCTACGGGCATCCTCCAACGCTGTATCACAAATGAGGAAGGCAAGAATCTGCTCAAAGATCTACACTCGGGAGCTTGCGGTCATCACGCGGCACCTCGAACCCTCATTGGAAACGCATTCTGACAAGGTTTTTATTGGCCAACTACAGTCTCCAACGCTGTCAAGCTAGTACGCTCCTACAAAGGATGCCAGTACTACGCAAGACAAACCCACCTCCCGGCTCACGCCCTGCAAACTATTCCCATCACATGGTCGTTCGCTGTTTGGGGGCTCGACTTGGTTGGACCCCTAAAGAGAACAATTGGTGGCTTCACCCACTTGCTTGTCGCCATTGGTAAGTTTTCCAAGTGGATCGAGGCCCGTCCTATCACCAGCATCAGGTCCGAGTAAGCCATGCTATTCTTTAACGACATCGTCCACCGCTTTGGGGTTCCTAATTGCATCATCACGGACAATGACACCCAGTTTACCGACAAAAATTTTCTGGATTTTTGCGATAACCATCACATCCGTGTGCTTTGGTCGGCCGTAGCTCATCCAAAAACAAATGGCTAAGTAGAACGTGCCAACAACATGGTTCTACAAGGCCTGAAGCCAAGAATTTTTGACAAATTAAACAAACACGACAAAAAATGGGCCGTTGAGCTCTCCTCGGTCCTGTTGAGCCTAAGAACGACGCCGAGTCGAGCCACGGGGTTCACTCCGTTCTTCTTAGTCTACGGATCCTAGGTTGTGCTCCCAACCGATGTAGAATATGGATCCCCGAGGCTAAAAGCCTACAACGAGCAAAACAATGACGCCACAAGAGAGGACGCCCTCGACCAGCTCGAGGAAGCTCGTGATGAGGCTCTGTTACACTCTGCAAGGTATCAGCAAAGTCTCCGATGCTACCATGACAAACACGTCCATAGACGAGACCTCAATGTCGGTGACCTGGTGCTACGGCGAAGCCAGAACAATAAGGGACGACACAGGCTTACTCCACCATGGGAAGGGCCGTACATCGTCGCGGAAGTATTGAAGCCTGGCACCTACAAGATATCGAATAAGAAAGGCAAAATCTTCACCAATGCATGGAACATCGAACAGCTACATCGCTTTTTTCCCTAAAGCCTCGAGGCTCTGTAAATTGTTTCGTATTCCCATGATAGAATAAAGAATACATCGGTGTTCAAAGCATTCTTTCATAAAAACCAGGAAAGATCGACCCTGTTTTCTCAAAGTCGACCCTCCCTTAGGGGCTGCAAGAGGGGAACCCCCTACGTATCCCCAAAAAACTCGCATTTTTCAAAAAACAAGAGAACTCTTACATAAGTCGACGAGGCCGCAAGTGCACCCTAAGGCTCGAGGGCTGCCGAGCCACGAGATCACCTACGCCTCTGAGCTATGGTACCTCTACTCGCTCTCCCACGCCAAGGGGTGCAACCTCGCGTGTAACAGAACCGCCCAATTATACGAAATCAAGTAGGAAAATCATCCAACGGAAGGACAATTCAACAAACTTAAGCCCGTATAACCCGGTAGTCCGTGAAATCTCGACGGATTTCAAACCATTTCTCATAACAGCCAAGATCGTACTAAGTTTAACGGTTACCATCATAAGTTACATAAAAGTTTGCGGCATAAAATACATCGGAGTTTAAACATAGTTATTACAAACCAGGTTTGAATAAGAGTACCGGAAGCGGTAGTTCAAATCACGCACACACACAACATTTTGGAATAAAGTGCCAGCTTGTGATCATCTCTAGCAAAAGCATCAGACGAGGAGTAGCGAATGACCATTGTCCATGGTCCTATGCTTCGCCCATTGCAGGATAGAAACAGTTGATACAATAGCCATAGTACATCTGTCCATCTGCAACAAGTGGGAACAAAGCCCTGAGTACGAGAAGGTACTCAGCTAGACTTACCCGTCATAAACCAGAAATAAGAGACATCAAGGAATCATGATAGGCTTTCTGGTGGGATAGCTGACTCATTTGCAAGAAAAGCATTTTTAACTTAGCAACTCCTTTCCAAAAGCATGCAGTAATTAATTCTTTATTACCCTGCCAACTATGTTTGCAATGGGGCTAGAGTAACATGTAATTAAGCAAGTAAGGATTACCATTGATCATTAACAGTAGTTATCATGTCATCTTTCACATAACTATCCAAGTGATTCATCAATATTACTATGATGAAGTAGCTCAAGTCAAGTGTTCACTATCCAGTGAACGATGGCGATTCGAATCGATTATTAACCAGCTGGTAAGTTATTCCTCACACAAACCTCACTCACCCGCTAAAGTGAGGTGTTGGTCGCCGAGTCAACCATTCAGGTAAAGTCGCGAGCTTGCCAGGAACCACTTGTACCCGGGGGCCGCCCGACTGCTCTTTGGCCTTATCATCGCGCCCCCGTATCCTGCCACTACTGCTCCGGTACAGTGCGTTGCGGGCAATTCACTCGGCCCGAATAATCTCCTAGTTTCGTGGTCGGAAGGTACTTTATCCGGCCAGCTAAATGTGAGGCATGCGTTCAACATGACCCGAGGGACAACAACGGACGGTCCTTAATCGACACAGACGGAAAACACTACAGTCCGAAACCCTGCAAGTTTCCGCCCGGTCTCAAATTCATTTCACACTTAGTTATACCATGACTTCATAGCCAACCAAACAGATCCAGGTAACCACCTATAGCTCGCAGGTGACAGGAAATCACCCGACTTCTATCGGTCTAAGCCAGCTAAGCATTGACTTGACTACGGATACCAGGGTAACAAGGATATAGTATAACAAAGGTAAGCAAGGTATAATGCAGCAACGTTTGCAAACAACTCCTAAACGTAATGCATCAAATTAAGTAAAGTTAATAATAAATTATTTGCAAACCGGGAGAGAAATGCTCCGGGGCTTGCCTCTCTCGAAAGAGCTCGGACGGTGATCGGGGCACTCCGGGAGATCTTCACCGACCTCTTCTTCGGCTTCTGTCACCTCCTGCTGCTGCACCTCGATCTGCTCCTCTGGCTCCTCGGGTAAAATGACTGGGTTCTCGGTTTGCGATCCTGTATGATGCAATGCGCGTAAGTGATTATGCAAGTGTGCATCGAAGGAGATGAATGCAATGAATATGTTGAAATGCAAGGTAATCAACATCATCCAAGAAACTATACACTATAAGCACATGTCATCTACTGCATTCCTTTCTACTACTATTATGTTAAGTTAACCTATCTTATGAAATGCTTCAAAGATACACCAAAGCTTTACTAATTTCTTAATCACACTTAAAGCAACACTTGCTTAAACCCTAAGTAATAATAGGTTTGAATAGCAACATATATTTCTGATGCTCCTAAAATTCTAAGAAAATTACAGTAGCATAATACTACCCTAAACAGACTACCATAAAAAATTCATGGCATTTGGATAAGTAAACTATCCTATACAAAAATGACAAGCTATAGCATAAAAATGAGCATGAAATTACTTTGTACTATGAAAAGTGTCGAACAACAGAATTAATATTTTTCCTAGGTCCTTCATAGCATACTATGACTATACAAAAATTATCACATGCATGTTTTATACAAAGTTTGCTCTCTAGCAAAAATAACAAAAATTAGCCATTAAAGGCACTTGAACTACACTTCCTAATTTTTCTACAAGACATGCATGGAATATATTTTTCACAGAAAGTAAATCACTCAAGGAAACTAACAAAACTGGAACCATATTTTTCTGAGGTGTATTCTATTTACTAGACATTTTCTCAGAAATCATCATTTATTTACTTTAAATAAAGCTACACATAAAAGTATCACAAACTTGACATGTAGTATTTTTAACAGATAGATCTAGTCACAAGAAGCATAACAAAATTTGTTTCATACATTTTGGAGCAACACAAATTGAGATATACATTTACTAAGCATTTGAATCAATTTTTGAAACCATTTCTAAAACCCTTTTCCTTAAAACAAAAAAAAACAGCGAATGCAAACGTTGGGTGCACCCGGTGCAGTGCACCCGGGGTTTCCCTCGGTCGCTGCAGCTGGGCCCTGCATGCCAGAAGGGCCCACGTGACAGCGACACAGAACAGGGGAGGCAGCTCTGCGCTACGCGGCTCGGCGCTATCTCGCCGGCGATGAGCATTCCGGCGAGGCCGAGGTCACCGGCGTGCCCTACTCAATAATGCACAACGATTGGGGTAGGTAATGGGAGAGTGGAGCCATTGGAGGTAGCCCACCGACGCTCATGGCGGCACGGTGGAGGAGCCCGACGGTGCACTGGCCATCTCCGGCATGCAGAGGCCGGGCTAGGCTTGAATCAAGCACTAGGGCACACTGGGGAACGAGAAGGAAGAGAGCGGAGAGGATGAGGTACTCCAGGTGGGGCTGGCCACGGAGCACCCCAACTCCGGCGAGGTTGCGACGGCGCGGAAACACCGAAAACGGCCTCACCTTAGGTCAGAGGACTTCGCAGAGGTGGCGAGGAGCTAGTGGAGGTCTCAGCGGAGCTGCGTAAGTGACGGAGTGAGGCGAGGTAAGGTGGTGCTTACGCAGGAGCTCGTCGGAGCTCACGACAGTAATGGCGGAGGCGCGCGCTTGGCTCGTAGTGGACTGACGAGGCGAAGGGACGCGGGCGAAACAAATAAGCTAGCTGCGGGGCGCGTGGCGTCTTCGTGGCGGCGATGGCCTGACCGGTGGGGGCAGCGATGGCGTATGGCCACCACTTGGCCACCGCGGCCTGACGATGTCGGCCAGCTGGCCGGCCTGAACCGTCCATCAGAGACCGCCGAGACCGACTGACAGCACGTTTTCGTTGCTTCCAAACTCCAAAACGGTGGCGAGTTAGCAATTCCTCCTTGAAGCAAAGTTGTAGATCTACAATAGGGCTACAATTTTCCTATAGAAATCCTAAGCTAATTCACAAAGACAGGGAGTAATTTCATGCCAAAGTCGTGTTCATGAAACTGAAAAATGGAGTTTTATACTTAGAAAATTTCTAAGTGTTGAAACCAACCCAAATTCTGACTTGTGGGACCATTTTGAGCATGTTGTGCACATTTTTATGACTTGGTCACAAAATACTTTTTGTTCCTCATATTATTTGCTACAACTTTGTTTTAGGTTGCTCAGACATGCAAACATTCTAAGTGGCACTTTTTGAACAGTCAAACCAGAACAAATCCTAGGGTCAAAACAAGTCAAACCAAGATTGAAATCTTAATCAGGCAAAATGATCAACATGAACATTGTTCCTAATGACTTTCTAAGCATAGCTAAGATGTTTAATAATGTATTTAGCCATACCACACATTGGTCGTACAATAATTAAGCACTAAAGGTACTGAAACGATGAAAAACAATTGAAATGATACTCTTGTTTCATAATCATGTTTCACATGTTTCAAGTGATATATGCTCAGGAATGGATGAATGATGCTCATGATCATGAAATGCAAGTGCAAATGCTTGCGTAACACCGGAGTGTTACAGCCCTCCCCCCTTATAAAAATCTCGTCCCGAGATTTGGGTTACGAACCATTTATTATAAAAATCTTCATATGCTTTTTGTAAGTATTCACCCGTTTCCCACGATGCATCTCCCTCATCATGATGACTCCATTGTATCTTATATGTTTTCACCACACTATTCCGAGTAGCCCTTTCTTTGGAATCCAAAACTCGAATTGGCTGCTCACGATACACCAGATCTGACTTAAGTTTTATGCTTCGGGGTTCAATTATTTCCTCTGGAACGCGCAAATATTTCTTGAGATGTGATATGTGAAAAACTGGGAATATAGCACGCATTGATTCTAGTAATTCCAATTTGTAAGCCACTGGAACCTTTCTTTCTAAGATTTTGTAGGGTCCTACAAATCTAGCGGCAAGCTTTCTGCGTAATCCAAACCGCTTCTTCTTCATTGGCGTGACTTTCAGATAAATATAGTCTCCAACTTCAAACACAAGTGGTCTCCTTCTTTTATCCGCATAACTTTTCTGATGTGACTGAGCTGCTCTCATATTTTGCTGAATGATATGAACTTTCTTTTCGGCTTCTTCCACGAAGTCAATACCATAATACCTTCTTTCCCCTGGCTCAATCCAGTTTAAAGGTGTTCTACACTTTCGTCCATACAAAGCCTCAAAAGGTGCCATTTTGATACTTTCTTGATAGCTATTATTATATGCGAATTCTACTAGAGGTAACCACGACTCCCATGAACCTCTAGAAGACAACACACAAGCTCTCAACATATCTTCTAAAACAGCATTAACTCTTTCAGTCTGACCATCTGTTTGAGGATGATAGGCAGTGCTACGAATCAGACTAGTCCCCAAAACTTTGTGCAAATGCTCCCAAAAGTGAGCAATGAACTGGGACCCTCTGTCAGACACTATAGTCTTCGGTATACCATGCAATCTCACAATCTCCGCAATATACTTATCGGCATATTGAGGTGGTCTATAAACTGTCTTGACAGGTAAAAAGTGAGCGGTCTTGGTAAGACGATCCACGATTACCCAAATCGAATCATGGCCTTTCTGAGTAGTGGGCAAACCTGTGATGAAATCCATACTTATATCATCCCACTTCCAACTAGGTACTGACAAAGGTTGCAACAATCCAGCAGGTTTCATGTGAATAGCTTTCACTCGACAACATGTGTCACATCTGGCCACATAGGCTGCAATTTCCTTCTTCATCTTTGTCCACCAATAGCGAGGTCTTAGTTCTTGATATATTTTACTACTACCAGGATGAATGGATAACTTAGAGTGATGAGCTTCATCCATAATTTTATTCTTAAGCTCTCTATCCTTTGGAACAACAAGACGGTTGTCGAACCACAACACGTCCTGCTTGTCCACTCTGAAGTGTTTTGAAGGTTCTTCTTTAATTTTCCTTTTGATGTGGAATATCCCTTTGTCTACTTTCTGACCTTCTATTATCTTACTCTCCAAGGTGCAACTGATCTGAATACTATGTAACACGACAGGGTGCATTAGATTAAAACCATCTTCGAGTAAGGGTTGCATATTCAGACAATGCGACTTTCTACTCAAAGCATCGGCTATCACATTGGCTTTCCCAGGGTGATACTGTACATTCAAGTTGTAATCTTTAATTAGTTCTAACCATCTTCGTTGTCTCATGTTCAATTCTGGTTGGGTGAAAATGTACTTGAGACTCTTGTGATCGGTGAAAACATTGCACACATTACCAAGTAAATAGTGTCTCCAAATCTTTAAGGCATGCAACACGGCGGCAAGCTCAAGATCATGTGTCGGATAATTGATTTCATGTTTTCTCAACTGACGGGAGGCATAAGCAATGACTCTTCCTTCTTGCATTAGAACACAGCCTAATCCTGTTTTTGAGGCGTCACAGAACACATCAAAGGTTTCTCGATGTCTGGCTATGCAAGAACTGGAGTAGTGGTCAATAGTTTCCGCAAGGTGTGGAAAGCTGTCTCACACTCCTCTGTCCACACGAACTTATGATCTTTCTATAACAGACTTGTCATTGGCTTAGCAATCTTCGAGAAGTCTGGGATAAAGTGGCGATAGTAACCAGCTAACCCTAGGAAACTCCTGACTTCTGGCACTGTGGTTGGAGTTTTCCAATCCATAACCTCTTGCACTTTGCTCGGATCTACCGAAACTCCATTCTCAGATAGAATATGACCAAGGAAAGGAACTTTCTTCAACCAAAATTCATATTTGCTGAACTTAGCATACAACTTATGATCTCTTAATCTGGTCAAGACAATTCTCAGATGTTCTTCATGATCTTTCTCATTCTCAGAGTATACTAGAATGTCATCAATGAAGACAACTACAAACTTGTCCAACTCTGGCATGAAAACCGTATTCATCAGATACATAAAGTATGCAGGAGCATTTGTTAAGCCAAAGGACATAACAAGATACTCGTACAACCCGTATCTGGTAGAAAAGGCGGTTTTCGGGACATCTTATGGCCTGATCTTTATCTGATGATACCCTGATCTTAGGTCTATTTTGGAGAACACTCTAGCTTTAGCCAACTGATCAAACAAAACATCGATATGAGGCAAAGGATAATTATTCTTGACAGTTACATCATTAAGAGGTCGATAATCCACACACATTCTTAGAGTACCCTCTTTTTTTTTCTTCACGAACAAGGCAGGACATCCCCATTCAGACTTACTTGGTTGGATAAACCCCTTCTTTAGCAATTCTTCCAGTTGCTTTTTCAACTCAGCTAACTCATCCGGAGGCATCCGATAGGGTCTCCTCGAAATAGGAGCTGTTTCGGAGATCAACTCGATTCCAAACTCAACATCTCTATCTGGAGGAAAGCCAGGTAACTCTTCTGGAAACACATCCGGGAACTCACACACTACCGGGATCTGGTGGATAGGAACAACTTCCATGGCACAGGTCACACTCACAAGGTTTGTTCTTTTGGGCAATGGTACCAGGAAAGTACCCTCTGCCTGGGGATCCTTAAGGGTAAGCAACCGACTGCTTGTATCTATGACTGCTCCCCAGTCTTTCATCCAGTTCATTCCTATTATTACATCCAAAACTAGTCTAGGCATAACTATCAGGTTCACTCGAAACTTCCGACTATCTAACTCAAGGGTTGCCCCTTTAACCATCTTATTGGTTAGCATATCAGCCCCTGCTGAACTTATGCGATAGCCATAATTCAATTCTATGCATAGTTGTTCATGCTTCCGTGCAAATGCTTGACTCATAAAAGAATGCGAGGATCCAGAATCAAATAGAACAACTGCAGGGTGATGGTTAACAAGAAACTTACCGGCAGTTACAGGTTCTCCTTCAGGAATCTCATCAACGGTGGTATGGTGTACACGGGCAGTTTAAGTCTGTTGCTTCTTTCTAGGCGGATAAGGGCAGAACTTTGAAAAGTGGTCTGGCTGACCACAATTGTAGCAGGGCCCCTTCACTGTACCAGCAGAGCCTATTGCTCCCTTGGAGTTGCTTTGTTCTGCAGCTGCGGTGATCTTTGCTGGCGGCACGGCCATCTTGTATGGCTTCTGTGGTCCCTTGTAGTTCTGAGTTTTATGCTGTGGAGGCCTAAACCTTGCACCAGGTGCGGACGGACGATAAGAAAGATGATTTGTAGTGACAACTCTGGACTAGGATGGTCCTGACTCAAACACCCTCTTGCGATTCTTGGATGCAGTGTAGGCGTTGTTGTTCTTTTCTTGTTTCAAACAATCACTGACAAAGTCATTGAATCTAGCGTGGGTATTGGTACCCACATGCTTCATCATCTTCAGACTTAACCCACTCTTGAAACTAGCAATTCTCTTTGCATCTGTGTTGACCATGTCTGGAGCATAACGGCACAAGTTGTTAAATGCATGCAAATACTGTGTTACAGTCTTGGTACCCTGATTTAAGGCCAAGAACTCTCCGAGCTTCATCTCAACCAACCCTGGGGGAATATAAGCTCCCTTAAACGCTTCAGTGAATTCTCTCCAAGTAATCTGGGCATTGGGAGGAAAAGTGGTGCGGTGATGCTTCCATCACATCCCTACCGGTCTCTGTAACTGATGTGCAGCATATTCTGTTTTCAGGACTTCTGTCAGTCTCAACACACGGAACTTATCTTCCATAGTGTTGATCCATTCTTCAGCGTCGAGTGGCTCGGCTGCTTCCTTAAAAATAGGTGGCCTAGTATCTATGAAATCCTTGAAATTGCTGTACTGGTTCACTCCATGGCCACCACCTTGATTATTTCCTCTCTGAATATTTTCAGCGATGGTACGCAGAAAATCTTCCATATTCTTTTGTGACTGCTCGGCGTTGCGCTGGCTTCCAAGGAACTGTGCGAAGAACACTTCTGCAGTGAGCGGTGGAGGAGGGGGCAATTGTGGCTCTGGCTGTGGCTCCTGGTGGTTGACGTTGTTTGCACCACCCCCACCAGCCCCTGCACCGTTGCCACCAGTTTCAGCGGCCTCATACGTGGCACGGCGAGTGTTTGCCATCTGCATATTTCAGCAACAAGTAATAATTGAGCGAAGTGGTAGTAATTGTATTCGAATGAACAATCATGCCATACTGAATTTATTAGAGAGAACAAGTCATGCAATAAGACAGAGGCACAATAATCACATTCCAATTAAAACAACATCACTAATCAAATTACTTCGAATGCAACATCTCGTTCCATACAACCACGTTGCCAGCATACATACACTGGACTTTCATGCGTTCAAGTATCACATACACAACCAAGATCCAAAAGATCGCCAGTCTCAAGATCAAAGAGGATACAACACGATACATGGGAATCAAAAGAAGGCCATCGCGACAGAGCCTATCACTAACGCAAGGCAACTAGCCTACTCCTTGGGGCCGTCGTCGAGGCCGGAGGCGTCACCATCGCTACCATCAGTGGCGGCGTCGTCATCGACGTCCATCTGGGCGGCGTCCGGAGGAGCATACGGGCCTATCCCGTTGTAGAGGGCATGGAACTCTTCATGCAAGTTGGCGTTATACCCTTCTAGCTCCTCGACCCTTTGCCTGAGAAGGTCCCTCTCGTTCCAGGCTTCATTCCTTTCCTGCACTAGCTGTCCCATCATGCGGTCTGCATTTATGTTGGCCTGAGTCAACGTCTGTACCCGCTGCATAGCACTCTCACCTCTCTCGAGAGCCCGGTCTCGCTGCAAGCTCATGTCGGCCAACTGCTCCTGCAAGCTAGCTATAGCACGTGCTTGCTTCTTCTTCTTCTTCCTTGCTTCAAGCCGATCATTACCTCTCAGACCGGTCAAGGTCCAATAGGTATTCTCAAGACCCTGGTATGCTTTGATGGCTGCATACATGGCACTCATCGTGTGGTTGTCGCTAGCCTGTCCTTCACTTGGGCCTCTAACCAGGGCACTTCCTTGCGGCTGCACCCAAATGGCATCACGAGGATCATCTCTCGGGAAGGTACCTGCCAAAGCTGCTGCCAACTCATTAGGAAACCTGCTCATTATGTCTCAGATGACGTGAAAGGCTGCACCCTCTGCACCCTCAACTAGAGTGCGTCCTTCAAACTCTAAATGCCAACCATCCCATTCTGGCACATCACCAAGGGCAGGGACGGTGATTTCCACTATTGCAAGTCCATCCTCAGCTAGTTGGTTCTCATTCCAAGAGTACACCGGCTCTTGACCCTCTGGGTACCCCACATCATGGAGCACTCTCCAAAGCAAGGTGGGCATGCCAAACTCACTTAGAAAAGTGTCTGTGCTACGGCGTTCCCGCGGGGCCATCTGGTGACGTGGTGCTCTTCCACCAGTGGACTTACGGACAGTCTTCTTCGTGCGGGCCATCTGTAGCACAAGTTTTTAAATTACCCGGTGAGACATATTTTAAGTTGATGTCACTTTTATCAAACTGGGATAATCCTTTTATAAGGGGAGGAATGCAGGTTATGAATGAAATGCTCAGGCAGTATGATGCATGCGCGAGTCTTACGTTCTCACAAACTTAGAAAATAAAGACATCTAACGATGAATTCGGTGGCATACAACGATCTCTCATATACGTAACTAATTCGATCTACACGATAAACGCTGTTATGTACCTGCAGAAAATTCATTTCAGCCCATTCCCCATGAATGCATGAAAGCAGTAAATCTACCTATGCGCTCTACACGAATCCCCAGATGCGTGTACAACGGTAGTAACTACCCACACACATCGTCCTATTGACGGCATCGCCTCAATGGACGGAACACCCACACATGCGATACTTTCATAAAAACATGTGTACAACATATAATTATTCTAGTATCATATAAAACACTATCCCTAGATCGGCGGTGTATCCGATCATGCTCTCACAGCTCACACTTACCAAAGCGTAGAGGTAACTGATCCATACATTACCACTCAATTAAGTGGCACTCATACAATATCACGCCGTATGAGCAACGAAAGAGAAATATAGTGCAAGAACCCCAAGTTAGTACTTAAATAGCCACCTAGAGTCCTTAACTGGGCATACAGGATATGACCACTGGCACACATTTAGTTTTAAAATCACACTTTTTAAATAGAATTTTGTTTTAAATACACTTATGAACAGTAATCATGCTAAACCATGCTCTGATGCCAGCTGTAACAGAACCGCCCAATTATACAAAATTAAGTAGGAAAATCATCCAACGGAAGGACAATTCAACAAACTTAAGCCCGTATAACCCGGTAGTCCATGAAATCTCGACGGATTTCAAACCATTTCTCATAACAGCCAAGATCGTACTAAGTTTAACGGTTACCATCATAAGTTACATAAAAGTTCGTGGCATAAAATACATCGGAGTTTAAACATAGTTATTACAAACCAGGTTTGAATAAGAGTAGCGGAAGCGGTAGTTCAAATCACGCACACACACAACATTTTGGAATAAAGTGCCAGCTTGTGATCATCTCCAGCAAAAGCATCAGACGAGGAGTAGCGAATGACCATTGCCCATGGTCCTATGCTTCGCCCATTGCAGGATAGAAACAGTTGATACAATAGCCATAGTACATCTGTCCATCTGCAACAAGTGGGAACAAAGCCCTGAGTACGAGAAGGTACTCAGCTAGACTTACCCGTCATAAACCAGAAATAAGAGACACCAAGGAATCATGATAGGCTTTCTGGTGGGATAGCTGACTCATTTGCAAGAAAAGCATTTTTAACTTAGCAACTCCTTTCCAAAAGCATGCAGTAATTAATTCTTTATTACCCTGCCAACTATGTTTGCAATGGTGCTAGAGTAACATGTAATTAAGCAAGTAAGGATTACCATTGATCATTAATAGTAGTTATCATGTCATCTTTCACATAACTATCCAAGTGATTCATCAATATTACTACGATGAAGTAGCTCAAGTCAAGTGTTCACTATCCAGTGAACGATGGCGATTCGAATCGATTATTAACCAGCTGGTAAGTTATTCCTCACACAAACCTCACTCACCCGCTAAAGTGAGGTGTTGGTCGCCGAGTCAATCATTCAGGTAAAGTCGCGAGCTTGCCAGGAACCACTTGTACCCGGGGGCCGCCCGACTGCTCTTTGGCCTTATCATCGCGCCCCCGTATCCTGCCACTACTGCTCCGGTACAGTGCGTTGCGGGCAATTCACTCGGCCCGAATAATCTCCCAGTTTCGCTGTCGGAAGGTACTTTATCCGGCCAGCTAAATGTGAGGCATGCGTTCAACATGACCCGAGGGACAACAACGGACGGTCCTTAATCGACACAGACGGAAAATACTACAGTCCGAAACCCTGCAAGTTTTCGCCCGGTCTCAAATTCATTTCACACTTAGTTATACCATGACTTCATAGCCAACCAAACAGATCCAGGTAACCACCTATAGCTCGCAGGTGACAGGAAATCACCCGACTTCTACCGGTCTAAGCCAGCTAAGCATTGACTTGACTGCGGATAACAGGGTAACAAGGATATAGTATAACAAAGGTAAGCAAGGTATAATGCAGCAACGTTTGCAAACAACTCCTAAACGTAATGCATCAAATTAAGTAAAGTTAATAATAAATTATTTGCAAACCGGGAGAGAAATGCTCCGGGGCTTGCCTCTCTCGAAGGAGCTCGGATGGTGATCTGGGCACTCCGGGAGATCTTCACCGACCTCTTCTTCGGCTTCTGTCACCTCCTGCTGCTGCACCTCGATCTGCTCCTCTGGCTCCTTGGGTAAAACGACTGGGTTCTCGGTTTGCGATCCTGTATGATGCAATGCGCGTAAGTGATTATGCAAGTGTGCATCGAAGGAGATGAATGCAATGAATATGTTGAAATGCAAGGTAGTCAACATCATCCAAGAAACTATACACTACAAGCACATGTCATCTATTGCATTCCTTTCTACTACTATTATGTTAAGTTAACCTATCTTATGAAATGCTTCAAAGATACACCAAAGCTTTACTAATTTCTTAATCACACTTAAAGCAACACTTGCTTAAACCCTAAGTAATAATAGGTTTGAATAGCAATATATATTTTTGATGCTCCTAAAATTCTAAGAAAATTACAGTAGCATAATACTACCCTAAGCAGACTACCATAAAAATTTCATGGCATTTGGATAAGTAAACTATCCTATACAAAAATGACAAGCTATAGCATAAAAATGAGCATGAAATTACTTTGTACTATGAAAAGTGTCAAACAACAGAATTAATATTTTTCCTAGGTCCTTCATAGCATACTATGACTGTACAAAAATTATCACATGCATGTTTTATACAAAGTTTGCTCTCTAGCAAAAATAACAAAAATCAGCCATTAAAGGCACTTGAACTACACTTCCTAATTTTTCTACAAGACATGCATGGAATATATTTTTCACAGAAAGTAAATCACTCAAGGAAACTAACAAAACTAGAACCATATTTTTCTGAGGTATATTCTATTTACTAGACATTTTCTCAGAAATCATCATTTATTTACTTTAAATAAAGCTACACATAAAAGTATCACAAACTTGACATGCAGTATTTTTAACAGATAGATCTAGTCACAAGAAGCATAACAAAATTTGTTTCATACATTTTGGAGCAACACAAATTGAGATATACATTTACTAAGCATTTGAATCAATTTTTGAAACCATTTCTAAAACCCTTTTCCTTAAAACGAAAAAAACAGCGATTGCAAACGTTGGGTGCACCCGGTGCTGTGCACCCGGGGTTTCCCTCGGTCGCTGCAGCTGGGCCCTGCATGCCAGAAGGGCCCACGTGACAGCGACACAGAACAAGGGAGGCAGCTCTGCGCTACGCGGCTCGGCGCTATCTCGCCGGCGATGAGCATTCCGACGAGGCCGAGGTCACCGGCGTGCCCTACTCAACAATGCACAACGATTGGGGTAGGTAATGGGAGATTGGAGCCATCGGAGGTAGCCCACCGACGCTCATGGCGGCACGGTGGAGGAGCCCGGCGGTGCGCCGGCCATCTCCGGCATGCAGAGGCCGGGCTAGGCTTGAATCAAGCACTAGGGCACACTGGGGAACGAGAAGGAAGAGAGTGGAGGGGATGAGGTACTCTAGGTGGGGCTGGCCATGGAGCACCCCAACTCCGGCGAGGTTGCGACGGCGCGGAAACACCGAAAACGGCCTCACCTAAGGTCGGAGGACTGCGCAGAGGTGGCGAGGAGCTAGTGGAGGTCTCAGCGGAGCTGCGTAAGTGACGGAGTGAGGCGAGGTAAGGTGGTGCTTACACAGGAGCTCGTCGGAGCTCACGACGGTAATGGCGGAGGCGCGCGCTTGGCTCGTAGTGGACTGACGAGGCGAAGGGACGCGGGCGAAACAAATAAGCCAGCTGCGGGGCGCGTGGCGTCTTCGTGGCGGCGATGGCCTGACCGGTGGGGGCAGCGACGGCGTATGGCCACCACTTGGCCGCCGCGGCCTGACGATGTCGGCCAGCTGGCTGGCCTGAACCGTCCATCAGAGACCGCCGAGACCGACTGACAGCACGTTTTCGTTGCTTCCAAACTCCAAAACGGTGGCGAGTTAGCAATTCCTCCTTGAAGCAAAGTTGTAGATCTACAATAGGGCTACAATTGTCCTATAGAAATCCTAAGCTAATTCGCAAAGGACAGGGAGTAATTTCATGCCAAAGTCGTGTTCATGAAACTGAAAAATGGAGTTTTATACTTAGAAAATTTCTAAGTGTTGAAACCAACCCAAATTCTGACTTGTGGGACCATTTTGAGCATGTTGTGCACATTTTTATGACTTGGTCACAAAATACTTTTTGTTCCTCATATTATTTGCTACAACTTTGTTTTAGGTTGCTCAGACATGCAAACATTCTAAGTGGCACTTTTTGAACAGTCAAACCAGAACAAATCCTAGGGTCAAAACAAGTCAAACCAAGATTGAAATCTTAATCAGGCAAAATGAACAACATGAACATTGTTCCTAATGACTTTCTAAGCATAGCTAAGATGTTTAATAATGTATTTAGCCATACCACACATTGGTCGTACAATAATTAAGCACTAAAGGTACTAAAACGATGAAAAACAATTGAAATGATACTCTTGTTTCATAATCATGTTTCACATGTTTCAAGTGATATATGCTCAGGAATGGATGAATGATGCTCATGATCATGAAATGCAAGTGCAAATGCTTGCGTAACACCGGAGTGTTACAGCGCGCTAAGTAGACCTAATAATAGTTCACGATTTTGAAAAAGCTCATGTCTAACATTTCCGTTCGCTTCGAATCAAGTTCTTACATGATCCACAAGGCTGCAAACGCACCCTAAGGCTCGAGGGCTATCGAGCCGCGAGATCACTTACGCCTCTGAGGCTACGGTACCTCCACTCGCTCCCTCACACCGAGGGGTGCAACCACGCGCTAAGAAAATCATGTAAGAATACGATTCAAGCGAGAAAGAGAAGAAAAAACTCGAACGAAAATGGACATTTAGTACAAATTTATATCTAAATGTTTCAAGGCCCCTGAGGCCATCACGATGCAAAGTTATGAATATTAACTTATTTACATGGGCCTTCATGCCCAGGTTTGGCTCACAGGCCCTCGTCGTCAGCAGGCGGGACCGCCTTGACCTCGAAAAGCTTTGCAAGGTGACCGTCGGGCTCCTTCGCGGCCTTGATCAGGTTCAAGCAGGCTACTTAATTCTCCTCGTCAGTCCGGTCAGGATCCGTGATGAAGCCATCAGCAATGAGGCCCATGTCATACTCGAACCCAGACCGAACGACCGCCATGGCCCTCTTCACGCCATGATGCAGCCCGCCTCGTATCTTCTCATGAACGAGGCGACCCATTGCCGCCATCCGGTGGACAAACAAGTTCCCTGGTGCATCCTCCTCGGTATCGGCATCGGGCTTGACCCCCAGGCCATCGCACACTGAGGCGATCGCACCTTGGAGCAGCTGTGTCCGCACGCCCTCGGCCTCAAAGATGTTCTGGAATGAGGTAGCCGTCGCTTAGGTCGTATGTTGCTGCTTCTCCAACTCTAAAATACAAACACCAAGTTAGCATAAGCTAGGGACCTCTAGGCCAAGGCAAAAACACGACAAAAGGTTTACCCTCAACGTGGGTCTGCCAACCCACGACCTCATCGCACGCCTTCTCCGCCGCCTGACGAGCCTCATCCTTGTCACGGACCGCTGCCCTCAACGTCTCAATCTCTTGACTGGTGCCCGAGAGAGCCTCGTCTCTCTCTCGGACCATCCCCTTCAACATTGCAACCTCGTCCTCCAAGGTTCCGACACGAGCGGACGCCATCCCGATCTAGATGTTGAGGGCGTCGCGCTGACCGCTGACTGAAGCGACGTCCTACTCAAGCTCCTTCACACGCGCCAGCAGCGGCACGAGGTCCTCATGGGCCTTGGCTACCTCCTCTCGAGCCTTGGCCGCATCTTCATGTGCCTTGGCCTCGGCTTCCTGAGCCTGCACCACCTCCTCCCTAACCGCCGCTTGGACAACGCGGAGCTCATCCACTTCGGCGCTCATCTTGTATAGCCGCTCGTTGGCTCCCTCGACTAGAGCCCGTTAGCGAGCAAGCGCCGCCCATATGCCACTCTCATGATGAATGAAGAGTGACTTGCGGCGAGAACGCTCCTTGAGCTCCTGACCACAGTTAAACCTAAGATCAGAACTAAGGAGAAAGGAAGGATAAAACGTAAGAAAAGACAAACAAACCTGGCTCACCTCAAAGGCCTCCGACATACCCCGCACCAAGGTATCTGTGACCATGCGCAGTGACTGCACGAAGTTCTTACGGAGTCCCTCGATGAACTCCCAGTGCTGCACTTCATCGTTGTCATCGAGGGCGAAGAAGGGCTTGGCGCTAGGGTTAGACGCGTCCCTGAACTCGAGGGTCGACTGACCCTAGCGTGGGAGCTCCTCCTCCACCCATACAAGTGCCAGCCCTACGTAATCGGGCCACCTGGCAGACGCCTCGGCCAGGTCATCCCTCGACATCGTGGAAGTACCGGGCCGATTTGGGGCATCGACCATCTTGGCGTTCACCTTCTGCTTCCCCTTGTCAGAAGGGGGGTCATTGACGATAAGATCGATTACAGCCAAAATTGACCCTTGGGGCGGGGCTGACGTCTCGACTGTTGGTGCCACCGCCTGCACATTGGATGGTGGCACGACCACCCCCTGTTCTGCCTTGGCCGCTTGCTTCATTGGCTGGTCCTGCTGCGGCTGCGGCTACGGCTCCTCCTGCGCCGGTTACGACTCTAGCTGCGCTGCCTCTTTCCTCGCATCTGGCGGGGCCTCCACCACCTCTCTTGACTCTTCGACATCCGCCTGCCCCGTGTCGTGGATGGATGTTTCGGCATTAGCGGCCTTGACGGTCGCCTAGGTCATCGCGATCGACCCAGGCTCCGACCCACCAACGTCGGGCACCTTGAGCCTGGCACCGCCTGGGACTGCCTCGACTGGCTTTGGCTCCCGCGTGGTGTCACCAGGGCCGGCGACCTCCTGGGTGCTTACTCCCACCTTGGCGGCGGCCTCCCTCATCCTAAGCCGCTCCGTGGCAGCCTGGTACCTCGTGACCCAGGCGGTGTCATCGGCAGGCGTCCGCATCATCAAGGAGACGCCCGACTTGAGCGCCTTGATGGGAGTCGGAGCCACGAGCTCCACCTTGCGCTTGTGGCTGAGCCACCCGACGGCTTCTGCGAGGGCTCCTCCATTGAGCCTCCTGTTGGCCGGGTGCTCCTCAGAGCCTGGGCTGATGGGACGCCTGAGGACCTCTGTGCCAATGAGGCTATCTGCCCCCAAGTCCTCACTCCCATCAACGGCACCCTAGCCTCAAACGCCGACATCAGTGCTCCGCCCGTCGGCAAAGTCCAAGGCGATCAGACTCGTGGGCGCGGTGCCACCGATCTCCCTTGCGGGACCCCAGGCGAGGTGGATCCCCTCTCTGAAGGCCCCGCTCAGACCCTTCCTTCTGCTGGCTCTCCTTCCCCCTCGACGGGCGCCAAGACTTCCCTCAAACCCAGAGAGGTCGACCCCCCGCCAATGGGCTCCAGCAGGGGCCATACGTCGAGGAGGTGCGCTAGAAAAGTCACGGTATCATACCGCGACCTGGCGTCGTCGTCGCCGCTGTCTTCATCCTCCCCCGAGACCGTCTTGGAGGGGGATTCCTCGATCGGGAGACCCTCGAGGCTCTGTTAGCGGTGGCGCTTCTTTAACACCTCAGGCTCGAGGGCCTTCTTGACCTAACGCTTCTTTACAGCATCCTTCTCTTCCTTCTTCTAAGCCGCCAAGAGGCGTCTCACCTCTCGTGCAGCCTGATCCTCTAGTGTCAGCAGCCATGACTCCTTGACTGCTGACAGATCCTGCACGGAAGCCTCGACCAACTTAGTCGAGAGAACTGGGAAGCAAAAGGACCCGAGGCTGTCAGAACGACGCTTACCAGAGGCTTAAAGCCTTGAGTAGGGCGCATCAGGACCCTGTCAATGTCCTCCTTCTTGAAGCTCCCCACCATCCACCGTGCACGCCGGACGACTTCATCAAGGGGGAGGGACTCGTGCGACATCCAACTCCCCTCTAGCGAAGCCTCCAGCGTCATCTCGTCGATCCGGAGTCGATGCTGCATCAGCGGCAGCACCCTCCGGTGGTGGAACACGGCGGCCACCATCCCCGCCGTCAACCCACGCTGCCGAAGCCTCCTCAATGCATCGAGGAGCGGCTGTAGTTTTAGCTTTTCCTCCTCGATGACACCATATGTCCAGTTCTCCCCACGTGACATCAGGACCTGGCCGGAGAACCTCGGTAGCCGGTCGTCATCATTGTGTAGGTAGAACCACCCATCGTGCCAGCCGCTGTTTGATGAGATGAGCTGCACTGGGATGTATTGCTCACCTCGACCCACCTGGACTTGGAGGGTGTAGCTCCCTGCATGCATCGCGCGCTGCACTCCTCGCTCGCCCCACCTTCTTGGTGAAATGCTCCGCCTTGAAGAGGTGGAGCCACAGATTCCAGTGTGGCTCCATCCCCAGGTACCCCTCGCAGACCGCCACAAAAATGGCAGCCTACGAGATGGAGTTAGGGGCGAGGTGATGCAGCTCCACCTTGTAGTAATGGAGCGGCTTGGCAGCATCCCGAGCCCCCTCTCATGGAAAGCCACGAAGCTCACAACGTATCCCTCTGGGGGCGCCGTCTCCCAGTGGTCGGACGGCGGCACCCTCCATTCCGGCTGGTTCCGGCTTGCCCTCGTCGCAGAAGACCGTCGTAGACCAACTCCTCTAGCTTCCTCTCTGTCACCAAGGAACAAGCCCACGTGTCCACGGAAAGGATCTGGCTCTTTCCCGCCATGGTCGTCGGAAACAGCGTGCGGCGGTGGTAGAGGAAGAAGTGACGGCAACGGTGAAGGGCGGCTAAAGGGCGCACAAGGAGAAAGAGGGCAGAAACGCAAGTGGCCTGTAGGGGGTACACGCTAGACCCCGGACCTCACACTTATACCCCGATGGAAGGCCAACGGGCGAATCCAGCGAAAAAGGTAGGAACAGTTCCCGCATTCAATGTCCTTACCTAACCACTCCTTCGAAACCCGCAGGCAAGGGCACGTGTCCACCGTTCACTCCGTAACCGTCGCACCACGCCACCCACTAATGCACCGTTCTCGCGTCTCCTCCTAAAAAGTCACGCCTTAAACGGGCCGGAAGGGGATCTGCAGACGGATATTTCTAGGCGAATGGATAACGGGCTCTGAGCCCACTATAAACCTCAAGGGATCGAAAGCTGGCCCTCTACCAGGGTTCGACAGGTGCCCTCGAGTAACGGAGTCAGGGACAACTAGGGACGTGCCCATACAAGGCCATGGCTCAAGCCACTCTCTCGAGGTGCCCCCAGACGTATTCGAGGCTAGAAGAGAGGTCGACGGTGGAATCCCCTCAGAGGGAGGCATCGAGCCCTCAGATCCTATCGCACAGAACCTAGATCCACACGACTACTCTTTAGCATTTTTGAGAGCGCCTCCGTGGCCGCTAGCCGACTCCTACCAAATAGAGCACGGGCTCCCACTCGAATTCCCCGCTAACAGCTCACCGGAGACCGTTGGAACTCGCCCGCGAGGGTAGTACGACGTTCCCCACCCTCCTCCTTTTTCTAAAAAGGAGCGTGAGGGTCGAACGATAAAAGACGGGCAAGACTCTGATCGACCTCGTGCGCGCGAGGCTCGGAGGCTCGACCACAAAAGGCTAAACCTCAAACGAAAGAGGACAAAACACATCATGATGCAAAAGCATTCCTCGATATAACGCACTAAAGACCTTGGAGGAGTCAAAACACTCCACCGAGGCCTCGAGGGCTACATTCGGCGGGTGCACTCGCACGCACCCACCGAAAAAGCTATAATGCTATGACTCCAGTTCATGACTCGCTGAGCCTCTGCGAGAGTGGCCACACTCACCCAAAGGCTCGGGGGCTACTGTCGGGTACCAAAACAAGGGGTACCCATAATCAACGATCAAGAAAAACAAACCCCTGAGAAAACCACGCCAAAAACTCTACCCACCAAGACGGGATGAGCCAAAACGACGAACGAAACATCTCAACCACGTTCCGACTCGCACGAGGCTCGCTCGACGGGACACCACAATCATCAAGAAATCTTTGACTCGCACGACCCTAGGTCGAGCCGGCCGATCCACCGCACTCACCAACTCTGAGACAAAAGTCAAAGCATTTAATGCAACAGCCAACCACTTCCTACCCTCATGGCTACAACAACAACCGGCATGGAGGCAATACCAGTGTCAAATCTCACTTTTTACTGCCCATCCCGGGATGGGTGGTGAAAACCTATCACTGTACGCGCCATACCGAGCACTATTCCACCTCGAGGTAGAATACGACGAGTATCGTACCTCGAAATTCCTAGGACTCGGCCTTATCCATTCATCGTCGACCCACCTCGACCCGTCCTCGACCCGGCCTCGACCAACCGCCGGTCAAACAAGAAAGCAAGGCTCGCATGCCACAGGACCCGAAGTCTTTTCATCGTCTCATCCTCTATGTCACCGTGGTGTTCGGGGATGGCTGGCTATTCTTGGGGCATGTCGCTACAGCGACCTCTACAACACTCAACAAAACTTCACTTCTAAGGCACCCCCGGTGTTCCCGCCTCCTCTTGACCCTATAAAAGGGCAGGCATGGGACTCTACGAAGGGGGCGGACAACGGATAACAAAAAGCCAGTCACCATCCCACCGTAGAAGATCAACATCTCAAGCAATCTCCTTTGTACTCTCACGTTTTCTCTCTGAGACCTGGGATCGGCTCCCTCTCTCACAGCTTGTAACCCCTACGCAAGCACTTAGGTGCAAGGAAATACAATACTCTCCCCTCCCCGCTGGATGTAGGGCCTTCTTTTGCCCTAACCAGGATAAATCCCCATGTACTCTCCTTGCATCACCATCCAGATTAGGGACACGCAGCACTGATTCACTCGTTGGCTTAGGACCCTCACGGGACCAGACACCGACAATGTTGAATTGAATCGTTGAAAGCCCAAGTTTGGTTTTGGAAATTGAGTGATACCAAAGTTGCTAATGTTATGTGATCAAGTGTGATTAAGCTAGGCATAAGCAACATGTGATGGAGGTGGAAATGGCATGAAGAGATGGTCACAAGACCACATGATTTGGTGCATGAAATGATGAGCAAGATCATGAAGGAATGCACATAAAATGATGGACATGATGATCAAGTGGAGGAGAAGGATCTAAGAGCACAAGGCAAAGGTATAACCATAGGGTTTTCTTTTTGCCGGTCTAAGATGAGTAGAGAAGTGATTGACCGGGTTTAGGATACATAGCCGACTATCAAGAGGGGTAATCACGGTTAGCTCAGGAATCAAGTGCCACTAGATCAATGTCTTGAGCATATGCATTAGGATCTAGTAGAGAGCTAACATAACGCCTTGAAAAATGATTGTGAAAATGCTAACACACATGCACATAATGGTGTACACTTGGTGGTGTCAGCACTTTTGCGAAGGCGGTGGAGTTTGAGCGGTAGAGAGGGGTTTGGGTTCCTCTCTCCCTCCCGCCGAGCTTGCGAGATGGGATTCGACGCTTCTTGGGGAAGTGAAACGCCTATTTTCTACTGCGCCGGAGGCGGAGAAACGGAGGCGTAAGTCCGGTGTGTTTCTCACTGAAAAACAGTGACCGAACGCTGGACCGAACGCGATCTAGGGTGGACCTGCGTGTCCGGTCAGCTCTAGTCGAGGGCAGAGGCGCAACGCGCCTAGGGTTTGTGACCGGACGCTGGTCTGGCCTGACCAGCGCGTCCGGTCAGTTCACCTGGGCGCAGAGGAAAGGCGCGTGACCAGCGTGTCCGAGGGTCCCCGGGACCGGAGCGTCCGGTTAGCTTCACTTATGCGGCTTGGTGGCGTGACGCCAAGCGGATGCACGACACGTCTGGTCACATGCGATCGGACGCGTCCGATCGCACGAGGAGCTCTCTAGACTTCGATCGGACGTCGGGTGCAGCGTGTCCGATCATACAGTGAAGCGGGTCCAGTCACGACAACGGCTCTCTCTGACTCACACTGTTACTGTTTGTCCTGTAGTGACCGGACGTGTCCGGACACCCTGACTGGTGCGCCCGGTCATCATATTTTTTACTGCGACGTCTAGTAACGGCTAGTTGCTTATCCCTTCGCTATAAATAGATGGTGGCTGGGTTTAGGGAGTGGGCTCTTGCATATTTGAGATCTTGAAACATCCTTTGAGCTAGAGAACAACTCTTTCACTCATCTCTTTGCTTGGTTGCACATCTTGAGTGAGATTAAGTGAGATTCAAGTGCATTACTTGAGAGTTGTATTCTAGAGGCACTTGTTCTTTGAGTTGATGCGAATTTCTTGTTACTCTTCCGTGTTTCTCGATGCGGTAGACGGCTTGGAGCAGCGGAGGTGATTGAGCTCGCAATTGGAGATTGTTGGAGCCCTCACCAAGTGTTGTAAGGGGTTCTTGATCCTTTCCCGTGGGAGTTCACGAATTGGATACTCTAGTAGAGCTCGTGGCTTAGGATCACCATCTTGTGTGCGGTTGTACGGCGCCCGCCGAGGGCTCGACTCTTGATAGTCGATTAGCTCGCGAACCGACAAGTGGGTGTATTGCCACAACGGGGAGTAGCTTGCCGGGAAGCAAGTGAACCTCGGGATAAATTCTTGTGTCGTTCTCTTTCCGAGGATTTCTCTTGTGTGATTGATTGATTGGTTCTTCTCATCTCTACACGGCGGTATAATCATTCAAAGCTTTTCTCTCGCGTTACTCCTTGTTTCTAGTTTGTAGTTGTTGTGTTTAGTGGATAACCTTGTACTAGACTTGTGTAGGTGGCTTACTTAATTAGTTAGAGCTAGTGCATTTTGCTTCGCCACCTTTTGTACTAACACTTGTGGTTAAGTAAATCTTGTAGAATTTTTAATTAGGCTATTCACTCCCCCTCTAGCTTATTTGGACCTTACAATCGTACTCGCCTAACTGAGATTTATTACTCATTTTTTTACTTGTTGTTTTATTTTCTAGTTACTTCTCCAATTGAGAGCAAGAAATAGGGTTGTAAGAATTCTCTTATCCTATTTGGAAGGATATAATCTTTGTAATTATCCATGACCAATTTGGAAGGATATAATCTTTGTAATTATCCATGACCATTTTTGTCCCTAGCTAGCATGACCACTTGAGAAAACAAGGAAGAAAGTAGGGAAATGGCGTATATCGCTGGAATAATTTTTCTTTGACTGGTAAGTGCCGTAGGTATTTGTGTGTTTTTTTAATATAGGCTTTCTTTAATGGTTCATATTCTGGATTAGGTTCATCTTGGAGGATCTAGATCGTAAACATGAAAAAATAGGAACTTAGTGGAGGGCCCACATTTTATTCCATAATCTAGAAATTGCTTATTTTACAAAAGTAATAAGAGAATTTTTTTTCTCTGTTGATTGGAATCTCTCTATTTATTCTTTTGTTTGTTATAATGATGTTGTGAAGCAATCCATTTTAAAGCCCATGTCTTCTGTCCATAAAATGGTATTTACTCTTATTAAGCAATAGGAAAGAGGGGAGAGGATCAAGTATTTTAATCCGTGAAGGAAGTATTCTGCAAACTATTGATTTAGTTTATTAGAGTAATAAACTAATGAAACCTAATCAAAACTACTCAAGTAGCCTAAAAAGAAAAACAAACCCTTCCATGAGAAGTATATTTTTTTAATGAATTCATATAAGTTCAAAATTGAACTTCATTGAAAAAGGCAAGTAATTCTATTTGCTCTCGAAAAAAGTCCCCTACCATACTTTATTTCCCTCTATTTGTCCACTACCGCACCTGAACCTAAGCGAAGTAAGTCCAAAGACAGACCCAAATAAAGAATAAATAGTAATCTTTAACAAACAAATAAGAAGAAAAAATTATTCTTGCTTCGACGCAAAAAGAATTGGCACAAAAATTCCTCCTAAAAGGTCTGGTTCCTTCTATTGTTCTCGTCTTTGCTTTGACTCCTCTTCTTTCGTATGAGATAGAAATAAGGAATTTCAGAATCAAGGCTTGTTTTTCTCACTTGTTGGTAAGAAACCGTTGGATCCAGAAATTCATTTCGGATAATTTAACCTTTTTCAAACTATTTATTCTTTTAAAACCAAAAAAGTTGTGCCAAAACAACATATGCGAAGAAGAACAAAAGGTCTTAAGACACACAATGGATCCTGAAACCATGTTTCTGCACCCCCTTGATCAAACCCTCTAGTATTAGGATTTCTTGTCGATGGTTGATCAAGATTGATCGATTCTCCTTCTGAAACAAGAAGTTCTGGCCTGGGAGGTAATACGATCACAAGGATAGATCTCAGATCTCCAAGTTCTGGCCTGGGAGGTAATACGATCACCAGGATAGATCTCAGATCTCCCTTTTCTTTACTATCACCGGCGAGGCATGATGATGACACGGAAACGCCCCCGAGTCGCCGTCTCGCGGAGATCCGAGAGGAACCAGCAACCAACCAGCCCGGCCGAACAAAACAGGCAAACGAGACCGCCCATGGATTGTGTGTACTAAACTACTAATAACTAGTTCAAGGCCGAGGCTAGCAAAACCGAGGCCACCTGCAGATGCAGATGCAATTCCGGGTTCTGGCCGTTTCCAACTCCACTTTCTGAGTTCTGACTTGCCCGTTGAAAGCTGAAGAAAGCCAGTGGCCTTTTGACTGGGCTCCAGATCCAATGCTGCGTCGTCGCGTCCAGACTCCAAAGCTACTGGCCATGATACCCGTGTTGCCGCGTTCGTCGCCGGTGTCTTGCCGATGCGTTTACTGCACACACACACACCGTACCTTCGGGCTACGGCTTCGATGGAGCGAGGCTGCTGCCATGCATCAGCATGTGCATACACACACCCTGCTGCTGGCATGTGTGTGTTGTCCTGGAACCCGCCAACAGCTAAGATGGATGATGGGCATGCTTGGTTACGCCTACGCGGGCATCCAACTCGGCTGGAATCGTGACTCTGTGAGCCAGGCCGGCCTGATGCAAAGTTGGACGCGCTGGACGCATATGTCTGAGACAGCTCGTTCAACCAAGCAAACAGCAGCGCGGGGAGCCAGGCTGATGACGCCAACTGATGAGAGAACCCAACACAGCCGGTTGCATTTGCATGAAACTATCAAGGCCTGTAAGGTTGTGTGTACCACAGCCAGCAGTCCAGCACCACCAGCCATGCCCGTACTACCAATCACGCCCGTACACTACCGGACAAGACTGATTTGCCGAGTGCAAAATGATTTACCGAGTGTTTTCTGTCGGGCACTTGGCAAATAAGGGCACTCGGCAAATCTACCTTTGTCGAGTGCCGGACACTCGGCAAATTTTAGCTGTCGGCAAAAAATTTTCTTTGCCGAGGGCACTCGGCAAAGTTTGGCCGTCGGCAAAAAAATCTTTGCCGAGTGCCGGACACTCGGCAAAATTTGATCGTCGGCAAAGGTGGCAGGCGTGACGGCGGCCACCGACCGTCAACCTTTGCCGAGTGCCCCGCCGTTAGGCACTCGGCAAAGAAATTTTTTTAAAAAAATTCTTTGTCGAGTGCCACGCGTCCAGGCACTCGGCAAAGGCTCATTTGCCGAGTGTCATGGGTGGCACTCGGCAAATTAATAATTATTTTGTTTTTTTGTCCTAATTTTTTTGGGGGCCTTGCTACAGTAATTACATCTTAATTTCAAAATTTAGGACAATTTTGAGTTTTTTACTATATTTCCTTAATTATTTTTGTTTCGTTGAATTTTTTTGACTATTTCAAATTTAAACTGCAGGTACACGAAATAATCGAATTTGGTCATTCAAAATATGGTATTCATGATGTTTAGCGTATGTTGAGAATGTATCTATGAACTCACATGAAATTATGACCATCTTGGTGTCGTAACATGACGAGGTACTCACGGAAAAAGTGTATTTAAATTATATAAAATCCAAACGAAGTTCGAAAATGACGAAACTTACCGAGGTGTCTTGTTATCGCATGTGGAGGCCATGGTAAAAAAATAAGAAAGTTTTGAGCAAGTTGTAACGTCGGATGCCTAAAACCCAGACATCTCCATATGTGATCGTGGTAAAAAAATTAAGAAAGTTTCGAGCAAGTTATGACGTCGGATGCCTAAAACCCAAACATCTCCACATGTCTGGGTTTTAGGCATTCGATGTCACAACTTGCTCGAAACTTTCTCAATTTTTTACCACGACCTCCACATGCGATAACATGTCACCTCGACAAGTTTCATCATTTTTGAACTTCATTTGGATTTTATATAATTTAAATACACTTTTCCCGTGAGTACTTCATCATGTTACAACACCAAGATGGTCGTAATTTTATGCGAGTTCCTGGATACGGCCTCAACATACGCTAAACATCATGAATACCATATTTTAAATTACCAAATTCGATTATTCCATGTACCTGCTGTTCAAATTTGAAATAGTTAGAAAAATTCAATGAAACAAAAATAATTAAGGAAATATAGTAAAAAACTCAAAATTGTCCCAAATTTTAAAATTGACATTTAATTACTATATAAAGGCTCCAGAAAAAATGAGGCCAAAAAACAAAAAAATAATTTGCCAAGTGCCAAGCTTGGCACTCGACAAAGAAACATTTGCTGAGTGCCAGGACACGTGGCACTCGACAAAGAATTTTTTAAAAAAAATTAAAAAGTTCTTTGTCGAGTGCCCCATGACCGGGCACTCGGGGCCCGGGGGTTATTTGGGCCACCCCCGGTCGGCCCATCATTCTTCTTACCCTAGCAACCGACCCCCGCCCTCAGCAAACTCCCGCGCGCCCTCTCCCCGCTGCCGCCGCCATCCCTGCCGCCACCGACGAGGCTCGCCGGATCCCGCCGCGCCCGCCGCTCCCTTCCATGCCCTGCCACGCACGTCGCCGCTCCTGTCCCTGCCTCTCTGCTCCCCGACCAGGCCCTACCGGACCCCGCCTGGCTACGCCGGGCCCGGCCTGCTGCTCCCGGGCACGCCGCACCCCTCCCCGCCGCTCCACCCCTGCCCCATCGTCCCTGTCTCGCTCGCCAGGGCAACCCCCGCCGGTCGGCGCTCCTCCAGTCCCGGCATTCCTCGGTGGCGGTCTCGGGGCTGCCCCGCCCCTCCCGGTCCCGTTCCCCCGCTAGCCCCGAGCTCCACCGGCCCCGCCGTGCCCTGTGGCCAGCCAGCAGAGGGAGAAGGAGAGGAGCAAGAGGAAGAAAGAGAAGGGGGAGGAAGAGGAAGAAAGAGAAGGGGAGGAGGAAGAAGAAGAAGAAAGAGAAGGGGGAGTAGAAAGAAGAGGAAGGTGCTGACCCGACCGACCATCGATCCTCTCACTGTTCCGACCGCCCGTTGATCCTCGCGCTACTGCGGTCATCCCCGCCGTCGTCACCGACCCTCGCTCTTGCCATTCTTGCCGCCAAGGTAAGCCCTACCCTTGTAGTGTTAGTAGTAGAAGTTAGTAGTGTTAGTAGTAGTTAGTTGTAGTGTTAGTAGTAGTAGTTAGTAGTGTTAGTTGTAGGATTTTGTAGTGTTAGTTGTAGGGTCAGTAGTTGTAGTAGTTAGTAAATAGTAGTAGTTAGTAAGTAGTAGTGGTTAGTAGTAGTAGTTAGTAGTGTTAGTTGTAGGGTTAGTAGTTGTAGTAGTTAGTAAGTAGTAGTGGTTAGTAGTAGTAGTTAGTAGTGTTAGTTGTAGGGTTAGTAGTAGTAGTTAGTAAATAGCTAAGTAGTTCTTAGTATTAGTAGTGTTAGTAGTTAAGTAGTTGTTAGTAGTAGTGTTAGTAGTAGTTGTAGGGTTAGTACTAATTGTTCTTGTACTACTTCAATACTTTCATCTGCATGGAAAGAGAACTAAAGTACATAGCTCCTCTTGATATATTAGTGGTTGTTGGCCTTCGTGCCCATGTTTGGTATATATGTGGTTGTTGGCCTTCGTGCCATGTTTTTTTGTAGGTTTTGGGAACCTCCCCGTGCAGGGGAGGTGCTGCCAAAATTTTGAGTTGACACTAACCATTTTTGCCCTTTTTGTAGGACCTATGGGAGGGACTTGGCGACCCCGATCGTCCTCGTCGGCGCTGTGGGTCTTCCTACACCGCGTCAACTCTCCACTGCCCCGCTACCCCGACTCTCCACCGGCACCCTAGGTATAACCCCTCTATCCATATGTGGTCTTTGGTTGCGTACCCTAGTTAGGCGTCTCCCGTCCGAAAGAGATACGGTTGGAGGTATGCAGATCTTTGCATATCTACGACCGTATTTGTTGATTGTCCACATTTTTTGGACAGCCCGCGGATGCATAGATGGGTTAGTTTCCATGCTTCGCTCCGGTTCGAGACAGTGTTTCGGCATCACCCCCCTATTGTTCTCCAAATACACACTCTCCCTTGCAGGACGTGTATCGGGAGAACAGTGGGGAGGTGCTACCGAAATTCTGTCTCGGATAGGAGGGAAGCATGGAAACTAACCTCATCTATGCATCCGTGGGTGGGATTAGGATCTATCCTCACCTATTAGAGAGTAGGGACACCACATAGATGCAATTGATGGTCACCTATGGAGATGTTATATATGCTAGGGGATGGTGATGGTGGTGGCCAGAAGACTCAGCTTAAGATACCAGCTAGAGTCTTACGGAACCTTCCCTTTGTGCCAAGGCTTCAAAGGCTATTTATGACCGAGGAAACCATGAAATAGATGACGTGGCACAAGAATGGCAAATGGTACAATCCTGACAAGATGGCACATCCATCTGATGGTGAAGCATGAACCAGCTTTAATGACAAGCATCATCTAAAATCCGATGAGGCTCGTAATGTACGTGTCACACTGGCAACAGATGGGTTCAATCCGTATGGCATGATGTCTGCCCCTTACACATGTTGGCCTGTGTTTGTTATCCCCCTCAATCTCCCCCCTGACATCACCTTTCAATGACATAACGTGATCTTGACGTTGATAATTCCTGGACACCCAGGGAAGAATATGGGTGTGTACATGTAGCCTGTGATTGATAAATTGATCAAAGCTTAGAATGAAGGGGTGTGGACATACGATCGAGCAACAAAGCAAAGCTTCAAAATGTACGTCTGGTACCAGTACTCCATGCATGATTTCCTGGCGTATGGGTTATTCTACGCCTGGTGTGTTCAGGGGAAGTTCCCATGCCCAATATGCCAGGAAGTTGTGAGGTTCATTTGGTTGAAGAAGGGTGGCAAGTATTCATTATTGAAAGTCCCATGTTTGATGTTGGTAATTAGTGACAATGCCTAAGTACTAATCCTATGCCTAAGTTGTATATAGCATATGAGGATTAGTACATTCCAAGGTTGGTGGCAAGATGGACATGGTGATCATGATGGCCACACTTGGATTTGGACGCAACCCTACGTGATCAAGGCAAAGGTATATGCTTAAGGGTTGTGTTTTAGTAACCAAGACACCTAGTGTGTGTGGTTACATTATAGGATAGATAGCCATACTATAAAGAGGGGAATGACGCGGCTATTGAACTCCTAAGTGCCTCTAGGTGTGCATTTCATAATCATATGCATTTGGATAGAACTAATAACGCCTCGATAAATGATTGTGAAAATGCTAACACACTCGCACATAACGTGATCACTTGGTGGTGTTAGCACATTTGTGATGGCATTAAAGTTTGAGCGGTAGAGAGGGTTTGGGTCCCTCTCTCCCTCCCGTCGAGCTTGCGGGGCGGGATTCAGGCGTTTTCGAGGAGTTGAAACAACTATTTTCCACTACGCCGGAAGTCAGAAAAGAAACGAAGGTGAACGGAGGTCACAGAGGTGACTGGACACGGTCTCTGTTTGACCGAACACGTCCGGTCAGTGTTCAGCGTCTGCGTGTGTTTCTGTTTTTGATCAGACATGGTGGCACGTCCGGTCACTGCCGACCGGACGCGTCCGGTCGTTTAGGGAGCTTACTGGACTCTAACCGGACGCTGGCACTATCAGGCTTGACCAGCGCGTCCGGTTTGTTACGGGACCAGCGTGTCCGGTCGAGCTTCGCGTGTCCGGTCGTTGCGTGGGGCGCGTCCGGTCGGTGCTTCATAGCATAGCCGTTGTGCGATCGGTGCGTTCGTTCAGTGTGACCAGCGCGTCCGGTCAGCGCGACTACAGCGTTTTTAAGTGACTAACGGCTATATTCGAAGGGGTACGTCTATAAATACTCGTTGGCCGGCTCAAGGCTCTCTCTCTTGCACATTTGACATACTTGTGAGCACTTTGAGCTAAGCAAGTCCCCTCCCACTCATCTCTCTTGCTTCTTTGCATATTTGAAGTGAGATTGAGTGATCCAAGTGCATTTGCATTGTGAGATTACATCTAGTTGGCAATTGGTGGTTGATTTTCTGCGGGATTCTTGTTTCTCTTAGTGGTTGCCGCCACCTAGACAGCTTGGAGCAGCTTGGAGGCGTTGGCAAGAGTTGGTGATTGTTCTTGGCCACCTCCGGTGATTATGAGGGGTTTGTGCCTACCTCGGCGAAGCACCAAAGGCAACATTAGTGAATTGCTCGTGTCATTTGTAACCTTTTGCCATTTGGTAGGTTCTTGTGGCACCTTTTGAGAGGCTCGGTGTGAGACCGATTAGCCACCGAACCACGTGGTGAAGAGGGACACAACGGGGACTAGCGTGCCGACAAGCACGTGAACCTCAGGATAAATCTTTGTGTCATCACTTTCATATTATGATTGATTGATCCCGGTGTTCGGTTGTCTTGGTATTCATTGTTGATCATATTGGTTGGCTCAATACTTCGCCCCTCGGTGAAACTCTCCTAACTCAACTCTGCATTATCTTCTTAGTTATCCTTGCTAGCTAGTTAGCTTTGCTAGAGTAGCTCCTTTGTGTAGCTTGCTAGTTGTAGTTATAGTTACCTTCTCGGTTTGACTTGTGCGGTTGAGTGCAAATATACTAGAATTTTGAATTGGATAGGTGGCTTGCAAACACCCCATAGGCTAAGCAAAACTCGCATCTCGCCATTTGTTATATTGATAAACTTGTTTAGCTTGTCTTTGTAGAATTTTTTAAAAGGCTATTCACCCCCCTCTAGCCATCTAGACCTTTCAGTCATTCGATCAACATCATCAATTCCTAGATTCCAACCATCCATTCCAACACGACACCAAGAACTTTAGGAAAGGTGTCGCTGTCTCAGACCCTAGACCGCACTTGAAGACTAGTGCCGAGGTTCATGCTGAGATAGATGCTCTCATGCCCAATGAAGAAGGTGGTTTTGTGGGATATGATGAGCAACACATGTGGACTCATAAATCTGGCTTGACGAGGCTCTCCTATTTCGACGACCTCCTACTGTCCCACAACATTGATGTAATGCACACTGAAAAGAACATCGTCAAGGCACTTTGGGCAACACTCATGGACACTGACAAGTCTAAGGACAACCCTAAGGCTAGAGTGGACCTGGCGACATTGTGCGATAGACTAGAGCAAAATATGTGGCCTCCTGCAAACAGCAAGAACTGGAAAAGGCCTAATGCCAATTTTGTCTTGAAACCCGAACAAAGGAGGGAAGTACTACGATGGATCAAGGAGTTAATGTTCCCTGATGGGTATGCAGCGAACCTGAGCAGGGGAGTGAACTTAGGCACTATGCGAGTCAACGAGATGAAGAGTCATGACTACCACGTATGGATTGAGCGGCTTCTTCTAGTGATGGTACGAGGCTATGTTCTTGAGCATGTCTGCTAGTACTTGCAGAGTTGAGCTATTTCTTCCGCTAGCTTTGTGCCAAGGAGCTATCTCGGATCGTGGTTGCAAACTTGGAGAAAGTGGCACCTGAGTTGCTTTGTAAGTTAGAGAAGATCTTTCCACCCGGCTTCTTCTTATCGATGCAGCATTTGATTGTGCACCTCCCGTATGAGGCACGTATGGGGGGGCCCGTGCAAGCCCGTTGGTGCTATCCAATCGAGAGATGTCTGAAGGCCGTTCACAAAAAATGTAGAAATAAAGCCAAAATTGAGGCTTCCATTGCAGAGGCTTCCATTCTGGAGGAGGTGACAAACTTCACACAAGCTATGCTACATGCAGAACCTTCCTAGCGTGCATAATCCACTCCCTCGCTACAATGTTGATGAGAATGAATCCAACCTCAGCCTTTTCCAAGGGCAACTTGGCAGGTCAAGTGGATCGACTAATAAGAGTTTGGAAAATGAAGAGTGGCAAAGAATCATGCTATATGTGTTGCAAAACCTACCCAAGGTGAAACCGTTCATTGAGTAAGTTCTCAAAGAACTTGTTTCAATACGCCGTCACTATTTAGCATTCAACTGATTCTTTCTCGTTTGCACAGGGAATTTATTCGTGTATCCTAGCATCAACCAAGGGGTCCTACCCCACGGCAAACCGATACCCTTCTTTCATAGGGTCCGGGAGCACAGAGGCCCAATTTCATTTCCTAGTTCAAAACGAAGGTATTGTCCAATTTACCTCATACCTAGTCTGAGATTCTGAGTTTCATGTACTTAGTCCGGCAATCTTTCATTCTTGCGCTTGCAGGCCCAAACTGATGCAACTATGAGTGAGGAGTTGAGACAGGTTGCAAATGACTTCGATAATAAGGTGAAAGCTTATTCATGTTATGATGTGAATGGATATCGCTTTCACACGGCAAGCTATGAGCGAGCTCGGCCCCATCAAAAGACCACAAACACCAGAGTTTGTACTCCCGGCACTGATGGCCTCGAGTATCATGGCATAATTGAAGAAATCTATGAGCTTTCATTTTATGGTTCAAAACCTCTTCGTCTCGTCATGTTTAAATGCCACTAGTTCAATCCTTGACTAACGAAACGGAGCCCTAATATTGGTCAAATCGAGATTCGACATGATTTCATCTATCAAGAAAAAGATGTTTTTATTGTGGCGGATCAGGCCGTGCAGGTTTATTATTTGCCATATGCGTGCCAAGGCAACAAGGCTCTTAAGGGTTGGTCTATTGTGCACCAAGTATCGCCACATGGTAGACCACATATCCCAAACGAAGAAGATTACAACTTCAACCCAAACACATATGATGGGGAGTTCTATCAAGAAGATGGGCTACAAGGGAGGTTGGTGATAGACTTAACCGAGGCAATCGGAATGGAAGTAAACAATGAAAGGGTTGATGACGAGGAAGAAGGAGATGAGGTGCAAAATGCCAACGACATAGAAATGCTTGAGCGATTACATTTAGACGATGACGATGAAGGCAACATTGAACCTTCGGACAGACTTGTTTATTTGGACAATGTGGACAGTGATGACGAGACATATGATCTAGATAATCACAATAATGATGATTACTTCTAATACATGTAATACTATGCTATTTTGTAATCATGTTTTGTTTAGTTACTTAGCATCTATTTCTACTACATGTAATAATATGTTTTGTTTATTTCTTTTTAATTGCAGGTGATTGAACAAAGATGGCAGGTGGTAGTGGGCCAAGGAACATGAACTCGAGGTACCAGAGGGCACATGAAGAAAGGCCACGCGATGCAGATGCGGATGTAGAAGAGGGGTCATCAGGAGCAGCGGTAGCAGGAGGGGCCGGCCTCCTCTAGTCTTGCAGCGTGATGTGCCGGAGGAGGACCGCCATACCTCAGACGACGACCAGGTTCAGGCGACGAATGACGAGGGAGAGGCACATGAGGGCGGCAAGGCTGGAGGCAGTTCCACTGCCTCTGCTATGGCCAGGGTCTACTTGCGAGGTCCCTCAAAACTCCCTAGGCCTCCACTTCCTCCGCTACGCCCAGTGATCCGCCCCTAGGGGGACATGTAACTAACTTTGTCACAGCTACTTCGTATAACCTGTTAAAATTTATCAAAGAAACTAATAATGTTTGTTAATGACTTGTGCATGCATTGGGAGGTTGTGTCGCTTGGTGACTCACGCAACCCTAACCACATCTTGGGGCTTGGGAGGTAGGCACTACTACCCCGGCATTATCACACACAAGGGGTCTGTGGGGCCGGCCAAATCATGGGACCACTACAAATCTGCCCCCGACGCAGATTATGGAGACAAGCAGGAGCGGGTCAGGAGAGAGTTCTAGGTAAGTCTCGCTATATATATATATATATATATATATATATAATGAATTGATACATTGTGCATGTCTGTCTACAGACTTTTTTCAGGTGTGAAGAGGGATAGGAGGAGAGGGCAGAGAAGGTGATGGTGAAAAGTGCCAGGAAACGAATCACCGACATGCACTACGAGGAGTGCCTCACTTGCATCATCAAGTACTACGCCAAGCAACTTGGTTAGAAGATCAACAAGACACAGGCAAGACAGGCGCCGATGACCTAGGAATAGTTCCTTGAGGTAACTAAAGAAGAATAATACTGATTCGTTTTGAGGTTAAGTACCTTTAATTTGGTCTTCTTACATCTCAAATTCTTTATGACATGTAGATGATTCCATGGTGGTGCGAGTCATATTGGGACTACTAGGAGATGATCGTGGACAGGTGGTTCACAGAGGGTTATATCTAGGAACACGAAGCCCACCAGGAGCGGCGTATGCAGGCGACAGGCCCCACACACCATCAAGGCAGCCGTAGTCTCGGCGCGTACAAGCAAGCATGGGTACATGAATTTATTTTTTAGTACTTTGACGCTCTATTCTGCATGTTTCTTCTAATCATCGTGTTCTCTTTCTTGCAGTCGGTGTCGCATGGTGGCCAGCCTTTGTCCATGTTCATGGCGTATGGACTGGCTCGCAAGGAAAAGGCGACTTCCGATGTCACATTCAGCCCGGATGACCCACCCAAGTCGTACAGCAACCCGAACGCCTACACCCGCATCAGCTCCTATGCGTCTGAGGCAAGGTTAGTCCAGGGGGCAGACTAGGATCCGAGCACCGACGATATTAATGGGACGACTGTCGTGAGGATCGGACATGGCAAGAAGCATGGGCGGTACTGGCTTGGTGATGGCACCCTCGAGTCTAGCTCTGTTCCCTCTCTCTGTCAGATCCGAGCAAGTACCCCGAGCGGAGGCCCGGCCATACGCCAACGGCCATCCCCTTCACAGCAGCGGGTCGACGCACTCAAGGTTAGTCCCGTTTAACTCTTCGTATATTGATCTTTACATAACTTAGTTACCTTTGCATTACTAAAACATTCGATTGAAATGTTGCATGCCGAGAATGAGAGGATGACTCAGGAGCGGCGGGACCTGGCGGCGAGGACCGAGGTGGCCGAGCGAGAAAGACAAGCGGAGCGAGCCAAGCGGGAAAGACAGGCCAAGCAGCTGGCGGAGATTACAGTGTTCCTGCAACACTTTGGGCAAGTGAACGGTGTACCTGTGCCGATGTTCGCTCTAGCGCTGCCGCTAGTTATAGCTAGTCCAGTGAGTATGAATCCATATTGCTTCGACTAGTGCTTTAATTAGATGACCCACTCTAACAGATGAAATCTCTTGTCCTTTATGCAGCCTCTGTCGGCGGGTTCAAATCACCATCTTAGGTGCAAGCAGGCGACGACGGTGCTTTTTCTTCACCAGGCACTCAATTTTCTTTCCCACTTGTAGTTTGTTTCTCTTTTTCACTGCTTGATGGACATGTGATGCACCGTGAACGACTATCGACTTGTTACGATGGATATTGGACCTATTATGTTTGCGATGTCGTATATGTGAGATATTGTGTGCTCGCGATGTGATATATATGTGGTTTTGAGTTTGTGATGAGATGGATGTGATATATATGTGCTATATTGTGTTTGTGATGTCACATGTTTGATATATATATCTCTTATATGCAGTGTTTGTGAATATAGAATAAAAAAATAAAAAAAAATGAATTTTAGCCTCTTTGCCTAGTGCCCTGGCCCTGGGACTCGGTTCCCAGCTTTGATTTTTTTTAAAAAAAATTCTTTGCCAAGTGCCACCCTGAGTGGGCACTTGGCAAAGAAATTACGAAAAAAATTTAAAAACTCTTTGCCGAGTGTCAACCTGACGCGGCACTCGGCAAAGAAATTATAAAAAGATAAAAAAAAATCTTTGCCGAGTGCTGAGCCGACAAGGCACTCGACAAAGAAATTTTGAAAAAAAAATAAAAAAAATCTTTGTCGAGTGCCTCTGACGTGGCACTCGGCAAAGCATGTGCTGACGGAGCCGGCGCCGTCACGGCCACTTTTCTTTGTCAAGTGCCGAGATTGCCCTCGACAAAGTCTTTGTCGAGTGCCCGATAAAAGGCACTCGGCAAAGAAGTCTTTGCCGACGCATTTTTTGCCGGAGGCTCTTTGCCGAGTGCTGCACTCAGCAAATACTTTTGCCGAGTGCAATAAAGCCTTTGCCGAGTGCATTAGGCACTCGGCAAATTACTGGAATCCAGTAGTGATACAAGATATGGGCCTTGTGTGGTGTTTTTTTTCATCAGTTGTGTGGTGTTTGGTTAGGAAACTATGAAATGTTCATGAAAAACAACGATTGGAATGATTCATATATCTATTTATGCTTGCATAAAATTATAAGCTACAGTATATTTTAATATGACTATAACATCTTTAATATAAGTTAATACTGGCAATAATATGCAATTGTCCTATTAATCTAGTATCAAATTTAGAATAATTTTTTTATTTTTTCTCCCATTACAAAGCACAAAAATATTTACTTGTAAATATGTCATAATTTAATTTCTTAATACCCATATGTTGTTGCAGTTAAATATAATTCGTGATTTCCTTTGTAGATCCATAAAAATTTGCAATTCTAATATCCGATCAAAATTAGAAAGAAGTTAGTTGTTGACATGTCAAAACTCACAACTTGTTTGTCTGCTGATAATTACGGTGTGAGTTCTCTCTCGATTTTTCACATGATCGCCCTCGTTGTAGATTGTACTAGACGGAATGAGATAACAAATTGCTCAAGCTTTCAGTTTACATTTTGATTAGTTGGACCATGGATGAACCAGATTATAATAAGTTTTGTCTTTAATGAAAAATTAAAATTACATAATTTTGTTGGTGAAACTATAATCTGTTTTTTAAGAAAGAAGAGGAGGGTTCAAAGGTCCATGATATTATATTTATTATTATTTGTTTTTGGCATTTATAAGAAAAACACAAAAAAAAGAAAACATAGAACCGGAAGGTGGTGGGTGCAGATAAAAACAACAAAACAGAAAAATTAGAACGAGAGCTGAGTCGTACGCTGGCAGGAAACCAAACCGGACCCCGAACAGGAACCAGACACTAATTAAAAAAGGAACAGGAACCAAACACAAAGAACGAATCAGAATGATCGGACAAGAACTAATAATAAGAGAAAATTAGAGGCAATGCAAGGAACGGACTAGAAGTCCAGAACGCCGCAAACGGACCAAACACGAGAAAGTAAAAGAAAAATGATTTCTACTCTTAGTTCGTAACTTCGTATAGATATGCGGCGGTCTTAGTTTCCAAAACAAACTTAAAAAAATCTGATTGGAACATTTTGTATTTGGATTAGGATTCCTATTTATATTCTAATTATTTTTCAAGATATCATACATATGTCATATCTATATATAAAATGTGAGAGTAGGTTGCAGTTGGAGAGAGACAATTTTCAAGTTGGGGATGATGGATGAAAAAAAATGACCGAAAATTTTGTTTCTTTATTATTACTAGTAAATATGTCCGTGCGTTGCAACGGGAGAAACAAAAACACTAATTCTAACAATTCATAATTATATAGATTTCTTTTGTCAAAATATGATAATGAATTATCAAAACTGATTTTATTATGTCGCAAAGGCTATAATCCTGAATAAAACCACAGGACACATTGTTGTTGTTTCTTCGCAAAAATACGTGGAACCACCTGTAGATGTGCTCTAAATATTTAGATCCCGTTTGTATAGCTCTCACGCTGAAACATGTTTTTTTAGCTTTGGCTCCACGAACAGCTCCATAAGTGAAGTTAAACCTGTTTGTTGAAACGTTTAGTAAAACAGTCCCTTCTGATAAAAAACAAAATGTCGATAATGTTTTTCTCTTCCTTTTTTTAATTTCTGCTTACTTTTAGAGGCCTCTTTAGAATGTAAGAATTCAACAACGCAGGAATAGAAAAAAATACAAGAATATGATAGGAATATATGAAGAAAACAGAGGATTGAAAATTTTGTATGAACCAGTCTTTGATGACCATAGGAAAATATAGGAAAGAATAGTATGTCTTAAAAAATTAGACAATAATCAATATTTAGTATGTCTTAAAAAATTAGACAATAATCAATATTTAATCTCTAAAGAACCGTACAATATCATTTTTTAATAAATAACAATCTTATATTATTATATATATTAAAAGAAAGTCTCTTTCGCTAGTGCCCTATAGTCCCGTCTCCTCATCTCCTGCTCGTCCCGCATCTGACCAGTGCCGTGTAGCCGTTTTCTCTCATCTCATGCTCGTCCTGCAGATGCGCCCCTAGGTGTTCGAAGTTCGTCGAGGTGGATTGTCATGGTTGTGCGCCGCGTGAAGCTAGCAGGGGCGGATTCTCGAGCTCTCTCCCAGCTCTCCGCCACCGGAGGAGATGGAGCCGTATGGGGCTGGCAGTGATGCCAGCCCGGTGGACTCGAGCTCTCTCGTGGTTCGCTGCCGTCGGAGGAGACGCAACCGCGTGAGGCCTGCACACCTCCACGGACCACGGCTCCATATGCCTTGCCTTCGCCACGCTGCTGCACTGCCAAGATCCGGTGAGAAGAGCTCTCTCGTCAGAGGCGGAGTCCCTTGTGGTCTCGCGAGTCGACCCTAGCAATTCTCGAGCTGCCTCCGACAAGGGCGAGGAGTTCGGCGGCTAGAGACGGTCCCTGCGGGTGGAACGAAACCGAGGCAGAGAGGCGGATATAGCCTAGCTCATCTCTCCTTGGCATAGGGGCGTGACTCCGACGGGCTTCTTCTTGGGTCGAGACGTCGTGTGGTGCGGCAAGATTGAAGTAACCGTGGGCGTGATCTGCTCCGCAGGGTATTTTTATTTATTGGTGAGTCGTTGTTTATGTTCTTCTAGGAGTTTGAGTTCCTGTCATGACATTCTTTGATCCCGTGGAGATTTGGGGAGACGGGAGAGGGCGGACTTTATGGTTTGGGGAGGCAGAAAGCAAGCGAGGCCTGCAGCTGCTCGTGGCTCGTGTCCTATTTGGTTTGGCACATTGAGTCCATCTTGAGATCAAGGAAAAAAAAAGAGACACGGAGAGAGCGGGTAATGCGGACAGAACACATGTAATTATTTGTTTATGCTTTTGTATTTTCTTTGGATTTTAGAGATGCAAATCATCATGCCTCTTTGCAACCATCATGAGATTTTGAAGCAACTTGAGCAAGTTGGGTTCGTTTTACGACACATGGTGTCTTAGTTTTTAAAACAAACACAAAAGGAATCCGATCGGAACATCTTGTATTTGGATATAGATTAAGATTCCTAGTTATATTCAGGTTATTTGAAGATGTCATATATATGTCCAAGATATATAATACGAGAGCTATAGATAGATGTGAAGAGGGACAATTTCCACATTTACGGAGTTAGTTAGGGGGAGGTGGACGAAAAAATGGATGAACAAAAAAAAATAGCCTGAAATTTTGCCTTTTTATTATTATAAAGTATATAGAGAGAGAGAGTAGATATAGACTACATCAACAAATTAGCAATGCAAAGAGTAGGTTGCAGTTACCACGTGGCAAGCATGGTGAACCATCTAAAAACCAATCCAAAGAGTCGGTTGCAGTTATTATTTGTTGGGAAATTTTACAATGGTTGGGGAGGCATCAGGAAGCGTTGGCCGTGTCTATGATTGGTGGGCCCAAATGAGGAGAGGCGTTGAGAGGCGTCAATGAGGGAGGCATCAGGAGGCGTTGGCCGTGTATATGGTCGGTGGGCCCATATGCGTCGTAACGCCTCTCAACGCCTCCCAAGTTGAGAGAATTAGGAATTCAAATAAAAGAGTGGTAATTGCTTTTTCATGATTATTTTTTTAATAAAGGGTAAAACGGTAAATCCACAATTGTAAAAGATATTGTTTTGGGTAGTATAGTTGGGATGTATGATTCAAGTAATATAATTAGATGGATATTTTCTGCCTAGGGTTTATTGTTATCACCGCCGTCCACTTGCTGCCGTCGATCTGACCATCGCCATCGTCTCCGACGGCGTTCGCGCTCCCGTTCGCCGAGGTGCGTAGGGTTTATTGTTCTCGCCGCCATCCACTTGCTGTCGTAGATCCAACCGCCGCCATCCACTTGCTACCGTAGATCCAACCGCCGCCATCGTCTCCGACGACGTTCGCGCTCCCGTTCGCCGAGGCAGTAGCCGTCCCCGCTGCCGAGAGGGTGTGGGGGCGGCGAGGTGCGCGTGTCTGCTCCGGCTCGGCCATGGCGGCCATGGTGGGGTGTAGTCCATGGTGCGCTATGAGGGCCCCACTACTAGGAGGGTGTGGGCGGCGAGGTGGCGCGCGTCCGCTCCGGCTCAGCAACGGCGGCCATGGCGGGGCACGGTCCATGGTGCGCTACGAGGGCGGGTATGCGGTGGACACGGTGTTCGATTGCAGCAAGCTGGGGATCGGGCCGCACGCCGTTGAAATCACACCCGCCGGCGACCTACTGTGCTCGACTCCATCAACAACATCTACGGGGCCCAGCTGCCGCTCTCACCATGTGAGCACGCCCTGCACTTTTTTATTTCTTGCCCTTTTCATTTCTTTCAGGTTTAGGACTGTTGGACAGGATGACATGAGCAGTACAGAAGATGGGAGGAAAGAGCAAGAGCTGACCAAATTACAAATAGAATTTTAAAGATGCAATACACTAGATTACTTGTCCACATGATATAATTACCAATTAACACAAATTAGGTTATCAGTAATTTTCCTATTTACAAAGGTGTGGTAAAGCTGTGTTCAGAGACAGAGAACATAGTGAAATGACCATTTTTGTACTAAGTAAGGATTGTTAAGGTTGTTGTATGATAGTACCAAATTCTATGTTATATCTGGTGCCTTTTGTGTTTATTGCATTTTAATACAAGCAAACTTCCTTTGGATTTTCCTTTTCACTGAAAGCTGACAGTTGGAAAGTATCAGTTGGCATACTAAAATATGTCATGTTCATTACTTTTTAGAATGGAAGTAGGTATACTGCACCTGTTCATTGCCAATTGAAGCCTCTCTTTGTTTCCCTTTCTCCTTTCTCCGTTCTCCGTTAGTTGCCTCTAACCACCGCTAGCAGTGAGCATGCAGTGAGACTAGTGGATAACAAAAGCAACCTTCAAAGCAGATTATTAGGAGTGTGAAGGATGTTTTGCTTCTCTTTGGTATTTAACTCATCCATGTAGCATGTATTTTGATCTTTATTTATCATTAAGTTTTATTTACCTGAAGTCTTGAACTAACAATTAATTTTGCTGCCAACAAAGTTTTGATCTGAATTGATGCCCCTGTTGTCTCCTTAAAATCTATGCATCCATACTTGACTAGAGCACATTCAGAGTAATAGATATATGAACAGTGACATCTTATTGATCCCTAAACTTAGCTCTAAACTTTATTTGAACTTAGTTCTGAACAAGATTACTCTGTTCTTAGCTCTGTTTTTATTAAGCTTCTTGTGAATTGTGTATATGATAAATTGAGCTGCTCTCTAAACATTATGGTGATGGACAATATAATCTTTGCTGAGAAAAAGCAGTTGTGTATGTGATAATGTGTACCTGACCAAAAATAGTAGTTCAGATAAAAAGCCTGTATTCCCACTAGATAAACAACATGTTGCCTCTTATCTGTTTTTGTTCAGACAGTAGTAGTTGCCTCTGCTGCCATTATGAACACGATAAAGATGAAAAAAAATCTCAATTTTACATGTTCAAGTTGACTTATCAAGATTCATATTTTTTTAGTACTCTGCTGACATGTTAACTAATATCTGCTAGAGTGCCTTCTTGGTTGTGCACTAAAATCATTTCTGATAAAGGAACAGGAGAAGGAAGTTAGCTTTTAAGGTCGTTGTCCGAATTGCTGTTGACCTTGCCAGGGGGTTAGTATTTTACTGGATCGTCCACAGTCTCGCTGAATCTTTGGCGTACTGTTTCTTACTTGATAAAATATTTTCTGTATTGACTTTGAAATATTAATGTACTTTAATAAATATTAAGCAATAATAAGATGGATTAATTAAGAGCTATAAAAGAATAGCTTCACATAATAAATATAGTGAAGCAAATGGCATTAATGAAAAATAAGCCCAAGGTTAATTAATTAATAAAATGCGGTGAATATGGTAAAAGAGATATATTTTGATGGATATCCATTGGTCTCTCATATGAATTGAAGCTTGGTCATATAATGCAATACAGAATTTGGGTCTCATAATAAATGAAATGGCAAGCATGTGTGTTAAGTGAAGATGTGAAATAGGTTATTGCATACGGGATGGTCTCACTACATGACCATTGCTAGTGCAGATTCAAGCAAAAGATAACAATGCGAATAAAATGGTTCTCAATGACAAGATGTGACTTCATGACTTGATAAAGTGAAGATAGCAAGAAATGGGATTCGAGGGACTAAGCGAAGGTGAAAGGCAAGCGACAGCTTGAAGACCGAGGGACCATGGCTAAGGTGAAGAAGAGAGTATTTGTATTGAGGGCCTATTTGGTATAGCTTATAAGCTGCTTATGGCCAAAATAAGCTAAAATCAACAGCCAAACGGTATGCTTTTTTGCAGCTTATTCTGGTCGCACTTATTCTCACTGCTCTCGTTTATACTAACAAGCAGAAGCTAGATTAGACTAACTTATTTTGACCACCGCTTTTACTCTATTTGTGCAACTTATCTGAGAAACACGTCCTAGATAACCTGTACCAAATAGGGTATGAGTCGAGGTACTAGTCAAGCTATGCAAAGTCATGTTGACGTGAAGGATCAAATCATTACTGAATTATTTGGAAATATGACTTTTTGATGAAAAGTGTAGTCTTGATCAAATGGTTTGAGAATCCACGTTCATAGTTCAATGTGGTTTAGCTTAAGGCAACGAAGGTGTTCAAAGCCCTCAAATGATGAAAATTGAGAAAGCGACAATATTTGAAGAATGTCAAGCTCAAGTGGTACAAATTGTGTATCTTTAATTTTTGAGTGGTAGTTTGAATAGGTAATGATTAGTTCTGAGTTAGCCTGCACATGCAGGTGTCCCAAACTAAGGGCTTGTTTAGTTGGCATGGGTACCCAAAAAGGGAACCCAAAAAGTGCTACAGTACCTGTCACATCAAATCTTGCGGCACATGTATGGAGTACTAAATGTAGATGAAAGAAAAAACTAATTACGCAGTTTAGTTGTAAATCACGAGACAAATCTTTTGAGCCTAATTAGTCCATGATTGGACATAAATTACCAAATAAAACGAAAAGTGCTACAGTAGCCGAACCCAAACTTTTTCACCAACTAAACAACCCCTAATAGTTTTTGCGGGAGAGCTATTTATACCTCTTTCCACTGACCTTGGAAGGTTGTTGATGCATTGTTGAGTTGTCTAACGTCAGGAAAATTTTAGAGACAACTCTCAAACATTATGTCGAGCAAACATTAATCAGTATGGCACCCGCATACGTCGATTAATTACTACTCTAGATTTTTCAAATTATGAGTACTTTACGAAGCTCTCTTTTTTCTCGAGAAAAAAACTACTCCGAGGGAGCAGTATCCAATTCTGTGAGCTCATTCTGACCCACGTGCGGTGTCTATTCGCTCCGTACGAGCGCAGTACTGTATTGCACCCATCAGAGCGCATTTTGTGCTGGGTTTGGCGTGCCAACGAGCAACGAACCCTTGATGAGTCACCCATGGGCCCAGGAGGCTAGACCCTGGACGGTTGCGGCGCGCGGCAAACTCGCCAGCCAGCGCGCGTGTGACAAGGGAAGACACGAGCCCTATGTACAGCTCTGCACATGCACGCACGGGCCATACCATTTCCCTCCTGCGCACCAACCTTTATTACCTCCTGCCTTTGTGCCTTTGGAAATTGGAATAAACCGTGCTCTTCCAAGCTGCATATTCTCCAACCGTAAAATTGGAAACTTATCGTTACTTCTACCTATTACTGGAGTAACTTGATGCTTCAATATTTATGTTATTCTCCCTCTGTCCTTTTAGGAAGGAGGGAGCATATGGTAAAATATATCCTTATTAAAATTATATTGGTGGTTTGAAGATGTCATACATATGTGGCGAACAATTTAGTAATAGATGTCATCCTTAATAGATCCGCAAGGAGGGAGTCATATGTGGTTTGAAGATGTCATCCTTATTAAAATTATATTTTAACTTCAGTGTGGCGAACAATTTGGTAATAGATTTGAAGCCAAGATGACTCGAAAGATTGGGTTTTTTTTTGTTGACAAGGAAAAGATCGGGCGTTGAAGCCTCAAAAAGGGATAGCGGTTGAAAACTACTCCTGACACATTGTGTGGTTTCAATTCGGCTTACTCCGTACTCCTCACTTACAGTACTACGGAAAACACCCAACACCCAAACCAGTAAACCACCTACAGGGAGACACACAGTGCCAGTGAGCCAGTCTCGCTCACCAACCGGCGTTTTTCCCCTCCTTGCGGATCGCGGAGTTTGTGCATCTGATCCATAGGTTGAGCGTGCGTTAGCAAAGATCATATCCTTGCCAAATGCTAGTCCTATCCATTCTCTAGCTCGCGATGCGGTCCTAGCCTGCAGCAGGTCTGGTCGTTAGTCTGCATCAGCCTGCCAGTTTGGCAGGCTGCTGGAGCGTGGCAGTCAGTCACGCCTCACTCATCACACTCACCGTGCTGTCCTGTCCTGTCCAGCCCTTCATTTGATCGTGAAATCCTAGCGGCGAATGCCATCCGCTCGCTAAGCCCCGGCCCTGATATTTTTGCTTGGCCTGTAACAAGCGTCGGTGCGCGCTGCATCTAGATCCTTCAGCTCCCTGCATGCATGCTGCTCAAGAAATTCTCTCAACTGCAGAACTGCTGCACTCACCTTACGTTGCGTAATACTCCGTACTAGTACTAGGTCACAAATTCGTCACAGCACCATCACACCGAAGAAAAATTTCTCTTCCTTTTGTTTGGATGCAGAAATGACAATGACTAGCTAGTAGCTACTCTAATCTCCAGTCAAGTGTGCTTGGCGTTTCAGCCTGGAGATAGTAAGTTTTTACAGATGCTACAAGGGTTTGCTGAGGTAGGCGATGATGAGATGCTACTTTAATTTTGTCGCCAGTGATAAGTGGATGTCATTATTATATATAACCCTCTATAGGTTTGCCAATTTGGTGCCGTCCTGGTGGAAGCAGATGCCACGCGAATATGCGTTCCGACCGCCATCCATGGCGCCCCATAGCCTGCGTTAACTTCAGATCGCGCCAAACGGTTAAGACAATTCACCTGGTTATGTATCTTGTCATGCATATTCCATATAGATACAGTAGTGTAGCTACTAGTGGTTTTTTCTCGAATACGTAAAAGATTTGCGAATTATTGTAATTAAGGTAGAATAGTTTAATACAAACGACGCGCTGCTGACAAGCGCCCTAGTAGGTCTACAGGATATATTACAGCTAGAGGTTGGATCATCATATCTTACAGATTCAAGTTTTGACATTACACAAGAGGTAGACAACCAAGATGTGGACGGCAATGCAACTAAGATGTCATGATCTATCCATATCTTAGTAATATGCACAATGTCTTGTATACATGAATGATGCAATGTAAAGGGCAGTCTAATCAATATTACATTACATGCAGGTGAAAGAGAGTTTACCCAACTTGTATGTATTTCAATCCGTTCGTGCAACGAATCAAAGGGTAGATCAACGTGCTTGACGACTGCGCCTAATATGGCCAAACAAGTCTTGAGTTTTTCCCTATTGTCTTGATTTCCAAGGCCAGGCCAGCAGGGAAGAGCCTAGCCCTAGCTAGCTAGTGGATAAGGATGGACAGTCAGCATGCAAGAAATATCGTCAGATCTGTTGGGTCTGGTTTTTTTTTCCCAAAGAGAAGGTAGAAAATAAGGACCAATGCTTGCTGCTTGGTGAAGGGGACCAATCTGTCTGGTTGTTGTGCACTACCTAAGGCACTCGATCAAGCATGTTGTCTTAATCACTCAAACAAAAACCATTTATTGCATTGCGTTCCATAAACTAGTAGTACTACTACACTGTTAGCTAGCTAGACAGTACTACAACACTACTTCCTTTCCTTGGTGGTGGTTCAGATCTACCATCCGCTCACCAACAGAAAGAGATGTACCATCTTGCTTTCACCAAATTATTATTAGTTAACTCTTCTAAACCTATCAAGGACTGTGCTTGTATTGTATATATATCATATGGCCTGAATTAGCAGAAATTGAGCTCTCAGTTAACTGGTCCTTTGCCTTTAATTTGGGACCATATGTGAGGCTAGCCCTTCAGTGGTGCTGCATTGTGGCATCCGGCGGAACACACTTTGGGAGGCAAGATAACTGCATGGGGGTACTATACGTCCTAACTGGTCCACTCTCACTCCTATACTGAGACCCTCTTGCTTGTGCAGCTCCCTCCTTTTTAGATCTAGATGCCAATTAGTTGGTGGTTTAGGAGCAATACAATGCGGGTTTCTGTTAGATGCAAGTAAGCTATAGTTCAATCATGAATTAACGGTGGTCCCCTAGCTTTACGGCGCAAGATATTTTACTCAATCGGTTCCTTGAAATTAAAGTAATCCTCTTCGAATCATTTGATTGGAAAATGAAATATGCAATGGATTTGCACATGAATGCGAAGCAAAAATCTAGTTCATGGCAGAGAGAGACAAGAAGAAAAAGAGGGACAGTTTTTACATGACGGACACAGTTAATATATGTGGTTGAAACAACACTTTGTTGTTGACAGCGTTGGGTAATTTGGATCACGCAGAAGAATTAAATGTTTAGTACTGGCCGAACAAAAAACGTTTTTGTAGCGGTTTTAGGCTCAATTGCAGCGCCACATTACTGATGATTGAAAAGAATGGTCGGATAAACAGTGCCAACTTTTATATTCAAGAACCATGTATAGTTCATGGCATCCCATGAATGGTCTTTTATATTTCATATTGTTCAATAATGTTGAACACTTTTTATTTTGATCTTAAGTCATGTTTGCAATAATCGTTATTGGATGCCTCTTCAAAGGTATGGAGACTGGAGCCGGAATGTTTTTCATTATCTAAAAAAAAATGGTGTTATAGCCTAGGTCAGTTCCCCTCCTCTCTCCCTACCAGTGACCTCGCCATCCGCCAAATGAGTGCAGACCTAGCCCTTCACAGATTTAGTTTTTTTGTTGGTTCTTATTTAACCTAGGGTTGGTTTTCGAGCAACATCAATGAAATGAGATGGTGACAGCGATGGTGCATTAGAATAAGGTCTCTCGCTACCTCGATGATGTTCGTTTTGGCACTGATGAAGGGCCAATGAGAGTATAGTGTGTCAGATCTATTGGTTTTTTTTTCGAATCTTGGCAGTTGGTATGCATGTTTATTATTAGGATAAGCAGTTGATTGGCCTAATGATTTTGACATATTCCTTTCGTCTGTTCTATGGCAAGGTTTGGTTTCTCGAATGCTCTGATCTAGTGGTGAACGATTGTAAGTCTATGTTTTTTGGGTGGTTCCTTCAGCCGATGTTCTTTCAGCGAGTACTAGATCACGGACACATTTCCCCCATTACTTTTCCTAGCCCCACTTATATATAGTGGTACAAATTCTTCTATACGACTTACGCATCATGTTGGCTCTTAAAACCAAACTCTATTGGGATCATATAAATGGCTATCTCTATGCCTCTGTAGTCTATACCCTCACCCATGCCACGTGCCGCGTATCCCTATGAAAACCGCTACCCTTGTAGCCTCATGCCACATGCCGCGTATATGATTATTCAAATTTGAGCTGAACCATAAAAAAGTTATGGCCGGCCTATATAAAGCAGACGCAACATGTCACATGTATGTGCCATATGTTTGCTTGTAACTATTGTTACATAACATGGATATCTCATTATTTTTTTATAAAGGCACTCAAAAGAGTGCCTCACATCTGATATATCTTGAAGAAAACAAATGTTAGTATAAAAAGATGGATAATAAGACACAAAATGGTCTTTGAAAAATAAGAGTACATCAAAGACCAAACTAGCCGTCTTCGTCCTTTGATCGTCCCCTGCCTTCCGGAGCTTGAAGATTGCATTAAAAGATAGCAAAGAAAAGGTACACTTGTAGACACCCTCGCCAAATAGGGTTTTGAAGACAGCAAAAGCCACTCGCAACTAATAACGAGATCTAGTATCCACTGAAAGAGCATCGGCTGGAGGAACCCTCCAAAAGAACGTAGGTATACAATCCTTTACCATAAGAACTGAGTGTTGGAGATGTCAGATTTTGTTGTAGAATAGACCAAAAGAAGGGTTGAGATCGCCGCATTGAAAGCCAAAGCCAACCAAATTGCTTCCTCTCATAAGGGCACCAAATTAATGACAAGATCTGAAGAAGATTAATAGATCTGACAAACCAAACTCTCACTGGCCCTTCATCGAATCTAGACCAAACGTCGTTGATCGAGGTAGGGAGAGGTCGGAGTGACCTTATTCCAAAGTACGATCATCGCCACCATCTCATCGATGACACTAGAAACCAAATCCTAGATCAACAAAGAGAAGAAAACCTAACTAAAACCAAGAAGGAGAAGGGATTGGTCCCCACTCCTCTGTCCACTAGTGAGGTTACCCATTAGGAGAGAGAGGAGGAGGACCGAGGAGTCAGCGTGGGGGAGGACGGCGGTGGCGGCGGTTGGGATATCATGCTACCAGAAGCATGCACACCTCTCGGATATCATTGTTTTAGCTAGTAAACAAATAGGACCGGGTGTTTTTTCTAACCCTTGTCTCCTAATTAACCATGGACCCTTATTGCGCCGAGTTTGTTGACCATAAGACAAAATTTGTACTACCACCATTCATTAACTTTAAACGCATAAGCTGGAGTGAATCTTTTGATGATGTTGAAGAAATGACAATAGTGGGAGTCATTATCACCTGAATTGTTAGTGATGTTACTATTTTAGTTAACAAAGCAAATAATGGATGCTTTTATAGCAAAGACTCATTCGCTTCTGCGATCGGGACGGATCAAATATTGGAACAACTTAGCTGCTAAACACTATCTACGCCGACTGAATCCTAATATAAGAAAAATTATCTAAGTAGCACTTTCCAATAAAAAGAATGTATAATTGAGGTTATTCGTATACCGGATTGATAATTATCCTGTGGAATTAGGGTTATGCATTAGAACCCTAAACCTTACCTAAAGCTTGAGGGTGAAAAGGAGCAGGCAAAGCTAAACATCATTGAGCCCGTTTGTGGTTTCCAGAGGTGAAGATTATACACTGGGTCGTCCCAAAGAGTCCTAAGAGGATGGGGGCATATATATCTAGCAGTAATGATTTTCTGAAAGAAACAGAAAACTGTCAGGCGGCAAGCATGACAAATGACTTCAGCATGGATAGGGATGTACACATTTATGTGTGTTGTGCAAACATACACGGTAATTAACATATTGTTCCATCCTTTTCCCAAAGACGACATGTAATGATGCATCACAAAGTAAAAAAAATACTAAATTGGTAGTAGATTTATATAGCATGGTTGGAGTGTTTGCAACATGACATTTCACTACCAAACATAAGGTAGCTATGATAAAAATTTTAGTTCACCATATATGCACTTAGGATCTACAGTTGGATCGGAGTGTTTTTTATGGCAGTGTGTGATTTTTTTCCTAACACATTTACCAAACGATTAGTAGTTATTACCTTCTTTTGGTAATGTGACAACTCACAGTTGGTGCTACATCAACATCAAGGACTTCAACTATCATCCAAAAAACAACCATATGGAACCGATGTGGACTGATTTGTAAATAAACTTTTTAGAATAGAAACAAGGATAACACGACATATATATAACCTAGTATATATGCTATGTGTGTGCGCTCTGACCCTCATGCAGACAACTACATTGTGATCTTTTGTTTGGAAGTATTACTACGTACAACCCCCAAATCCAATATAGTGAACGTTCACTCGATTTGGAACCGACGCTTCTCACCCTGCGCTCTTCACTCCGCACGGTGCATGCGAAGGATGGAGCCCGGCTCCCTCCCCTGTGCGCTGACGTCAGTGTTGACGCAAGGTTGAAAAAAAGCAAAACATTTATTTCAAAATGCTATAACTTCTGAATGATGTATCCATTTTTATTTCCATCTGTACCGCTGTGTTCTACGTGACGAAACGAACAAATTAGATCCCACTTGCATATGTTTCGAAGAATTTTATTTTAGTAATAATTTATGTGCATTATCTTATATCATATAATTTATAGCTTATAACTTATAACTTATAACATGTAACTTATAATATATAACTTATTTTAAAAACTTGGAAACTCAAGAGTGATGAAACACAACTTATTTACAAAAATTTATTTAACACAAAGGAACAAATTAACTTATAACTTATGCCAAAATTGCAAACACAAAAGGTATTAACACAAAAAGCAACGAATTAACTTATAACTTTTGTTTTTATGAGATTATGTATGTGCTTCATAATTTGCTCTATACATTTGTTCTATATAGTCTTTTTATGGTGGTATGTTAAATAACAGAGTTATTTATCTGTTCTTTTTGTTTTCATGTGTATGCTACATAACTTAGTTCAATAACTTATTCTACCGAGTTATATATCTAACTTCTCTTTTTATGTGTATGCTACTTAATTTATTTGATTAACTTACTATATAGAGTTATATATCTAACATGTGTTTTTGATGTGTATGCATGCTGGCTAACTTATTTGACTAACTTACTGTTAAGAGTAATGCATCTAACTTGTGTTTTGTAACAGAACCGTCCAAATTATAAGAGCACAAGTATAAAAACAATCACCGAAGTGATCAAATTCTCACACTTGAGCCCATATAACTCCGGTAGTCCAATGAAATCACGAGGGATTTCAAACCAACCAACATACAAGCCAAGATCGTAATGATTCAACATAACAAGTCACATGTTACATCCGTTTCACAAGTAATTCAATATACATCGGAGTTCAACATAGTTATTACAACTTAAGTTCAAAAGTAGCGGAAGCAAAGTAATTTAAAACTAATAACACTCTTATTTCAAATACATGCCAGTACCACAGTCGACTTCCAATAAAAGCATTAGAGATAAGGTAAATAAGAAGGATCATGCCCATGATCACACTCCGCCACTACAGCAGGAGCCAACCAACTCTTGCAGTCGCCATGATACATCACAACCTGCAACAAGTGGGGATAAAACCCTGAGTATAAGAAGGTACTCAGCTAGACTTACCCGTCAGAAACCAGAAATAAGGTGACACCAAGGATCATGCAAGGCTGATATAAAGTGGGCTGGCTTGACAACATTTTGCATAAAAGCTTAATATAGATGATCAATCATTAATGCTTAAGCATCAAGTTAATTATTATTAACCTATCATCTATATTAGAACCTGTACTAGAGCACTCACTTTATTAGGAGCAAACAATATTAACCATAGCAGGTATAAATTGAGGCAACCTTTCCATCATGATCCAATTAACCATCCGTTCAATTTAATGAAATCTACGTTGTCGCTGCTCAAGTCAAGTGCTCACTAACCGAGAGCGACGGCGATTCGAATCGAATTCCTATACAGCTGGAGGGGTATTTCTAACACTCACCGAGTCACGCCTGGCGAGGGCTGCTCAGGTCACCTTTGGTACAGTTCAGGAGTCGCGGGTCCGAATGATGTCGCGACCCCAAGGGCGACATCCTTTCTCTCCTCCAAGAAGCAACCTACCATTCGATTCCCAGCCTGAACTGTATTACTCGGATTCGCGGTCGGAACGACTTATCCGGCCAACTAAGTGTTAGACTGCGTTCAACATGACTCAAGGACGTACAATGAATCGGTCCTTAAACGACTCAGACAGGGATAGATCCACACCCAAGACCTCCATGCCTTGTTGCTTCACTATCGTCATCCCGCCCGGTCTCATTTCATTTTATTAACACATGGTTCCATTCCACGATAGCAAATATAGCCAATCGTGCCATATATGAATATCCCTATATCTCGCAGGTGACAGAAAATCACCTGACTTCTACCGCTTAAAGCAGGGCTAAGCATCTACTCGATCCTAGTCTATGTAGGATTCAAGGATTCATTTATCTGGACAAGGAATGATATAATGCAGCAAGAGTTTCCAACCAACTCCTATCACTTAATGCAACACTACTTATAACATATATAGAATTAATTTGCTTTGAAGATAGGAGGCTTATAATGCTCTGGGGCTTGCCTGGGATCCGACTCAAGTCAGAGTTTGTCAGAAGAAACTCGCTCGGCGAGCATTCCCTCAATCTATCACTTGTCCGGTCCTTCTATCTTCGGGATGGATTCACCAACTCCATCTTTGGGTTTGGATCCACATCACATCCTTCACGTTTTTCAGCTAGCGTACCTAAATGAGGTGCAACAATGCATATGTATGAATACATAGAAATGCAATAACACAACATTCATACCAGCACACCAAGTTCACATGTGCACTAGAGTTAATCAACTTAACTATCACTTAAGCATATCCTTAGAAGATGACCAGCATATCGATCATGACACAAGTCACACAAGATCTCAAGCACACTTAATACTAACAAGGTGTATATCACTCTTAGAAATCAACATAGCAAAGCAAGGTGAAGCAACAACTTAATTTAGAATCTGCCATTTTTCGAAGATCAGAACAGCAGCTGGTTAAATCAAACATAACTGGAGTTCTGTAACTCCAATTGACTTGTAACAAGACATTCTGGAAATCTTATGAAATTATCTATATTTCATTTATAATTATCACAGCATGATTCCAAAGTTTAACATGTCGAATTTACATAAACACAGCAACTGATCTAACAAGACAGAGAGCAAGCAATTCTGTACTCCAACTTTAAACAGATATAACTCCTAAACCACATGGTCAAATACCACCAAATTTTAACAGCAGCTAGATACATAAATTATCTACAACTTTTGTATAAATAAATTTCGCAACAAAACACATTATCATGAAGAACTTTGCTAAGTTCCCAGATCTGTCCAGAAACCTCATTTGCAAGAAATAATTATTAACTTATGTTGCAAACATATAATTAGACAAAACCAACTTTACCAACATGTCACACATGAATAATGAACACCAGAAAACAGAGTGTCAATTACTAAATAAATTCTTTTAATACATTTTCTTAATTTATTTAGATCATTAGGTGGAATTATGACCACATAATAAAGATACTCAATAAATTCTACCAAAATTACAAGGGTCCACAAATGCTCTCAAAAGTCTACTGTCCAAATTTTAATCCATTTGGGCAAGTATAACAACCTCTATGAAAAAGACAAATAGCTATTGCAATAAATCATGTGAGAGCAAGTTAAACCTAAAACTCAATATTTTCTGTGAACACATGGCCATAGAATGAACTAACATCAAAGAGCAGCATTATAATAAGATGATGGAACAACATTTTCTATTTTATCATTTATATATTATTTATAAGCTATTTATTAAGCCATAAACAAGTTAACTCAATAACTTGAGCATACAATAAGCAATGACCATGAAATTTATATCACAGTACATACATAGCATGACAATCCTACCATAAAAATTTCACATCAATTGGAGCAACACAACTCAAGATATAAAGTAACAAGCAATATAATGTAAATTCCTTATTTATCAAGGTCCAAACAAAACTTTAAGAAAACAGTGAACAAGTAGTGTGTTTAATATTTTTCCTAGCAAGTAAAAGTCATCACAAATTTAACAAAACAAGAATCACTATTTTTGGAGTTCTAAAACTCAAGATATGGCTCTGGTCAAGTTTAAAGGCATTTTTAGAGTATTTTTAAAATTTAAATAAAGACATTAGAAAATACCTACAAACATGTAACATATTATGACTCCACTGCATAGATATTTTCTCAAGGTTTCCAAAAAGTCCTCATTTACTATTTTTGGAATTACCTAGCATGAGATATGGATTTTAGAAGATTTCACAAAATTCTGAAATTCAAAAAATGAGATTACCCAAACCCTACTAAACTGCTAGACACACCCGATTCGATACCCAATTTCTGCCATTACTAAAACCGACATGTGGGACCCATGGCTCCATCGGGCCCACTTGTCAAACACACAGGGAGCTAGAGAGAGAGGAACCGGTCTTCTTTTAGACCGGAGAAAACAGAGGACGGCGGCAGTGGCTTGCCGGCCGGCCATCTTCTGGCCGGTGAGGTCGGTGTCAGCGGCAGAGAGGGGCAGCGCGGGCACCACCGTGCCATTCCGCACCCAGGGGTGGCCGAGGAGCAGCGGAAGGCGATCGGCAGCGGCTTGGCCACGTGCGCCGGTGGCCCGTCGGCCGGTGCTCCGGTGGCAGCAAGCTGCGGGGGCGGAGCCGGTGAGGTGAGCAGTCCAGGAGGTGCGGCTTGGTGCTAGAAACTCGAGGGCGCGGTCAATTTGGTAGAGGGAAGTCGGAGATGATGGGTCGACGGCGGCCCTGGGAGTTGGCCGGTCGGCCATGGCGGACAGCGCCCTCCGGTGACAATTGGAGGTGGGGAAAACGGCGTTCAAGCTCGCGGAAAGGTAAAGAAACTCCTGGCGGTGGCGGTTTGGTGCACGGCGGCTGCTAATGGTGGCAAGGACGATGACCGAGCTCGGAGCCCCACTCCGGCGCCCATGGCGGCCGTGGCCACGCCCAGCACACGGGACACTTGGGAGCGACCAAGGGGATGTGAAGCGCGGCCGGGTAAGGAGGAAGCGAGACCGAGGCAGGCGCTCGGGTGGCTCCTCAATGGCCTCGGCTCCCGGCACGCGGCAGCAAGGAGAAACGCATGGCAGCCACGTTCGGGACACCTGTCACCTTTGAGGACTTTCTCCGAACAGGTGGCGGGCGCAGCTCGAGGCATCTTGGAGGCCGTTTTTGGGCTGGATATGGGCCGAATTGGATCTTGGGCTCAAAACAAAATCTGCTCTCCTCCTAAAGCTCTACAACTTTGATTAAGGGTGCTTGGCCATTAGGATATTGGATTAGCAGATAATTAGTACCAAACTTGGTAGTGTCAGCGATTTGACCGCGAAAAGCAAACATCCAAAATTGAAGGTCAACACTAAGTCAAAATGATGCCATACTTTTACATGCTCTTCTCTATAATGTCTACTCCAACTTTTATTAAGGGGTCAAACCAAGTCGCTTAACAAAAACTTGAGAACGCGGGATGCCAATGTCGAAGACACTGAAATCAGGGCTTTAAAATTGTTAAGTGTTGGAAACAGTCCCAAATCTGACTTGTGGGCCCTTTTTGATCATGTTCCACACATTTTCATGACTTGACTCTTAAACAAAGTTTGTTCCTTATAAAATTCTCTACAACTTTGTAAAAGGGTGCACAGTCATGCAAAGCTTGTAGGTCACACTTTTGAAATGGTCAAACAAAAGTGTTCCAGGGTCCATACATGGTCAACCATCACTTAGAAGCACATTTAGACAAAATGATCAACATGAACATTGTTCCATTAAGTGTCCTAAGTGTAGTTAAGGTCTTGTAGAGTTCATCTAGAGTCATTTGGACAAGTTTGCAAGGTTGGTTGATGATCTATAGTTCCATTAACTTAATGGGGCAAATTTCAATAGGAATGGAACTTATCATTTCATGTGACTTTTTGATTCCAAACTTCATGAAACTTTTCCAGGGATTAATATAGATAGTTATTGATGTGAGACATGTGAAGATACTTTGATAGCAATACCCAAGCATATATCTTTTAATTGAGCCTATATGTAAGCAAGGGTGCAATATCCAAGTTTAGGTTAGGCCCATCTCCACTTAATCTGTCATGTTTGAGCTCAAACCCACTACTTAGTGAGTGACAAACACCTGGGGTGTTACATGTTTTGTATTTGTTATTTTAAATATTACAATTAAAATATTTGGCAGATCTTCCAATTGAAGAAATAGATATGCTCAATGTCATAGTTATAGAGATGATGAGATTATCACTGCAGAAGTTATGAAAGTTATTATTTATCTTGGTTTTGGAAGGTTGCATCATCATATTATGGAATTTATTGTGTAGTATACATTTAAAAGTTACTTTTATTTCATCCCTCAACCTTTTTATAAACCCTTTTCCCAGATCCCGAATGATTAGGTTTCTAAAAAGAAAAAAAAGATGATGAAACCGAAAAAAGAATGGACCAACACTGCTAAGTTAGCACTATTAAGTTATTTCGTCCAAGTTATGCTATATAATTCAGTTTTTTAAGTTATGTGTGCATGGTTCTCAAAAATAAAAAAAAAAGATAAAAAATGTTGCAGTGCGTGTAATCTAGTAAGAGAAGTGAAGAGAATAGAATGTCTGTGCCGCACGAAAAGAGAAAGAGAATGAAATGTCTGCGCAAGTCAAAAAGAGAAAGAGAAGTGAAGTGAAATAGTATTAGACTATCCTAAAAAGGTGTTAGGTGGAATGAATGCTTAATTATTGTCTGTAAATCGTTCGCCGGATTCCCTCTCGATGGGCGATCGCCAATTAGTGGTCTCGCGTACAACCCTGCAAGTTAGAAAAATATTAGAACCAACGACAAGCAACACATACTATTCAGCTACCAAATTATCTAAATGAGCAGCTGCGTTTCACATAGCAACAAACGCTTTGGCATAATACTTTATAAATAATAGAATCCCAAAATGCAATGAAATTGACATGATCCAGATATTTGTCGACATAAGGCCGGGCCCTTTTTTTTTGTATACCATGACTAACCTGCGCCAGTGATCTCGTCTCAAAAAAAAAACTGCGACAGTGATCGAGATGCTTGTTGATACTTGTTGATCTAGTGGCCTATTTGGTTCTCTGGCCAAGACCAAAAGCTTTACTAGCAAAAAAAGTGTTGTTTTGACCAAAGCTTTTTGCCATTTGTTTCCATCAGAAATGTGCATGGTAAGCCAAAAATCAATGGGCCAAATGGTGGTGATGTGCTAAAAGTTTGACGTCACTTCCAAGCGATCAAGTGGCATATCTTGGACGAACTTGACATGACAAAATGAACTTGGACCTTTGCGGCCACACAGTGGTAAAAAAAAACTTGTACTTCCATATTTTTTCGATAAGGCAAGAAATTTGCATCAAGATGATTATAAAACACACGTACTTCTAAATTTTTCCGATAAGGGAAGAAATTTGCATTAAGATGATATTATAATCATACTAAGACTAACCATGAATAGTCCTGTGGTCATGGGTATTTCATTGGTAATAAACACCCAGGGGTACAAAAGTCCTTTTATATTAAATAAAAAATAAACTGTAGTCCATAATCCAAAAATAGTCCTATCTCTAAAAAAATTAGTTGCTAAAGTTGGCCTTAGAAGCCTTGGTTTTAAGTTGGGGTGGGGCCTCTGAAATCCCTGCACGGGTCCTCCCAACTAAGGGTCTATTTGGTACTAGTACTTCACTGCCTCTGTTCTACCAACTCTAATATAGAGCAGCTCTACGAAAAATCTGAAGTTTTAGTGTGCCCCTTTAGGTGCTTCACAAACTTTGCTATTTTTTAAAAAAAAATAGAGTTAGTGGAGCTATACCTGTTTAGCTAGCAAAATTAGGAGTGAGATTGAAAAAAAAGTGAAGCGAAGCAATCCACCTATGTGCTCCCATGAACAGTGGACTCCACAAACAGGTGGAGTACCCCCAGTCCCATGTCCCATCATGCATGCATGGTGGACGCCGTGCCAGTTTAATTTGGAAAACGCGACCGTCGAGCTCAAGTCGTTTGACGTGCCACAAACTTCCTTTGGTGATCACCGTTTACTTGACGCTGCAGGTCGCGGCGTGTCTTTTTTTTTCTATAAGACGTCCACCACACACGCGCACTCACCCTTATAAATATATATCAGCAAACTTTTTCTCTATGAGCACCTCCGAAGAACTGAGCCGGCAGATCTCGAGATTTACGAAATCACTATAGGCGTCTCGCTGTCGACAGGAATGTCGCGTACCACTGCACCAATGGTGACTTCGTGAATCTCGAGATCTACCGGCTCAGTCCTTCAGAGGTACTCATACGAGAGGGTTAACGTACTTATGTTCATAGAAGTGTACGTGCGTGCGTGTTGTGGACGTTTGTCTTGTACTGTGTAATTCTCAAAAAAAATCATAGTCCCGTTAAATCCTACAATAATCCAGACGTGTCAAAGAGGTTCCACCACGTAGAATCGCTCTTCTTTTCTGCACCACACGACTCGCCAAAAGTTGGGCGACAGTTTCGTTTGCCGCACTCACGGTGTGGCGCGGCGGGGCCAGATGTCAAGCGTGGCTCCTACGATTGTGTTCCCAACAAGCAGGCTTCCCGGATCTCAAGCGTCCCTTTCCTTTTTTTCACCCGTTCATTCCAATATATATTATCATTTTTTTCTTCTTTGGAACACAAAGAATTTTGTAGAAATTATATAGGAATCAATTTATTTTTACAGAGAAAACACATGGAAAACACATGAACAGAAAATTTTCCTACATTCCAACATTCCAACGAGAGCCTAAGAATAGAATTATGTTGTCTTAACAAACATTTATACAGTTATAGCACTCAGACTACCCGCAGTGGGTACTCTAAAGAGATACTCTAAAACTTTAGAGTATGAATATAGAGTAAAAACTGTTGCACTGGGTACTCTAAAACGATACTATATCCTTTCTCTCACTCTATATTTAGAGTGGTATTGTGCTTACTCTATAGTGGGCAGTGGCGGACCCCACTAGCTAAACAAAGGAAAAAATGTTATAACTCACAAACCAAAAATCCAAATTAAATTTCGATTGCACCATTAAATTCGTCTCAATAAATCCTTCAAAACTAGATCACACATGGATATATTTAGATAAAGTGACAAGTGGGTCCCACAGTGGATAGAGTGGATAGAGGATGATATAGAGGATGGATGAGTGCGGGAGAATTAAGTATAGAGGAGAGAATCTTGCTGACTAGGACATATAGAGAATGAATATAGAGGTCAATGAGTGCGGATAGCCTCATATTTATTCGCTGATACGATTGTACGGTCCATGCATGTTTCTTGCCTATTATTTGCAACCAGCAATTTGCATTAATTTTAATTAATAATATAGAAAACTGAGAGTTATGTTCACATTTTGAATACCGCAAGCATCAATGTAAAGTGGATAAGTTCCCTTTGAGATGCTGGATTTTTTCCCTAACATGAACCCTGTGTTTGAAATTCTTGATTCATTTTTTTATACGTACGATTCTCATCATGAACTTTTGGAATGGACTCTTTTTGCCACCTACTCTGTATATAAGTGTGTTAGTGTAACTCTTTTTTGTCACAAAAAAAAATCCTTTTCGTCGTTTAAAGCATCGACGACTTGAATACTGAATGCTTGGGCAACACAAACATTCATCAATCCAGTAGTAGTACACCTTTCCTAGCTCAAACCGTTTACATCTTGCTCCTCAAGCAACTGCTCAACCCAAATAAAAAGCTCACATCGCTTTGCAACCGTTTACATGTTCTTCCCCAAGAAACAATATCCTATCTAGCTGTGGCTAGTCCGATTCTCGAAAGAGCATGCATGATGCATGCATGCACACCGATTGATACAAACAGTGATGCTTCCATGTGATCGTCCGCCCATTGCCGACCGGCGACAAGAACAAGATATAAACTGCGAAACACGTACAGCCACTGCCATGCATGTGGCCATGTGCATGGGAGTGCCATGCATGCACTAGTATCCAGGACGCAGGCAGCAAGGAAGAAGCAACAGCAACACGTAGAGCGAGTACTATAAAGGATCGGAGGAGTATTTGTTTAGTCAAAGCAGGTAGCAGTTTCAGGGACGGATTGCCCAACAAATCCGTGGGTGCTCCAGGTTTCGGAGACGAAATTCGACGCCGTTCGCTCGTGAATCCCCGGTCTGCCTGCAAAACCGTGGATCAGATTCCTGGGACTGTACGCCGGAGAGGCAGTATTGCAGCAGTCGTCGCCGTGGCAGAAGACCCAAGGCCGGAACAAATAAACAACGGCGTTTTTAGGCAGGCACGACTTGGCTACAGCCGACTCCATGTGGGAATTCAATGGATCCCGATCTTCTACGCCTAGCTGGTCTGGTTTTGGAATGTTCCCATACAACAAAGGTTGTACGATCAAGCTCCAAATATGTGTATTCACGTTTCCAATGAAAAGTAGTACGTAGGTATCTCGTAGAATTAAGAACAAAACCTTTTCTATATCAGCTATGTTGCAAATGAAAAACCCCCCAGGTGGTCAGAGTTCGAGCCCCGACAGACTCACTCTCGTGGCTTCAGCCACAACGACCGGGGTGGAGAAAAAAAACTCCCTCATTCATCCCACATCCAAAGCATAGGTATGTGGTCAGCTCATCTTATGGAGCTGCGGTGTCATTGTGAATGGGTGGGGCAGGGGTCCTGCGGTTTTCTCGATCTACGTGAGAAGACCTTCTTCTTAAGTCGGAATACCCGGGGTTGTCTAGCCACCGCGGATCGAGTTTTTATGTTGCAAATTACAACGCAATGCAATGTAATGTCAAACTGTACTTAACTACCCTTAATTATATTAGTTTTAAAAAAAAAATAATGGAAAATTTTGATTAATTAAGGCTACAAATTGTAGGTAGCAACAGGGCTATAATTTATTATATTAATTTCTTTTCTTATGTCGTATATCATACTATAAAAGAGCGAGTTTTTTTAAGGGGCTCTCCCTGTGTAATAACCGTTGGATTTGGACTTCGTGCTATATGAGCCCTTCGTCATTTGTAATCTTACATCTTATAAGACGCAACCGTCTAGAACTCAATTTCACGTAAGACTCAAACTCACGTACGTCTCACGTAAACCGTCTGATCTAGCTGTCGTCTTATATGAGACTTCCGTCATCCGAGATCTTACTCTAACTCATTAATAACCGTTCGATCTAGACGTCATCTTATACGACCACACCCCACTAACCGTGTCCAACATGGACACGTAATTAAGCCCTGCCGACTTCCAGATTACTCCTAACGCTGCGTCTCTTCCTATATCGGCTACCTCAATCCATCTACGTCATCTGTCGATCTCCCTGGCTCTCCCATAGTATCCCGTCCTGTCTTTCCCCGTGTCTCCATCTTCATTATCAAACATCCATCTACAGCAATCCGTCTCTCCGGCTCTCCCATGATGGCTTCCCTGTCTTTCCATCTTTCGTGATCAAGCAAGCTGCAAGCCGGGGCTGGAGGCCAGCGCCAAGGTAGGTGTAGGTCACGAGGTGTAAATTCCTTATTCCTAAAGACATGAGCGTGCAAGGTGTCGAGCACCTGGACCTAGACGGAGACGGAGAGTGGGCGTCGGTGATTGAGTTGAGCGTGCGGCGCCTGTAGGCAAGGTAGCACTAGGCTACACACACGTTAGATTGGATGTTGGGTCTGCAAGGCTTTTTTGGTTTGCTGGGTTGTATCCAATTCAGTTCATATGTATCAGATACATACGTGTATCCTTCCCAAAAAAAAGATACATACATGTATCTAGCTGTTTGTTGCTAATTAAAAAAAACATATCCAGCTGTTTCTCAAAAAAAAAACAAGCATCTAGCTTGATACATATCCAAGGCCTCCGAGAAAATATTTCTTACGTTCAAATAATTGGACTAAGCCAAAAAATTAAAGTTACATGGCAGCTCATAGTGCAAAGCTCAATCATCTAAAACAAAATTACATACAAGGCTAGACGATGCCAAATTGTACTTCTTGCAATGAGTCTTCTGTGGCACACATAAGTGACGTAAATGAGCTAACCTAGTAAGTTGTAGATTATTTATTTGTCTATTTATGTACGTATCATATATACTTAATATATATGGTTCCATTGTCACAGATCGATGTTGATGGCGTGAATCTAAGCAAGAGATAATTGGTTCATAATTTTATATTCATATATAATTTGGACAATGTATTATTAATCAAAACAATAAATACGTGTGTGTCGCACGTGCATATTTGCTAGTAAAAAGAAAACGTCCACTGATTAATTATTCTCTACATTTTAGTCGAATTAATAAACTATATTCATGGATTATGTATTAAAAACATAATAAATGCAAGAAGCAGCAACAGCCAGTTTCTTCAAACTGGATAACGTAATCCACTAGCCCATCATGGGTCTACTCTCTACCTCAAAAAAAAACGGTGTGGCAGTGGTAAAGGTAGACAAAGCAGGTGGCCGGGCAGGCAGGCCACCTTGAGGACCACACGGTTGGTTTCTTGCACGAGATCCGGCAATGGGGTGAGGCCGACCACGTGGCTGTGGACTGGGCCCGCTGCAATTACCACTGCCTCTGCTACTCCAGCATGCGTGCCAACTCAGCATTGCACCCACACTTTAGATAACGGTTTGGATTACATGATCCGTATCATGTTGGATCTTCTACATTCGACATATCAAGCCCGGAGCTACAGCTCTCTACTGAGAATTTTTCGAGTTAAAAGGTAGCTCTGCCACTATTTTTTTTTATTATGTGAAGTGTGTTGATCTGTGAAGTGATTCTTTAAAATAAACTAGAGGTTGAGTGCTGAAAAATACAGCTTCTCTTGATTCAATCCATGCACCGAGTCAGTATATGCATAGAGTTATTCTAGAGAAACATTTTCAGTAAGAGAATCACTTCTCTAAGAGAATAAACTTCGGTAATGATATAGTCAGGGCGTCCGGACGGCTCCGGACGGCCTGACCACTCGCTCGTTTTCCTCCCCTCCCCACTCGCTCGACTCGCTCTCTCCGTCTTTCGTCTTCTTCCCTCGCCTCACTCTCCCCACCGCGCGATGCATCATGCGACTCCCCTCCCCTGCGCCCTCCACGCCGCCCCACCGGCGAGCCACCCCTCCCTCCCTTCCTCTCTCTGGCTTCCCCCCTTCCCCCGCAGCGACCTCTGCTCCCTCCGTGTCTCATCGCTTCCTCCACTGCTCCCGTCGGCAACCTTCATGGACCGGAGTTGAGGGCGACAGCGGCTCGCCCGTGGTGGACCTCCCCCCAGTGGATCCATGGAGCATCGCCCTCCCCGTGGTGGATCCATGGGAGGCAATGCAGATCCAGCGGCGTGGGGGTCTCCTCCACCCTGGCGCGCCCTCCCCCACCACGACGGCGGCATGGTGGGCTCCCCCGTTGCATATCCATGGTGCATCGGGCTCCCCGTGGTGGATCCATGGAGGGGCGATGCAGATCCAGCGGCGTGGTGGTATTTCTCCACCCTGGCGCGCCTCCCCTACCTCGACGGCGGCATGGGGCTTTCCCCCGTGGTGGATCCCATGGAGCAGCGGTCCCCCCTGGTGGATCCATGGGGGTGATGCAGATCCGACAGCGCTTTTTCCTCTTCTTCTCCCTTGTTGCATTAGCATGTTTCTGTTGTTTCATACGCTCCAAAGGTATGTTTCAATAGAATTATATGGATGTTGGAGAAGCAGATCGGGGCATGTTGTATGAGCTCTCCTCCCTCCTCCTTTGCTGTGTTGCAATGGGAGCTTTTTCGTTGTTGCAGTAGGCTTCGGTAGATGTTTGAGTGTGTTTGAGATTTTGTTTCAATTTTTTTTGCTTCAACCACATGTTGAAGTAGGTGTTGCCCGTTGTTGCAGTAGGTGTTTGGGGTTGTTGCAGTAGTTTTCATGCTTTTGGTGTAGCAACGGCAAAGGGAGGGTGCCGAGCTGGGGGGCGGGGAGGTGGGGGGCGAAGGTGCTTCGGGGCAAGCGAGGTCGGGAGAAGGGGGACGGGATCCCCGTGCGTGCGAGGGCCGAGATGGGTTCGATCCGCTCTCCCCACGCGCGTGGGGGTGGTGCGGGTTGCTGTTCTTCATTATCATTCTTCTATGTGTGGTGCGGGGTGGAAGCGGGGGCGGGGATATCCTCTTTTTTGTGTCGCGTCCGGACGTCCGGGCGCTAGCAGTTCCCAATAAACTTTCATCTACTCCCTCCGTCCAAGAAAAATTGCAATTCTAGGACCGGGCTTGGAAACCAAGGTAGTTGGCAAATGACGAAAATGCCCCTATAGTCTGACACTGCAGTTCGCTGGATGGAAAGGATCTTGTGTTGGAATCTTCTAGAATGGAATGAGTGGACAAAAGAAGGTGCATCCTTGAGGTTGGTTTTTTCGGTGCCTCTTTTTTTTACCGGAGAAAAACGAGTGAAACACTGGATCACTCTTCTTGAGAACTGTCTCACGATTCGACAGCCTAGCCTGCGCACATGGTCTCTTGAACTAACACCCTAGCCTGTGCACTGCATGAGCATTTTTACCTCGACAAATTTTGAACCGCACGATTGTAGTTTTTTTTTTTTGGACGGAGGGAGTAGTAAGATTAGTGTTAGTCTAAGCGTCTAAACGGACTAAGCGGTTACCTATTGTTGAGCTATTTATTTAGGCTAAACAACCATTTAAATGGACTAAACAATGATTAAACGAGATAAACGACTAATTAAATGGGACACGACAAGCCACCATGTAGCATTTACACAGCGTATAAATGGGCTAGATGGCCATGTAGGCAAACCTTGAGTAGGAGGAGCTCTACCAAACACGCTAGTTAAGAGAATGGCTTGTCTTTTGCTTAGAGTTTAATTAAAACACATTTGAAACTGATATTGGATCTAACAAAGATACTTGAAACTTGAGCAAATGAGTCGGTTTGCCATTACAACAAAATATAAACTTGGACACGTTCGGATCGGCTAAGACTAATTGTTAGCTATAGTTAAAAGCTAGCTAACTTTCAACAAGTGCATGTTCGAACCTTGCTAATAGGTACATATATCTCTACGGATAGACTGTTTGTTCTTGTTAGTCGGTTGTGTGTCTGACTAATGGGCTAACAAATAGCAAGGATATTGGTTATATTTTTAGCTCTCCTATTGGATCACCTAGGGTTAGGCTCCAACATAGAACTAAGTATTCCTACCATCAAGGATACATGGAAAGAGTCCATGCGTACCAAGAGTATTTGAGTAAATAAGTTAATTACCATCTTACACTAATAAACTATATAATTAGTTAAACTGCTTTATTTTCACATGTGAATTGTAGATCTGATATGGAGTTGAAAGCTTGAGTCCTGTCAGTGGGACCCAAAGGCAACCTAAATTGTAGTACACGCTAATACTCCCTCTGTATCGGATTTAGAAGTCGTTTAGGACAACGACGCGGTCTCCAAAACATAACTTTGACCTCTTGTTTTTATAAAAAATATTTATATAAAAATGATATATGTATACTTTTATGAAAGTATTTTTCAAGACAAATCTATTCATATAATTTTAACATTTGCAAACTCAACAACTTAAAAGTTATTGATGATTTATATTCCCAATGTTTGACCCAAACCTTGTCCAAAACGACTTCTAAATCCGATACGGAGGGAGTATATCACCATCAAGATGCATGAGTTCTCAACATCTAGAAGAGACTATCATGTACCTTTTTTTATATAAACCAGGCCAACGATTTATTGTGAGCCTAGACCCCTAAACGGACTCCTAAATCACAGTCTAAGCATTAGCCAAAACAAACATTTATATATATATATATATATATATATATCTATATAAACATCTAATTAGATTAAATAAGTCAAAATAAACAATTTAGTATGATTTTCTAGTTGTTTTTTGGTTGTTGGTGGAGGCCTATATGTTGAAAACCAGGTCAAATGAAGGGAAAAAAGACTATATATGTGTTCTTTCTCCCATGAGAAAGCTGAAAATCCTCGTACAAAACAAGACCTAAAATTAGGCTATTGTACAATACAAATAATAACAATTTCACATTTTAGGATTGAGGCCACATCAAAGGTGAGGAGGATTACCCGAAGACAAAACTCTGAAAACCACTTTTGGTACTAAGTACTAAGGGCCTGTTTAGTTTCGAAAAATTTGGCAAAATGACACTGTAGCGCGTTTCGTTGTTATTTGGCAAATATTGTCCAATCATGGTCTAATTAGGCTTAAAAGATTCGTCTCGTCCATTTCGTCTAAACTGTGTAATTAGTTTTATTTTTTATCTATATTTAATGCTTCATGCATGTGTCCAAAGATTCGATGTGACGGGGAATCTGAAAAATTTTGCAAAATTTTCTGGGAACTGAACTGGGCCTAACTGACAAAACCCCCCTGCAAATTGCAAAACCAGGTAAAGAATCCGGGTTGGATCCCGAGTAAATCCACCTGCAAAAGTGGGCGCCCTCACTCACCTTTGCTTCCAACCCACGCAAAAACCCGGATCCGATGAATGACCCTCCACCTCCCTCTCCTCAGTCGTCACGGGCGGTCGCCTCCCAATTATGTTAGGCCCGTTTGTTTTGATGTTAAAGTTTAATAAACACTACAGCAGTTTCGTTTTATTTGATAAAAAAATTTTCAATCTTGGACTAATTAGGCTTAATAGATTCATCTCGTAAATTACTCCTAATTTGTGCTGACATGCATACAATTAGTCTATATTTAGTAGTTCATGCATTTGAGGAAACATTGACGTGATGAGAGTTAAACTTTAACTTCTCCACACCAAACAGAGGGCATGTAAAAAAAACGTAAAAGGAAATGCTACGGTCACCGGGGTCCACTTCGCCGCCAATTTGTCAGAGAACCGTGTGTGTCTCTTCGGTCATGGGAAGGTGGCTGGATTTCTCGTGTGCAAACATAGGGGTGCAGGTACCGAAATGGGCTGCGTCAGAAACCATGGGGTCATCAGCTTTGGCGGATTTTGAGGCGCTGATGTGTGTGCTCCCTCTGTTTTTCTCATCTCGTACGTACGAAGGTCAGAAGGTGACGGTGCCTAGTGTTGCAACGTCTGCATTTATGGGGCTGTTTAGTTCCCAAGAATTTTTGCAAAATTTTTCAGATCCCTGTCACATCGAATCTTTGGACACATGCATGAAGCATTAAATATAGATAAAAAATAAAACTAATTACACAGTTTAGACGAAATGGACGAGACGAATCTTTTAAGCCTAATTAGACTATAATTGGACACTAATTACCAAATAACAACGAAAATAGCTACAGTGCCATTTTGCCAAAAATTTTGCAACTAAACGCTACCTATATATTTACAACGAAATTACTGTCTGAATGCCAATTTACTGAAATATAAGTTCCAGCAATGGAGACTGAATTTATATAGGATCATAAAAAGCAAATATGCTAATCTATGTTGCGAGAGTGTATATTTATTCAAGACCTCAAACTGTACTTGTATTTCACTCATATTAGTTTCGGTCTTTTCAGATGCATTATGTCAGGTTCTTCAGAGATCAGAATGCACTCTTGCTAACATGCTGAGGGCATCATCATTAACTCTGTTCACCTGGTTGAAAAGTCATGACTAAAAGTACCGTTCGCTGATTTTTTGTGAGAAAAAAACACTATTCGTTGGTTGAAAAAGTACGGTTTATAAGACAAGCAAACAAGACGAATTGCTTGAGAGCACACAAGGAGTAATAATTTTTAATGGTACTCCCTCTGTCCCTGAAAGGATAGATTCCTAGAATCCGTGTCAGTCAAACTTTTTTAAGTTTGACTAACTTTACAGAAAAAAGCATCAATATCTATGACATAAAATAAGCATTTTATAAAAATATATTCTATGATAAATCAAATAATATTAATTTGGTACCATAAATCTTAGCGTTTTTTCTAGAAATTTGGTCAAAGTTTAAAAAGTTTGACTTAAGACAACTCTAGGAATCCATCCTTTCAGAGACAGAGGGAGTAGCAAGGTCCTGTAATTCGACACGCATTCATATTACAAAAACCTTTGTTCCTTTACAAACAACAATAAAAAAATTCTTCAAACATTTTTAAAAACATAAACATGTACATCGGAATCTGTGCAAAGCCTCGCCTTTTCCCCAAGGAAGAACCCAGCCAGCACAATAATAAGGAAAAAGAAAACCCCGAATACTCCGCACCAAGGCATCACATACGCTAATCATATCCGATCATACGCACTGTACATGTAAAGAAATCAATCCCTAAACCGGCATCAGATTAAAGCAAAACTTCCCAATGCACTACAAAAAAAATTACTAGTGAAAATCCTAATCTTATCCCTCACCTCACCTACCATTTTTTTTTATAATATTACTTGAGCAAGGGACGAAGGTGGTGGGGGCAACCCTCGCCCTGCAATCCGTGTATAAAAAGGGGCCCGGGGGCTGCCGCTCAACTCACCAATCCATTCCACCTCCGTTCACCCCGTCCATTTGATTTGCGTTCGTTCACTGCGTTGCGTTGCGTTTCTTGGGGGGTTGATCTCCTCCTCTCCTCCTTGGATTGGAGTGGAGGTTCCTTCTTCTCCCTCTCGGAGGAAGGTAATGCAATCAACCGGCCTCCTCCTGCAATGGAGGTGCTCTTGTCCTCTTCCTCTGCTCCCGCCGTCCTGCGCTGCGTGCGTGGACGGTGCTCTGATCCGGCGAAATGCCGCCGGTGTTCACCATGTCCGATCCGAATGCGACGGACGGTGCCGCCGGTAGGAAGTAGGAACTATACATACGCTGCGCTCGGCTTCTCGGACCCCTGATCGATCGATGATGATGCAGGGGAGGTCATGCCGAATTTTTTTCCCGGTTCTCTGAACCTGCCGCCACTCTGCAGGGGAGGTGCTGCCTCTGCATACAGTTGCTTTCCTTGCACAGATAGCCGCCGAAAAAAAAAGATTATTTTTTTATGGCTCTTGCACCAGTGCGTGAGATCCAGAGAATTATTGGGGTTTTAACTTTAGTAATAACAACCTGGGTCAACTTGCCACTTGAGGAGATCTAGTGGAGCGGAGGGACCCTGCTTATCCGCGCAGGGAAACATGGTGTTGCTTCTGGATGGATGATGGATCTGGGGTTTACTGACCATCATGCTCTTGCTCTCTGGGTTTAAGGTTTCATATGTTTTTTTTTTCTTTCCAGACCATACCCAAGTTTGTAGAACGCTAGATCCGGTGCTTGTTGTTCCTCAACCATTTTTTATTTTTGGAATACATATTTTGGTGATGATTTTTCTCGGACAAGTGGTTGGCTTTATCCATTCCTCTGCCCCGCTCTGTGCCCCCTGTCTCGGGACTCGGAGACAAGGCTGACGGTTCTGGGTTCTTGTGCTAATAGCCATGGTTAATTTAGACTAATCCTGTGTCTTATTACCATCTAGGAGTAATTACTTCTGTGTATCCTAGTCACCTTCCGATTGCCTGGAAGGAACCCCAAGTCCCAATGCTGATCTCGTTCTTAGAACTAGAAGTAGCCTGCCGCGTCACTCTTCGTCCTCGCCTGCTTTGGTTTCAACGGTTTTTGGAGCCGGAGGCCATTGGTGCCATACGGCCCAGCCTTGTCTTCATGGGATCCATCGATGTGGTTTTTGTTGGCTTCTCTCGTCAGATCTGTATAAATTGACCCTCCCACCCTCCGCCATTCCTCGGTCTTCTGAAGCGTTTCATCATTACATCGATTCTTGTATGCCTCTTGTTGTATTGATTGTTGCTTGTTTCTAGTCTAGGACTAGGACAGGATTTGAGGAGTCGATTTTTGGTCTTGCACCTGTTGTTTGCTGTTTCTCCCCTTCCAGAAGTAGGTTCTGTTGATTTCTTGCCTGCAATAGTTTCTTGGTGAAGTGTCAAAGGTGTGGCAAGACTTAAGACTGGTTGTTGGCAGTTGGGATTTTGAGTCATGCTGGGAGGGTTTTAGGATGACATTTGCAGCTTATATGTCAACGGATCTGAACCCTTTTTCAGTTCAGTTTTCAATGCTGACTGAAGCTTCCGTTTCTGTTTCACTGTGCAGGCTTGAGGAGGACCCAACAAGAGGATAGCAATGGGGGAAGCTGCCGGCGACCGTGTCCTGAGCCGCCTCCACAGCGTCAGGGAGCGCATTGGCGATTCACTCTCTGCCCACCCCAATGAGCTTGTCGCCGTCTTCACCAGGTATGCACATATTTTCCAAGTTACTATCTGCAAGCTAGTAACATTTATTTTGTTACCAGTATTGTTTGAGCGAATGCAACTTTTTAAGACAATGCAAGTTTCATCATATATGTTGTTAGATCTAGCATGATGTGGCCATCATTCAGCTGTACCATGATGTGCCTGTGTTTCCTACTAAGATGAATATTTAAAGCATCCAGGATTTTGTCGAACTACCTAGTACTGAATACTGATGACATACACCCTGTTTTCTAGTTCTGACTGTGAACTGCTATTAGATCTGGCTGCATGTGTGTTCTTATTTTTATATTCAATAAGTTTGTTTCTGAACAGAATGATTGAAGTCAGAGCTTATCCAATAGAGCTTGTTATTAAAGGTTTGTCAATGATAATGCTTGCTAACCAGTTTATGCTTAGTTCTGACAAGTTCTATTCAGCATAAATGCATAGGCATCTGACTAGATCTGATGTATAGGCCTGAAAGTGATTTTGAGAAATTTAGTTAAAATAGAGGAAGCAGTGTTTTCATTTTTCGAATGAATTTTCTGTTGTGCATCTTTGCTACGTTGCATATGTTCCATACAACTTATATGTTCCCATCCTACTGACTCCTGAATTCTGATCATATGCTATACACTACTATTTCTTGAAATTGTATATGAGTCATGCAGATCTGGCATGGTCTGATGTTATTTGATATTGTTTTGTGTAGGCTGAAAAACCTTGGAAAGGGTATGCTGCAGCCCCACCAGATCATTGCCGAGTACAACAGTGCAATCCCTGAGGCTGAGCGTGAGAAGTTGAAGGATGGCGCCTTTGAGGATGTCCTGAGGGCAGCTCAGGTTTGTATCAGATTAAGATCTCACTGGACAGCACTGTTCGTTTTGGTGTCTGCACCTGCTCTAATCATTTAAGTTCTATTGTCTTACAGGAAGCAATTGTTATCCCCCCATGGGTTGCACTTGCCATCCGCCCTAGGCCTGGTGTCTGGGAGTATGTGAGGGTCAACGTCAGCGAGCTCGCTGTTGAGGAGCTGAGAGTCCCAGAGTACCTGCAGTTCAAGGAACAGCTTGTGGAAGAAGGGTATGATTTTGCAGTTAGACTGGGAATTTCGAATATAAGCTCACCATGCTTAATTTATTTAAAGGAAAGGTTTTGTTCATATATGATAGTTTATAATACTTTTGATTTTGATGTATATATTGCAGCCCCAACAACAACTTTGTTCTTGAGCTGGACTTTGAGCCATTCAATGCATCCTTCCCCCGTCCTTCTCTGTCAAAGTCCATTGGCAATGGTGTACAGTTCCTCAACAGGCACCTGTCATCAAAGCTCTTCCATGACAAGGAGAGCATGTACCCCTTGCTCAACTTCCTTCGCGCCCACAACTACAAGGGGATGGTGAGCCATTATTTCATTTGTTTTTTTAATTAAATTTGCTGTTACCGATATTTTCTATAAGTTATCAAAAAGAGTATTAGTAAAGTGGAAATTGTCTCATTAAGGATTTAAGGCTGACCTGTGATGCATGTCCATTAAAATTGTCGGTGTTCTTTTGTTTTTCACTTTTAGCGATCCGTTCAACACAAAATACTCAGTTGTTGATCTGTCTAAAATTTTGATCTGCTAGTTAATAATCGCAAACACCAATTATATAAACTTTTTTAACCACAAGAAATTCTTACTATTTATCAATATATTCCCTGTTGCGGTAGTTGTAAATTGGCTGCGAGCTTGCCAGAAATGTGAAGTTTTCTATGGTTTCTGCAGACCATGATGTTGAATGACAGAATCCGCAGTCTCAGTGCTCTGCAAGGTGCTCTGAGGAAGGCTGAGGAGCACCTGTCCACCCTCCAAGCTGATACCCCATACTCTGAATTTCACCACAGGTACTGAATATTTCTTGACTTATTTTCATAGATATGAATAAAACAATTGAAGCTTGTAGTATTCCTGTGATTTAACACAACTTCTGAATGGACAAAACAGGTTCCAGGAACTTGGTCTGGAAAAGGGTTGGGGTGACTGCGCTAAGCGCGCGCAGGAGACTATTCACCTCCTCTTGGACCTTCTTGAGGCCCCAGATCCGTCCACCCTGGAGAAGTTCCTTGGAACAATCCCCATGGTGTTCAATGTTGTTATCCTCTCCCCTCATGGTTACTTTGCTCAAGCTAATGTCTTGGGTTACCCTGACACTGGAGGCCAGGTACAATCCTTAGCCATGTTAGACACAGATACACAGTTAGAACACTGAACTTGCTCTCATCAATCTGTATTTTACTTACAGGTTGTCTACATTTTGGACCAAGTCCGTGCTATGGAGAATGAAATGCTGCTGAGGATCAAGCAGTGTGGTCTTGACATCACACCAAAGATCCTTATTGTAAGTGCGATACCTATAATGTGATAAAAGGGAAATATACCAGCTAAATTGGTGTCATAACGAGCCTTATTTGGTTTTGTGCAGGTTACCAGGTTGCTCCCTGATGCAACTGGCACCACCTGTGGTCAGCGGCTTGAGAAGGTCCTTGGCACTGAGCACTGCCATATCCTTCGTGTGCCATTCAGAACAGAAAATGGAATTGTTCGCAAGTGGATCTCACGTTTTGAAGTCTGGCCGTACCTAGAGACTTACACTGATGTAAATACCAAATACTAGCCCCTATTATTGATTTGCTAGTTAAAGATGAAGTTCTTGCTGACTCTTTTTTGAATTGCTGGTAGGATGTGGCACATGAGATTGCTGGAGAGCTTCAGGCCAATCCTGATCTGATCATCGGAAACTACAGTGACGGAAACCTTGTTGCGTGTTTGCTTGCGCACAAGATGGGTGTTACTCACGTATGGGCTCTTAACTGCTTCAATTGGAAATATTTTTTGTTATCACCTCCTGCTCATTGCTAATGTTGCCCTTTTCCTTGATATGCAGTGTACCATTGCCCACGCCCTTGAGAAAACTAAGTACCCTAACTCTGACCTCTACTGGAAGAAGTTTGAGGACCACTACCACTTCTCGTGCCAGTTCACCACTGACTTGATTGCTATGAACCATGCTGACTTCATTATCACAAGTACCTTCCAAGAGATTGCTGGAAAGTAAGTAATTTATATATCAACAAGTATTGTTCATGCTGTTAAATTTCCATGATCTAATGCCATTTTCTGGGTTTTCAGCAAGGACACCGTCGGTCAGTACGAGTCACACATGGCATTCACAATGCCTGGTCTGTACCGCGTTGTCCATGGTATTGATGTGTTTGACCCCAAGTTCAACATTGTGTCTCCTGGTGCGGACCTGTCTATCTACTTCCCATACACTGAGTCACACAAGAGGCTGACCTCCCTCCACCCGGAGATAGAGGAGCTCCTGTACAGCCAAACCGACAACACCGAGCACAAGTGAGAATCGGCCGGCTCATACCTTGCTCAAGAAGTACTGTGCGTGACACATTCATTACTGGTTGGTTGTCTGACTGTGTATCTATCTGTAAATGCCTGTGCAGGTTTGTGCTGAACGACAGGAACAAGCCAATCATCTTCTCCATGGCTCGTCTCGACCGCGTCAAGAACTTGACTGGTCTGGTGGAGCTGTATGGGCGGAACAAGCGCCTGCAGGAGCTGGTGAACCTCGTGGTTGTCTGCGGTGACCACGGCAACCCTTCCAAGGACAAGGAGGAGCAGGCCGAGTTCAAGAAGATGTTTGACCTCATCGAGCAGTACAACCTGAACGGGCACATCCGCTGGATCTCCGCCCAGATGAACCGTGTCCGCAACGGTGAGCTGTACCGCTACATCTGCGACACCAAGGGCGCCTTCGTGCAGGTAACCAACCATTGTCATCGCAGAAAGATTCATGTTTCGGTTGCGAATTCGTTCGTTTGTTCTGACCGTGGTGCCCGTGTGTGCACAGCCTGCTTTCTACGAGGCGTTCGGGCTGACGGTGGTTGAGGCCATGACCTGTGGCCTGCCGACGTTCGCCACCGCCTACGGTGGTCCGGCTGAGATCATCGTGCACGGCGTGTCTGGCTTCCACATTGACCCGTACCAGGGCGACAAGGCGTCGGCCCTGCTCGTGGACTTCTTTGAGAAGTGCCAGACAGATTCGAGCCACTGGAACAAGATCTCCCAAGGCGGGCTCCAGCGTATCGAGGAGAAGTATGCATGCAGCTTACATAGAACACTGTGGATGGCAACCGTTTTGACCATGTTCTTACCCTCGCCTGTGATGTGTTTGACGCAGATACACCTGGAAGCTGTACTCGGAGAGGCTGATGACCCTGACCGGCGTGTACGGTTTCTGGAAGTACGTGTCCAACCTGGAGAGGCGCGAGACCCGGCGGTACCTGGAGATGCTGTACGCGCTCAAGTACCGCACCATGGCTAGCACCGTGCCGCTGGCCGTGGAGGGAGAGCCCTCCAGCAAGTGACCCCGCGGCGGCTGGAGACCTGATGAGCGAAAGGGAGCACTTGGAGTCGTGTTTTTTTTTTCCTTCCCCTGATCCGGAGGCCAAAAAAGAGTCTGCTTTTCTTCCTAGGCGGCGGGCGTTCGTTGCTGCTCTTCCCTTCAAGTATTGTTACCTTGTCAAGGTCTTGTTCCATCATTGATCCGGTTGTTGGTTTTAGTAGTCTGATCTGAATTGTTAGTAGTTTGGGTTGAGTCGAGCGGTTGAGAGGGATGTTGGGATGGTGGTGGTGTGTGTGCAGTCGGGTGTGGTGCTCCCTTACTTTCCTGGATGGGATGTTGCTCGTTGAATAATGATCATTGTGGTTGTGGCCTTGGCGCCCTTTTCCCTGAAATAAGAGTAGCATCCTTGTGGTTCACTTTGCAGCTGGAATCGATGTTTGCCTCAGAAATTTGCTCCCCCCTTTGCCATTTGATTCAGGATCTGATGAGTATCGTGATGCGAGAGAAAACGTTGGATCCCTGCCTCCTCCCTGGGTTTCCAATTCCACCACCACCACCAGCAGACACCAGAGTCCGGTGGGTTGGCTCGGTTGAAACGGCCGCACCGCCCTTTTGTTCTGTGTTTCGGTGGTTGGGTTCTGCTGCCACCAACGTCAAATGCTGCCACCAACGTCACCGCTCTTCAGTTGCCATGCCACTTGCCAGGCAACAGGCATCTTGCTTGGTGCCTTGGTCGATGTTCAGTCAGAGCTGAGGTCGACGCCAAGCCAGACCAGAGTATGTATACAAGCAGCGACGGCCTTGTTGGTAAGCCCATCAAGGAAGACCCTGTGTTGGCGTTTTGGAGTGGGCCGCCGATCTGCTAAGCCCACTGGCCATTTGCACGGATGCTGCAAATGCCCGCAAACAACCAAAGCTGGCATCGGGCTCGATTCACCAGTGAACAAGTTTGCCCGTCCTGGATTTAGTCCATTTAACATCCGCATCTACCATGAGAGTCCGATTTACCTTTCTCAACCGGAAAAATCAGTTTTTTAGGCTCCACTAGCGAATATGGCCGTGCGTTACAACGGGATTTATATCTTGTGTCATTTGTTCTAATACGCTTTGGAATCAGAGTCCAACGTTTGTTGAACATATGCTATTTAGCTCGCATAAGTATAGCTCATGAGTTCGAGTCAATAGAGTAATTACGATTTTATTCTCTTACCTAAGAAATGAGCAACGACATAATTTGCAACGGAGAGATTATTAACATATAGTGTTTTAATCGTCAATTCTTGATAAATCTAACTTATTTCAATTTTTAACGTGGTCCTCTCTTTGAAAAAATAGAAAGTCAAAGATATGAGAGAGAACCCCCACTCTACGTCGTATTATATATGAAAAATTACAATAAAAAAGAATATAAGTGCACATGAGTTGTTAAATAGTTAGACGTAGAGATGTTTATGCAACTTGCAAACTATGCAGTTTTATTATAAAAAAGTGTGTTGTTTGTTGCAAATCATAGTAACTCCAATATCAGTAGTAAATACAATCTTCATAAAATGAAAATAAAAATTAAATATAATATATAGATTCGAAATAAACGTACTGACTGTCTGTAAGTTGTTTAGTGCTTCTATACAGTCATGATCAATTATAAATGTGATTCTTATATACCATTGTGTGGCTAGTTGAACACAAACATTGAACTCACATCGTTTAAAAGAGAAAAAAAGGCAGCATGCAACGACATGATGTTTCAGAGTAAGGGCCTGTTTAGTTCCCAAAAATTTTTCCAAAAAAACTACAATAACGAATCTTTGGACACATGCACGGAATATTAAATATAGATAAAAAATAAAACTAATTACATAATTTAGCTGTAAATCACGAGACCAATCTTTTAAGCCTAGTTAGTCCATGATTGGACACTAATTACCAAATAACCACAAAAATGCTACTGTGGTTTTTTGCAAATTTTTTGGAAACTAAACATGCCCTAAAACATTATATTTCAGGTTTAGTGTCAGCCTCCTGTACCTCGTTTTTCAAGATTTTCAAACAAGTCGCGAATTTGTCCGGTGGCTTCTTTCCTACTCTCTTACATATGGGACCCATGGTCCATGATCTTAGTCCATCGCCTGTTCCAATGACTCCTGTCCTTATCCCTTTGTTCCTCCCGTGGGCCGTGGCTTCTCTCTTATCCGTATGCTGTGTGGTAGCCTGACTCTGAAGCTCCCAGCACTGGCAATCATCTTCGTTTCTCTTTGCTTCTTGACCAAAATCCAAAAACCAGGTGAGTCTCTCTCAAATCAGCGAGCAGAAAGGCATGGCGCGCTGGCAGCTTCTCACACGCGGCAGGCCGGCGGTGGCTCGCGCAGGACGCCAAGTGTGCTCGTCGATGGCTCGCACGCGGCGGCCCAGTGGTGGCTCACGCAGAGCATAAAACGGCGGCATGCGCAGGGCAGCCGACAACGGCTCGCACGCGGTGGCCTGGCGGCTCGCGTAGGGCGCCGGACGGCGGCTTGATGCCGTGGCCCTGGTGGCCTTTGATCTCGCCGACATCGTCCAGACCGTACCTCAAGCATCTGGCCAAGCTGACGCCTCCGCTCATATTTGATTTGTGTCCATCGCCTGACAATCTAGTTGTCCGTGGTGGTTCTGATTTGTTCTCAGTTTGATTTGATTTGATTTGTGCTCTTGTTTTGATCTCGACCTGGTGCAGGGTGTCCTCAATTTGGTTCTCTTGCATCTGGTTGGTTTTGATTCGATTTGGTCTCAATCTATTTGTTCGTGGCGTGGGGTTCCATCTTCTCATGGAGAAAAACAGATAGAAACAGAAAAGAAAACGGAAAAGGATACATGGGCGTGCGGTGCAGCCGGCCAACTCAGATTCGGACTCCTCCTGTCAGACATCCGTTCTGGTGACCGGATCTCCGTCCGTATTTTACCGGCTGGTTCGGCTGGCGGGTGGCAGGTGCTAAATTAATCTAAGAGAAAAAATACTGCTGGCTGACTGGTAACTGGTGCTGAATTGATGTGAGAAAAAAACATTACTGGCTGACCGACAGCCAGCCGGCTGAACAAGTTGTACATGTATTGATGTCGGACTAAGAAGGGGCCGGACCAAGTCATTGGGTTGGCTAAATTGGATCGTGAGAAAGCTTAGACCATCTGGCAGACAGGAATCTACGGTGAAAACTAAAAAACGTGCAGAAATTTTTATAATTTATTATTAGGTATAGATTAGCTTTTTGAAACGGTTTGATTTACTTCTCTGAGCGGTTCTGACGCGACGCATGTGAACCGTCTATGTGACGTCACGTTAGCCGTGAAGGAGGTAAATTGGACTACATTGATAGTTCAAGGGTCAAATAGACTTTATAAAAAAGTTATAGAATAATTTTCCAAACAATATCAAAAAATTTTTTAAGGAAAAATTATGTTGTATTTAATATGATAACGGATTAAGCATATAAGCATATGGTTATATATAACATATGAAAAATCAATACAAGTGAATGTTTTGTTAGATAATGATTCATTAATCCGGCCTTTATATCCTCATATGATATACAGAGCCAAAAGAATATAACAGCACTTAGACTCACCTCAACGAAGAGAAGAACACAAAACCAAAAGAGAAAAAATTACGACCTTAGCACACCCTGCTTCCTGACATCCTCTCATGAACGGCATGATTCAGCTAGTGGAAATCATCAAGTTGCCACCGCCTCTAGTGCGCCATCGTTGCGAACCTCCGTTGGTGCCATCTTCATCCGCTTCAAGTGAGGTGAATGCCACATGTCATTGGTTAGCCCACCTTCATCCATCGTCGTCCAATCAGAACTAGCCGATCAGACGCGAGCGACAGGATCCGCTTCCGTTTCGCCGGATTCCAAGGCCTCCGCGCCCATAGGGTAGCCACTGTTATTGGGATCATGGCCTTTGCCTCTGCCAGAGTTCTCTGTTGCTGCCGCCGAATATATCCTCTTTCGCCTGGACTCCCGGCTTGGGAGTTTGTAAATTAACCTCCTCGATGGCGGCGGCAACCCTAGGAGCAGCGGCTTGTTACTTAATGTAAGGAATCCAAAAGCACTTGTTACTTAGATCCGGCATCTAGTGCTTGCTTTAAAATTTTGATACAAGAATCATATTTTCAGAGTTCGTATGAATTAGTAATTAATTATAAACAAATAATATCCAAATTTCACTATTTTTATATTTAGAAAATAAACAAGGGGCTAATTGCTCAGGAAGCGACACATGGCAGAACAAGAGGGCACAGAGTGGTCCCGGACACTAAAGGGTAGGGCCAAGTTGTGCCTAAGCAGACTGGATAAGCAGCTACATTATACATCTCTAAGAGATTAGCCAAAATCGTTTTCTAAAGATAATTTTAACTATTATTAAAGGAAAAACGTTTCCAACTGAATATGTAAATGACTCTCCAAATTTAATAGCTCTCCATCCCACCTCATTCGCTCTATACTTTTAGATAGCCCACCTCACTAGCCATCTAGCCTCTTGGTTTTACAGAGTCTGTTGGAGTACTCTAGTATTTTTTGTCAAGTCTATTTTAGACAGTAACTAAATCAGTAAATCTGGCTAGCCTTTTTGGCTAATCTCTTGGAGATACTCTAGGCTAGGCTAGAATGGCCCTAGGCCTACTATGGTTGGTGAACCAATGCATCTGATCCTTTCTCAAAGAAAAAAACATTGCATCTGATCCATGGGCTAATTTCATAGTGGATCAGAATCATACCTTTGCACAGCGAGTATAGCCTATGTGCGCTAGGTCTATGAACTCGAGTGGATTTCACTCTTTTTTGAATAATCAAATGTGTTTCTAAAATAGTAGTTCAGATTAGGATGGCGAGAGTGACTGTGTTAATACAGTGAAGTGTATCCGAGGAGAGAGGATGGGGTAGGATGGTCCAATAGTTTAGGAGATGAAGAGGTTGTTTTGGTTGGCCGCCTCAGCTGCGGCGTGCCACAAATTTTCTCTCTGTTGTTTGGTTGGGAATCCAACGTTGGTAGCTACAGGTGTACAGACTTTTTGCTCTCGGTAGTCTCGCTACACTCTCTGACGAGCAATTCTTATGCCACACTCTATGGCTCGCCACAACATACCGCACATGGGGCGTGGCTTTTGATGGCGGGTATCCAAGCATCCTCTAGGGCCAGGAAGGCGAGTTTCCCTCATATTGAGATTGTTCATGAAGGGAGGAGCTCTAACGGGACACACATAGACTAGCGAAGAGCTCAGTTTCTCTGGCTCTAGGTAGACATGTGTGGTTGTTGTTGTTAGTCGCCATCTAATGATGTTTGTAATTCTATAATGAGCTAATAAAGGGCGACAATTTCTAAAAAAAGTGTGTAGACGATGCACCTTAATTACTAGCATTTCAACCTAATTGACTTGTCTAGGTGTCTCTCCTCCAAGTCTCCATATGAAAAGGGGAATTGAAGGAGGCGATATGAAGGTATCATATTCTTCCAATGACGTAAAGTCGATCTACAGGCAGCATCACTTTCTGATGTGTGTGTAGTATAGGATCTTCACTTACGTTAATTTGTAGAAATTTTCTTCTTCTTTTGCTTTGTTCTAAGTCACTTACCACTTGTTCGATGGTTTGTTATCTGTGAGGGCTCTCTTGTAGCTGTGTCGTGTAACTCCATTTGTACTAATATATTCCTATTTGCTTAATAAAAAATGGGCTATGTCCGTTCGTGGAAAAAAAAAGCAGCAGAATGAATATATGTTCGCACAACACGGATCAAAAAGAAAAATTCGCATCGCAGACCGTTTGCCTTTTTTTCAGATGCTCGTGGTACCTTTTTAATACTATTATATTATTGAGGTTTGCCAGCCAGACCGAAAAGGCATGGGTGGGTGATCGAGGTTCACGTTTTTGTGATACGTACAAAAAGTTATAAAGGAATGTGGCCACCCCAGTCAAGCTAAGTAATCAGCATGTTGCAGGCAGGCATATAGCGGTAGCGATCCACCAGAAATTAGGCCAGCTGAACCTGGAATAACCAAAAAATTCCCCTTAGCCTGCTTTTTGCAAAGATTCGACCGGCTTCCTAGGCCTTGTTTAGATGTACTCTAAAAGTTGAAATTTTTTCACTCTTTCTCCATCACATCAATTTTTGGACCCATGCACGAAGTAGTAAATATAGGTAAAAAAATAACTAATTACACAGTTTAGTTGAAAATCACGAGATGAATCTTTTGAGCCTAGTTGGTCCATGATTGGATAATATTTGCCAAATAAAACAAAAGTGGTACTATTCATCGGTTTGAAATTTTTTCGCAATCTAAACGTGGCCCTATATTCCATGTGCCACTTCCTCACCGGTTATAAAATGCACATCTTTCCACAGCGCCCCTGGCTCACAACTCACACCCAATACAAATAGAAAAAAAACTAGCTGCATATATATATCTCTTCTAGTTCTCCTGGATTACTGTGACAATGTCGTCGAAGATAGGCAGCGTCGTGTCCGGCCTCGTCAGGTAATTTCATCAGTTCTTCGCTGTCCTATATATATGTATATATATACGGATTTCATATTCTTTTCCTTATTAAATTTTTTTTTGAAACTTCCTTATTAAACTTTTTGTTAGCACACATCAGTTTTTTTCTTTCTTTGACGAATTAATTAGCATCGCACTTGTTCATTAACGTGCGTGTTGAGTACATAACATATTAACATGCATGCTTTTGACATTTTGACGTGCGTGCGTGCACGCAAAGCCGGCGGAGCTTCGGCGTCTACGCGAGGGCGGTGGTGAATGTTCAACAAGCCTCTGCTGCTGCGGCAGTGGCGACGGCGAAAACGGACGTCGCGGCAGCGGATGCGTCGAGGGCAGCGAACAAGCCGGACAAGTTCTGGATGAGAGACCCCAAGACGGGCTGCTGGATCCCCGAGAACCGGTTCGAAGAGGTGGACGTCGTCGACCTCCGTAACCGGCTGATCAGCCACAAGTGAACTCCTCATCAGAAGCAGATCAAAAATCCGTACGTATGGGCTAATGCATAGTGGGCACCTGGAATCAATCGTCAGACCAACATCAGCATCACACGTATATTGTACACAGTAAAATAAATATAATAATAATCAACAAGACATCTTGATGACTTAACAGAAATGCTTTGCCACGTGGATTATGCTGTAAAAGTCGATGTATCTGTGTGTATACTCCGTGTTCACTACACACTTTATAATAATTGAGTGGAAGACAAGGGTTTTGCCTCGTTTACCTTCCAAACTTTCCTCAAAACAAGACTGTTGATTATAAATCAATACTATTTAGGTGGGATTCCCCTCTACCCTCCCCCGTGATAGTTAAAAAAACATTCTTGACTGGCCACAGACTGTCACAGACCACCGAGCACGTTATATTCCTTGGCCAGGCTCAGGGACTCGTCAACCTTACCTCACGATGTGCTCGGGGACTGTTTCGATCAATCTCCGACCACAGCTCGATGCCTGATTTCCTTGGCTACATGTGAAATTTGACTCGCATACAGTTGAGAGATCACTGCTTTTTTAGACCTTGCTACAAGGCTCATACTTTGCCTTCCAGCAAGCTCGGGGACTACATGGGTACGATGCACCTGTCAGTGCATCTCAGTATCAAGTTTTTCATGGAGTTTCATTTTAGACCCTGGCACCATGTGCCCACGTCACCTACTACCAGGCTCAGGGACTAAGTGGGCACACTTCACCTAGCGGTGAATGTGTTTATTTTTCGACCCCTATGCTTTGTTTACCCTGCTTACATTTCTTTTCATAAATACAAGTGGGCACATTTCACCAGAAAGGAAATCTTTTTCTTTTTCTCAAAGAGCACCATACATTCTTCGGATAACCTACTTTCTCCAGCAACAACGGTAGTCGGCTGTACTATAAGTTGGTCGGACGCCTACAACAACTGCTTGGATGATGTTTTGACTGGTCGGAGACGTCAAGAACTCAAGCCTCACTGTTCGGAGAAGGTCAAGATGGCTATCGCATCACAATGCATAGTGCTCGGGGACTAGCTGTGGGGTATTAACCTCTATACCCCTATGGCTAGATTTGGGCTAGCCCGGACCAGTGGGCCCGGCCCATCAGAAGACGACGCGTGGCCTAGTCGATCTGCTCGGCGTCCCACGCAAGGAAGGAAAGCAAACTTGGAGATCAAGCGAGATCCTGGTCGGTTAGAATAGGAATTCTTATTTGGCCAGCTTGACAATTGTAATCGGGCAGGATTAGTTTCCAGATTTATAACCCAGCCCCCGGACTATATAAGACGGGTAGAGGACCCCTTAAAACACATCTCATTATACACAACAATACAAACCAGACGCAGGACGTAGGTATTACGCCCTCACGGCGGCCAAACCTAGATAAAACCTTGTTCCGTGTCTTGCGTCACCATCTAGTTCGTAGCTTGCGCACCTGTCTATCGATAAATCACTACCTTAGGCATACCCCTTAGTAGACTGCCGACCATATTTCGTCGACAGATACCACATCTAATATTTTGTGTATGCTTTAAATACCTCAATATTCTCTTTGTTGCCTTCAAATGACTTTCTCTTGGTGAGGCTTGAAATCTAGCATAGATGCATACACTAAACATCACATCCGGCCTTGACGCGGTCACATAGAGTAGGCTTTCAATCATAGACTGATACATCTTTTGATCCACCATATTACCACTAGCATCACTATCCAAGTTTCTATTTATCCCTATTGGTGTACTAATAGCTTTGCTCTCATCAATGCCAAACTTCTCGAGTATGTCTTTGATGTACGTGCCTTGACTCACAATGTGCCATTCTTTATTTACTTGATTTAAAGACCAAGAAAATAACTAAGCTCTCCAATCATGGACATCTCAAAGTCACTTGCCATCATCTTTCTAAACTCCTCACAAAAGTCTTGATTGGTTGATCCAAAGATAATGTCATCAACATAGATTTGCAAGACAAACAAGTCCTTGCCAATATTCTTGGTGAAGAGAGTGGTGTCAACCTTGCCCATAATAAATCCCTTAGAGAGTAGGAAATTCCTTAATCTCTCATACCATGCTCTTGGTGCTTGTTTCAAACCATACAAAGTCTTTCTCAACTCGTAGACATGGTTGAGTTTCTTCTCATCTTCAAAATCAGGAGGTTGCTCAACATAAACTAGCTTATTGATGTACCCATTCAGAAATACACTCTTCACATCCATTTGATACTACTTGATGTTGTGGGCACAAGCATAGGCTAATAATATCCTAATTGCTTCTAATCTTGCAACCGAGGCATATGTTTCTCCAAAGTCAAGACCTTTAACTTGTGTATAGCCTTGTGCTACCAATCTTGCTTTGTTCCTTACTACTATCCTATCTTGATCTTGCTTGTTCCGAAAGACCCATTTTGTTCTAATCACATTATGATCCTTAGACCTCTCAACTAACTCCCATATTTGATTTCTTGTGAGGTTGTTTAGCTCTTCATGCATAACATTCACCCAATCAACATCCAATAAAGCTTCATCTATCTTCTTTGGTTCAATGGATAACACAAATAAGAAATGTTCATAAAATAATGCCAATCTTGATCTTGTTTGTACACCTCTTGAGATATCACCAATTATAGAGTCTAAAGGATGATCTTTTGCAACATTGGTTGGAGCACTTAAACTTGATTTCTCATTTGGTTGTGATGATAAACTAGCCACTTGTTGTTGATCTTACACTTTGTCATCACTTGTGCTAGCTTGATTTTGATCATGAGAGCCACTAACTTGCACATTTGAGTTAGCGAGCACATGATTCTTGTCATCTTCAACATTAATCACTTCTCTATGCCTTATATTACCAATATTCATGTTCTTTATTGTATTGACCAATTGTGTACCTCTCACATCATCTAGATTCTCATCTTCCTCTTAGGAACCATTGGTTTCATCAAATTCTACATCATGAACCTCCTCAAGAGTACCACTAGCAAAATTTTAAACTCTATAAGCCTTGCTAGTAGTGGAGTAACCAAGCAAGAATCATTCATCATATTTCTTCTCAAACTTGTTCAATCTAGTGCCTTTCTTCAATATATAGCATTTACAACAAAAAACCTAAAAATATACAATATTGGGCTTTCTACCATTCAAGAGCTCATAAAGTGTCTTCTCCATCATGGGGTGACAATAAAGTCAGTTGCTATAGTAGCAAGCTATGTTGATTGCTTTGACCCAAAATGAATAACTCACATTATACTCACTCAATATTGATTTTGCCATATCAATCAAAGTTCTATTCTTCCTCTCAACTAGGCCATTTGATCGTGAAGTGTACTTGGCCGATAATTGATGCCTAATTTCAAACTCACCACAAAGCTCATCAACTCTTGTATTCTTGAACTCACTACCATTATCACTTCTCACTTTCTTGATGGTTGTTTTAAACTCATTGTGAATTCTCTTGATGAATGTCTTGAAGATTGCAAACACATCACTCTTATCAATAAGAAAGAATACCCATGTGTGTCTAGTAAGATCATCCATTATCACAAATCTATATTTGTTTCCACCAATGCTAGTGTATATGGTTGATCCAAACAAGTCCATATGCAACAACTGAAATGCCATAGATGTGCTTATCATGCTCTTCTTAGGATGTGTGTGACCAACTTGCTTTTTGGCTTGACATCCACTACAAAGCTTATCCTTCTCAAATGTAATATCTTTCAAGCCTCTAACTAGATCATGCTTAATCAACTTGTTTAATTATTTTATTCTAGTATGACCAAGCCTTCTATGCCATAACCAACCCATGCTATACTTAGTGAGCAAACATGTTGACAATTGAGCTTCTCTAGCATTAAAATCAACCAAGTATAGATTCTCATATCTAAATCCTTTGAATATCAAGTTAGAGCCATCTACACTTATGATCTCTACCTCATCCACACCAAATATGCACTTGAAACCAAGATCACACAATTGAGCTACCGACAATAGGTTGAAGTTCAAGCTCTCTACTAGTAGCATATTGAAAATGCTTAAGTCATTGGATGTTGCAATCTTACCAAGCCCTTTGACCTTGCCTTTGCCATTGTCACTAAATGTGATGCTATCAACCCATTACTCTCATTTATGTTGATTAAATTAAACATTCTTGAATCATCGGTCATGTGTTATGTGCATCCACTATCAAGCACCCTATGCCTTCCTTTGGTTTTATAATTGACCTACAAAAGAAGATCAATTCTTTTTAGGTACCCAAACTTGCTTAGGTGCTTGAAGGTTAGTTACTAAGGTTTTTGACACCCAAATGGCCTTCTTCTTTGGACCCACAATTTATGTACCAATGAACTTAGCCTTCACATCATTGGCACCCTTAACAAGCATGTAACAAGAATTAAATCTAATTGAAGATACATTAGGTTGCTTGTTCTTGTTAGTCTTGCAATATTGCTCTATATGCCTAACTTGCTTGTATCTATTGCAAAACCGACCATTGTCCTTCACAAAGCTAGCTTTAGGAGTGACAAAGGCTGTCTTGCCTTTCTTGGGGGTATAGCCTAATCTCTCTTTCTTGAGAGAAAATCTTTGACTACCCAAGCACTTTAGCAAGCGGGCATCTCTACTATAGGTATTGCCTAAGGCACGAGTGAGCTCATTCACCTCCTTCTTCAGGGTCTTATTTTCCACCATTAGTGAGGCATCACAAGTGAAACCATAACTCAAAAGTGAAGTATAAGTGGAAGTGTTGCATGAAGGGTTTGTGGGAGCATCAGCAATGGACTTATAAAAAGATTCATCAAGAATATCACATGTTTGTCCCACATCACGTGACACAATCACTTGCTCCTTCTTGACTTGCTCAAGGAGAGAGGAGTGAGCTTTTTTAAGCTTAGAGTGAGCTTTGCTAAGCTCCTCATGGTCTTCTCTTAGACTCTCATGAGAAGCATTGAGCTCATCAAAGGATTGCTCAAGAGATTTGATCTCCTTTCGCAATTCTTTGTACTCTTTTCTCTTCATCTCAAAGCAAGTATATACTTGCTCAGACATGTCCAAGAGCTCCTCCTTTGTGTACTCCTTCTCATCATCACTCCTACAATCACCACTTTCACAATCATCATCATCATCACTCACATCATATTTTATCTTGGTAGGCTTTGCCAAGAGGCATGTCGATGGAGTGTCGAAGATAGAAGGCTTGTTATTGATGGTGATGCTTGCTAGTGCTTTCTTGATGGATTTCTTATCATCATCACTAGAACCATCATCATAATCAGAGGCACCATCACTATCCCAAGTGACTACATAGCCACTTCCCTTCTTCTTCTTCTTTGTGAAAGTCATTTTCTTCTCCTCCTTCTTCTTTTCCTTCTTCTCCTTCTTATACTTCTTCTCATCCTTATCATTGTCACTATTGTAGGGAGAATCCACTACAACATGATCCGGGCTCTTGCACTTGTAGCATCTCCTCACATACTCCTTGTTGTGATCTCTTCTCTTTCTTGCACCATAGCCCTTTTTCTTCATAAATTTACCCATCTTGCACATAAGGAGAGCCATAGCTTCATCATCAATGTCACTAGCATCTTCATCATCACCAGATTTTTTCTTGGACTTGTCCTTGTTCTTTGATGATGAGCTAGCCTTGAATGGTACACTCTTCTTCTTCTTGTCTTCATCTTCCTTCTTCTCATCCTTGTCAACCCCTCTCTTTCCACACGATATGTCTCTTGTGTTATGATATCACCTAGTACTTGGTTAGGGGTTAGTTGCTTCAATCCTCCTGTCTCAAATCTTGAAGGTACGCACATCAAGAACCAATGAGATACATCATCATCATTGATCTTCTCACCCAAAGCCTTCAAGTCATTTACAATCACTTAGAGCCTATGGAACATCTCTAGAATGCTCTCATCATCCTTCATCTTGAAGCATGTCAACTTGTCCTTAAGGACATATAGCTTGGCACTCATCACCGCCAGTGTGCCCTCATATGTTGCTTCTAATCTCTTTCACACCTCACTAGCTCTATCATAATCCTTGGTTTGCTTAAACACCTTAGAATCAATGGCATTGTAGATGGTGTTGAGATCCATTGTATTATATTGCTTGTTGGCCTTGCCATTGTTGGTGAGATTGTCTAGATCAAGAATCACAAAGTCACTCTCAGACACATCCGACACTTGGTCATTGATTAAACTAAGATACATCTTCATCTTTCTCTTCTAATAATCATAGCATTTGCCATCAAAGAATGATGGTTTTCCCCCATTTGGTTGAACATAATTTAAGCCATATTTTGACACCGAGGTTGTTAAGCCTTCAATCAAACGGTGACCATGGCTCCGATATCACTTGAAAGGTCCTAATATGGCTAGATGGGTGGTAAGTAGCCTATTTAAAAATTCTACAAGGCACTAGAGCAATTGATTAGTAACACAAATGGCGTAATACAATTTTGCTCTAGCTCTACAAGGGTTGCAAGCCACCTATCACAACAATTCTAGTTGCTATGATCACTAGGCATATAAGAGTCTAAGTGTTGATGGTGGATAACGACCATATTTAGCAGTCAATATAACTTGCAAAGATGCTCAATTCAACCACAACCTATAGTTGTAGGGTTTGATTCTAACGAGTTCCATGAGTTTTGGTGCTCTCACTTGTCTGGTAGGATATCTAATTTTTCACAGAATAAAAGTATCTCAAATGATGAATTGGAGTACACCATTGTGAAAAGCTCATCGAGACAATCAAAACAGACCTATCATTTGCTATACTTGGAGTTTGAAATCAAAAGATATCAAATTCGCGGTGAAACGAACGTGGGAAGGCTCTAGAACATTCAAGAAGACACCACAACAAAGCGTGGGCTGAGAGCTCACCATAGTGGGCCGGCCGGCCCACGCCCATACTGGCCGGTCTGCTATGGAGCCTGTTTGCCTCTGGCTTCTAGAAGTTTCCTCCACCGCCTCCTAGGGTTACATCCACGCCGTCCTTCAAGTCGGTTTGATCCAAGGGCTCACGTTTCACCCTCAGACCTATATAAGGAGACCCCTGCCTCCCTCTCTGGAGCCATCCTAAAACCCTAATTCATATTCTCTAGTTAGGATCAATAAAGAGGGGTCCCATGAAAGGATCTACCTCTTAGAGCCAGCTATCAAGAGAAGATTAGTCCTCATTAGGATCTGGTCTTTAGAAATAGAGAGAGGAGAGAAGGAAGAGTTTGGATGAGGTGCTGACTTGTCTGTGCTCTCTCTATGGCTTGTACCTTGGCGGAAGTTAACCTACGTCTGAGATTTCTCTGGTAATCAACTTCGACTTTAAGTAAGCATCGTGTTTATATTGTTCTTCTAGTTTGCAACTCTTTTGAGTGCTTTATTCCTGTTCTAGAGGGAGTAGAGTATTAATTGTAAGCATGGTGCTTAGACTTAGGTTAATTGTGGATGCACCCTGCATTCTGGATCGGTGGTAGCAGCAGGTGGTGACAGCCCCATCTATCCTTTGTAGTCCACCTCCCGTTTATAGGACTAGCAGGACATTTAGGTGCTTGTAGGGAAGAAACTCTGCATTTGTTCCTTATAAGACATCTCCCCAGATAGAATAGTAGAAGGCATAAATTACCTAGATTAGAATTACAACACTTTAGTGATCTCCTCTACACTCCTGACTTTCTTAAGTCTTGTTACTACTCTGGGTTAAGTTGGACCATAGTTAGCCTCACATGTTTCGCTGTGGATATGATATTTAAAACCTCCGGGTGAAAGCTATAGCGGTATCCGTGCGCTTGTGAATTTATCTGTGTGCACTAATTTATACCAACACTAAGTCACTACTCACTAAGAGCTCTTAGCAAGGCTACACTCAAGAGCTCCGCTAGATGAAACTAAGTTACCAAGCAAGCTCTTAAAACTAGCTACACTAAAGAGCTTGCTACAACTAGTTTGTAAGAAAGTAATAGAGTGAGTAGGGTGATTATACCACCATGTCGAGGAATGAAACAATCAATATGAAGTCAATCCAATGACCTAGAGAATTCCAATCACACAAGAGACACAAGAATTTTCTCCCAAGGTTCACGTGCTTGCCGGCATGCTAGTCCCCATTGTGTCAACCAACACTTAGTGGTTTGGTGGCTAAGAGGTGTTGCACGAACCTTGTCCAACAAATGGACATTGCAAGAACCTACCCACAAGTGAGGTAACTCAATGACATGAGCAATCCACTAGAGTTACCTTTCAGCTCTCCACCGGAAAAGGTATAAGACCCCTCACAATCACCGGAGCCGGTCACGAACAATCACCAACACATGCCAAAGCTCCTCCGCTACTCTAAGTTATCTAGATAGCGGCAACCACCAAGAGTAACAAGAAATCGGCAGCCATAACGATCCCCAAGTGCCACTAGATGCAATCACCCAAGCAAATACACTTGGAATCACTCCCAATCTTACTATGATGATGAATCAATGATGGAGATGAGTGTGAGGTGTTTGCTTAGGCTCACAAGGATGTCAAGTATGTCAAAGTGCCAAGAGAGTGAGCCTAGGACCGGCCAAGACCTATTTATAGAGCCCCTCAAACAAATAGAGCCGTTAGGGTCAAGGGAGGGGGCTCTGCGTGCTGACCGAACATGCCAGCCAGGTTGATTGGACGCACCGCGCCAGCATCCAGTCATGCATCTACCGCCACATGGCCTCTTGTGTTTAAGCACAGCCGCCCGATCTCTATGGTAACTAATCAGTCAGCTCGAGTCAAATAATGATTGGATGCGCTGCTCCAACACACCTGACGCAACGCCACTCCAGGTCCGGTCATTTCCAGTAAGGGTCCAGTGCCAATTTATGAGGACCAAACGTGTCAGGTCACTAGGGACTGAACGTGCCCTAGAGTCCGGTCAGTACTTCATCTCTCTGCTCAAAACAAGATGCTGACGCTAGCGTACATCATGCCTTGACCTGACGCAGGCCCTGCACGTTCGGTCACAACTTCTCTCTAGCGTTTGGTTGCGAAGCCACCCTACTCCTCTACGCGTGATGACCGGACACACAACCAGCATTAGGTTGCTGCGTCTAGTCGCTCTTCCTTGCTCTTAGCCGACGCAGCGCCACTAGATATAATTGATCGGACGCGTAGGTTCACCCCGACTATTGCATCTGGTCATGGACTTTCTCCTCTTTTTCTTTTTCTAAGCCCACAACCACTTCATCCTTGATTCCAAGTTGCTAACCACAGTGTGTACAACTCATGTGCTAGTGTGTTAGCATTTTCAAAGCATTTTTTCAAGGGTCAAAGTTAGCATACTAGGTTCCTAAGTGCATATGCAAGAATCATGTCACCTAGTGGCACTCGATCCTCTTAGCCAAAGATTTACCCTCTTTATAGTATGACTATCGATACTAAATGCACTTACACTCTCTATGGTGTCTTAAGTGCCAAAACAAAAACCTATCTTATACCATTGCCTTGATCTCCTTAGTTTTTGTTTTTCTCTTTCTTCTTGAGCACTTGATCATCATCACCTCATGTCCATCTTCACCTTCATGGACCTCTTACTTGCTTCATTACTTGGATGTACCAACCTAGATCAATTCATCACTCATGACATTGGTTAGTCCTTTAGTTTCATCAATTAGCCAAAACCAGACTAGGGATTTCACATTGCTGCCCAAGCACCGGAACAAGGGGTCTCGCCGGAGAAGAGGTATCACTACTATAGATTGATATTTCATTGTTGACACTTTCACTGCTGTAGCGATAGAACGATAGTATTATACTTCCATAGCCAGTTGGACCATAGAGAGGCCTCCTAAGGAAGGAAACTGGTAGTTGAAACTTCTACCACCCACGGGTTAACAATAGATGCGGCAGTGATATTTTCTCTGTCGTATGAAAAGCTGAGCCGACTGGGATAGGCATTATGGCCATCGGCCCTACACAACCGTTTGGTGTACCAGCGGTAGTAAATTCAGCGTGAGTTATTTCTCTATTTCCCAACTACACACATTCACACAACATAGTTGCATCACTATTACTTTCCTATAGAGTATGCCTCATCTTCCCTGATGCATATTAACTGCTCCTCTTTGTTTCTCCATCTTCAAGGTTGGCCTATTTAAGCCGAGGCTAGATGTGCTTCTTGGCAATCCACACGCTCCTTCCTCAGAAATAAATAGATACAAATAAAGCTCTTGAGCTAACCATCTATATTTTCTTCATCGCCATGGCGCTCCTTCTCCAACTCCTCTAGCAGCAGCAGTGGCATTGGGAGAAGGCCTTCAAAATTGGGTACTACCGGCATCTAGGCATAGCGGGCGCTGCTCGATCTAGGTGCTAGTGGAAGTTTTGCGATTAAGGAGGTTCTCTTATTTGGGCAAGCCAAGGGGTACTAAATGCACTTTGGTATCCCTAGTTTTCCCTATGCATTTCTTCTACTACCGATTCACCATCCCGGTGCCCTGGTGATCTTCCTTCCTCTGGAGCAGTAGCGACAATGGCGGTGCTTCTCTTCCACACCTCTTCTTCTTGCCTCTCTCTTGATCGTGAGAGGTGAACTTAAATGCCTCTATCTCTCTTGCGCTCACGACCATGAGAGGTGTAGCATGGAAGGTAGAGCACCTCACTAAGATGCTCCTCTTCTTGCCTCTATCTCTCTCGCGCTCACGACCATGAGAGGTGCAAGAACAGGGAAGGTAAAGCACCTCATTGAGATGCTGGTGGAAGTTTTGCGAGGTGTTGCCTCATCCTTAGCTTGCACTGCCTGTCTCTAGACTCAACTATGGGATGTATCTATACTCGATAGGTCTTTAATATTCTACACCTAGTAGTCTTCGATAGGTCTTTGTTATTGTACAACTATAGAACATAACTAAAGTTATTAATGAAATTGTTGTGATTATTGTTACTATATCATTTATATATAGTTTTTGCCTTAAAAACAACTAATAACTGAATGGTTGTAATGCTTGTTACTCTATTTTTTAAGTGCCATAGTATTGGACTTGGCTTCACAAACATGAGATAAAGCACCTCACGGAGATGGTGCTCGGGTGGAAGTATTTGCCTTGGTTTATTTGCAAACTGGTTTGCTGTGTTTGCAAATTGTTATTATTGCAGCTCCCATCGCTGTTTCATATGGTGATTCAACGTTAGTGTTAGATCGCAAAGTGCAAGGAATCAAATGGTCCACGTCGTCTTCCCTGCTCCATCACCCGTGACTCACGTGGGTGGCCATGGATGTCACGGACCTTGATTGTTGCCTTCCCCACTCGTGTTTATTAGTAGAGATGACTTGAATAACTTGTATTAAGAAATTAGAAACATGTGCAAGGGAATCTAAACTGCATCATACAAGAAGGAAGGTAGCTGTAACGAGTTTAGAAAGGAATCATACTTGTGTATCATTGTATTAAGGAGAATAAAGAGTTTATCATACAAATCCCCATCATCCAGATATATACATATCAACATTGATCTACCTAGAATCTGCCACATACTTCTAAAGAACCTATCAGACTCATTGCGGATCCTACATTCCTCGCTGCAGAACATAGCCCACTCCTCCCAACCTTCCCAGCCTACGTGGTCGCCATAGCCTCCGTACTGATGTCCGTCTTGGCGATGCACCAGCATGGCCAAAGGAGGTAGAGGACTCAACTGACCCGACGTTGGCCGCACCACCAAGTCCTACAACACCCACATGGCTTGTTGGAGGTGACGTGTACATTTCTCGTTCTTCCACGTCACAATCGTCGCTGGGCCCGCTTCATCACCTTCGACCTTCCTCAACAACCACCGGGCAATGTTGTCACTTTTGGCACCGCTATTGGACCTATGGAGCACAAGGGAGAGAACAAATGCAGCAATATCATGGCCTACCGCAGTGGAGCACTCAAGCATCGAGCCGTGGCGTGAGCGCGTCACGGTCTTCCACAAAGACGACGTGCATCCCAGTGTATAAGCAGGTTTCCGGGTTGCCGATGCTAGCAAGCTTAGTGATGAGCTTGGCATGGTACTCATGGTCGTAGAACCGATTCTAGGTCCCACGATGCATCCCATGCAGCAGCACCCGCTGCAGTGGTATGCTCCGTCCCACTACGGTGTCACCGCACACCCTGTGCATCTGTGAACAGGTTGTGCGTAGGCTGCCAAGATCTTCCATGGGATCCACTGCAGCCACAGCGACGCGGCTAGCAATCTCAATGGCCACCTCCGTTGAGAGCTTCTCCATGGAATGAGGACACACGCGGCGGCAGCAAAAGACGGATCCTCAGGTTAGGGAGCGACGTCACAGCAGAGCAGATCACTAGGCAGGGGGATCGGAGCGGAGCAAAGGTGAGTTCCAAAAAAACCCTCTTGGGATTTTTTGAGAGCTCCATTCTTGAAGGTTCCATAGGGCAGGGATGTCAAACGTCTCGGGGAAGTCAATCATCATCCTCCAAACCGTGTGAATCGTGTATGAAAATGCAACAAAAATTCAGAATGAAAGAATCTTATCTTACTATCTTACTATTACTATTTGAGGCCCCAATGGTGCAAACCATGTGAACCACGTAAACCATGTGAACCCCCTAATTTTGCATGTAAATTGCCCACCTCTGCCATTACAAAAGATAATTCAAAATAACCCCCTATATTTATATATAAATTATCCACATCTGCTATCATGAAAAATAATTCAAAATAACCCCCTTTTTCATCTAAGCTACCCACCTTAGGCATTATGAAACATAATTTAAAATAACCTCTAACATTGCATCTAAATTACCCAGCTTTGTCATTATAAAAGATATTTTAAAATAATCCTCTAACTTGTGCTATTATAGTACTTAAGAATATTATCTATGACCTAAAGTCCTTATTTTAAAAAGTACAAAAAGGAGAGTTAATGAAATATACAATAAGCACAAGAGTTCCACTTAACTTAAGGAGAGAAAAAAATCCATAACAGTCGATAAGAATAAAATAGGCTAGTGGTTCGTCACTCCGTCTTCCCCAAACCGCGTGGTTAGCGCTAGAGGGTCCGAGCCGCATGGTCGAGTCAATTTTCTCCATCCAACTTCCAACACCGTTCCATCACCCTTACTTCCACTGGGAGAAGCATGCTCCACTAAGATCATGCGAGATGTGGCCTTGCCTTAACTCCTGCTCTCGCTGAGTGCAATCGAAGGGAACTCCAACGAGCGCCTATCTCGCCCATCCTTCTATAAAAGCGGATGCTAAGGCATGGAAGCAAGTACACAATTCCTTTTCTAAACTCGTTATACTTACCTATCTTCTCATTCTATCTTCTTCGTTCGGCGCTCTGCCTCGACACCCCATCTTTCAAATCTCATCCAATGGCGAATCGAGCAACGAAGCACCCAATGGAAGAGTCATCGGAGGTTGTCCCTGCTTGTCCCTGCATTCGTGCAATGCTACGACGAGATAGGGAGGGTATCTCGATGGTGCCACCACTAGAGAGCCAATCCCCGCTTCCTGCTATCTCCTCCAACGATGATGGGGGGCGGATGATGTCCTCGAGTTGGTGGAGCATCTAGACGTGGCCACCTTCGCCCTTCGCGAGGAGAGCCAGGAAGTAGACTGGTTGCACCTCTCTGTTGCCACCATGAAGCGAGAAATGGCCACGTCAGAGTTTGCTACCGCTAAGGCCTAGGCGTGCCTCGCTGGTAAGGCATTTGGCACGATATGATCTTGCTCTTTCACTATGTGCGATGTCGTTTCTTCGGTTGTAGCATTTTCTTGTCTCCTTTTTAGCCGTCTAGGAACAGATGATCGCTGTGTAGGGCGAGGTGGTGGAGGCAATCCACCTTTGCTAGGTAGCCAAGGAAACACCCATGTCTCCTCCTGGATGGCGGTGGAGAGCAACATGCACTACTAGGACCTCCACGCGGTAGCAGGCAAAGCCATCCGTGTGCTTTTGCCTCCTCCGCCTAGGGGGACAACCTTGGCGAACCGCCTCCGCACCATGCTGCTGCGGGTCATGGAGGTGGCCACATACTACATTCGCCTAGGGGCCGCTTCAGCCATGGCTACCGCCCAACTTTGGCTGGGTGAGGACCTGACTGTGGTGGAGCTGGGGTTCCCGGGAGAGACGAGCTATCGACAGCGCGAGAACCTGATCGATGAGTTCTCCGCTATGGGCGATGGCGTCTTGGCCACGGTGAATGTAGAGGACATCATTTGTATTGCTCCCCGTGAGTAGTTCGATTGTAACATGCCTCTACTTCTAAATAAAATGTTCATAGTATTTAGTAGTTATTACTTTGAGTTCATCTTTGTTTGTTGTGACTTGAATATTCCATTTGTGCGCCTTAGAGTTCACAGACTGTATGACACATCCGTCGTTAGTAGGTGCTAACATCTCCCAATCACCACCGCCAGTAGCCTTCACTGCCACTTTCTTCAATTTCTAAGACCACGCGTGAGTCCTATGCGTCACTCCCTTGCGTATTTACAAAGTTTTGCAGAAATTTGCATTCCCACATCTTACACAGGACACTCCCCACCGTATCTTTCTCCTCCTTAGTGCTGTTGTTCCTCATCATTGCCCCTGCTCCCCAGTGCCAAACTACGTGATCGCCCCTATGTAGCGGCGTGCAAGCCGCCAGTCACCATCGACAAGCTAGTGCTTCGCACCGGTACGCCTCACCGGTAGGTAGACAACATAGATCCACCGATGACTAGGCTGCTACTCATCACCACCGTCACCACTCGAGCTAAATGCCGCAAGATCCAAAGGCAATGGTAATGCTTTCGCACTTCCCTTATGCATTATTCTTGGATTTTTATTCTCTTCTTCACTCATCTGAGTATGAATGAAGCTTCCATCTGATTATCAACAAGATCACAAACACATCCCCATAGTCGCTCCTTCTTTGATTCAGGCGACAGCACCGCCACTTTCATTACCATCCCCACTCTACCAAATCCTCATCAAGATGGAGGAGGAGGCCCCCAACAAGAGGAATGAAGTGGCCATCCTCACAGACCATGTCTTTGTCCTCATCCTCAGCCGCCTTAGCACCCGCTCCTTATGTAGCTACAAGTGTGTCTATCACTCCTAGAATGGCCTCATCTCAGGATCCGAGTACAGTATAGAGCTGCCCCAGATTCTCACCAGATTCTTCTACCACAGCTAGAAATACAAACACAACTTCACCAGCATCAACGATGAATACCCCTCCTTGTCCTTCTTGTCCTTCCCATTCAAGATGTCATGATCTCAAATTGCTCCCAGGGCCTCATCCTCGGCTGATACTCTGGGTTTCGCTATGTTGTTTGCAATTCGATGACTAAGAATTGGTTGCTACTGCCGGGTAGCAACCATTCTTGTGGTTCAGCTCACTTGGGGTTCGATCCGATAGTCTCCTCGCACTTCCATATGTTTAAATATGGGATCAACGATGATGACTCCTTAGGTCTCAACATCTACTCATCTAAAACTAGAGCATGGATCTTTAAAGAATCTAAATAGGGCGAGGGCATTGTAGTATCGACATATAGGAAAGGTGTGTTTGTTAATGGTTTTATGCACATGATGGAGTTCATCTAGATAGTTGCTGTTGATATGGAGGGAAAGACATGAAGGAAAATTCATAGGCCAACTAGTGATGAAATCTCCATCCATGAAGCTCAGGGGCAGTTGTGTTTATGTACTACTGATACTTTGAATAGGTATGAGCTTTCAATCTAGATCCTTAAAGACTATGGTACTAGTAAATGGATATTGAAGCATAAGGTGACCACGTTGGAGCTATTTGGAAAGAAAAATATTGAAATTGGTACTGAGGTTTGTGATGCGACCAACAAAGTGATTGCAGTTCATCTAGAATGGAATTTGACTTTCCTTGTTGGGGAGGACAAAACACTGCTTGCATATGACATGAAACATAGCAAAGTGTAAGGAAAATGGACCCTTGACCCATTTAGTTTGGATTTTGGTGTTTGATGAACAACATGATCATTTGGACTAATGTTGTTTGCTAGTAAACAAGGTATAGTTCAAATGGGTGCAAGGTGGACTTTGACTTAGGCGACAAGATGATCTAGATGATCAACACCTCAAGCAAGACATTAGAAGCCTTTTTGAAGACATGCAAGACATGCTAGAAGTCAAAGACACCAAGAAGTAGAAGCACAGACACAAATAGTCAAAATTAAAGCCACTCAAGCTGAGACAAAGAGGTAAATGAATTGGAATTGTATCGTGATTTTGGATCTACTCAAATTGACATGACACCATCTCAAAGCTCTAGAGCTTTTCATTGGCTTTCCGAAAAGTCCAAGATCACCAAAATCGAAGTTTAGAGCTAAGAGCTACGCCCAAAATATGGTAGTGTGTCTGTGCTGATAATAGAGCATTGGACGATCCAACACTAATGGTCCGATGCCCCTATCTTTGGTCCGATGCTCCCTGAACCAAAGTGAACAGTGGCACCATATAGTCCGACGCTCACCTAATGGTCCGACGCTCCTAAAATTGCTTGTTTCAATGGTAACCTATAGGAAGCATCAGACTCTGATGCAGTGGTCCTATGATCCAACAAAAATATGGTCCAACGGTCTGTAGAAAGGGTGATCTTGTCCCCAACGGCCATATCTTGGCTTGAGGCTATAAATAGGACCTCAAACTGGCAAAATGATGTGTGTAGGAGCAAGGAAACATATGAGAGGTGTTGCTAACTATTTTAGTGCTCTCCAATTGCATAGTGCTTAGTGATGCACATGGTGATTAGTGTAGGTGCTTTGCAAAGTGCTTAGGTAAGTTAGACCACCGCTTATGTGCTTGCTCTAGGCTTAGGCTTAGTTGCTAGTGTGGTTTGCATACCTCTTGATCAAAGGTGCTTGCGTGCAATGTATTTATACTCGACGGGGCTTGTAGTCTTGTGAGACCACACCAACTGCATTTGTGGTGTGGCCACCACCATATACCAGAGGGAACAAGGCTCGTGGTGTTTTGGCTGAAAGCTTGATAGTGAAGACGGCGGGGAGCAGTTTGGGAGAGGCTTGATAGAAGGCACACCGAAGACCCACTTGCGCATGGGGAAGGCTTGGGGCTATCCACGGAGTTATCCGACCGGGAGCTTGGCCCTTGCGAGGAATTCCATTCGAGGGGCTCCAACGAGGACTAGGGGAAAGGTTGTGTGCTTCTTGATACCTCAGTAAAAATACCGGAGTCATTGACGGGAGTTTGCATCTCTACCTCATCTTTACCTTCCACATTTACTTTGCTACCTTGGTTGTGTGCTTTACTTTCCTAGCTTAGTTGATGGGCTAGTTGATAGGATTGGAACCTAGGGTGCATAGCTCTTTAGCGGTACAGATAACAACACACCTAACAAAACAATAGTTGCACTTTTAGATAGATTATTTTCTTACATAGGTTTTGACTAGGTAGAATTAGAGGCCATAGTTAGAAGTAGATTTTTAAGTTGCCTAATTCACACCCCTCTTAGGTGTCATGGTCCCTTACATAAAGTTCATGTCCTCCCTGTCCGGGCCATTAGTTATCCTAGAAGTACCTGGAAACTATTATGTATGAGCGGTGGACCTCATTATCTTTCTTATGTTCCCTTGTTCATGGAGTCATTAGTCATTAGCAAAGCAATAAAGGTGCATATGATATATTTTGTTGTAATTACATCATGCCTTTGTTCAGGTAGGTACTTGTTTTGATTCTATATATATAGGCCAATTTGGGCTTCGTAACTAAAGGAATGGTGTGTTGAATATTATTAATTCTGTTGCTTTGTGCAGGTGGAGTCTAAGTGCTTTTTGAACAATTTTCCTGCATTGACTAGGAGGAAGAAGAGGGGTTCCATGGTGCATTGCCTACCAATTCAAAGGATGCATAATTATATTCATTTTTGCCTAGCAAGCAGGAGTGCCACATAGGAGGAGCACAACTACATCATTTCAACATGTAAGTCTATAGAGATAAGTACCTTTAGTTTGCAATCTATGTACCACTTGTGTTAGGACATCAATTGAGAAACATATTATGGTAAGCGTCCATTGTTATTGTAAGAACATGGTTTATGGATGCAATGATTATATTTGTATGCTTTGTGTTCAGTAAGCTATTAAGGGCCGTTTATTATTTTGTTATCACCACCGCCGTAGGTGGTGCAAACGTCCAACACCATCATTATATGTATTATGCAGCAGAGATAAAAGTACATTGGTATTTCTTAACATTTACAGAAGTTAATCCACAAGCGTACGGAATACCATTGTAGCTTTCATCCAAAAGTATTCAGGGTATCGTATTTTCACAGGGAACGAAGGTATTTCTTCTCGCTAATTTGTCTAAGGACAACACGAGGATAGTAGATGAGGGTAGAGAAGGATTCCTATGGCTTAGGGTCTAAGGATAGATAAACTCTACTTCTACTTGCTCACTTCAGGCACCGATGAACACCTGGTCTGCCAAGCGTTGCCGGCCTGTAGCTCTACGCCGTACCCAGACATGGAGGATTACAAGGGACGGACAGGGCTGTCACCACCTTCCGCCTACCCCTCAACCATGGAGTACAAGGTAAACAAAGGTAGCCTCTAGCCTAGACACCACGTCTATGCTATCGACTACTACTCTAGTATGTCGACAAGGGTTATCCGTCTTTATCAGGGCCCTTCTACTAGAGCATCCGTCATGGGGACGGACGATGATCCCACAAACAAGTAAGAGCAAAGCTTAACTATTCAAAGGCTTTATAACCAAAAGAATCACGAAAACTTACTAAGATACCCGTTGAGGTACAAAACTCATGTTCGTCGAGGTACAAGGTAGGGAGACACCGACAAGCCCGGCTCTTCCCCGAACTCTCCCTCACATCTCTCCTTACTATTTTTCTAGAGCTAGATAGGGCCTAAGCCCATGGAGTGGTGATGCTCTTGCTCTTTCTCTTACTTGTGCTCTCTTGTGTGTTGTTCTGGTGAGGGTGGAGAGGTTCTCTTTTTATATGTGGAGAGGAGGGGTGTATTCCTTGGAATATTCCCTAGATCCCCTCAAAAGGAAGGAGCAAACCGCCCTCAGCATTTATGTTACCACCATTCCCACTTGGACCGACTTGCCTAGCCCACAACTCACTGCCCTGACAAGGTTGGACCCAAGGTGAGCCACCAGGGGGTGCGGCCACACCCAAAGTGGGGCCCCTTGAGTCCAATTTCATTAGGAGATATCCTCTATTCTTCTAGAGTAGGCCTATGTGGGTTTTGCGTGAAGTTGAAATGTTTTGCTTTAGTTTTGGCATGTTCTTCTCTTTGTCTGGGCCCTGATTCCTCAGATGCTTGGGCCTCTCTCCTTTGGACTCACCTCAGGTATATCTTTTACTAAGTTTCTTAGACACTTTAAGCTCATTTTATGTGTAATCCTGACAAGTCCTCCTGCAAATGGATAATCACCAAAACTCGTGGAATTGATTAGTTATAAGCCCTAATTCTAAGTTTGATGTCATATTGGTTCATTTTATGTAATAATTGGTGGTTGAAAATATGAGTTAAGGACTACCAACAGACCCCACACTTATCTCTTTGCTCATCCTCTAGCAAAGTTGATAAAAGTGATCAAGAGCATAACTTTCCAAGATATATAGTTGTACATGAAAGTTATTCCAACACATTCTTTACACAAGTGGGATATGTGGCGTTGGCTAACATGTTTCCTTGGGTTGTTGAAAAAGTGGACTGTTCTCAAAACAAAGTCATCTTCCCAATTTCACATCTTAGCAACTTAGAGTTTTTTAAAAGTTTTTCTCAAACAAAAGTATAGTTCACTTTATACTCCTCAAATGGCACTCTCAAATCACTCAGTGGTGTATATTTTCTCACCAAGGCATAGAAAAGTTTTGCCTTCTTTTGTTCTCTCCTACTTCTAAGAGGCCTATGTGGAGCTTTAGGTAGGGATGAACAAAATAGCATACCTACATTGCATATGTTGTAAAGTCAAATCGAGGATCCAAGAAGAGAAGTTCCATACTCCTAGATCAAGATGTGCATGTGTGTGGAAAAAGGTGAACTAAAAGTATAAGATGAACTAAAACTATACTCCTTTTGTAGATAGGATCTCTCTTTAACTTTTTCTTTTGAGATATGGCTATCATCATTTTTTTATATATATGAGCCTTCATGTGCTTATCTTTTTTTCTTCTTGGACCTTCAGGTGTCCAAATATTTTTTTTCTTTTTCATACTTTTGCACAGCCTATGCCTCTTAAACCACATATTAGGGAGAGATCACTATATTTTAGAACATGGAGTATTTACCTAACAAATATGTTTTTGTCTACTCCCAGTGTAGGAGAGCATGTTTTTGTGTACTCTAGTGTAGGAGCAGCATATATAAGTGGGTGTACATGATTTTGATCTTGGGAGCATGATAAATCTCTCAACAAGGGTCAACAAGACTTGACCAAACTCAATACAAAAAACAAACAGCATATGTGGAAGGCTTGAAATTTTCAAGATATCACATTTGACTTTAGTAGGAATTTCTCACCAATTGAGGAGTATGTGATACTATGGTTTTATAACATTTTTTATCAAAAAAAATTCTCCAAGAACTACAAATAGAAACGGTAGGATTTCTAAGTCAAAACTATATCACACCTCACAATAATTTAGCCAACACGATTGTCCTATTAGAATATTTTCCCACAAGCATAAGTTATGTATATGGAATAAATTTCATGCAAGCTTCTATCATAGAGATGTTATGAACATGCTCACTTTTCAAAAATTTGATTGCAGTGGGTGTAAAAAGGGGTATTTCTTTATCACGAGGAGATAGCAGGGATAAAATGAGTTTGATTTTAGTGATCAAGATTTATGTTTGTCCAAACTCAAAATTGTAGGGAGAGAAGATGCACAAACCAAGTTTGAAACTGTTGATCTGTTGTGCATCATTTTTGGGAGGTTTTGAAATCTTTGTGTGGACCATCTCCCCACACTTATTCTTATACCAGTTCATTCAAACAAAAGAAACAAAGTGAAAACAAACAAGGGCTCTGCAAGTTTGAACACTAGGGAGCCTAAATCATTTTATTATTATTGTTATTATTATCTTTTTTATTTATTATGTATATTATTTTTTTGTATTCACCTAACTCTTTTATCATTCAACATAACAAGGCTAAGGTAAAATTTGCAAAATGATCATAACCTTGATTTATCTCCATTTTAGATTACTTACAATGTTTATGAAAATGATAACTCAAGTTCATTAATCAAAATTCAACACCATGTTAAAATTTGATTAAAGAAGATTATTTTAACCTAAGCACCATGCTTAATTTAAAAGAGCCTATGGATGTACTACATGTGAATACATCCAAACTAGAGTATATAACATAAACAAAGGAAGCATGAACTTTTTGCATGATCAAGTCGTATGGAGATAAAGAAAATGAGTCAAGGAGTTAGTGAACTTTTATTTACCTTTGCATACCTGAGTATATTTATTGGTAGGATGTGGATAGAAGTTTTTGCATGGCAGGTTTATCGGATGTAGTCTATCCAGGCGAGCAACAAGGCTTAGGCCACACACACAGATAGTGTGTATGGACCATGGGGCCTTGGTGGTAACAGCAAAGGTTTAAAGGAGGAGCACCCATCTTGTTGCTCCTTCTTTCTCTTCTTTTATATATTTTTTTTTATATTATTCTCTTTTTCTTTTTAGCTCTTTTTTAGCAAGGCAGAGCTGACATCATTTTTTTAACCTGAGATGGCCTTTTGTGTGGATGGAACTTGTAGTGGGATTTTCACCACCCTCCCCCACACTTCGACTTTTATGTCAAAGTTAAGTATGCAATGTCGGGGGGGTCTCCTTTTGAGTGTGTTCCATCACAAAAGAGCATCAGAGTGTATAGTTGATGCAGCTCCTATGTTCTCAAGCGTCATATGCTCCTTATTCTTCCTGTTCTTAACCTGAAAGGGTTAGCAACCAAGAATACCCAAAGGTGCATACTAACTTGAAAATATGCTCTTGCTTTTATTGACAAGAAAAATTATGTTGTTGTTTTTTTATGATAATCCAAGGTATCTCCCGGCAGTGCTTAATTTATAGTCTTAAGCTTGACCGTGGGAACTTCATCTTGTAGCTATCAATGGTGGTATAGTTCCCAGCTTTACCACTAAACATTTAGCATTAATGTTCAAGCTGTAAGGTTAGTACCATAGTGCTACTACGAGATTTACAGTATTTGTGGTAAATATATGCATCCACAACCATTCTCCTAAAAAGTTTTGAAACAAGAATTAGGAGATGGTTGGAATCCTCGTAGGGACACGGGGTACTAAGCGTGATCAACTCTAGAGACACCAAAAGTGAGCATGAAATGTGAGGAAACTCAAAAGAGGAACTTTCATGCTCATTTGTGGAATCATTCATATCGAGCTCTAGAGTTGGTGCTTCGAGTTTGTCCGTGGCTCAGAACCTTTCATGTAGGATCAATGTTGAATCTCGATTACTATCGAGAACAACGTTTGGATGGTCAGAGGGACACGACTTGAGTTTGAGCGAGGGTGATGGCACACGTTTTGTTTCATAAGCAACCTTAGGTGAAACAAATGGAGATACAAACTTCACCTCCTTGAACGGGTCATGGATAAGATGTTGTTTTGCCATTGGACTTACTGGGCAAGAGGTATGAGTGGCAAAAGTAGTTTTTCCCACATTTTCATCAAGGCCCCCATGGGAAGGTTTTTCTTAAATAAGATTTTCAAGAGGGTGGCCTATGAGAAGATCGAACTCAAGGATGGCAAAGATGTGAAAATCTATGAAAACCATGATTTGGTCGATTATGATTGTGTGACACCCTAAATTTTTGTACTATTTAAAAATAGATAAATTTGATTTAATTATGTACTTGTTGTGCATTCAAATTTAGGGAATAATAATTTTTGGGAAATTAAAATCGATCTTAAGGTTAGAAAATGTTCATGCATGCATGCTGTTGCACAAGTATTTTTGTGATGAGTGGTTTTGATAAATTTTTGAAAGGATTTGAAAATCATTTGGAAATGTGATTTGAAAAATTAAATTTGAAAAAGGAAAACAAATTCTTTTCCCTCCTTCACCCTTCCCCGCTTTCGGCCTGCTAGCCGTTTCCTCCTTGGCCCGTTCGCCCCGCCCCGTGCCCTTCTCTTGGGCCGGCCCAGCCAAGCCGCAACCGCTGCTGCCGCTCTCTCCCAGTCTCCCGCTGCGGCTGACCGCCCGGGCCCGCTTGTCGGCGCCTTCCTCAACCTCCAGTCGCCTCTGTTTCGGACGAAGCCGCAACCGCCGCGCCCACGATCTCCGCGCGTGGGAGCGTCTCTGCCCCCCCGCGCTCGGCCTTCTTAAGGGGAGCGCGACCCCGCCTGCACCTTCCCTTCTCCAGTTTCTCCTCACTCGCACTCGCAAGGCAACAACCGCAGCATCGCACGAACACCGGAGCGTCGACCGCCCCACCACGTCGGTCATAGTCCCCGGGCTGCCTCGACTCCGTTTATCCGCTCGGTGAGCTTCGCCTCGCTTCCCTCCTTCTCCCCATGCCTTCATTTTCCCGAATGGTGGCCTCTAGGGCCATGTCCGCGAGCTCCAACGAGCTTCTCGCCGCCGTCCATGGCGGGCGCCCCTCGGGCTTTTCCCCGGCCGCACTTGTGACGAAAACGGAATCCCTATCCCCTCCGCATTCTCCCCGTAGATTTTGTTTGGAGAATGGGACTCTGTAGCGCCCGATTTCCCTGCTCCGATGAGCTCTCCACCGTCGGCCATGGCGGGCACGCCGCGCGGGCCATCCCGTGGCTGTGTTTTGTTCCGGGGCGAGTTCGCCGTCTCCCCCACATCGTCCCGGTGCCCTCACTTTTCGAAACCGTGGGCCGTAGGTCGAGTTCCAAGCGCACCGGCGAGCTTGCAGTCGCCGGCCATGGTGGCGCCGCCGTCTCCTCCCCTAAATCCGGCGGCCGGCCTCTCTCTTCTCCCCCCTTTCTTTCTTAACCGTCCATCACTTGATCAACGGCCAGAAATGGCCAATACCCCTTCGCGGGTCTTTTTGCTAAAGAGACCCCCTACTTTCGTGAATTTGAACCCGCAGTCCTCGGCCATTTGAATAAATCCGAATTTTGATTTATTTTAAATCCGAAAATAGTTTGATCTATTTACAGAATTGCCACTGCAGTAAAACATGTATAAAATCGTCGTTTTAGCTCCGATTCGACCCGTTCAACTTGCGTTAGTTTTGTAATTTCGTAATCTACGCATTAGTGCTACTGATGGACCTGTTAGAAGCTTTTAAGTTTCTCGATTAAGACTAGTTTAGTAGCTAGTTTTGGAACCTTGCTTAGCGCGTAACTTTTGCGTTGTAGCTCCGTTTTTCGTGCAATTCGCGTCAATGTGATCGTAGCGAGACGTAGATGATTTTGGTAAACATTTTATTCAGATTTATTTATTGTTGGTGTACTGTTCTAATAGTAGCCATGTTTTGCTTGTATGTCTGCTCCGAATTGCGTGTTGTACTTCGTGTCGTTCGAGTTCAGACGGTGAGGAGTACGTCGGAAATCCGGACGCGTGCGAGGAGCAGCAGGACCAGCAGCAGTTCGTGAACCAAGGCAAGTATAGAATGGGCCTTCCTTGATTCCTATTCATTATATAATCTACTCATTATGCATGTGTCTAATATTGCTCGACTATAAGGACATCCTAGCCATTTATGACTTATATCTCGATACCTATGGGTTTTATTGCATATGGGTAGAATGCTAGTGCTCTATTCAAACATGATCAATACTATGATTAATGGAACAAACGGATAAACATGATGGTAAAAATTGAAATATAGGGTGATGGTGCAAATGATGTCGATCATGTTGCCCTAAACTCTCCGTAAGGACTTGTCTGTAGGGCAAAAGCTGGGACATACAGTGCAACCGTGAGAGTCATATGGCTCTGACTTTAGCTCAGTATTAGGATCTTTTCTAGCTTGTTAGAGGTTACCCGAAAGGGCGCAAGAGGGGCTTGCCACTTTGGGTATAGAACTGCCTCTGTTCTGATGTGTATAGCCTGCGGGAATTGTGCCATCGAAAGGGGGGTTCTCTATATCTGCCTGCCGAGGAAACCTCGCGGCCCTAACTGGTTAGAAGAGGCCTATGGAAGGCTTCATAGTGTACCCTGCCTGCTCACCTTGGAAGTGTTAGGGGGTCGACGGGCCCCGGGCATACGGGTAACACGACTCACGGGTAAAGATGCACAACCTCTGCAGAGTGTTAAAACTGTTATAACAGCCGTGCTCACGGACAAGAGCGGCCCGAAAAACTCACAGAATAAATGGTTATTAGATATGTGGATGAACTATGATGATGATGATGAGATCACACTGTTGCTTTCTCTTCTTAATTCTAGTAGTGGATCATGTGGGTTAAATGGGAGTTTGAGCATAACTTAATAATGATTAATAATGAAATGTTGATCTACTAAAAGTGCTAACTGCAGTCAACCGTGTCTATCCTTTTTGAGCCTCATGAATCCTCATACTATACTTGCGGAGTACAAATGTACTCACACTTGTTGCTATATTGTTTTTGGATAAAAATCCCGGATGGGTAACAGATGACAGTTTCTACGAGGACTTTCCAGAAGATTTCTAGGTTTGGGTCAACCAGTCGTCCTTCCCTGTGGATCAGACACTACGCCTGAGAGTTGCTATTTCCTTTTCCGCTTGTTATGTAAGAACTACGTGATGTAATAACGTTATGTATGTACATGGTGATGATACTTTTGTTAATTTGTCAGCTTATGTGTGCGACTATTCCTGGGGCGCACATAAGATGTATGCACTCTATATTGTCCTTTAATTGGAGTGTGACAAATTGGTATCAAAGTTGTGTCGACTGTAGGACGCAAACCTAGATAGAAATGGTCGTTTCTAGGAGTTTGACTTTATTTATTTACGTGCTACTATCTCCATCTTGATATTTTATTAAAATTTGATGCTCTATTTCTTATTCTATTGCATAAAATATTGACTCTGATAATATTTTATATCAAAACTATAGATGCCTCGCCTCAGTGCCGCTGCCTACGTCGCCCAGTTTGTTCCAGCAGCACCTGCTCCACCAGCACCACCAGCAGTACTACCAGTGGAGCCAGAGGTTGTCCACATCACTGACGAGGAAGAGGAGGAACCCATGGAGGAGGAGGCATTTTCAGCTGCTGCATCTGATGGACCCGCTTCGACCCCCGTGGCTGCACCCATCCCACCTATGGATGCGCCAGTCCCCGCTGCTACACCTCCACCAGCTTCCCAGGCCGCTTCTGCACCAACACCAGTGCCCACCCCAGCTGCATCAGAGGAGCCAGAAGAGATAGGCTGGACCACCAGGAACAAGTTTAAGGAAGCTCCCGAAGATGCCCATTACCACAACCTCCTCACCACCATGCTAGCTGAGTACTATCCAGAGTTTGCTGCCTCTGTGAAGTACTACTGTGCGGAGCACACACATCCAGTGGAGGCGACGTACTGGAAGACCAATGTGATCATTACCGCCTGGAACAACACCGACCAATCTCAGGATGTTGTGACCACCCATAGCCACCGAGCCAGGCGTGCCAGTGCCTATGACAGCATGGAAGATGCTGCGCAGGCGGCGTACCTGCATTACCATGGTCGGCGTTTTGAAGACATGCAGAATGATCGCTACCGGTATCTTCCACGCTACGACTCAAGGGAGAAGACATGGGCAGTGTTGGCTCCTCCAGCTTCTGATCCCACCTTGGACACCACAGTGAGGCACCTCAGCGCCATGCAGGAGGTCAACGAAGCACTCAGGGAAGAGCTTCGTGCAGCGCAAAAATCTGAAAAGCGCCTTCAGAACCAGATAGATGAGATGGCCGTTCAGCTAGGACAGCCTACCATTTACAAGAAGAAGGCCAGGGTGTTCACCATGGTGGATCGCGCTCCTTAGATACTTGCAGCCCCGTCATAATGAATGCGTTCTAGATCGAAAGTCGTGTCAAGTTTATGTGTGTGTTGTGAACTTTTAATTGTCTTGTTGGTTGTGATGATGAACTTGAATGATTTGGAGTTTGTGTGATTGCAGGAACAGTGTGGGCTTGTCCACATGTTCTTTTTATCAAAACCTTAAGTTAGTGTTTGTTTAACTTAGTTGGGGTTTAAAATTCTGCTTTACTGCTGTGCTGTTTCTCAGAGCAGTCTGCAATGTTTGTCTCATATCTCTAAATCTCTACGTCCAAAAATTATGAAATTTTTGTGGAAAGAACTAGACTTGTGTACCTTTCATTTCCCACTGGAATCACCTCATTATCAATTCTGGTTTGAGAGATATGCCTGCTACAACCTGGCAAGTTTGTGCAGTCTGTAACCTAGAACAGAAATTGTTTAGCTCAGTTTTTGATGATGTTGCCGTCCGTATCAGTGAAAAAGTTCTATACAAAAGTTGTAGCAGACTCTTTAATCTTTCCAACGATGTATGCCACGCATATTTTGGATTTCTGGAACTTGAGTTACACTCCAGTTTTCGGTCTGCTGTTGTAGACACTCGTCCAGAAATTTTCAGTTATGTTATTTACCTTTTGTAAATAATTTATAAATTTTTGGGAGATCTCTAAAAGTTTGCACATTTGATTGGAAACAGATGGCCGCCAGAGGAGGACGTGGCAGAGGCCGTGGCCGTGGTCGTGGACACGGAGCTTTGGTGGATCCACCTCCGCCACCGCCGGTGACCATTGAGCAGTTGATGGCCATGCAAGCGCAGCTCATGCAGACAGTGATGGACCGTCTCGGTGAGCAACCCGCAGGAGCGCCCCCACCTGTGCAGGTCCGTGACAAACGTGGTGAGTTTCTGAAAGGACGCCCACCTGTGTTCACACATGCCTCTGAACCTATAGAGGCGGATGACTGGCTGAGAGCTGTGGAAAAGCAGCTAAACATTGCACAGTGCAACGACTTGGAGAAAGTCTTGTACGCCTCAGGCCAACTCCAAGGAGCCGCTCAGGATTGGTAGGAATCATTCCAGTATGGACGTCCAGAGAATGCTCCAGAGGTCACATGGAAAGAGTTCACGGAAAGCTTTAGGTCCTATCACATCCCTGAGGGACTTATTGAACTGAAGCAAGAGGAGTTCCGGGCTCTCAAGCAAGGGTCCATGTCTGTGGCGGAATACCGCGACAAGTTTGCACAATTGTCGCGATATGCCCCGGCTGAAGTGGCTAGGGATTCTGACAAACAGCGCCGTTTTCTGAAGGGGCTGTATGATGGACTCCAGCTGCAACTGATGTCCAACAAATATGCCAGTTTCCAAGAGTTGGTGGACCGTGCCATTGTAATTGATAACAAGCGTAAGGAAATGGACCTCAAGAAGAGGAAGCTCCAGGGACAGGCGTCGGGTAGCAACCCTCGCCCGCGAGCTTTCCCGCAGCAGGGTTTTCAGCAGAGGAACCAAGGGCCACCCAACCAATGGAACAAAGGCCAGTACCCCCAGAGGAACCAGTACCAGCAGCGCCCCCAGTACCCACCGCAGTTGGGTAATCAGAGTCAGCAGCGCCCCCAGCAACAGCAAGCTAGCAACCAAGCACCACGTCAGGGAGTGCCCAACAATGCCCCAATCAAGAGTGGCACCCCAGGCAACCCTAATGCCTGTTACAACTGTGGAGAGGTGGGACACTATTCGTACCAGTGCCCAAAGAAGCAGAACCGGCAGGCCCCGCAGAACCAGCAGAACAACCAGAGACTCAACGCTCGACCTCCGTTCACTGGCAAGGTGAATCATGTGTCGTCGGAATCAGCTCAGGAGGCGCCTGAGGTTATGCTGGGTACGTTTAGCGTCAACTCCATCTCCGCTACCGTACTTTTTGATTCCGGTGCCTCGCATTCTTTCATATCCCAAGCTTTTGTTAGAATGCATAGCATACCCCTGTGTGCCATGAAGGATCCCATGCTAGTAAATTCACCGGGGGGTAGCATGCCCGCAAATTATTGGAGCCCTTCTACTAGTATATTCTTAAGGGGGTAGCTTTCAAGGTAAATCCAATTGTTCTGAGAACCGCTGGAATTGACCTCATCCTGGGAATGGATTGGATGAAGCAACATAGGGCAGTGATACAATGTCAGGAGAAATCTGTGGTTGTGACATCTCCAAGTGGTGATAGAATTTGTGTCGAAGTGGAAGTGCAAGCTCAACCTACCGCCACCGTCAATCAGCTGAGCGATGTTGCTAACCAGGAGAACCAGGTGGTGGATGAATTCCCGGACGTGTTCCCTGATGAATTGCCAGGTATGCCACCCGATCGCGACATCGAATTCCTTATCGAGCTTTTACCTGGGACTGCACCCTTAGCTAAGAGACCATATAGAATGGGGGTAAATGAATTAGAAGAACTAAAGAAACAAATTAAAGAATTACAAGAGAAAGGTTTTATTCGTCCTAGTTCTTCACCTTGGGGAGCACCTGTTATATTTGTGGATAAGAAAGATGGCACACGAAGGATGTGTGTCGACTATAGGTCCCTTAATGAAGTCACAATCAAAAACAAGTACCCACTCCCTAGAATTGATGATTTATTTGATCAGCTGAAAGGTGCTAGTGTGTTCTGAAAAATTGACCTCCGTTCTGGATATCATCAACTAAAAATTCATGCATCTGACATACCCAAGACAGCATTTACTACCAGATATGGCCTTTATGAGTACACAGTGATGTCTTTTGGACTGACAAATGCACCTGCATACTTTATGTATCTAATGAACAAAGTATTCATGGAGTACTTGGATAAGTTTGTAGTGGTATTCATAGATGATATCCTAATATTCTCCAAGAATGAAGAGGAACATGCTAAACACTTAAGGTTAGTCTTACAAAAACTCAGGGAACATAAATTGTATGCAAAAAGGAGCAAGTGTGAGTTCTGGCTGAAAGAAGTATCTTTTCTGGGACACGTGGTCTCTAACGGTGGAATAGCCGTAGATCCCAGTAAAGTGCAAGATGTGTTGAATTGGAAAGCCCCAGTCAATGCTAGTGAAATCCGTAGCTTTTTGGGTTTGGCTGGATACTATAGAAGGTTTATTGAAGGGTTCTCTAAGCTAGCCAAGCCTATGACAGCCCTATTAGAGAAGAATGCCAAATTTGTTTGGTCAGACAAATGTCAGGCTAACTTTGAGGAGCTAAAGAAAAGGTTGACAACAGCCCCAGTGTTGACCCTACCTGATTTAAGTAAGAACTTCTCTATTTATTGTGATGCATCTCGCCTAGGCCTTGGGTGTGTGCTTATGCAAGAAGGAAAGGTTGTGGCCTATGCATCCAGGCAGTTGAGAAAGCATGAATTGAATTACCCAACCCATGACTTGGAATTAGCCGTAGTTGTCCATGCTCTGAAAATTTGGAGGCATTATTTGATCGGACATAAGTGTGACATCTACACTGACCACAAGAGTTTAAAATACATTTTTACACAGTTCGAGTTGAATTTAAGGCAACGTCGTTGGCTGGAATTGATTAAAGATTATGATCTGGAAGTGCATTATCATCCTGGAAAGGCAAATGTTGTTGCCGATGCACTTAGCCGGAAGAGCTATGCCAACGGACTTCAGTTGACATTTATACCAGCAGAGTTGCGAGCTGAAATAGAACATCTCAACTTGGGTTTTGTCAATAATGTAGTAGAATTGGCTATAGAACCTACATTGGAGCAAGAGATACGTACAGGTCAGTTGGAGGATGAGAAATTAAAGGAGATTGCTGAGCAGGTAGTGGTTGGAAAGGCACCAGGTTTCCGGCTGGATGAGAATGGTACTCTATGGTTTGGAAAAAGAATATGTGTACCCAAAGTGAAAGCTATCCGTGATATGATTCTGCGAGAGGCACATGATTCTGCTTATTCTATACACCCTGGAAGCACCAAGATGTACTTGGACCTCAAAGAGAAGTATTGGTGGTATGGTTTGAAACGGGATGTGGCTGAGTATGTGGCCATATGTGATACTTGTCAAAGGGTGAAGGCTGAGCACCAAAGGCCTGCAGGATTGTTGCAACCAATGAAAATACTAGAGTGGAAATGGGAAGAAGTTGGTATGGACTTCATTACTGGATTGCCCCGCACTCAACAAGGATATGATTCGATCTGGGTAATAGTGGATCGACTTACTAAGGTAGCCCACTTCTTGCCAGTCAAAACCACTTATAGTGGTGCAAAGCTAGCGGAGTTGTATATGGAGAAAATAATATGTCTACATGGGGTTCCAAAGAAGATCGTATCTGACCGAGGAACTCAGTTTACGTCACATTTTTGGCGTAAGGTACACAGTGCTTTGGGAACCAAGTTAAATTTCAGTTCGGCATATCATCCCCAAACTGATGAGCAGACCGAAAGGACCAATCAAATATTGGAAGACATGTTGAGAGCTTGTGCTTTACAGTATGGTACTAGTTGGGATAGGAGTTTGTCATATGCTGAGTTTTCATATAACAACAGTCACCAGAAAAGTCTCAAAATGGCGCCATTCGAAGCTTTATATGGACGAAAGTGTAGAACACCTCTATTCTGGAATCAGACAGGTGAAACCCAAGTGTTTGGACCTGATGTCCTACGCAGTGCAGAGGAACAAGTGAGGATGATCAGGGATAATTTGAGAGTAGCACAGTCTAGACAGAAGAGCTATGCTGATATCCGAAGGAGAGAGTTGAGTTTCAAAGAAGGTGACTATGTGTATTTGAAAGTGTCACCGATGAGAAATGTGAGAAGATTCAATATGAAGGGCAAGTTAGCACCGAGATATGTGGGACCTTTCAAGATTCTAGAGAGACGTGGAGAAGTGGCTTATCAATTGGAATTGCCAGAAAGTTTATCAGGTGTGCATGATGTGTTTCATGTTTCACAGTTGAAAAAGTGTTTGCGGGTACCAGAGGAGCAGATTCCCTTGGAGGAGCTTACTGTTAAAGAAGATCTTACGTATGAGGAGTATCCGGTAAAGATTCTTGAAACTGCAGAAAGAGTTACCAGGAGCCGCACTATAAAGATGTGCAGAGTGCAATGGAATCGTTATTTAGAAGATGAGTCTACGTGGGAAAGAGAAGAAGATCTGAGAAAGTCTTATCCACAGCTTTTTGAGTAAGCATCATCCAATCTCGAGGACGAGATTCTCTTAAGGGGGGTAGAATTGTGACACCCTAAATTTTTGTACTATTTAAAAATAGATAAATTTGATTTAATTATGTACTTGTTGTGCATTCAAATTTAGGGAATAATAATTTTTGGGAAATTAAAATCGATCTTAAGGTTAGAAAATGTTCATGCATGCATGCTGTTGCACAAGTATTTTTGTGATGAGTGGTTTTGATAAATTTTTGAAAGGATTTGAAAATCATTTGGAAATGTGATTTGAAAAATTAAATTTGAAAAAGGAAAACAAATTCTTTTCCCTCCTTCACCCTTCCCCGCTTTCGGCCTGCTAGCCGTTTCCTCCTTGGCCCGTTCGCCCCGCCCCGCGCCCTTCTCTTGGGCCGGCCCAGCCAAGCCGCAACCGCTGCTGCCGCTCTCTCCCAGTCTCCCGCTGCGGCTGACCGCCCGGGCCCGCTTGTCGGCGCCTTCCTCAACCTCCAGTCGCCTCTGTTTCGGACGAAGCCGCAACCGCCGCGCCCACGATCTCCGCGCGTGGGAGCGTCTCTGCCCCCCCGCGCCCGGCCTTCTTAAGGGGAGCGCGACCCCGCCTGCACCTTCCCTTCTCCAGTTTCTCCTCACTCGCACTCGCAAGGCAACAACCGCAGCATCGCACGAACACCGGAGCGTCGACCGCCCCACCACGTCGGTCATCGTCCCCGGGCTGCCTCGACTCCGTTTATCCGCTCGGTGAGCTTCGCCTCGCTTCCCTCCTTCTCCCCATGCCTTCATTTTCCCGAATGGTGGCCTCTAGGGCCATGTCCGCGAGCTCCGACGAGCTTCTCGCCGCCGTCCATGGCGGGCGCCCCTCGGGCTTTTCCCCGGCCGCACTTGTGACGAAAACGGAATCCCTATCCCCTCCGCATTCTCCCCGTAGATTTTGTTTGGAGAATGGGACTCTGTAGCGCCCGATTTCCCTGCTCCGATGAGCTCTCCACCGTCGGCCATGGCGGGCACGCCGCGCGGGCCATCTCGTGGCTGTGTTTTGTTCCGGGGCGAGTTCGCCGTCTCCCCCACATCGTCCCGGTGCCCTCACTTTTCGAAACCGTGGGCCGTAGGTCGAGTTCCAAGCACACCGGCGAGCTTGCAGTCGCCGGCCATGGTGGCGCCGCCGTCTCCTCCCCTAAATCCGGCGGCCGGCCTCTCTCTTCTCCCCCCCTTTCTTTCTTAACCGTCCATCACTTGATCAACGGCCAGAAATGGCCAATACCCCTTCGCAGGTCTTTTTGCTAAAGAGACCCCCTACTTTCGTGAATTTGAACCCGCAGTCCTCGGCCATTTGAATAAATCCGAATTTTGATTTATTTTAAATCCGAAAATAGTTTGATCTATTTACAGAATTGCCACTGCAGTAAAACGTGTATAAAATCGTCGTTTTAGCTCCGATTCGACCCGTTCAACTTGCGTTAGTTTTGTAATTTCGTAATCTACGCATTAGTGCTACTGATGGACCTGTTAGAAGCTTTTAAGTTTCTCGATTAAGACTAGTTTAGTAGCTAGTTTTGGAACCTTGCTTAGCGCGTAACTTTTGCGTTGTAGCTCCGTTTTTCGTGCAATTCGCGTCAATGTGATCGTAGCGAGACGTAGATGATTTTGGTAAACATTTTATTCAGATTTATTTATTGTTGGTGTACTGTTCTAATAGTAGCCATGTTTTGCTTGTATGTCTGCTCCGAATTGCGTGTTGTACTTCGTGTCGTTCGAGTTCAGACGGTGAGGAGTACGTCGGAAATCCGGATGCGTGCGAGGAGCAGCAGGACCAGCAGCAGTTCATGAACCAAGGCAAGTATAGAATGGGCCTTCCTTGATTCCTATTCATTATATAATCTACTCATTATGCATGTGTCTAATATTGCTCGACTATAAGGACATCCTAGCCATTTATGACTTATATCTCGATACCTATGGGTTTTATTGCATATGGGTAGAATGCTAGTGCTCTATTCAAACATGATCAATACTATGATTAATGGAACAAACGGATAAACATGATGGTAAAAATTGAAATATAGGGTGATGGTGCAAATGATGTCGATCATGTTGCCCTAAACTCTCCGTAAGGACTTGTCTGTAGGGCAAAAGCTGGGACATACAGTGCAACCGTGAGAGTCATATGGCTCTGACTTTAGCTCAGTATTAGGATCTTTTCTAGCTTGTTAGAGGTTACCCGAAAGGGCGCAAGAGGGGCTTGCCACTTTGGGTATAGAACTGCCTCTGTTCTGATGTGTATAGCCTGCGGGAATTATGCCATCGAAAGGGGGGTTCTCTATATCTGCCTGCCGAGGAAACCTCACGGCCCTAACTGGTTAGAAGAGGCCTATGGAAGGCTTCATAGTGTACCCTGCCTGCTCACCTTGGAAGTGTTAGGGGGTCGACGGGCCCCGGGCATACGGGTAACACGACTCACGGGTAAAGATGCACAACCTCTGCAGAGTGTTAAAACTGTTATAACAGCCGTGCTCACGGACAAGAGCGGCCCGGAAAACTCACAGAATAAATGGTTATTAGATATGTGGATGAACTATGATGATGATGATGATGAGATCACACTGTTGCTTTCTCTTCTTAATTCTAGTAGTGGATCATGTGGGTTAAATGGGAGTTTGAGCATAACTTAATAATGATTAATAATGAAATGTTGATCTACTAAAAGTGCTAACTGCAGTCAACCGTGTCTATCCTTTTTGAGCCTCATGAATCCTCATACTATACTTGCGGAGTACAAATGTACTCACACTTGTTGCTATATTGTTTTTGGATAAAAATCCCGGATGGGTAACAGATGACAGTTTCTACGAGGACTTTCCAGAAGATTTCTAGGTTTGGGTCAACCAGTCGTCCTTCCCTGTGGATCAGACACTACGCCTGAGAGTTGCTATTTCCTTTTCCGCTTGTTATGTAAGAACTACGTGATGTAATAACGTTATGTATGTACATGGTGATGATACTTTTGTTAATTTGTCAGCTTATGTGTGCGACTATTCCTGGGGCGCACATAAGATGTATGCACTCTATATTGTCCTTTAATTGGAGTGTGACAGATTGGCACGGCCCTAGCAATCCCACAACACTCGAAAAATAGTCCCAAGAGACTTTTGAAGAGTTTATTAGTCGGGACTAGTGGCATGTTACCCAAAAGGTTTTTCACTAGGAATTCTAACATGATACTAGTCCCGACTATGGGGCTGTGTAGGGCTTCTATGGTTGTTTCCCTTAATGAACAAGGCATGGCTGTGGAAGGTGAAAGAATCCAAATTGCTTCGAAAGAATGTTTCACTTCCATTAACCATTCCTTTGACGATTCTGCTTTAGGGGAAACTTCCCTTATGTTCTTTTCATGCCATGATAGCTTTGAGGTATTGCCATAATCCTTGAATTCAATAGGGAACTTTGAAGGATGAAGCATTATTTCCTTCGATGTTCGTGGTTCGGGTGAGGGCTCACAAGTCAAACCTAAGGATGGTACAAGTTTGGATGTGACTAATGAGGACTCCTCAACACTTGACATGACTTTTGCCTGGAGGGGTTTGGTTTCTATGATGGAAGAAGTGTGTTTGGCTATGAAGTGCTTAAGAAATTCTACTTGTTCCATCATAGTTTTATGTGTGAACCATCCGGCGGTCATGTCTAGGCATAGGTCAGCATCTATGTCAAGACCCAGACAAAAGAGACGCAAAATCACGCCATCGGGTAATGACAAGTCTGGCCGGCATGCAATAGCATTGAAAACTAGGCCCAGGCTTCACCTATAGACTCCTCGCGCTGCTCGAAGTCAAGGATTGCCCTTGGTAGAGAGTCGATACAGGACATGGAGAAAAATGCAAGACAAAACTTGTCTTTTAAGTTCATCCCAGTCCCCATTCATACTTTCTATGGCAAACATGTACCATTGCTTCGCCTTTCCCATGAGAGAGAAGGAAAATAACTTCCACCTTAGTGTTTCTTGTGTCATGCCTGAGATGCTCAGGCACGAACACATTTCCTCGAAATCTAGTAGGTGATTGCAAGGGTTTTCGTGATCAAGCCCTGAGAAGGGTTGTGTCCAAACCAAAGCTTTTAAACTAGGGTGGAGTTCATAGCCTGATGAACGGGTTGGTTTTGAAACAAGTGCTGGCTCAAGGAACACCCCCTTTGAAGCGGACCAGTAAGGATTTGAAGTTGGGTTCATGATAGAAAAAGATAAAAGAAGACTATTTTGTTTTTATAAAAGAAAAGATAAAGGATACAGATACGAGGACGAACTAGGTTCGAAGAAAATAGCAACCGGTCCCTGGCAACGGTGCCAGAAAGCTTGTTGGTATTTCTTAACGTTTACAGAAGTTAATCCGCAAGCGTACGGAATTACCGTTGTATGTTTCATTCGAAAGTATTCTGGGTATCGTATTTCCATAGAGAATAGAGGTATTTCTTCTCGCTAATTCGTCTATGGACAACACAAGGATAGCTGATGAGGGTAGAGAAGGATTCCTTTGGCTTAGGGTCTAAGGATAGATAAACTCTACTTCTACTTGCTCACTTCGGGCACCGGTGAACACCTGGTCTACCAAGCGTTGCCAGCCTATAGCTCTACGCTATACCCGGACATGGGGGATTACAAGGGATGGACAGGGCTATCACCACTTGCCGCCTAGCCCTCAACCATGGAGTACGAGGCAAATGAAGGTAGCCTCTAGCCTAGACACCACGTCCACGCTATCGACTACTACTCTAGTGTGTCGACAAGGGTTATCTGTCATTATCAGGGCCCTTCTACTAGAGCATCCGTCATGGGGATGGATGACGATCTCGCAAATAAGTAAGAGCAAAGCTTAGAAGTTAATCCGCAAGCGTACAGAATTACCATTGTTGCTTTCATCCGAAAGTATTCAGGGTATCATATTTCCACAGGGAATGGAGGTATTTCTTCTTGCTAATTCATCCAAGGACAACACAAGGATAGCTGATGAGGGTAGAGAAGGATTCCTATGGCTTAGGATCTAAGGATAGATAAACTCTACTTCTACTTGCTCACTTCGAGCACCGGTGAACACCTGGTCTGCCAAGTGTTCCCGACCTGTAGCTCTACGTCGTACCTGGATGTGGGGGATTCCAAGGGACGGATAGGACTGTCACCACCTGCCACCTACCCCTCAACCATGGAGTACAAGACAAATGAAGGTAGCCTCTAGCCTAGACACCACGTCTATTCTATTGACTACTACTCTAGTGTGTCGACAAGGGTTATTCGTCTTTATCAGGGCCCTTCTACTAGAGCATCCGTCATGGGGACGAACGACGATCTTGCAAACAAGTAAGAGCAAAGCTTAACTATTCAAAGGCTTTATAACCAAAATAATCACGAACACTTACTAAGATACCCGTCGAGGTACAAAACTCATGTTCATCGAGGTATAAGGCGGGGAGACACTGACAAGCCCGGCTCTTCCCCAAACTCTTTCTCACATCTCTCCTTACTGCTTTTCTAGAGCTAGCTAGGGCCTAAGCCCATGGAGTGGTGATGCTCTTGCTCTTTCCCTTGCTTGTGCTCTCTTGTGTGTTATTTTGGTGAAGGGGGAGAGGTTCTCCTTTTATATGTGGAGAGGAGGGGTGTATTCCTTGGAATATTCCCTAGATCCCCACAAAAGGAAGGAGCAAACTGCCCTCAGCATTTATGTTACCACAATTCCCACTTGAATCGACTTGCCTAGCCCACAACTCACCGCCCTGACAAGGTTGGACCCGAGGCGAGCCACTAGGGGTGGGTGCGGCCGCACCCAAAGTGGGGCCCCTTGAGTCCAATTTCATTAGGAGATATCCTCTATTCTTCTAGAGTAGGCCAGTGTGGGTTTTACGCGAAGTTGAAATGTTTTGCTTCGGTTTTGGCCTATTCTTCTCCTTATCTGGGCCCTGATTCCTCGGGTGCTTGGGCCTCTCTCCTTTGGACTCATGTCAGCTATATCGTTTACTAAGTTTCTTATACACTTTAAGCTCATTTTATGTGTAATCCTGACATGTCCTCCTGCAAATAGAAAATCACCAAAACTTATGGAATTGATTAGTTATAAGCCCTAATTCTATGTTCGGTGTCATATTAGTTCATTTTATGTGATAATTGGCGGTTGAAAATATGAGTTAAGGACTGCCAACAAAGTGTATCACCACCGAATCATTTAGTAACCCGACACTAACTAAATGATCATCAAAGGCGGATCATGGTGCAAGGCGACGGTGACCATGACCTTTGTACTGACGGTTCATACGCTGAAGCGACGGTGATGTTTACCTCTATAGACGTCTCGGTCATCGAAGCGATAGCGAAGCTGCACCATAGATAGTCAGGTCAAAGTACAAGGCAACGATGCTAGTAACCACTACACATGCGGTTGATGTGCCCACATGACGTGATGATAGCCTCCACACAGGCAGATCATTTGCCAATGCGGTGGTGTTAGTGTATACCCACAAACGGGTCATGCTCCAATGCGACGGAAGTAAGGACCTTATCACGGACGGATCATAAGCCAATACGGCGGTGTAGTGTTCACCGCAGTCGATCTCAGATGCCGACAATGAGGGCTATGACTATCACTGCCGTTAGCTTACTGCCGAGGCCGAAATGCAGCTGTGATGGGGGTTACAACGTGGCTGTGAAAGGTCTGAGTGTAGTAGTGTTTGGCAGTAGATCCGCTGATCCTAGTTTGTAGATAGTGGGTAGAAGTATGATGTGTTAGGTTTAGTCCCATATGGGTAATTGATGGTGGAGGAGCACAACATATAAGGCGGGGGCAGTCATCACCTATTAGGCTAGTCTTTTGGGTTGAGTTAGACCCAATGCCTAGGTATGTTGTGGGCTCCAATGGACCTAGGCACGAGGGACGCTGGCTCGTGGGTATAGCAAGCTGAGCTGGATTTCGTTACGCACTCTAACATGATGTACCCTACGTACCTTTGTTACACGGACCCAATGCATGTCAATCCAATTCGTGCACAACAGTAAAATTGACCATGTGCAATCAAGTGATTAACCAACATGGATTGATGATGGATGGAAAGGGATTGGGGTGATGAGAGTGATCAATTTAGTCGACCCCTTGCGTTGTAGTGAGTTGTGATTAACCAACATGGATTGATGATGAATGGAAAGGGATTGGGTGATAAGAGTGATCAATTCAGTCGACCCCTTGCGTTGTTGTGAGTTGTGATTAACCAACATGGATTGATGATGAATGGAAAGGGATTGGGTGATGAGAGTGATCAATTCAGTCGACCCCTTGCATTGTTGTGAGTTGTGATTAACCAACATGGATGGATGATGAATGGAAAGGGATTGGGTGATAAGAGTGATCAATTCAGTCGACCCCTTGCGTTGTTGTGAGTTGTGAGTATCGTCGAACAACCACTGATTCTATATCAAAATTTGAAAGTCCATTGAAGTATCAACATGAAAACAGACAGTGAAACCACAACAACAGACAGAAACCAAACAAATGCACTTTATCACTTCTCTAATCTTATTTTCACTGTGCGGAGCAGAAGGCCTCCAGTGAAGAGATCCGCTCGTTGAGCGCCGTGTCGAGCTCCAAGCACGTGCGGTCCTCCTCCTCGCTGCGCGTGGCGCGAGCCCGCTCAGAGCCCGTGGGCTGCTGCTCCCACTTGGCGTCGGAGTCCGCATACTGCTTCTCCCACTTCGTGTCAGACTCGTAGAGCCTCTTGAACAATTCGTCAAACGCCTTGCGAACGTTCGGATCCATGCCCCCCTTGATGCGCTGCAGGTGAGTATAGTGAGGATGGTTGGCCGGGAGCTCTAGCACGCGCCGATGCCGAGGCTCGGTGGTTCTAATACCACTTGTCAACGCCGGCGATCCGGCGTAGACAGAAATCAGAGCAGGAGGAGGAAGAAGCAGGAGCAGGGGAAGGCAGAGATAGAACCGGCAGGATACCGGAGGTAGTAGTATTGAGTTTGAGTTCGAGTCTAGGGTAAAGTTGATTACAGAATCCTCCACTTCCCTCTCTTATACTACTACTACACTAGCCACTGGGCTTTACAGAGCAAGTGTTACAGGCCCATTCCGGCCTAGCCATCCGCACATTCTTATACTTCTTCCTGTTCCCTTTCCTTGGCTTGGGCTTGGCTTCAGGTACGCCTGGATGTGGTGTGCTGACAGAAACCACAACAGCAAACAGAGAAATCAAACAAATGTACTTGGTCACTGCTCTAATCTTATTTTCACTGTTTGCACGTTGCCGCCGGTGCAGGTTTACTAGTATTTACTTGCGGGCACGCAAACCAGAAAATTGAGCAAGAGCGTCTCTAGCAGCACCGATATGAAACAGACTGTCTATCTTGGTATTTACCAGGCACGAACGTAGACCCCAATGGCGTCGATGTAATCCCACCCGCGCCCGAACAGAGCAACGATGCTGCCACCGCCGTGGGGCACCGGGACGCTGAAAGGGGTCCCGTCCACGTCCCCGAAAGGACCATGTTTTCTGAGGTTGGTGACGAAGGTGAGCGACGTCACGGCATCCGTTGGCTGGAAGCCGATGTACGCGAATGTCCCCGAGACCTCCTTCAGAAACTCCGACGGCTCAAGACGAATCTGTGATGCGCAAATTAAGGTGGTTGGATCAAGAATTGTAGCTGGATTGAGTTCATCTGCATGCACTCACCACGTAAGGGTCGCCGCCGTTCCCACCCCACGGGCCGACGTTGTGCTTCTTGCCCTGCTCGTCCCAGTAACAGAAGGAGATGGCGTCGACGGCGGCGGGGCTGCTGCAGACGGTGATGGCCTCCAAGCGCAGCGGCGTCGTCGGGATGTCCCAGTCGCGTCCTCCCTCGCCACCCCATGGCCCAATCTTGACCACACCCTGCAGTTGGATCGCATGTAAGAATCAGAGCATTTCCATCGTTGTTTTTCCCAAATCGACAAGGGAAAGGAATTCGATGGATCATGTCGCGTACCATTTCCTTTATACAAGTATGTATAGCACAGCACAAATCGGTTAAGCAATCACAACCGTAGTAGCAAAGGGTATTTATAGAGCACAAGCTCCGATCCTCCTGCCTTCTGCCAAGGTTTTCTGATGCTCTTGCGGAGTTGCGGAATTTATTATTGATGATGATAATATAAATTGCTGCTACCGTCCGTAGGTATATATGCATGCAAGGTGCATGTTCCGGCGACAGCTGTTTCTGAATTAGACGACGTATAATAATATTAGCTGATCTACCACTACTGTAGAAAACATTTTCGCAAACATATTTTCACCGTTGGTTCAGTAAAAATAGTTTGCGGTAATATATCACTGCCGGTTTTTGTAATATAGTAAAAATAGATATGGTTTTCACCAATGGTTCATAACCAATGAAAATATTTATATTATATCCACCTATGTAGAAGCCCGTTTGGTCTATCTTGGCCTATTAACTCCCTCGAACTATATAATTAGAAAAAAAAACCCTAGCAACTCCCATGGTCCCCACCCCACTTGGGCCCCTCACCTCTGCCCCTTCTCTGTGCCTCGCACCTCTATTAGATAAAATTGTGAAATATATTTTTTATAATCTATTTGGAGATATAGACTTTGATAATATTTTCTATAAATCTAGTCAAATTTAAAAAAAATCGACTTAGTCCAAACCTAGAATGACACTTTCACAAGTGACAGAGATAATATAATGAACACTTCAACTTATTTTTAATAATATATTGGAGTTTGTGGTCACAAGCAGCGTGTATGTGATCCTCCCGCATCGTGACCAGATCTCAAGGAGATGCGCCATATATAAACTAATAGCACCCACGGTTTGAGTTGACAAAGGCGACCAATTCGACGCGATGCACATGGCATGTTTTTTTTTTTTGATGAAACACAAGGATGTGTTTAGTCTTCAGGCCACGAGCTTGACGGGCGCGAAAAGAAAACGGCTAACGATCGACCGATTTGTTTCCGTGGGGGCCAAGTTTCATAAAACACAAACGAACAGGACCGGTAGTCAATCTGGCTCTTAAAGGGTAATTTACATTGTAAAGTATTATAATGTTGTACTCCCAGCATCCCAGAATGGTAAATGTATTTTGTATAGAAAAATGTCAAAATTTATAAAATTTCATCAACAGTTAATCAAAATGTATGTAAGTTTAGGACATGAAACTTGTTTTAATAGATTTGTATATTATTTAAATGCCTCTAAGATGATATTGAATATTTAGAAAATGACAATATATCTATTTTGTACATATGACTTTTTCCTTACTAAAATATACTTACATTTCATCAGGATGGAGTGAGTATCTGAAACTGCCATGTATCATAGAGATGCCACTAAATTGATATATAGAGAGAATACCTCAAATGCATAGCATAGGGTTGTTTCATAGAAGCTCCCAAAATAGTTAAATGTTGCGATGTTGTGTCTATAAGAATGGACACTACTGAAACGGAAATACTCCTATCGATACAGGCATAATAATCGATTGAAAAATACAAATTTTCCTGTTGGTTTTGACAAAACACAAAAAAAAATATTTCCCTGTCAGTTACGATAAAAATACACATGGAAATTGAACATTTCTCTGTCAGTTGATCCAATGATGAGTGATCGTCTTGCATAGCTGTTTTCAAGAAACTTGTTATAAGAGTAGCTGCAGAAATATTTGACAATGTTTATGCATCATTGATGGTCTAATGCTGAAACGCTTGGTGCGATTCTCTTCTTCTTGAGCCATAAATTTTATGACCGTATGTTAGAAATGAGACATTATTTAACTCTCTTTTTCCAGAAATTATTTTCACTTGACAAGTATATCTGCTCCTAATTGTTGTCATGATTATTCAACTCTTATAATTTGTAAAATATCTAACAGCACAATGTTGGTTTTGTTCAACGAGTATGGACCGTGTTGATGCCAGTCTTCAAAGATGATTAGTGCAAGATAAGCGTTAATGTTATACAACTGCTAGATTGTTTGCTAAAACATCAACGTATTCAATATTTTTTTATAGATTATAGAGTAGATTATTACTCTTTGGACAAAGTTGAGGATTTATGCCGGTTTACAAATCTAATTGTTGGTGCCATTTCTTAACTTAATAATTTATCGACATGGATTGATTTTTTTAATACTTGTCATTTGAATCTAGCCATGTGGTCTCTGTGTAATATGATTTGTTAAGTCAATTTTCCTGCTATACATATTATCCAAACTAAATTTGAGATTATGCTAAGAATTTCAGTATCCCTGTCGGTTACTTGTGATATGGATATAATTATAGACCTTGCTGGCCCCATATCGACGTCGTATCTATGAAAAAATTGGTGTACCAATAGAGAATTAGTCTACCGATAGGGAATTTTTCTATTTTTGTCGCTTTTGTTCGATCGGTGCATTTCTGTCAGTAACTCGACTAGGAAATTGATTTTCACATTTTTCCTGTCGGTATTTCATAGTATTTCCGTGTCAGTTTTGTACTAACAGGGAAATTTCAGTTCCTAGTAGTGGGACCTATGCCATTATATTTTTGCTAAAATAAAAGATATCATAACAAACATGTATCTTGAATATGAAGCTTCCTTCTCTCTCCTATTTACGTGTTTGCCACATAAAAAAATGCACTATACAATCTAATTCACGCACATGATGCTATCCATCACTACTATAAAAACTGTTCTATAAGATGCTACAATACATTCCTAGATGTTGCTGCCAGACGCCTTTGAAAGCAGGCATTTTTTATAGACCCTCCAACCGTCTCTAAAAATATAATGTAGAGGTTAATTATTGCCTTAAATAGCCGTACCTGGAAAATGAGGCAAACCACTTAGTGCAACCACATGTGAAAACTCATTAGGACTTGCCTAGCCATACCTCGACCTTTACAATCTATCCAAACATAAATTTTTAAAAAATGTACTTTCTTCGCTTTAATGTAATCCCTCTATTCCAAACCATAGGTGATTTTTATTTGTATTAAATAAAGCTTTAAAAATTAGATTTTATACAAAATATATTATCACCGACAATCCTAAAGCATAATCGAGATATGTTCGAGGATTTCACAAAACTAATTTCATATTGTTGGTCCATTTTTCTATATACTTGATGAAAGTGAGAGAAGTTTCACTCAGAACAAAACTAAGAGTCTATTCGGTAGGGATCCAAATTTTAGGAGAAACGTTACAAATTCAAATTTTCTGGAGAAACTTTCTAAACAGAATCATTTATTGAAACAGTTTGACTAGCTGTCTAGATTCAACTTCTGTAAGAGGAGAATATGGTGAAATAGACCAAAATGCCCTAGCAAGGTCAATGGTCATGGGGACTTCGGGCGATGACCTGGTGAGGTTGTCTATGGGGGCTTTGGGTGATAACCTGGCAAGGTCAATGTATGGTGGCAACGAGTGGTGGTCGGCAAGGTCGAGGGGCGTGGGGAGAGGTTGTTGTCTAGGGCATAGGGGAGGCGGCGGCTACCTGGAGGGTGCGGTCATGGACAGCAGCAGCCATCCGCTCGAGTGGATATGGTAGGGTGGTAGTGGCTGTAGTTTTCATCAAGGCAAAATATACAGTGCAAACCACATCTTCAGCGCAAGCCATGAAAACCCTATTAAAACCATACTTAGGAGCTTTCAAAAAAATTTGAAAGGAGAATTGAAATGGGAGGAGGAGCACAACCATGCGAAACCATCCGCTCGGTGTTTCGAACCTAGTCGCCTGGACAAAGGCAAAACATTTGAGCTTTGATTCTTCATCCGATAAAACCGTTTGGAACCGATTTTGCATATTTTGTGAGAAATGGAAATGTTTCAACCACCCAAATGCACCCTAAAATGATGTGCATTTTTGTAGCCGATAGAAAAAAAAAACAAGGCCTCCTTGCAACCCGGTATGCATAATTTCTAGAGAATATTCTCAAAGGGGACGACTCTGTCCCAAATGACTAGTACTCCAAACCAAACATCTTAAAAAAAATTGCTCGTCCCCATCCCACTTCATTCAAAGAACCAGACACATACTTATTGTTTGTGTCAACAGGTTTACTGAAAGGCGTGAGAAGCTGATCATTTAAATGCTATCAGATCAAGCCAAGATAACCAATATAGCAACAAGCCACCTTTTTTCATAAGTTCCCTTGGAGGACCATGCTTTGAGCAAAGACCATGACATGACGATAATAAGTGTCGTTTGAGCCATTGTTATGAACGTGAATCGGCTTGATGAAGTTGGCACCTCGATTGGCGGTGGTGTTCTTGATGGGAGCAGTAGAGAACGTATGCAGGTCACACTAGATAAAAAAAAACGTGACAGATGGCAACGGAAATATCCTTGTTTATCTCGTGAATGTCTTCAGATAGTTACACGGGTTATATGTGACACGGAGAATCAGAATTAGGGCCTGAGGATAGCATCTTCCGCGAGGTCTCATCAGTTGTGTTTGATAGAAATAGTTGATCGATATGTGACAGAAATATTGTTAGGTTTAATATCACATCATAAATTGACACGGGAAGGATTATAAAGTGAAGACAGTTCTTACCTATTAGAGCAACTCTAAGAGACTTTTTATATTCTTCCTAATTGTTAGGAATAGAGATTTTGTTAAAAAAAATACCCAACAACAGCTTCTTTATTTGGTTATTTAAATAAAGTCACCTTCTATTATGGATTTCTCATTAGCAAAAAAATATAAAATGAGAATGACTCTCTAGAGTCCAAACAAGATATAGAAAAACTGTTGGAGTATGAAAAGATATAGAAAACAATTTTTATGTGAATGGTTCTCTAAATGATGATTTAGAGAGTGAGCTTTAGACAGACTTGAGATGCTCTTTTAGGCTTGTTTTTGAGTTGATGGGTTCAGCCCAAGGCCTTAATTAGTTGGCTATGGGCCCTTGACCGTTAGAACTGGGTCTTATGAGATGATGTGGCAAGCTAGACTGAATCCGATGTGGATTCTAAAATTGTTAGACTAGAGTGCCAGTGTCTAGCTAGAGTAACCTAGCGCACCTGATGTGAAAGGACGTGTAGGCTAGTGGTTACAAGAGCCTCAGTAGCACATGAGGTCTTGAATTCGACTCACTATGGGGGCGAATATTACAGGATTTAACAGCATTTGTGTTTTCAGTGGTAGGCGACGTTCCCGTCGACATTGAAGCGCCTGTGGTGACTTTGTCAATATGTATCGATGATTTGCCGGCCCAATCTTTGAAGGTATTGAAGCGCATGTGGTGACTTTGTCAATATGTATCGATGATTTGCCGGCCCAATCTTCGAAGGTACTTATAGGAGTAGGGTTTGCGTGCGTTTATATGGAGGAGTGTGCGTGTGTCGTGAGCGTCTGCGTCGTACTAGTTATAATCTCAAAAAAAAAGAAAACCTAGTGTTTTAATTATCCAGTCAAGTCATCAGACTCAATCCAAGCAAGAGGAAAAAAAGACACAAGAATCATTTTTGTTATTCCAAATAGCTGTGGTGTGCATGTCGGGCCAACAGAACGGGATGGGGAACATACATGGATCATCGAAAGTTAAAACACGACACATCGATCATCATCAGCATGCACGCACGGGTGCATGATCTATTCGTCGTACAACAAACACAAGCGGCGGCTCTCTTCTGCCGGTGGACCGATCGATTGATCCGAGAACAGCTAAAAATAATCAGAAGGGGAGGACGTAGAAGCCAATGGCGTCGAGGTATTGGTCAGCGCGAGCGAACATGCCGACGATGCTGCCGTTGTTGAGCACGGGGATGTTGAAGGGCGTGCCATCGCCGTGGCCGAAGGGCCCGTAGGTGGCGCGGTTGGTGACGAACTTGAGCCAGGCGACGGTGTGGGTGAACTCCCCGAAGGGGCCGATCGCCCCGGCGACCTCCGTCACGTACTCGTCGGGGCCCAGGGTGATGGTGTCCTCGCTCAGGCCTCCGGTGCCGCCCCAGGGCCCGGCGGTGTGCAGCTTGCCGTCCCGGTCCCGGTAGGAGAAGGAGATGCAGTCGACGATCATGCCATGACGGACGGAGATGCTCTCCAGCCGCTGCGGCGCCACCGTGATGTCGTAGGTGCTGCCGTGGTCGCCGCTGCCCCACGTCCCGATCTTCACCACCGAGCTCTGCGGGCAGGACAGAGAGGAAAATAAATGAGCAGATAAGGTTCATTTGCATTGTCAGCTCCAGTGGACAAGATCGATGGCACAGTGGTGGAGCTAGCAATAGCAACAGGAGATGAGGAGAGGAATGAAGGATACCATGTCGTCGTCGCGAGCTCACGTCGCCGCCGGCCGCAGAACTGAAGGAACGAGCCGAGGGAGGAGGGATGCAGTATTGCAGGCACAAGCTAAGCTTATACCTGGGTAGTTGGCACCAGAAACCAGATAGAGAAAGCTCAAATTTGGACGCGCAGTGATCGTCTGGTTGTTGGTATGTGCGGCTGTGCGGCCTCCACGTACAAGGAACCACGTTTCCTGCGCGGACAGAGACAGGGACAACGACAGGTATCTCTCTCTTCTGACTGCTTGGATCAGTACTCCTACTAGCTACCTGGCTGTACTTGCATCTCGTCGTCTGCGTTCAAAACTTGCACGAATGGTTTATTATATACACATGACTATCAGGCGCTTCTACCGGCGAAGCTTATTATATACACGACTATCAGGCGCTTCTACCGGCGAAGACTTGGGAACGGACAGATATCACTACATTTATTTTCATATTTCTATTCCAATTCAAATTCGAATACGGACAGTATCAGCTATATCGAATACGATACGATTGGTTATTGACATAATAAATATACGATTTGAGTATTTCAGGAACTCATACAGTATCAATGTTGAATATTCGGACTCAGATATAGATAGATTTGAACTCCTCTAAACGGATTCGATCTCGAATACGATCGAAAAATATCCGTACCGTTTTGGTATGTACTCCCTCCTTCTATGAGTAACTGCCGTTCTCATTTTTCAAGAAGTCAAACTCTTTGAACTTTGACCAATATATATATATATATATATATATATAGTGCAGGAGGACAATATAATATATAAGGTGAAGATAGTTGTTTTGTGTTAAGTTCAGCCCAATGCCTTTGTTGGCTACGGGCCCCCGGTAGAACGACCTTATTACAAGATGATGTGGCGAGCTGTAGACCGGATCCGGTGTGGACTCTTTCGGATGGATTAAACTAAACTTTAATCCATGTTTTGGATGCCAAATAGAAGCAGTAAGTATGAACTAATTATGGACTAATAAGAACTAACAGAGGTTAATTGATGAGTAGAACTCATAAGATTTTTTTTTCTAATTAGTCCATTTTTATCCGATTAATCTAACGACGGACTAAACTTTAGTCCGGTGATCCAAACATGCCACCGCAACTGTCGTTTTATCCCAGTTATATCAAGTCATCAGACATTCAGACTCAATCCAAGCAAGGGAAAAAAGACACAAGAGTCATTTCTATTCCAATTAGCTGTGGTCCACATCGGGCCAACAGCTAGAACGGGAAGGGAACATACATGGATCATCGAAATAACACCACACATCGATCATCAACATGCACGCACGTGTGCACGACGATCTCTTCTTCCGACAACAAACACCAGCCGTTGCGGTCATCCAGGCGGCCGGCGCGCGCGCAGCTCCTGCGCGCCGGTGGTGGATCGATTGATCCGATCCGAACAAACAAGATAAAATCAGAAGGGGAGGATGTAGAAGCCAATGGCGTCGAGGTACTGGTCCGCGCGAGCGAACATGCCGACGACGCTGCCGTTGTTGAGCACGGGGACGTTGAAGGCCGTGCCATCGCCGCGGCCGAAGGGCCCGTAGGTGGCGCGGTTGGTGACGAACTTGAGCGAGGTGATGGTGTGGGTGAGCTCCCCGATGGGGCCGACCGACCCGGCCACCTCCGTCACGTACTCGGAAGCGCCCAGGATGATGGTGTCCTCGCTCACGCCTCCGGTGCCGCCCCAGGGCCCGGCGGTGTGCAGCTTGCCGTCCCGGTCCCGGTAGGAGAAGGAGATGCAGTCGATGATCTTGCCCCACCGGAGGGAGATGCTCTCCAGCCGCTGCGGCGCCACCGTGATGTCGTAGGCGCTGCCGTGGTCGTCGCTGCCCCACGTCCCGATCTTCACCAACGCCGCCGCCTGCACACGCACAGCCCAAGGTTTCGTTTCATTTCATTTATCAGCTAAGCTATAGCTGATATTACAAGGAGATCAGCAGTCTGCAAATACTACTAAAGAGACCGACCATGTCGTCGTCGCAATCTTGCTGCTGCGTTGCCGGCCGGCCGCGTGCTGACTGGTTCTGTCGAGCTGAGAGAACAGGGATGCAAACTATGCAATGCACGCAGCACGCTACTGCACGCACAGACTGGTTGTTTGCTGGAGTTCACGTTGGCTTGTTGGCACCGGACAAGGCGTAAATTTGGATGTAGAGTGATGGTGGGGGTAGTTGGTATGCGCGGCTGTGCTGCCTCCACACGTACACGCGGACAGTTTTCCTGCAGGGGCAGCGACGGCGACAACGACAGGTATCTCTCTCTGCTGACTGCTGGACTACTGGATGAGCTGAAAGGTATTCCAAACTCCTACCAGCTACTTGGCTGTACTTGCAAGTACCCGTTGCCATATCACTTTGAATCTGGGAGCACAATCAAGCGCCACCACAAGAATCACCCTGTTCGTTTGGACTTATCAGCACAATCAACAGCCATCCAGCAGGGTTTCTCTCTCACAACAAACCAGCGAACAGTACTTTCAGCACAATAAACCAGCGAAACGAACAGGCTGATAATAACCAGCTGTCGGTTCGCACATATTTTGCCACCTGATTATGCTACTAAGCATGAATGTGGAATCTAATAAATAGACTTGCAAACTTCTCTTTTATCAATTACCCATGGACTAAACTGCTTGTAAAATAGTATCGGTCCTGCCAGTGCCCGGACGTCCGGATCCGGGCGCTAGCGCTAGACGCCGCAGCGAGTAGTACCAGCCCCGCACCCCACGGAAAAAGAAGAAAAAAGAACGCGACCCCGCCCCCCGCTCCGCACGGACGCGACCCCCCTCCCCCGCCCCGTCCCCGCACGGAGAAGAAATGCGACCCCGCCCCCCGCCCCGCACGGACGCGACCCCCCGCCCAGTCCCCGCACGGAGAAATGCAACCCCCCCGCGCGCACAGGTCTACCCCCGCCCCCAAACTCGCCGATCCCCAGCACCTCCACCCCCGCCACCAGCTCACCACCATAGTCCACCCCTGCCCCCCGCTGCAACAAAGGGAAAATGCTATTGCAACAACGAAGGATACCCTAATGCAACAAAACGAAACAAAACTGGTGAAACAAACGAAAAAAGCTATTGAAACATCGAAAAACAACTAATGCAACAAAACAAAAAAAATATGAACTGCAACACCAAAAAAAAGTCTAATGCAACATTCAAACACATCCACTGCAACAGCAAGGTGAAACTACTACAACAAGGGAGAAAAAGATATTGCAACAAAGTAGAAGCGCTGCTAATGAAACAATGCAGAGGAGCTGCTGAAACTTCCAAAAAAATAGTAATGCATATATGTTGAAACAAAGTGACTTACTCGTTGAAACAACAAATCAAAATAACTGAAACAAACATAACAAAACTGCTGCAACATCTGGGAAAGTGCTAATGCATACTTATACAACAGCAACCCAAAGCTACTGCAACAAACTGCAATTTAAGAATGAAACATCAACAAGAAACTAGTGAAACAAAAAGAAGAAAAAACTTGTGCAATAGCAAAAAGACACTACTGCAACAACATAAACAGGCGTGGTGCAACAAAAAAATCGCCACAAACTCTAGCCCCACCGCTGCGTCTCAGATCCAATGGAGTGAAGGAGCAGGAGGAGGAAAGCCAGATCCAGAGGAGGAGGAGGCAGGAGACCTCAGATCCAGAGGATAACGGGGGAGGAGGGGATGGCTACAACATCAGAAAATCATGCAAAAAGCATTTCACATCATCTGTTGCATGTAGATCTGAATCGCCACAAACCCTAGCCACCATCAAAACCATAGATCCAGAGAGGGGAGGGAGGAGGAGGAACAGGAAGAGGAGGGGGAGTAAGAGGAGGGAACGGATCGAGAATCAGAGGGGGAGGAGGAGGAGGAGGAGTGGTGCCTCAGATCTAGATCCCTCCCTACCTACCTCGTCGGAGCCCATGGAGCTAGCGGCACGTGAGGGCGAGAGCACAAAAGAGGGAGGGGGAGGTGCGTGGGCTCACCGGATGCTGCCGCCGTCGCCCCCAACTCCGGTGGCGAGGAGGGCGTGCATGTCGCAGCGGTGGGGAGGAAGAGGGGGAAGGAGGGGAGGGGAGGGAGGAAGGGAGGGGGAGGGGAGGGAGGAGAGGAGGGAGCACCAGACGCGCGCGGGGGGAGGAGCGCGCCAGCGCGGCGCTGGACGAGCGCACGCGGGGGGAGCGACGGAGACGAAGAGAAGAGAGAAGGCGGAATGGATAATGCGGGGAGGAGGCGAGCGAGTCTGCGAGTGGAGGCAGGGAGGAGGCGAGCGAGTGAAGGCGGGGCGTCCGGCGTGGGTCGGACGCCCTGTATGTATCATTACCGAAATAGTATTGCTCAACTTCTATGTATGTGAAGCTTCGCTAAACGTAAGAACCAAGGATCGAATGGCCTTACAAGAGGAGTTGAGCATTTGTTGACCTAGTGTGGATTTCTTGCTAAGCACTGTCATCATGAACATTGCATCATAAAAAACTTATTTGCAAAGCTAGGTGTTAAATATTAAGGAGTCTAGTATTCCTATGTAGTGGTGGATAATCTGGCCGAAGCCATGGGACGGTCCGCCAATTGCTGTGCTGAACTAGTTGCCGTATTTTTTTTTCTCGACTAACTAGTTGCTGTTAGTCAGATCTTGAGTCATGCTCTAACAAACATTGGACAATCCGCTAGGGACACTGGATAGTCCGTAGGACATTGTGCTTGTAGAGTTAGCTATCAGGTCTAACCCTATCGACTACATAGGCCTCCTATATCCTCACCTCAAGCGAAAACGCCCGACTAGGACAGGGTGCCCCAATCCAACAACCCGGGATATCTCATCTATATGAAAAACAAGGTGTTGCGAGATATACTTAAAACAGACTCCACCTATAAAGATCTAACGGGACCCGACTACATTTCCTTGTAATAAACTAGGAAACTGGCCTAGTTGATTGGAGCTTTCCACTGTAACCAATAGCGTCAGACTATATAAGGAGGTGTTGGGTGTCTCGATCGGCAGATGGGTAGATCAACTATACTGTCCCCGAGCACGCTAATTATTACCCCAAAGAAGTTGAGGGTCAGTTCTATTTTGTATATATGACCTTTCCCTTATTAAAAGATAATTACATTTCAGAATGGAGATGGGAAAAAATATGATAAGGAATCTCCTTGAGGGTGGCCCGATCTTTACGATAGTAGGTCAAAGAATCAAAAATAACTTGCTACGAACAGCGGGTTAACTAGCTTTATACCTGTCCAATGTTGGATGCGACCAAGCGACGGGCAGAAAGGCACAAAAACCGTGAAGACTTCAACTCGAACTCTGAACGACCACAGAACCATAATCTGGAACTAATCCACACAAAATGTTATATAGCTGTACTGGAAACCGTAGAGCATAAACTAGGGGATCCCACAACAATCTCTTCACAAGTCCAAGAAGAACAAGGAAGACCACAGGTGTAAGTAAGACACTCGGCAGCTCGGCTGCAATATCAGGGAGTTTATCAATTCATCAAAAGATTCCTAATAGCTTAGAGGCATAAGATATTTATACTAGGAACAACCCTCCTAGTTGGGTATGAAAAATTGACTTAGAGTTTCTAAAGTTACCGGAGGTGAAAGGCCTTGGAGAGATGGAAATCCGTGGAGTCTCGCACGGCTGTTGCTCTTCTGTGTAGCGTTCATTAATATAGTCATAACTCTGTCATGGGAGCTCGAAATGACGATCCGCTTGTTGCATTGGAAAGTTAACTTGGTTATATTTCCAACCACATATAGTATGCACCATGAAATATTGCATAATAATACAGGTTTGCACGAGAAGTTCTCCATCACATCAATTCCCGGGTGACTGTTAGTCTTCTGGGTAGTTTCTACTAATATAGTCATAACTCTTTATTGTGAAGTCCAAATGATGCGAAGTTTGTTGCATTGGAAAGTAGGCTTGATAATATTTCCAAAAAAGTCCTCGTGGACCTCCATAGCTTTAGGAAATCAAGAGTTATGACTGTTTGTTTCTGCTAATCCGTGCTGTCATCCAGGTGGTGTGTTGGTTCAGCTTTCATGTAAACCATCTTCTCTCCTTTGCTCTAGCGGTAGCTCCTTCTTGTGTCAACATTAGTAAGACATAAATATAGCATTTAGGTAGTATAACATTCTCAAATATATCAAAGATAATTTCAGTTAGGAATGAATTCACGTTCTCTTGTAGTTTCTTGACATAACTTTGTGTGAGTGCAGTGGTCCTTGATTTGTATCTTCTATGTTGTATAGTGAATGGTTGACACCTAAGGTAGATTGCATGGTTGGGATGTCCTCATCAAAATATCTGAAACTACCATGTATCAGAGAAATGTCTTTAAATTGATATATATAGAGTGAGAATACCTCAAATGCATAGCATCGTGTTGTTGTTTCATAGAGGCTCTCAAAATAGTTAAATATTGTGATTGTGTCTATAAGAGTGGACCTATATGTGAAAGGGCCTGTAGCCTAGTGATTACAAAAACCTCATTAGCATATCAGGTCCTGGGTTCGACTCTATGGGAGCAAATTTTCTAAGATTTAGTGGCGTTGTGCTTTCGGTAATAAGCGGTGTTCCTGTCGATAGCGAGACGTCTGTGGTGACTTCATCAATCTTGAGGATTAGCTGGCCCAGTCTTCGAAGATGCTCATAGGGGTAGGGTTTGTGTGCGTGCAATCATAGGGTGAGTGTGCGTTGTACTATGTAATTCGCAAAAGAAAGAGTGGACCTATATGCCATTATATTTCTGCTAAAATAAAAGATATCATAACAAACATGTATCTTGAATGTGAAGCTTCCTTCTCTCTTCTATTTATTTGTTTGCCACATCACAAAAAGAATCCACTATAGAATCTAATTCATGCACATAATGCTATCCATCACTACTATAAAAAATTGTTTCAAGAGGCTATAATGCATTTCTAGAGGTGGCTACCAGCCGCCTTTGGCTAAAGGCTAGGGAAAGCATGCATTTTTAATATAGTCCTTCTATTTCAAAGCATAGGTCATTATTTTGTACTAAATCGAACTATACAAAATTCAATAGATTTTATACAAAATGTATTAACATCTACACTACTAAACAAAACCACTAGCAAGATATGTTTCACTGTGGATTTCACTAAACTACTTTGATGTTGGTCTATTTTTCTATATGATTGATCAAAGTAGGAATAGTTTCTTTTTCTGGAATACACAAAAGATTTATGTATCATTGTATTTAACACTACTACAGGAGTCTTAACCGATGAGGGCAAAAAGGGTTAACCGAGGCGGTTTTTGCAACCGCCTCGGACGAAAGGTCACGGTTAATCATGGCCTTAACCGAGGTGGTTGCCATGACTGCTTCGGTTAATCATTCAACGGAGGCAGGGTCTTTAGAACGCACGCCTCGGTTAATCGATAAAAAACAAAAAAATCCTTGAACCCACTGGCAAGCCTGTTCCCGAGCCCGCCGGTGAGCCCGTTCCCAGCACATGAGCCAGATCTGGCCCCGCCATCGCCCGCCATGCCGCCATCCACTGGGAGGAGCCGCCGCCGTCTGCCACCCAAAGTAGATCGAGAGAGAGAGAGACACACACAGAGAGAGAGAGAGAGAGTAGATTGAAGCCGTATGTCCGTTCGTCGTGCCGCCATCGCTTTGGATCTGGATCTGGATCTGCAAGAAGACGGAGTGTGAGAGAGGGAGACAGAGAGTAGACTGAGAGAGAGAGGAGACCTGCTTGAGGACGGATCTGGCTGCTGGGTCCTGCTCGCCATGCCGCTGCCGATTCCTGAGCACCGTCGTGAGGGAACGGGCCACCTCGCGTGTCGCCGGGATGCCGCACGCCAGGGCCCACGCACCGCCAGGGCTGAACGTCGGGGCAGGGCCGCGCGCGCCAGGGCCCGTCAGAGAGAGGAAGGGGCGCACCAGCGGGATCTGAGGAGAGGACCTTGGGCTCACCGGGATCTGCTCGGGTCCGTCTGCTCGGGAGGTGCAAGGGAGAGAGTGGACTAGAGGAGGGAGGGAGCGAGATCGGAGTCGCAACTCACTCGGCTGTGGGTGCCGCTGAGAGAGATGGCTGAGAGAGAGAGCAAGTGGAGGAGAAGAAAACCCTAAGTCCTGAATATATAGTGGGCTAGCGGGCTAGGCCTGATTTATCAAGGCGGTTGCATTACAATGCCCGCCTCGGTTAATGATTTACCGAGACGGTTATGTTACAATGCCTGCCTCGGTTAATACTTAATAACCAAGGCGGTTATTTTATAATACCCGCCTCGGTTAATGATTTACCGAGGCGGTTATGTTACAATGCTCGCCTCGGTTAGTACGGCGGTTATTTTATAATGCCCGTCTCGGTTAATGATTTACCGAGGCGGTTATGTTACAGTGCTCGCCTCGGTTAATACTTATTAATTGAGGTGGTTATTTTACAATGCCCGCCTCAGTCAATGTATTAACCAAGGCGGTTGTTGGCCCGGCTGCCCTGCCTTGAATAACCGAGGCGGGCAACCGGGTCGCCCGCCTCCGAGGCCATTTTGGAAATGTTGCGTAAAAGATTTTGTGTAGTAGTGTAAGAAGAAGAGTTTAATTTACAGATAATGCGCTTCTATCGTGTGCCGAAGGGGGTCGCCCTTAAATAGCCGTCACTGGACTATCCTAGGAAAAACCTCAAATTTCGATATTACATAAATGGAAAACAACCAATACCGACACAGCGGTGCGACCTAGGAGGTGGCCTTGCGTTTTTGCGGCTGCCTGGACGAGCCGTTCCGTTCATGAAGAGCACGTGCAGCGCTTCGATGTCACAGTCAGGTTGCCGTCGAAGATCTTGTCAAAGGCCTTCAGCTCCTATGCGGATGGCACTGATGGACCCTTGGTGTGGCCCATACGCTGATCAGCAGTTCAACACCTCACCTTGCTTGGAGAAGTTTCACTTAAGAGAAAACTAAAAACAAGTCCTCCTTGCACAACTGGTATGCATGATTTCTAGGGAATATTATCTAACGAGATGACACTCCCATAATGACTCCGATCCAAGCACCCAAAAAAAGAATCGACTGTCCCATCCCACTTCATGCAAAGAACCGAACACATAGCTAGAATAGCTCCAACAATCCACTTTTAAGTTAGCTCTAACCATTTTTTTATATTTTAATAGAAGAGAAAAATTCTAGCTCATCAAGAGCTAAGCTCTTCCTCACATTTTAAGGTTATCTGAGAGTATCACGTGGGGTTATCCATGTTAAAAGCTATGTGCTAAAAATTAACACTCTTGCAGATGTTGCCTTAACCATTACTGGTGCCCTTAGTGTTTGTTTCAATAGGTTACTGATCAGCGAGAGGCCTGATCATTTAGATGCTATCAGATCAAGCCAAGTCGAATAATATAGCAACAAGCCATTTCTTGCATAAGTTTCTTTGGAGGGCCATGCTTTGTAAGACCATGGCATGGCGATAATAAGCGTCATTTGAGCCATTGTTACGAACGTGGGTCACACTAAGCTTTGTCCATAGTTCATAAATTGTTAGGTGAGCGCCGGTAGCTAGCTAGAGTAACAGGGGTTGTTTGGATGGACTAAACTAAGCTTTAGTCCATGTTTTGGATGCCAAATAGAAGACATAAATATGAACTATGGACAAATAAGAACCAATAGAGGCTAATTTTTTTTGACACGTAATCTATATCTATATGTATATGTATATGTATATCTATATCTAATAATAAAGAGGCAAAATTTCTGCCACAATTTTTTTCGTCCAACTCCGATCTCTACTCGGACTCTGATTTCTTGTCTGATAATCCTCTTTTCAAAGTGTCATTCAGTTTGGATCTAATCTTTAATAATTTTTCTATTCTATCCATAATGTTCCTTTCCTTGATTTGTGTCCCCACCTCCAACATGATAGACTCCCCATACAAATCCAATAGGAGAAATCGAATACAATACAACGACTCAATAAATAAATACGAATACAATACAACGACTCAATAAATAAATACGAACGATAATGATAGGAGAAATCGAATACAATAAAACAACTCAATAAATAAACTGAATACAAATTGGGTTAAATTGAACACCAATTAAACCAAATATGCAAGGCACCATATCACCGCAGGCGAGGCGGCACAAAAAGATGCTGAGACCGGAACGACAATGGCGCGACGTGTGGAGACTACGGCTTGGGCAACGGAGGGGCAACCTGACGAGATGGCGATGTGAGCAAGACCGAGGCGAGGATGGGCGACAGTGATGACGCAGGGCGATGTTGAGGAGAGAGGAGATGGCGACGTGGGAGAGGCTGCCAAGTCATTGGGGTGTGCAGCCATTGGGACTCCGTTGCATGTACCTACTAGCAGTGGCGGACCTAGGATTTTAGCATAGGGTATGCCGCCAAAAAAAATTTTGTTATGCAATTCGGTAAACCATTTACAATTCGGTAAAACCATATTCAAATTCGGTAAAACCAAATACGTTAAATAACATGATAAGACTTAAATTCAATGATTAAGCTAGAAACGATGACAAATTTCGATATAAATTGTTTAAATGAAATGCAAATAGTTCGAAATGTAGCCATAGAAGAGACTTACAATATTACTTGTTTATCCGCAGCCTCACTGACATGAATATGAATCATATGATGGACTAATGACCGTTGCTATTGAATGAATCACGAAGTGGAATAAAAAATCACTCACACATAAATAATAATTAAAACTATTTAAGTACACAAGTAAGAAGAAGAATATAAGAATAAGATTAATCTTAAACCTGCCGGCAGTGGCCGCTGTGCCGAAGTCGCCGCTGGCACCTGGCACGGTGTCAGTGGATCGTGAATCGTGATCGTAGGAGAAGCCGCCGCTGTGCCGAAGTCGTCGCTGGCAGTGGCAGGCGGGCCGTTGGGCGTAGCCGCGTAGGCCTTCGGCAGTTCAGCGTCCTGCTTCGCCGTCGCCGCGGAGAGAGCGAGCGACAGGCATTGGAGCCGCGCCTTGGCGGGCGGACGGCGTGGGCGCGTCCCGGCGTCCGGCGTCCGCGTGTGGCCGTGGCGGCGTCGGCGTTCCGGATGCGACCCAGCGCGGAGCCGCAGGCGGTTCCAATTCCTATCGAGATTCGAGACGACGAGAGATGAGAGGCGCGCGAGGAGTTACTGCGCGATGCCGCAGAAGCCGAACCGGGTGGCGTCGGACGTGTACTAGGTACGTTTTTTCTTTTTTTTTACCAAAAAAATTATATTTTGTTACACTTACACTTGGACCCCAGGGTATGCCGGGGACCACCCGGCATACCCTGTGGGTCCGCCCCTGCCTACTAGGCCGTGGGGAAGCCATCGCGTGGAGCTACCGGGGCGTGATCGCATGGGAACTCCGTGGCCGCCGGGGTGCTGTGTCCGTCAGCCCATCAGGGCCCCATGGCCGCCTTGGCAAGGCTTTGGGCGGACGAAATTGGAGGCCCCGGGGTGTGAGTGGATGAGGCCACATAACTCCAACTCCGAGCTAGCAGATAAGGATGACAAAGAAGAGAAAAAGACAGATAAAAGAAAGAAGAGAAAAAATAAAAAGAAAGAAAAGAAAAGATAGGGTATTATATTTCCCAATGATTAATTGTGTGCTATTGGTCTCGACTTTAACAAAATTTGCACGATAAAGTGTTTATACACTATATATATTCACTGGTATGCAGTATGCTCTATTATATTTGTTGATTCTTTGATGGTATAATTGGAAGTGGAAGTGAAAACGTGCGCCCCTGGCCCTTCGTGGCATAGATGCAATTGATTACTTAAGTAGAAGAAAATATATTGAGTCAAAATTATATATATACGTTTTTAGCATAACGTCAAGTACAATAAAAATAAAATGATGTAAATGAAAAACTATAGCTTTCAAGACAAAACAACACATAGATATCAAGCCTTTACCTTTCCTCCCGTTGTAACGCACGGGCATTTTTGCTAGTAATAGTAAAGAGACAAAATTTTCGGATATTTTTTTGGTCCGTCTTCCCTAACTAACTCCATGAATATGGAAATTGTCTTTCTTCTTGTTTGTATATATAAGACATATATGTATGGCATCTTCAAATAAGCTGAATATAACTATCAATCCTAATCTAAATACAAGATGTTTCAATATAATTCCTTTTGTGTTTGTTTTGGAAATTAATGCCCCACGTGTCGTGTATGAACCTAACTCACTCACGTTGCGTCAAACTCTCTGGCTTGTGTTTCTCCTTGCTATATATATATATATATATATATATATATATATATATATATATATATATATATATATATATATATATATATATATATATATATATATATATATATATATATATATATATATATATATATATATATATATATATATATATATATAAGCCCATAAAAGATACCGGCCACTCTAGGGATAGAAAATGGAGAGACGAAGTTATTACTTGTGCGACATCCAGTAATTTGGATTTTAGACGAGTATATACCCCATGCGTGAATACAACTAGGACATGATTGGTTCTATTAAGCAAAACCTATTTTTAATAATATGATAATACTAGGAAACGAATCCTAATAGGACACCAATTCCTTTTCGAATACTCATGGACACGGCTCCGTTCAACTTTATATATAAAAATTAATAGCAATACGATTTTGCAAAGGAAACAAACATTGTCACCAGACGCTTCAGATCTCGCTTGTTACAAGCGCAAAAATCATCGACTCCAAATGAAAAAAAAAAAAAAAAGCCAATCATATTCCTTGGTGATTCAGCCTAAGTGATATATGTTCACAATAAAAAAGTCTTCCAATGGCCAACAGGCGAGGATGATACTTGGAATAAATAAAGAAAGTTGGCTCGGGAAAAAAAAGTCGGCCAATGGCCAATCACTTCCACCGTTGGCTCATCAAGGAAAAAAAGAGCCAGTAGCCAATTAGACACGTAAATCAGACACATAAATGTCGATAGAAAATGGATGCAACCCAAAACGAGACTCATGGACACAAACCAAAAGTGTACTTAGACAGAGAAAATGATGCAAACCAAAATGAGACTTAGGAACAGACAGGAAATCTGAAAGAAAGTAAGAAACCCAAATCAAACCCGAATGCGTACAACGAGGATGTTAGCTCAACCATGGCCGCCGGGCCACCTCTGCGCCAAGGCGTGTCCACATGGGCGCTGTGCTGCCCACCTTGTTGTTGTGCAGTGCCAGCCAGAGTTTGCACGGTGGCCGCTGCGCCACCGACACATGCCGTCGAGCCGCTATGCATGCATGCAGCTCTGTCATGCTACCACTCCCATCACTGATAGGATACTAATTAAATTATAGTCTCATTGCAACGCAAGTGCATTTTTGCTAGTAGAGGCTAATTGATGAGTAGAACTCATAAGAATTTCCTTTTAGTTAGTCCATATTTAGCTTATTATCTAACGATGGACTAAATTTTAGTCCGGTGATCCAAACAAGCCCTAAAACTACCACAATTGACGTTTTATCCCAGTTATTATCAAGTCATCCAACTCAATCCAAGAAAGGGAAAAAATCAACACACAATATATTTTTTTATTCCAAGTAGCTGTACGTGGGCCATGCCGGGCCAACAGAACGGGCATTCATACAAGGATCATTGAAACACGACACATCGATTATCGATCATCACCATGCACGCACGCACGTGTGCATATGGTCTCTTTTTCCGATCCGACAACAAACAACACACAAGCGGTGGCTCGAACGACACTAAGACCAATTGGGCGACGGGAACGCAACACATGCATGCATATCGCGTCGTTGCGATCATCCAGGCCGGCGCCGCCGCGGCTCTGCCCGTGGATCCGGCCATTGATCCGATCCGAACAATGCAATGCATGCAAACGAAATCAGAAGGGGAGGATGTAGAAGCCAATGGCGTCGAGGAAGTCGCCGGCGCGAGCGAACATGCCGACGATGCTGGCGTTGTTGAGCACGGGGACGTTGAAGGACGCGCCGGCGCCGCGGCCGAAGGGCCCGTAGGTGGCGCGGTTGGTGACGAACTTGAGCGAGGAGATGGTGTGGGTGAACTCCCCGATGGGGCCGATGGTGCCGACCACCTCCGTCACGTACTCGTGGGGGCCCAGGGTGATGGTCTCGTCGCCCTCGCCCTTGCCGTTGCCGCCCCAGGGCCCGACGGTGTGCAGTTTCCCGTCCCGGTCCCGGTACGAGAAGGAGATCCAGTCGATGACCTTGCCCCAGCGCAGGGAGATGCTCTCCAGCCGCTGCGGCGCCACCGTGATGTCGCAGGGGCTCCCGCGGTCGCCGCCCCACGTCCCGATCTTCACCAACGCCGCCGCCTGCATACACCCAGGATTTCATTTCATACATCTGCTGCTAGCTGATAGATATTGCAAGGAGATCAATTCAGCAGTGCAAATACTAAAGAGACCCACCATGTCGTTGTGGCGATCTTGCTGCTGGGTATCTGATCAGCCGAGGGATGCAATGCAGTGCACGCACCGACTCATCGTTTGTGGGAGTTTACGTGTATATATATAGAGACAGCAGCTACTACGTACTCGCTCCGTCCAGAACAGATGACGTCATGGAATACGAACGAGTCAAACTTTTTAATCTTTAACTAAATTTTATAAAAAAAAACGTGTAACATTTATATCTCCAAATAAATTTATTATGATAGTATATTGAACGATCTATCTAATTATACTAATTATGTATTATAAATATTAATATTCTTTTATATATAATTAGTTAAAGTTAGGAAAAACTATTTTTTTTGAAAAGTAAGAATAACTTTTATTTTGAGACATTAAATAGACAGGTAGTTGGCACCGGACAAGGCGGAAATTTATGATGTACAGTGATGGTGTGTGGGTAGTTGGTATGCACGGCTGTGCTGCCTCCACACGGCAGACGTACACGGAACCACGTTTCCTGCAATCTGCAGGGGCAGCGACGGCGACCACGACAGGCATCGCTGCTGGGAGTCTCGGACTACTGCATCGGCCAACCTGGCTAGCTGTAGGCTGAAAACTTGTAGGTGTCACGTTGAATGTTTTGTAGGATGTTAGAAGAGGGTGTTCAGATATTAATAAAAAAATAATTACATAACTCGTCTGAAAACCGCGAAACAAATTTATTAAGTCTAATTAGTCCGTTATTAGCACATGTGTGTACTGTAGCATTTTATTGTCAAATCATGAATTATTTAGGCTTAAAAATTCGTCTGGCAAATTTACTGTAATCTGTGTAATTAGTTATTTTTTCGTCTACATTTAATACTCCATGCATGTGTCTAAACATCTAATGTGATAGGGTGAAAATTTTTTATGGAGAAACTAAACAAATGGCTTTGCTTCATTTTTTTCTTTGTTTACCTACTTTTTTAAGGACTAAACACTAAATTGCATCTTGTCCTTGTAAAGAAGCTTCCACAAAGTAGCATGGCATTCCGTGCAAGACATGTTCTGCTTTTCTTCACCGAAATTAATATACAAACGCTCGCATGTGTGTACACTTGCCCAATAAATGCACGGACGCATCTTCGAAAGATTGAGCTGGCATATCTCAAAGTTAACATAGTCATTACATATGTCTCACTGCCGAACAATATATCATCTGCTGCTGAAAAAGGACGGTGGTGTTAGATCATATAACAAATTCGAGAAGAATACCACATCTATGGACAATCAAAGCATTACAAGATAGACTTAGAAAGATTCTATTTGTAAAGAACTAATAAGATCCGACTAGATTTCTTGTAACAAGCTAGAAATCAACCTAGCCGATCTGGGGTTTCCACTATAAACCCTACCTCTAGACTATAAAATGAGGCGTGAGATTCCCCTGAACATTAGAACAACAATCATCAGTTCCCCCACATCCAACACACGGGGCACATCAAGGAAGGAAACTACTTTTCACCAGACATAAGGTACCCTGTACCAAAACCAGTATAAAACCGTATCATATGTGTGTTATCCCACTCATTCGCTACGTGTGACATGTCTATTACTAGTCGGATGCAAAATCCAGTGACAATTGGTGCGCTAGGTAGGAGGTTTCACGTGTAGATTCATTTAATTGGATCGTATGTTGGCTTCACCAGCAACAATGTTGACGCCTTCGCTCCGGTAACCAAGATCACCTTCAGCAACTTGAACTTTGTCACCGATCAATTCGGTGATCTATATCTCTACAATCCTGAGCCGGTTTAGTCCAGGTGGAGGAGGAGACTCCACATCCCCTATACATGTTCGTCGCCATACTTGAGGATGTCGTGGATGATGGTGCTCTGATACTCGTGCCTCACATGGACCTCTATATGTCTGAGATCTTTTCACGAAAACGATCGAGAGCACATCCTTAACGGTGTCATCGACTTCTTGCGCTGAGATCTCCATCTTGGAAATCGAACGTAGCTGCTGAAGATATGCCATGCAACTTTCCTGATTTTTCCTATTGGACTCCGGAACACAGTGTGGCCCACCGACAAGTAATCACCTCACAAATGCATCTAGAAGCAGGTCAATCTCACAAAACTACTCCAACTTCATTGGCATGATCAATCCCACGGAGGACGATGATGCCCACTCTAAAACTGATCTTGCTGGTGTGACGGTCTCTGAACTCCTTGAAAGGGTCTTCCTCAACACCGAGGGGGACTAGACTTCGACACCGAAAGGGTCATGAGCCATCACCCAACTAAATCATAAATCTTATTCATTTTACAGTCTTAACTAAATCATTTTTGGAATATCACTATGAAAGTACATGCCGCACAAAAATGTATTCGTTTTATGACAGAGATTATCCTTGCAATAGATCTGTTGTGTGCTCTCCACCACTTTGGTAATTCCAGGAATCTCGCCCCGTGGGTTAACAAAGCATTGTAAACCTCCTCTCTAATGAAACACGTGCACAAAAAATATGATAATGGATCGAACTTGTGGTACACATATCTATGACTCAGCATGTGTTGGGTAAAACAATCACACAAACATCGAATTTGAACACAAGCGAAAGTTGTATTCAATTCCTGATCATATTGTACATGTCACAGGGGTATTTATAGAGGTCCTAGCCTTCGTAATCTATACAAAAATGACCTTTATACCCCTATCTAGATTAATACATCTCCTTTAAACTGCAGGGGCAAAATTGTCCTTTTCACTATTCTACGCTTCATTTTTCACCTTGCTCTGCTAATATCATCTTCAAACTTTGTTAAACTCTTGTTCTGGTTTCTTGTAACTTCGCCTGCTGAGCGAAGTTGAAATCTTGTCTTTGCTTCTCAACTTGCTCTAGTCTTCTTCTTATTTGTAGCAAAATCAAATTCTTCTTAGCGAAGTTGAAATGTCGTCTTCACCTTTGTTTCCTACATGCGAACTTTATAATAATTATAGGTACGACTTCAAAGTTCTAGGGCTACATTTTCTGGCAAAGTGAAATCTCCAACAGCATGGCATGTCCAAATACATTGATTTTTGGTATCTATATCATATCAGCGTGACTAGCACCCGGATGTCCGGACGCTAGCCCCCGTCCAGACGCCCCTGCCTACCCCGTATGCTACTAAGCTTGACTGCATGTTGTGCCTGCCCCTACCTACCCTGCATGCTACTAACCTGCCCCGTCTGCCCTGTATACGGTTGCAACTACTATGCCTGCCCACCTGCCCCCTACCCGTACGCATGCAGTTGTGCGTCTGTGCTTGCTGTTGCGCGCTTAGCTTCGCTTCCGTGCTGCGCGCCCGTGCCCGTGCATGCATGTGGGAACCACCCATCACTGTGCCCCGCATGCTGCTGCGTGCTTCGTTGTGCTTCCGTGGTGCGCACCCGTGCTTGTGCATGCAGGTAGGGACCACCCACGCCCGTGCCCCCGCATGCTCCTACGCGCTTCGCTTCGCTTATATGTTGTGTGCCCTTGCTCGTGCATGCAGGTGGGGACCACCCATGCCCGCTTCGCTTCCCGCATGCACGCAAAGACCGCCTGCGCCCTTAGGGACGGCCTCCGCATGCGCCTGCTTCCCACGGCTGCTAATGAAAACACTTGCTACAACATACCTCTGAAACAAGTGAAACATTTAAAATATATGCTTGCAACATATGTGCATGGCCACTGCAACATATGCAACATCTAGATGAAACACTTATAACCTACGTTTGAAACAGCTAAAACATACACTTGCAATATACGTGTATAGTCATTACAACATATGCAACATCCAGATGAAACACTTCGCATGTGTTCGCTTCACCTGCTAATGAAAACACTTGCAATATAAAGCACTTGCTGCAACATACATCTAAAACAGGTGAAACATTTAAAATATACGCTTGCAACATGTGTATAGCAACTGCAACATATGCAACATGCACATAAACTTGCAATATACGTCTGAAATAGCTGAAACATTAGAAACATACACTTGCAACATACGTGTATAGCCATTGCAACATTTGCAACACTAGATCTAATTTTGCAACGTCCAGATAAAACACATGCTGTAACATCCAGATGAAACATACATCTGAAACACATGAAACATATGGAGCTCGACGCCAACGCGAAACTCAATGCCATGGAGTGGGGTGGAGGTCGCCAGTGCTGAGCTCATGCGCACACACAAATTAGTTTTCATTTTAATATACGTACATGCGCATATACACACACACAATTAGCGACATGCATCCTTAAAAAATAACAATATGCATAATGTGTTGCATGTGAATGGAAGGATTTCACCTAGGGCAAAGCCTGCGCGTGTTTTCAGGCGATGCAAACTGCGTACGTGGCCGCGTGGGGACCAGGAAAGAGGCAGGGACCACGGGCAGGACACGATGCAGACGGGACGCGCGAAACAAATGGGAGGAGGTGGATGCGGATCGCATGCATGCAGTGATTGAGGACAGGATTCCTGTGATTGAGGAGTAACTGGTGATTGATTTTCTTGCCACTCGATTCAGAACCAGAGTGTTGTAAAGCACCCTGTTCGTTTCGCTAATTTTGACTGTTGTTGTTGCTAATTTGTTGTGAGAGGAAAACACCGTTCTTTCGCTGAAAAGTATTACTAAAGTAGTGCTGAAAAACAGAGCGTGAGACATTGTTCTCTCCGTCTGGATCTCATAATCAATATGGTAGATCAAAGTACGAAGACATAGAGACACAATGTAGAGCTCCGGTTTAGTAGTCAAGACAAGACCTAAGAGACCGTTTAGAGCCCACAAAGTGAACCGGCAAGGATTATAATTCCTTCTCATAGAAAACGAACTATGATTAGGATTTCTCATTCTCCTTTCCTTCGTGCCTAGAGTCCTTTTCTTTTTCCTCTTGGTCAGATTTCTCCTCCTTTTCGTCTTGGTTGCGGTCCTTCTCCTTTTCTTCTTGGTTTTCTTCCTGGCTAGAGTCCTCTTTTTCTTCTTGGTCAAGGTCCGTCGGTTTTATAGCAGGGAGGGCAGCTGGGAGGATGTAGAAGCCGATGGCGTCGAGAAAATCTCCTGCGCGGGCGAACATGCCGACGACGCTGCCGTTGAGCACGGGCAGATAGTGGTGCGTGCTGTCTACCCCGTGGCCGAAAGGGCCGTAGCTGCGGAGGTTGCTCACAACCTTGATGGAGGTGATGCAACTGTCCACGTTCTTGAGCGTGAATGGGCCCACTGACCACGCAACTCCGGTTACATACTCCGAGGCCTCCAGCGTGATCTGCATGCATGTGCGAAAGAATTATTGAAGCAATTGAATTGAACTGGTGCGAGCTAAGGATCGGAACTCACCGTCTCCGTGCCCTCGCCTTTGCCGTTGCCGCCCCAGGGCCCGGCGGTGTGCGGCTTCCCGCCCCGGTCCCGGTAGGAGAAGGAGATCCAGTCGATGACCTTGCCCCAGCGGATGGTGATGCTCTCCAGCCGCTGCGGCGCCACCGTGAGGTCGCAGGCGCTGCCGCCGTCGCCGCCCCACGTCCCAAGCTTCACCACCGAGCTCTGCCGGCAGGACGACAGAGAGGAAAATGAGCAGAGATTATGTTATTTGCGTCGTCAGCTCGAGCAGTGATGCGATCGTCCGAGTCTGATCGATGCTTGTGGAGCTAGCAAGAGGAGAGGGAGAGGAAGAATTGAGGGAGACCATGTCGTCGTCGCGAGCTCACGTCGCCGCCGGCCGCAGCAGAACTGAACGAGCCCAGGGAGGAGGGAATAGGGGATGCAGTATTGCAGATACAAGATTGTAGGCGTGATATGAAGTTCCATATATTACATTATTATTATACATATAATAATATATCGATAGCTGGGTAGTTGGCACCAGAGAAAGCGTAAATTTGGATGCGGAGAGATGTTCTGGTAGTTGGTATGCGCGGTTGTGCGGCCACCACGTACAAGAACCACGTTTCCCTGCAGCGACCAGCCACGGGATATAACTAGAGTTCTAGCCACACCCACCTAGACGGCTAGACTTATGTGCATCTCGCCAAGCCTTATGGGATTGGGACAGCTTTCTACAGCTCCGTACCGAAAAAAAACAGCTCAACTTCGATTCTGCTTTTTCTAGCCAAACGCTTGATTCACCAAACCATGGATTTAGCTCGTAGATCCATGAAATCTATGGCGCTCCTCAAAGAGGCTCTGAAAACTCCTATTTCATGAAATTAGAGAAAATTACCCACTAGTAATACTAGTTACGCAACTTACCCGTTCATTATATTCTCCGTCCACTTCATTCTTCTTCTCCGTCAACTTAATCTTGTCATTTTTTGTTTTAGTCCCTTAATAATCTTTTATAATTGCATATGAATCTAGATTCATGGTGGAAATGTCCCAATCAGAGCCTAGATCCATGGTGGATCTCGTGCTCCGAATTTACTTTTATGGAGCTGGAGCTGTCCTAAACATGCTCTTAGGATGCATGGCTTAACAGTGGCGGGTCCAAGATTTTGAACTTGGGTATTCAAAATTGTGAAGACGAATCGATTTTTTTTACAATGTAAAATCCAATGATGGATCTAGAATTTTGTAGGTATGCAATACTAAAATTTCCATACGTAAATTGGTAAAATCAATTTAGCAATTCAGTAAGCAATAGTAAAATTTGTTGTCAAATTTGGTATTTCAAATCAAGTACAAACAAACCCAAGTTCGTGTTGTATATGTACCAAAAAATTTAGCGTGAATTTTGTTGTCGTCGCCTCGTGCCAACGTGCCTTGCCACTGCCCGAGTCCGTTGCTCTGCCACCGCCATCGATAGGCGCTAGGGTTTGGGGTTGGGGAAGAAAACAGGATAGAAAAAGAGCGCCTGAGCGAGCGCGGGTAGGTGATGTGCCGATGTCTCTGATTAGTCGCAATGCGCTTGTGTGCTGCCGGCGGGGGAGATGTTGGGCCACAGGCCGCTGGGTCTATTTGGGCCATCGAGTGGGGTGGAAAATCAGTAGTAGAATACAGGTTTTTGGCCGAATTCTTGACATGATATTTGTTTTGGCTTTATTTTCTTTTTTTTCCTACACCTACATATATACACTATATATACAAAAGTTTTTTGGCAAAATTTTTGGGTATTCAGTTGAATACCCTTGAATATATGTAGGCCCGCCACTGCTTCGTAACATACCACTGCACTAGTGCATTTCAGAGGCATTTTCGATTTACTGAGATAGTCAGTCCCACGCTAACAGTCTGTCAAATGATCTTTATCAATGGACTATCTCTACTATAAGGGAACAATCAAAATTATTCTAAGTACACCTAAAAAAAGTCCCCCGCTGAGGAGTCCAATCACTGTGCACCAAGCCTATTGTATCAACAGCGATCCTAGGGCCACCGTTCTCTGTATCAACAGCGATGACGATGAGGCTTCAACGCGTTCAACGCACAGCGAGCAGCGTTCGAAACCTGATGTCGCTGAAAAAAAAAAGAGAAAACACTGTAACCTGGTGTCGCCGAAGAAACAAAAAAGGAAACCATCGAGGGTGCTGCCACGATCTTCGTGCCCTGCTCACCGCCCACAGGTGCTGAGCCTGAGCGTACTGCCGCTCACAGGCCACAGCCTCCGCGCTGCCACGATCTCCGCGCCCTCAGCACTTGCTCGGCTGCTGCTTCTGCCACGACGGGAAGAATCGCTGTCGTACCCACATCGCTGGCACCGGACCTCGAGCGAGCACTGCCTCTGCCCACGAAGGGCAGAATCGCGGCCATAGCCACATCGCCGGCACCGCGGCGATTGCAGTCCAAAGCCCCCACACCAAGATCGCGGCGCCCTCCATGGCGGCAACGTCAACACTTGATCGGCGGCTGCAACTAGGGCCTGGAGCGAGCACAACCTCCGCCGCGAAGGGCAGCAGCGCTGCCGTCGCGCGCTCACCCGGCCCAGGCGATATACAGCACGTCTTCATCATCACGTGAAGCCGCCACATGTATCGCTAAGTTCGAGACTCTTCCAGGCCCAGGTCGGGTGAGTTCAAGCTTTTAATTTCTGGCCATGCACACACATGGATTTGAGACTTCTAACTACTGAGTCACTTGTCTTGTGTTCGTGATACTAGCTTGCTCATTGAAAGTCATGACCAATTTTTCTCATGTTAGTTTATGTTATGATAATGTTTCTTTGATAGATGTAATCTCAAATCATAAATTCTGAACTTTTGAATGAATATCTTGAATGCACAGATGCTTTATCTATAATATCTAGAATGCAAAACTGAATAAATTAGACTGAAAATCTAATAAAAAATTAAATGCACAGATGACAATCCTTTGAGCTCCACCCAATGGTGTTGAGGGTTAAAAGTTTGATTGTATGGAAGAACTGACTGAAGGCGGGGATGCGCAGCTGCGGCTTCGGAGTGTGCCAATGGTGGTGTGGGAAGCAAGAGCGCAAGTGTAACACCCCGGTGTTACGCAAGCATTTAGGCACTGCAAATCATGCATATTATGCATCATCAAGCATCATAATCATACATGTCTAATCATGTTAAATAATAACTGAAACAATGGTTTGAAACATAGGAAACATGCTCGTGAAACATGAATGTTGCATACACTTGTTAGAGTTATTTTTGTCCTAATTATGCTTGCCAGGCTAATAGAACATATGTGACTATAATTGTAAATTATCTAGAATTATTAGCACAATTTTTGGAGCAAAGTTTGTATTCGAACTTTTGACAAAAAAAAATTTTTGACAATATTATTGAAAAAGGTCAAAAAATCCTCCCTATTTAGCTTTTACTTTCCAATTCAAAATCTGTTGGGAATTTTTAGTTGGTCCCTTAATAAAAGATGTAGAGAATTAAATTCTAAGCAACTTTTATTTTTGAGCCATTTCCAGAAAATAACATTTTCTTGCTCCAAATTCGATTTAAAGCTGCTGCCTTTTGAAAATCTTGAAAAAGAATTGAAAAAATAAAAAGAAAAACTCTTCTTCGCCTAGGTGCGCCGGCGCCTCGCTTCTGGCCCGCTAGCGCAAGCCAGCCCGGCCCAGCTCGCGCTCGCGTCCGCGGTCCAGTGGACCGGGCGCATGCCGCTCGCCCGCCTGCACCCGCGCGCCATGCCCAACCCGTGCGCGCGCCCCGCCACGTGGACGCGCCTTACCGGCGGCCATGGGCGGCGACTGACCGGCCGGTCGGAGCCCCTGCACCAGGACGGAATCGCATCCAGGATCGCTCCCGACCACGCCTTAACCCCTGCGGCTGCCCCCGCTCTCCCCACGCGCCTCTCATTTTCGAACGCCGCCACACTCCTCGCCACCACGCGGTCGCCCGCCATTGTCGCAGCCTCCGAGCTCGCCTGCGCCGCCTTGCCTTCGCCCGAAGCTCCACAAGCTTCTGCGCGAGCCTCGCCTCGACGTAGCCCACCTCCGGCACCGCTGTTTCACCAAGGTGAGCTCTAGAAGGGCAGTAACTGCCACGGTGGTGCCGTCGGTGCTCGTCGGAGCCCGCGGCCGTGCCGACCACCTTGCTCCCCTCCTCCTCTCTTCCTTTGAACAGCATCACCGCGTTCGCTTTTTCCTCGCGGTCCTCGTGCGCGCCGCGTCTCGCCCGCTCACAACCAGAGACGGCCGCTGGCCGTTAGCGACCGCCGCACCGCCGCACCGCCACGGTCCAGAGCGTCGGCGTGGCCGCCCTCCTTCCCCCCCCCCCCCCCCTCGGCCTCCGTGGACCGTTTCGGCCTTGGGCTGGGAGATAGAGCGGGCCGGCTCACCCTTTTTCCCGCGCGCTCGGCTCAGACCAAGAACGGTCGTGGGCCGGTCGTTCTCGCGGGCCGGCCCAGTGGGAATGAAAATTAGTTTTCTATTTTCTTTTGTTATTTGAGAAAGAAATTAGTTGGAAAAAATGTTTGTGTACACATTTTGGCTCCAAAAATGGTGAAACAAATTTTGTACTGATCCTTATTAGTAGATCTATGATGTAAAAATATTGCATGCCTGTTTAGTTAAGAAAATGAATAGTAAATTTATTATTGCTCAGAAAAATATGGTTCCACTTGCATGAGTTTTCTTTTGTGACGTAGTTTCTGGGAAAGATATATGCTATGCATGTTCTGTGTAAAATTTGTGATGTGTAGTTTAAGTGCTAATTGTGGCCTAGATTTGTTATTTTTGATAGAGAGAAAATTATGTATAATACATGTATGTGATAATTTTTGTACAGTGATTATTTACTATGTAGATTGTTGAAAAGTATTTAAATCTGTTGTTTGACACTTTTCGCAGTACAAACTATTTTACAGGGCATTTCTGTCCTGCAGTTTGTTTTTTTTGTGTAGGCTAGTAGTCCAAATGTAATAAAATTTTTGTGACATGCTAGGTTAGATGATAGTAAGTCACTATAATTTTCTTAGATTTTTCTATGCTACCAAAATAGATGTTGTTGTTCAAACCTAGTTTCAATTAGGGTTTAATTAACCTTTTAATGCATGTTTAGTTAATAATGTTTGCTTTGGTGTATCTCTGACGCATCTTAGCTTGCTGCAGTGACTTGGTATGTAGTATAGTGGTTGTAGTAGTAGTTTAGTAGTACATGTTCTTCGATGATGTTGACTACCTTGTAGAAGAGTTGTATTTCTAATCTATCCAATAAAGTAAACATGTTCATCTATATTCTATTCATCATGATCATTCCATGTCATCTCTCCAATGCACCTATGCATGAGTACTTATGCATCTGCATCATACAGGATCGCAGAAAGAAATTCTGGTAGTAGTTCCCGAGGAGCCGAAAGAACAGCCCGAGGTACCAGAGCAGGAGGTGCCTGAGGCAGACGAGGGGGTCGGTGAGGATCTTCCGGAGTGCCCCGATCATCGCCCGAGCTCTTTCAAAAGAGGCAAGCCCGGAGCATTTTTCTCCCTCGGTTTGCAAAACATTTAATTAATGTTCTACTTTAATTGATGCATTACGTTCAGGAGTTATTTGCAACCGTTGCTGCATTATACCTTGTTTACCTTTGTATATCATATCCTTGTTACCCTGGTATCCGCAGTCGAGTCAATGCTTAGCTGGCTTAGACCGGTAGAAGTCGGGTGATTTCCTGTCACCTGCGAGCTATAGTTGAGTACCTGGATTTTGTTTGGCTAAAGGTGTCATGAGATATAACTAAGTGTTAATATGAAGTTGAGACCGGACGGAAACTTACAGGGTTTCGGACTGTAGTGATTTCCGTCTGTGTCGATTAAGGACCGGCCGTTGTTGGGCCTCGAGTCATGTTGAACGCATGCCTCACATTTAGCTAGCCGAATAAAGTACTTTCCGATCGTGAAACTAGGAGATTATTCGGCCCGAGTAGATTGCCCGCAACGCACTATACCGAGCAAAGTGTGGTAGGACACGGGGGCGCGATGATAAGACCAAAGGGTAGTCGGTCGGCCCCCGGGTACATGTGGTTCCTGGCAAACTCGAGACTTTACCTGGATAGTTGACTCGGTGACTAATATCTCACTTTAGCGGGTGAGTGAGGTTTGTGTGAGGAATAAATTACTAGCTGGTTAATAATCGATTCGAATTGCCATCGTTCACTGGATAGTGAACACTTGACTTGAGTTACTTCATCGTAGTAATGTCGATGGAACACCTAGACAATTAAAATGGATATGACATAATGGTAGTTGATATTGATCATTGGTTATCATTACTTGCTTAATCACTTGCTTACTCTAGTTAAAAGCTCAAGTTTGGTTTTGGTAATTAATGACACCAAGTTGCTAATGCCTTTGTGTCAAGTGGTTTGAATTAGGCATAAGCAACACATGTGATGAAGGAGCAAATGGCATAGAGAGATGGCCACAAGACCACATGTTTTGGTGCATGAAATGATGAGCAAGATCATGAAGGAATGCACATAAAATGATAGACATGATGATCAAGTGGAAGAGAAGGATCTAAGAGCGCAAGGCAAAGGTATAACCATAGGGTTTTCCTTTTGCCGGTCTAAGATGAGTAGAAAAGTGATTGATCGAGTTTAGGATACATAGCCGACTATCAAGAGGGGCAATCACTGTTAGCTCGGAAATCAAGTGCCACTAGATCAATGTCTTGAGCATATGCATTAGGATCTAGTAGAGAGCTAACATAACGCCTTAAAAAATGTTTGTGAAATGCTAACACACATGCACATGGTGGTGTACACTTGGTGGTGTTAGCACATTTACGAAGGCGATAGAGTTCGGCGCTTTTTGGGAAAGTGAAATGCCTATTTTCTCTGCGCCGGAGGCAGAGAAACGGAGGCGTAAGTCCGGTGTGTTTCTCACTGAAAACAGTGATCGGACGCTGGACCGGACACGGTCCAGGGTGGACCTACGCGTCCGGTCAGCTCAAGTCGAGGACACGCGCAGCGCGCCTAGGGTTTGTGACCGGACGCTGGTCTGGCCTGACCAGCGCTCCGATCAGTTCACCTGGACACAGAGGAAAGGCGCGCGACCAGCACGTCCGAGGGTCCCCGAGACCGGAGCGTCCGGTCGGGCACCTAGAGGAGCAGAGCGTGGTGTGGAGCTGATCAGACACGCGGCGCGTCCGGTCACATGCGATTCGACGCGTCCGATCGCACGGGGAGCTCTCTGGACTCTGATCGAACGCCGAGTGCAGCGCGTCCGGTCAAACGGTGAAGCGAGTTCGGTCACGGCAACGGCTCTCACTGACTCGCACTGTTACTATTTATCCTATAGTGACCGAACGTGTCTGGTCACCCTGACCTGTGCGTCCGGTCATCTCATTTTTCACTGTGACGTCTAGTAACGGCTAGTTGCTTACCCCTTCGCTATAAAATAGATGGTGGCCAGGTTTGGGAGGCAACTCTTGCACATTTGAGACCTTGAGACATCCTTTGAGCTAGAGAACAACCCCTCCACTCATCTCTTTGCTTGGATTGCACATCTTGAGTGAGATTGAGTGAGATTCAAGTGCATTACTTGAGAGTTGCATTCTAGAGGCACTTGAACTTCGAGTTGCTGCGGATTTTTTGTTACTCTTCCGTGTTTCCCGACGCGGTAGACGGGTTGGAGCAGCGGAGGTGATTGAGCTCGCAATTAGAGATTGTTGGAGCCCTCACCAAGTGTTGTAAGGGGTTCTTGATCCTTCCCCGCGGGAGTTCACAAATTAGATACTATAGTGGAGCTCGTGGCTTGGAGGATCCCCATCTTGTGTGCGGTTGTGCGGCGCCCGCCGATGGCTCGACTCTTGATAGTCGATTAGCTCGCGAACCGACAAGTGGGTGTATCGCCACAACGGGGAGTAGCTGGCCGGAAAGCAAGTGAACCTCGGGATAAATTCTTGTGTCGTTCTCTTCCTGAGGATTTCTCTTGTGTGATTGATTGATTGGTTCTTCTCTTCTCTACACAGCGGTATAATCACTCGAAGCTCTTCTCTCGTGTTACTCCTTTTATCTAGCTTGTAGTTGTTATTGTGTTTAGTGGATAGTCTTATACTAGACTTATGTAGGTGGCTTGCTTAATTAGTTAGAGCTAGTGTATTTTGCTTCGCCACCTTTTGTACTAACACTTGTGGTTAAGTAATTCTTATAGAAGTTTTAATTAGGCTCTTCACCCCCCCTCTAGCCTATTTGGACCTTACACTAGTATAGGTGCAAATGTAGCCGACAGGCAATAATTATGAACTTGACAATAATGCTTTTAGAAAGATTCTTGTAATACTAAAAATGTTTTTTTTGCAAATGAGTCAGCTACCCCACTATAAAGCCCTTCATAATCCTTGGTGTCACTTTATTTTCGATTATATTAGGTAAGTCTAGCTGAGTACCTTCTCGTACTCAATGTTTTGTTTCCACTTGTTGCAGATTAGCAGATGTATTACGGCTACTGTATCAACTGCCTTTATCTTGTAATGGGTGATGCTTAGGACCATGGGAAGTGGTCGTTCCCTACGTCTCATCTAATACTTTTGTTGGAGATGATCATCAGCTGGCACTATACTTGAACTTTGTGTGAGTGTGTGGTTGAATTTGAACTATATGCTTCCGCTACTTTTATTTGAACTCGGTTTGTAACAACTATGTTTAAACTCTGATGTATCCGTGATGTGAACTTTTATGTAATTTGTGATGGTGACCGCTAAACTTATTACGATCTTGGCTGGTATGTGAGTTTGTTTGAAATCCCTCAAGATTTCATGGACTACCGGGTTATACGGGCTTAAGTTTGTTAAATCGTCTGCTCCGGTGGATGATTTTCTTACTTAATTTCGTATAATTGGTCAGTTCTATTACAACAAGGCAGCGACGGCGAGGGCAGTGTTGCATGGCCAAAGAGCAACGATGATGAGGGGAATGCCTCAATGCATGGTAAATAACTAAATATGTTGAGGCCTCAGATGTTCGTATGTTTTTTTTTCTTTTTTTTGTTGCAATTTGCAAATGTTTGTGTACATAGCTTGAATCTATTAGATTTGATGGTGTACAAAACGAGATCGTAGGTTTACTTTAGAGAATTCTAGGTAGTTTGCTTGTGCTTGCTTGGCTACTTCAATCTAAAGATCAGGTTTGGTTTATGTACTTACCATGTAGGTTCCTTTTTATATCAGGATTAATTTAGGTCTTACTTGGGAGATGCTGAATAAAACTAGTACCTTTAAAGGTTTGCTTTCTCAACTGGAAATACTTGTATCTTTAATGTGTTAAGAGTATTGCTCTTGTTTAGTAAATATTACTGATTTAGTACGTTGTACCTATGGTGGAGACCTGTTTGCCTGGTTACAAGGCCAAAGAGATTATTTCTGGTTTCTTTTAGGGACAAAGGAGGTGGTTTTAGGAGATAAACTCCACACAAGACCGAAACAAAACTCATGCATCTAAAATAAAATGAAGTGCACCAAATTAATTTGGAAATATGCCTTTGAAAGGGATGTGGTTGCATGATGAATTCAAGCGTGGCGCCAATTCAACCAAATTTTAGTTTGTTTGGAAAATGGTTTTGTTTTGAATACTTCTCATCATGGCGATGACTTGCTCAATAGCGTAACAAGAGGCTTTATTGTCTTTTGGTTGTTTTGATGTGTATGTACAAAATGTTGCCGTAGCGTTAGCACGAGTAATATACTAGTTTTAGTATTTAGCTTATTAGCTTGTCTCTATAACTATTCTTTTCACACACAAAAAAAGAGGATAACAAATATAGAAAAATAATTTTCTAAGCCCGAGATAAACCTCCATAGCTAGACACCGTGATAACACATCGCAAGTTATAGTCACATGATTTCTTTTAATATATTAATGTTAGAATATTAGACAATTCCATGTCATTTTAACTCCACAAATTAACGTTATGATGATGACATATAAAAGATTATTAACCATTGAAATCATGATATCAAACATATCCATAACAATATGGAACATGTGATCAATTATCATGTGAAGCATGTGATTATTTAAAACATGAAAGCAAGATATATGAAGCATAACAGTAAGGCAAAACATATATCTTATAACAGCAATAAACATGTGACAACATGTGAAACGACATGACAAAACTACTGAAACATGCAGACAACAATGTATGAAACAACTTGACTGAACCAACGAAACAAGCAGACATGACATATATATCTTATAGCAGAAACAGATACAGAATATAAACAGAAATGATATAACTGAACAAACGAAACAGACTCATAGCAGCGTTTGAAACAACATGGATATACCACTGAAACAAGCATGATCTGGAAAACGTAAAACAGCAGGGAGATGAACCAATCATACCCTCCCATGCGCTCCGAGGATCCCGATCCTTGTCCAACCTCCTTCGTCATGTCGTAGGAGATGACGAAGGGAAGAAGACGAAGAACTCGAGGAAGAAGACAACGAATGGTATCGACGACTCGGGCAGTCACGTAGACGCTCCCTAAAAACCTAATTGTCGATCCCTCGTGCAAGGTCTCGAACGGCAAGGGCTTCGGAGGCACCTGCCCTCTCCCTTCTCCGTGCACACGGATTGAGGAGATGGAGAAACCTTTGTTGTGGCTGAAATGTGGTTCTGTATTCTCTCTCATGTACTGAAGAGACAGGACTCTCTCCTTTATCTATGCGGTTGGAAGAGGAAGGAGGAGGGGGCGGGCATGTGAAGAGTTCAACTCCTAGTTGAAACTCCCGCGGTTAGTGAGGCATGTAAAGAGTTCAGCTCTCAGTTGAAACTCCCGCGGTTAGTGACCACGCCTCGCCCGCTTGCTATCTGCCTGCCACGCCACGCCCATGCCCACGCCCACGGCCCGACCCGACCCGGCCGGCGGCGGCGGCGGCGCGTGCACGTGTGGCACGCCTTTGTCCGTTTCTTAACTTCTCAATTTAAGCAGAATAACTTCCACCACATAAGTCAAGTCAAGGAAACTTAGAATTCCAATCCGGTATAACTCATATTGTCCATAATTACACACCATATAGTTTATTGATTTATTAAACTTAAATGGGCCTGGCCCATAATAAATCCAACAATCCCCACCAAACTCTAGGGTTTGTAACGATGAAGTATCAGAATAACAATTCTTTGATATACCAGTGTTTCGATAGAGACTGTTAAGTTGAACATCCATCTAGAACAAGAGTTTCACTCAGCCACAACTGAACAATAAACTATGCCTTGAATTGACAGTTTTGTGTGAGAAGAGATTCACTCAAGTCCTTAGCTGATACTAGGCTGCAAAAGGCATCCCCGCTATTTTGAAGCATATAAGTCACACTTTTGTGTCTTTCATGAGTATTTAGGGATTACCCAAGTCCCATAGATTGTGACCAGCAGTCTGACTCATATAGGTGTACTCCTCAAAAGATGTTCTGTAGGACAACATCTCACCTTTATAAGACTCTTGGAATACATTAAGGTAAATACCATCCTGCCTTACAGATAGGAAAGATGTACATCAGAAATGAGTCAAGAAAGGGATCTTTCCTCTCAATCTACTCCTAGCTTGTTTCACCACTCTACTTCACGGGATCTCTAATCACATAGAGCAGGTTACCACTATAGTAGATTTCATGTGGGTCTCATACCCATTTCTCTCGATGCACTTTCTATCACATTGCGTGACAGACCCTTAGTGAATTGATCTGCCAGATTATTCGACGTGTGGACATAATCCACCTTTATAACTCTGAAGGTTTTCAGCTTTCTGACAGATTTTAATCTTCGCTTAACATGCCTTGTAGACTTCATGTTATTCATGGAACTGTTGACTTTTGTAATCACAGTCTGGTTGTCATAGTTCATGGAAATAGCCGGTATCGGTTTTTCAACTACCGGTAAATCCATCAGGAGATCATGAAGCCACTCGGCCTCAGCCCTAGCAGTGTCTAATGTTGTGAGTTCTGCTTCCATTTTAAACTTCGTTATGATAGTCTGCTTGTAAGACTTCCAGGAAACAGCGCCACCTCCAAGCAAGAACACATATCCGCTTGTGGCATGAAGCTCATCAGCATCAGAAATCCAGTTGGCATCACAATAGCCTTCTAGCACTCTTGGGTTTCTAGTATAATGAATATCATATGTCATAGTACCTTTCAGATAGCGCAACACTCTCTCAAGAGCACGCCAGTGCTCATCTCCTGGTTTTGAAACAAACTGGCTTAGCTTGCACACAGCATAAGAGATGTCAGGTCTTGTTGCACTCGCAAGATACATGAGTGAGCCAATGATCTGAGAGTATGTCAATTGATCCCTTGCAATTCTTTGATTTTTCCTCAATATCATGCTAGGGTCAAAAGGTGTAGGAGTAGGATTACAGTCACTAAAACCAAAGTGACTCAACACATTTTCCACATAATGGGATTGTAACAAAGTTACCCCACCATCACCTTCTCTAATAATCTTGATGTTTAGAATGACATCAGCTTCTCCCAAATCTTTTATATCAAAATTGCTCGATAGAAGTTTCTTTACTTCCTCAATCACATTAAGGTTTGATCCAAAGATCAATATGTCATCAGCATAAAGGCACAACATAACAGCCTCACCCCCACCATACCGATAATACACACACGAGTCTGCTTCATTCACAGCAAAATCAGTAATTGTAAGAGTATGATCAAACTTTTCATGTCATTGCTTAGGTGCTTGTTTTAGGCCATATAATGATTTTAACAACCTACACACCTTGTTCTCTTGACCATCCGCAACAAACCCTTCTGGTTGATCCATATAGATCTCCTCATCTAACTCTCCATTTAGGAAAGTTGTCTTAACATCCATCTGATGAATGATAAGACCATAAGAGGCTGCCACGGCTATTAATGTACAAATAGTAGTCAATCGAGCCACTGGTGAATAGGTGTCAAAGAAATATTTGCCCTCTTTCTGGGTATATCCTTTGGCCACAAGTCTTGCCTTGTACCTCTCAATTGTACCATCAGGCCTAAGCTTTTTCTTGAAGATCCACTTGCATCCTATAGGTTGACAACCATAAGGACGATCAACGACCTCCCAAGTTCCATTAGACATAATAGAATCCATTTCACTCCTTACTGCTTCCTTCCATAAGTCAGCATTAGGAGAGGAATATGCCTCTTTAATGGTGGTTGGTGTGTCTTCCACAAGGTACACTATAAAGTCATCACCAAAAGATTTTGCAAATCTCTGTCTCTTGCTCTTTTGAGTGACTATAGTGTCATCCTCCTCAGAGATGTGCATGTGAAAATCCTCAGCATGATCTATAGGAATAGACAGTTCTTGCTCATGGGGAATTATAGTCTCATGACTTGTTTCTCTAGGTGTATTTTTCATGGGAAACTCATTCTCAAAAAATGTACCGTCTCTTGACTCCATGATAGTATCAACATACATATCAGGCACATCAGATATTATAATTAAGAACCAATATCTAGTGCTATGCAAAGAATAGCCTAGGAATACACAATCAACAGTTTTAGGCCCAAGTTTACGCTTTTTGTTGATTGGCACATTTACTTTAGCCAGGCAACCCTAAGTGCGCAAACATGAGAGATTTAACCTTCTCTTTTCTCATTCCTCGAATGGTGTGATCTCTTTGTTCTTTGTTGGAACTCTGTTCAGGACATGACATACTGTCAAAATTGCCTCACCCCCACCATTCCTTGGATAATCCCGCTGTACTCAACATGGCATTCACCAAATCAGTTAGAGTGCGGTTTTTCCTTTCAGTAATCCCATTGGATTGTGGTGAGAATGGAGGTGTCCTCTCATGAACAATTCCATGTTCCACGCAGAACTCATCAAAAGCATTAGAGAAATATTCTCCACCTCGATCGGACCTTAACCATTTTATTTTCCTTTCAAGTTGATTCTCAACTTCAGGTTTATAGGTCTTAAAATAATTAAACGCTTCATATTTTATTTTTAAGAGATACACATAGCAAAATCTGGTGGAGTCATCTATAAAAGTGAGAAAGTATCTTTTACCGCCTTTTGTCAAAATTCCATTCATCTCACATAGATCAGAATTAACAAGTTCTAGAGGTGTCAAATTCCTCGCCTCAGCAGCCTTGTGGGGCTTGCGGGGTTGTTTTGATTCAACACACATATGGCACTTAGACTTTTTGACCAAGTTGAATTTAGGAATTAAATTTAGATTTGCTAACCGCATAAGACAGTCAAAACTTGCATGATAAAAGCGTGAATGTCATAAATCCGACTCATCAGAAATATCAACAGAATTCACCAACTTATTACACACATCATGCAACGATAAGCGGAACAAGCCTCCGCAATCATATCCTTTACCAACAAAGGTTTAATGTTTCGACATAACACATTTATTCGACTCAAGAACAACTTTGTAGCCATCTCGACATAACATAGATGCACTAACAAGATTTTTCTTTATGAAGGGCACATGTTGCACGCTCTTTAATAGCACCGTCTTCCCCGAAGTAAACTTCAGAATGACCGTACTAACACCAAGAACAGGAGCACGCGACCCATTCCCCATCAACAAGGTGCCAGACCTTCCGACCTGGTAGGAAGAGAACAAAAAGACATCAGCACACACATGAATATTAGCACCACTATCCATCCACCACTCAGGTGAATTACAAACTGAAAGAACAAATGGTAAAGAATTATCATACCCAGATGTTCCATCTCTAGTCTTAGCAGTTACAACATTGGCTGATTTCTTGTCCTGTGTGGACTTGCGGTCAGGGCACTCTCTTGCCCAATGCTGATCACTGTCACAGACAAAGCATCCTCCATTTCCCTTGTTATTATTGTTCTTCTTCTTAAACTGTATTGTTTGAACAGGTTTAGGTGTATTTTCTTGCTTGTTCTGGTTTTTCTTCTTGTTAAACTTGCGGAATTTCTTCTGCACCACATTAGCAATAGAGGTCTCAACACCGTTCCCATTGTCCTTTGCTCTAGCCCTCTCCTCAACATCAAGAGTACCAATGAGTTCTTCAACATTGAACTCTTATCTCTTATGCTTGAGGGAGGTGGCAAAGTCCTTCCAAGAAGGTGGTAACTTGGTGATTATACCGCCAGCCACAAACTTATCAGGCAAAGGACAAGGAAACAGTTCAAGTTCCTTAGCTAGTGACTGAAACTCATGAGCCTGTTCCACTACAGATCGGTTCTCAACCATCTTATAGTCATACAACTGCTCCATGAGATACAGCTCGCTACCAGCATCGGTAACTCCAAACTTTCCAACAAGTGCATCCCACAGATCTTTCCTTGTAGGGAGAATGATATAACTTTTCTGGAACTTTGTGTCAAGTGCGCTAATCACTGCACCTCGAAAGAGATTGTCATCAGCCTTAAACTTAGCCTCATCCTCAGGAGACAAGTTAGCAGGCTTGCCCTCAGCGGCATGATAACATGACATAGCAGTTAGCCACAATTCCATCTTAGCTTTCCAGATCAAGAAGTTTTTACCATCAAAAGGATCAGGCTTCAACACAGCAGCAAAACCTCTAACAGAAAAATGCCTATAATTAGGTTTTTGGATTGTTAGAATATTAGACAATTTTCATGTCATTTTAACTCCGCAAATTAATGTTATGATGATGACATATAAAAGATTATTAACCATTGAAATCATGATATCAAACATATCCATAACAATATGGAACATGTGATCAATTATCATGTGAAGCATGTGATTATTTAAAACATGAAAGCAAGATATATGAAGCATAACAGTAAGGCAAAACATATATCTTATAACAGCAATAAACATGTGACAGCATGTGAAACGACATGACAGAACTACTGAAACATACAGACAACAATGTATGAAACAACTTGACTGAACCAATGAAACAAGCAGACATGACATATATCTTATAGCAGAAACAGACACAGAATATAAACAGAAACGATATAACTGAAAAAACGAAACAGACTTATAGCAGCGTTTGAAACAACATGGATATACCACTGAAACAAGCATGATCTGGAAAACGTAAAACAGCAGGGAGATAAACCAATCGTACCCTCCCATGCGCTTCGAGGATCCCGATCCTTGTCCAACCTCCTTCGTCATGTCGTAGGAGATGATGAAGAGAAGAAGACGAAGAACTCGAGGAAGAAGACGACGAACGGCGGCGACGACTCGGGCAGTCGCGTAGACGCTCCCCAAAAACCTAATTGTCGATCCCTCGTGCAAGGTCTTGAACGGCAAGGGCTTCGGAGGCACCTGCCATCTCCCTTCTCCGTGCGCGCAGATTGAGGAGATGGAAAAACCTTTGTTGCGGCTGAAATGTGGCCCTGTATTCTCTCTCGTGTACCGAAGAGACAGGGCTCTCTCCTTTATCTATGCGGCTGGAAGAGGAAGGAGGAGGGGGGCGGGCATGTGAAGAGTTCAACTCCCAGTTGAAACTCTCGCGGTTAGTGAGTGCTAAAAATTAACACAACCACACCACGCCTCGCCCGCTGCCTGCCACGCCCACGGCCTGGCCGGCGGCGGCGCGCGCGCGTGGCACGCCTTTGTCCGTTTCTTAACTTCTCAATTTAAGCAGAATAACTTCCACCATATAAGTCAAGTCAAGGACCTTTAGAATTCCAATCCGGTACAACTCATATTGTCCATAATTACACACCATAGAGTTTATTGATTTATTAAACTTAAATAGGTCTGGCCCATAATAAATCCAACAATTAATAGCATGGTCATTTTAGGATGTCCATCTCTCGAGGTAAACAGAGATGGGTGTTTGCCTCGAGCTCGCCTCACTGGTTTTTTAGGTGGCATGCAAAGATGTCCAGCTCTATTAATTAGAGGAACTTGTCTCTAAGAAACTTTTTTAGCCGTGTTAGACACTTCTGCATCTAAAGAAAACTACGAAAAATGCTCGTGCGTTGCAACGGGAGAAAATTGCATTTTTCTTGTCACGATACATTCAGTCATGACCAATCCTAAGTGATGAGTTCGACCACTGCACACCAGAACATCGAAAAGTTTAAAGCAGCTTGACACAAAGTGTCCCCTTTCGTGAGCTTCTCCAATCTCCCTACACCGAGTTGTATTGCCAAACTTGATTGATGGCAAGTGATGAGCCCGACCACCCACAAGTAACATAATACTGTTATCAAAGAATGGATCTCCACTTGACCAATTAAATAGCATCCTTTTTTATCATCATAGTGGTGATATCAATAGTTGTTTAATTAAAAACACTCAAACACATGCTTACTGAAAACCCAACCAAGCAAGTGACAGACTAAAGGAAGCACTTCCTCTTGCTCATGTCCAGAATGCTGTTAATGTTCACTACACGTAAGGTTTGAGGGCCACCAAAAGCCCTACTGATCAGATGCTTCAACCCATGAATTGTCTTTGGGATGTCGCTACCGATAAGCAAGGCACTGTTTTGATTCTTGGCAACAACGGAGGATGTTGTTCTCACGCCTTTCACATTTTCAATCACCCGTGGTGTCTGCAGCGGCAAATTCATTCGTCACCTCATGATTACCAGCATTATAACAAACTATCCATTGAACATCTACCAGAATTGAAGCAATTTCAAGCCATAACACTAAGTACATATTGATACACCCAAACCAACTTTAGCATTCAGGCATGGCATCTACTATATATGGATACGTCAACCGGGTTAATAACATATTAAGGCGAATTTAAGAGTGGACAAGGGAAAAACACCTTTCCTCCATATCTGAGAAACAAATAAGATAGGTAGGTAGAAGGTAAAGCCCTTTGTGGAACCAAAAAAAGGAAAACTTACAGCCATGGACAGTGACGAGTATGAGAGACTGCATGAGTGGCAAATGTTCCCAAACGGGTTCCTGTCTTCGTCGCATACAGCTGGGACAATGATCAGTAGCAGGTTTCCAAGGTTTCCTGCGTTTTTCAGTAGAGGTCATTATTGATTTCTGTTGTGCATATATGAAGGCTGAAGAGGAATGAAACATGAACTTCCACTGACACCTGCTGAGCAAGCTTGCAATTGTAGCTAACAAATTAGAAAGCTTGATATTCACATGTAACAGCAAGCTACATGAGTATAGGTAGTTGAAAACACCTGTTTAGATAGATACAGTAATCAGGTGGACATTGATCCATAGTTTTTGGACATTAGCAGCACAGTCCAGTTTTCAGAAACTTAACAGACAGCAGCACATTCACAGTTTAGAAAATAGCAACAAATTCTCACTAAACTGAACTCAGAAACTTAACAGTCAGGATAACAGATTAACACATGGCCCAGATCAATTGCAGATTAACATATGGTCCAGCTAACAGGATGACAATTCAGAAACTTAACAAACAGCAGTTACACATGACATCATCATAAGCATCTTGTGTCGATAGGATCCTATCAGCTAGAAAGCTTAGTAGACAGCAAGCTTCGTAGGCAGCAAGCTTAACAGTAATCTTAATAGGAAGCAAGCTTAACAGTAAGCTTGATAGGTCCCAAACATAACCAAACCAGGGCTGCCCCAGAAGATCTACTGCAAACGAAGGACCACAATTATTGAATATCCCATACATAGCCTATTTAGATTGTTTAACACGTAAAGTTAGATCAACATACCTATTTAGATAGTTTCAGGAAAAAAAGACCTTCCTAATTAATGGCTGGAATTGATCAACATACCTATTTAGATAGTTTTAACAAGTAAGACGGCAACTCAGAGAAATAGAATAGATCACTGTGCTGTCATGAAACAGCCGCAACTCAGAATACATGCATCACAGGTGTCTCATTAAAATACAATTCAGACATCACAGGTTTTTATACCGAATGATTTTGGATATTCATGCAGCCATTTTTGCTGGGATCTCAGCATTGACCTCCCTCCTCATCTCTGAACCAAGATTTGGAAGGAATTGATCTGAACAAACTGAAATTTGTAAACTCAAATGATCAATTGAAATTCCATAATGTTCTTGGCGAGTTACAGCTTCATTCCTATGGATGTGACCTTCAGTAATTCTTTAGCATCTAATAGACCAGAGCTGCTTATATTTGATCAATAAAGCTTGAAAATTAAATCCTAGCAGGCACAGCTCCTAACGAGACTTAGCCACAAAGTAGTATAGCAGCATGCCAGCATCAGAGTAGTTCAGTACGCCACATCCTTTGATGGTATGGTATTTGACCCTGCATTCATCCAATCATCCGAATTCTCTGTAGCTCGATTTTGATTAAACTGGACGGTAAACCAACCACGCTAGAATATGAATGACCCTGAAGGATACAAGGTCACAAGCAACCATCAATCATCAAACTTGATCCTCCGAACCATGACCACATATTGTAACATTAAGAGGGAAGGCATTCAGAGATCTAGAGAAGAGATTCTGAGATACTTGACATACGTGAGGTCTCCATCAGCTTCTTCACTGCTTCTTGTTTCTCTGCAAAGAAACACACCACCATCAGTCCATCACAAACAAAAAAAAGACCGCCAAGAAGAAAACTGTCCTTGCGAGGGAACAGCAGAAGGGGTTTACCAACTATGTTAACTTTGGGACTGAAGGGCTCTGTTGAGATCTCCTCCCAGTGGCTCTTAAACCCTTCGATTATGACCTGTACAGACAGATGGCTAATAAGTCAACATGTTTTCATGAAAAAATTGCCACCAAATTGTGCCCAGGGCAGAACATCTTGCCTTCTTTATGTACGTTTTTAGGCCGGGACAGGCCACGCCACAATAAAAACCCTGCAAAAGAGCATGGCGAGTCAGTAACTACTAACAAGTAGAACCTCCACACACAAAAGCAGAAGCGGACCCAGTAACGGACATGGGCGTACACATGTACACACAGGGATATGAAGTAATCTTCAAAAATTACAGGAGAACAACTCTTTTCCGGTATACAAGAGCAAAAAGAAACTAATAATACTCAGCCGTACGGAATCAGAAAAGAGGAAGAAATAGCAACATCAAGAAGCAAACCTTGGTCTAGTTCTCCTCGGCGAGATTGGATTCCAATTTTTTTTCCAATCCGAGCTCGTGTCTTTGTTCCATTGGATTCCTATTCCGAATCGTTGTTGCTGCCATCAACAACGGCCACCACAGCGGCGCCGGCTTCTCGGAAGAACGCGGCAGCAGGGCACCGTGAGGAGATGGAGGTGGTGGCGGGGGCGCAGCTGCAGGCGAGACGGGCCAGCGGCTGCGTTGCGCGGTGGAGAGATGCATCGACGGCGTGGGGAAAGGAGCGAGCTCGCCGATGCATCGACGGCACGGGGAGACGAGCGAGCGCGCCGACGTAGCCGAGGCGCCGAGAGACGAGCGAGCAACGAAACCATTAGCGGCGGCGCGGATAGGGGAGCGTTTTTTTAGGTGGATGGATAGTAGTGACTCAACTTGGGCCTTGGCGAGCGGACGCGAATGAGTGGGCCGACGGTACAATGAATGTGGGCCAGAATAGAATGGGTTGGACGAAAAAAAAAACACCTGAAATTTTGTCTTTTATTATTAGGTATATATATATATATATTCGTTAGAGTTGATCTCAGGCTCGGTCAAAAGAACCGAGTCTTAAGGGGCTTAGGCCCACCAGGTGTCCTGATCGAGGACACGTTGTAATATCCTAACGGCCTGGTCCTAGGGTCTGACACGTGCTATAAGAGAAAAGGAAACCCACGTCGAGGGACTCTCTCGACTAATTTATCTAACCGATCAAGGGAGCACAAGATTGTCATGAAGACCTACGACAGCCACCATGTCGCTATTCTCCAGCTTCTCCGACATTCGTGTATGCATGCTTCGTGAAGCAGGCATGGGGACGTCAGCGGCTCTATGAGCATCTCCGATTTAAAGGTGAGTACCAATAAGTCTAATTAATTCTAAGTTAAGTAAGCGATTCGGAGGCCTGCTCCCGGTTGTCTGAAACCCCTAACCCTTAGCCGTCGCCCGGTGCTTCGGACGCGTTCGCGGCCGGCGGCGAGGACTTCTTCTCGGCTCTAGCCGCGCGCGGGCAGCCTTGTTTGCCGCGGCGCCTGGCGGCTTGTGGCCGGGAGAGGAGAGTGAGGAGTGGCACGTACATCACAGGAGAGGAGAAGTCGTGAGCGGGGGAGAGGAGTCGTGCAGGGGATGGGATGAGTGATGAGGTATGATCCAAAGAACTTGGACCGTTAAATTTGAGTAAGAGAAAGAAGGGGCTAGAGTGAGATGTGATCCATTCGTTTTTTACTAGGTGCAGTTGGCTTGATACGCGTAGGAGAGGTTTTGACTACATGGGACAATTGTTGTGGTAGTTGTAGGTAACTTTACAACTGGTGCATTTAGTGGTAGAGATTGTTCATTTGTTCTGGTCATCGTCGTTAGGGATGAAAAATGGAAATAGATATCTGAATTATTCGATATTTGTATCTGCCAAAACTTGTAATATGGATATCTGTATTCGTATCCGTTTCTAATATGGATACTAAATGGATACATTCGAATTCGTTTTTTAGTGTTTTTCTTTATCCGATTCTTGATCCGTGTTCGACAATATCTGATAGGTATCCGTAAAGAAAATAAGGTATCGTGAACCTATTTTAAAGTTTTCTCTCCATAAAGAGTGATCAATTATTTAACTTTATTATTACTAATGATGCATTGAAACCATTTAATAGTATATTATAAATAACTTTTAGTATTAATTGAAAATTATTAATGATACATAAAGATTAAATTAATTTTAGTATTTTTCTGATTTAGTGTAAACCTAATAGCTATTTTAGTATTAATGATACATAAAGTTTATTTATTTATTAATGTAATTTATTTTATATAATTTATATTTTCATGATAAATATTTATATAAATATAAATAGATTGAATAAATGATATTTTTAATTATTATATATTTATTGATAACTATATTATTTTCATGAGCTATCCTTGTCTATGTTATATACACAAATACTTTAATCTAATTCCAAAATATTGATAAAGAAAATGGCAATTTGTTTTGTACCATTTTTATTTGAATTTCTTCACTTGACCTATGTATTTATTTATTATATATTATGCATAAACGTGTATACCATGGCAGCTAGAGAAATTACCAAAATACCCTTATGTACAGTTAATTAACCTGTGCAGGAATATTTTGGAAGCAGGAATGTGTGGAGGATAGGGCACCAGGTCGTCCGATATGGCAGCCTTTGATGTAGGATTGTATTTTTTTTTTTTGGACAGAATTTGAATTGTATGATTGCATTTTTTTCTCGATGGAGGGAGTAGGAATATGAGGCTGGGAGTTGGACCGTACTGCAACTGGATCATTTAGACGGACACGTGGCGCATCGCGTGTAGATGGAAATGGATGTCTGGAAATCCGAGTTATCAAAATCCGTATCCGTTAAAACTTGTAATATGAATATCCGTATTCGTATTTGTTTCTAATATGTATACTAAATGGATGTATTTGAATTCGTTTTTCAGTATTTCTCTCTATCTGGTTCTAGATTCGTATTCGACAAAATTATGGAATATCCGATTTGTATTAGTATCTGAGAAGAACAAGGTATAATAAATCTATTTAAAAGTTTTTCTCTCATTGCTAATGACTAAATATTTAATTTAAATATTATTAATGATGCATTAAAATTATTTAATAGTATATCTATAAAAATATTTAATATTAACTTAATACTATTAATGTACATAAATATTAAATTAATTTTAGTATTTTCTAATTTAGTTTAAACATAATATATTTTTGTTGCAAATTATTTTGATATTTTAAATTATTTTTTTTGCTAATGTAAATTATATTATATAATTTGTATTTCATGAATATTATATGAATACTAATTGAATAATTGATATATTTAATTACTAAATATTTAATAATGGTTATATTATTTTTATGAGCTATTCTTGTCTGTGTTATACACATATAGACTTTATTCTCTACATGTGTAATAATTTTGTAATTACAAAAAAAATGATTGAGCAAAATGACTACTTGTTTTCTATCATTCTTATTTAAATTTCTTCATTTGATCTATTATTTATTAAATATTATCAATTATAATTTAGTTTATTTCGATACTGAAGATTATTAGAAGTGTCCTTTGATTTTTTTTCGCTTTGGTTATCGGCGAACTTAGTAATAAAATTTTATTTATCTATGTGGAATTTAACAATATGCGCTTTGAGTTGAACTAAGTAAATATCTGAATAGAAAACTAAATCCAAGACATTTGTTTTGCATTTGTATTAAAAAAATATTTATCCATTCGAATCCGAATTAAAATATGATAAAAAGAACCGGATCCGATACCATACCAACCCTAGCAACCTAGCAACTGCACGGCAGGCATGGAGCGGGTCGCACCAATATTTTTTCCCATTCACACGACACATGAGGTTAGATAGCCTCATAGCCCGGTATCACAAGGGCTCGTTTAGTTTTTAAAATATTTTATGAAAAGTTACCGTAGTATTTTTCGTTATTATTTGGTAATTAGTGTCTAATCATGACTTAATTAAATTTAAAAGATTCGTCTCGTCCATTTTATCTAAACTGTGTAATTAGTTTTATTTTTTATTTATATTTAATGTTCTATATATATGTTTAAATATTCGATGTGACGAGAAATGTACTATTTTTTTACGAAATATTTTAGAACTAAACAGAGCCTTTTATCCGATGTCTCCGAAGACCAGAAGAGACAGGTCTCACCAAGTTAATGAGACTTGATGGCACGCTGAGACCGCCTCACCAAGTATATCCGAGACGACGAAGAGTCCAAGGGCAATTATAAGCCGGCTGAAAAACACTGTTGACTGAATTTTTGTGAGAAAAAAATACTATTTCGACTGAAAAAACAAACTAAAAAAGACGGATTATAAGGAAGATGAACAGGGTCGAAGACCGCCAGACACGGTAGCACTCCGCCTCCCCCTCCCTCTCCCTCGTCTGCACAACCACCGTCGCCACTCAGCACTACTACAAATTTGGGCCGCCCTCGCCCACGCCGGCGCCGACCCTGATTGCCGATTCGCTTTCCGTCCCTCGCCTCCAACTCAAGATGATGAAGAACAAGAAGAGGCGCAAGATCACCTCCGCGGCATCGTCGCCACTGCCCACCACCATTGACTCCCTTCCCGACGATGTAGTGGCAGACATCCTGCTCCGCCTGCCGTCCGCTGCCGCCATCTGCCGCGCCGTCTTCGCCTCCGAGCACTGGATCCGCGTCGCAACCTCCTCGACCTTCCTCCGCCGCCTCCGCGACATCCACGACTACCCACTCCTGCTCGGCCACTTCGTGGCCCCCTACGGCCACCGCTTCTTCACCCCGGCTCACTTCCACCCGGCGCCCCTGCGCTCGTCGGAGTCGGACGGCGTCCTCGCTGCTATGGTCCGCCGCGGAGACTTCTTCTTGACCCGCATCCAGGTCCAAGGCTCCGGCCAGCACGTCCTCGAGGACTGCCGCGGCGGCCTCCTCCTCTTCTCCGACACGAGGACGCTCAGGGTGTTCGATCCAATGACTCACCGCGTGTCTATTGTTGATCAGCTGCGAAGACGCGGAGGCAGAGCCGCGGACCACCGCGGCCGCACCTTGTGTTTGCTCCCGAACGGCGACGACGCTGGCGCGTTCCGTGTGATGTCACTGCAGCACGGGAACGGCAAGAAGCTGGCTCGATTGGAGGTGTACAACTCCTGCACCAGAGCTTGGCGCGTCCTCTCAGGAGCTGGAACAGACAAGATACCAGCCAGGAGCCACATGGCCCAGATCTACCGGGGACATTATTCACCTGCCATGCACGCAGGCGACCGCATCTATTGGAAGTACGCCGTTGCAGATTCGCTTCTCTCGCTAGACACCAAGACGATGACGTTCTCCGACGTGCGTCTCCCTCCCGGCGTGACCCGTCGGTCAGCTTATGCCGTTGGCGAGACAGAGGATGGCACCTGCTGCCTAGTTCATGTCATCAAACACCGCCGACAAATGCAAGTGTGGCGTTTCAAATTAGGTGATGATGATCATAAGGGCAATGGAGCTCAGATGTGGGAGTTGGAGCGACAGGTGCCACTAATATTAGACTCTGTTTCAGCGTATCGAAGTGTGGATCAGGTCCGTGCAATTGTCGGTGGCATCGTGCTTCTCTGCGTCGACAACTCGTCATCTTATCAACATCACATTACGTTTCGGCTCAAGAGCTTGAAGGTGGAAGCAGATTTTACATGCCGTGGACTGGCACGCCCCTTTGTGATCGAGTAATGGCATGGCCTCTTGCAGGTGCAAATCCTTGTTGCCTCTCAAAGTGTCCTGTCGTAGTATAATCTCAGTTATTATGAGCTATCATATCATGTTTTGACTAATCCTCTCAGATTAGTTGCATTCTTGTTTTGTCCTCTCTTTTTTAACATAAATTTAAGTTATGGAGGAAACATTAGACACAAGAACCATTCGTCCACCATCAGCTTCAAGCATACATGGTCTGCTGATATAGAGTCTAGTTTGTGTATTTTCTTAAAGGGATTGGGCAATAGGAGCATTTATGTACAGAGTAAATCGGAGGATACAAAAGTCATACATGTTTACATTTCTTTCAGCCATCCAATGGTCACTTTTCACAACTGCAACAAATGATAGTTAGATGTAAGTTCAACCTAGGATGTTACACTTTGTTGGGAATCCCTGATATACTTGTTTGAAAATATCTACATACCATATAGCCAACAATCCTATGCAAGGAGAAATTTAGCAGATCATCGAATAAATTTTTGTTGACCAAATTTTTGTTGACCAAAGAATAATTGACTAGGATTAAGCATTGCTAACTATTTACCCTTGGCTACAAGTTATCTATGGATTTTTTTTTGTGATTAGTTATCTATGGCTATTGGATCCTCAACCAAATCCTCTTTTAAGACATAAGATGTTTGGAAAAATCTATTTAACCTGGTGTTCTTATACTTCACCCCCCTCACCTTAAACGTATTTTATCCCTTAAAGTATTAAAAACTGTATAAATAACCCTCTGAACTCCGCCTATGTTGACTGGAAGACTTTCTTAAGTCGTCTCAACATAGCCGGTCCTAAGCCCGGGTAAAGGAGGAGGGTGTGTTAAGGTCTGGCGAACCAACAGTAAAAAACAACCACTCTCATGGATTTGAAACCCACAAGAGATTCGTTGGGGCGTAACCATCTTAGCGACGCGGTACATCGGAACCCGGGTGTGGTGTTAAATGGGCAAGGGCCGGGTCGTCATCCCCTTAGTGGCGCGTCGTATCGTGACCCGGGTACGATGAAAAATGAGCAAGGGTCGGGCCGTCGCAACCTTAGTGGCGCGCTACATCTACGCCCGGGTGTAGTGAAAAATGAGCAAGGGTCTTCGCACTTCCCTCGACGGGTGCGAAGGGTAAGGAAGCTAGCCGAGCCAACTAGGATTCGTCTAGTTAGCTGGAATGTAGGGTCCCTAACGGGTAAGCTAAGAGAGCTAGTCGATGCAGCAATTAGAAGGCGTGTAAATATTCTATGCGTTCAGGAGACTAAATGGAAGGGCCAGAAGGCGAAGGAGGTGGAGGATACTAGCTTCAAACTTTGGTATACGGGGACAACATCGGGTAGGAATGGTGTAGGCATCTTGATCGATAGGAGCCTTAAGGATGGAGTCGTTGATGTTAGGAGGCAAGGCGACCGGATTATCATGGTCAAGCTGCTAGTTGGAGATTCGGCTCTGAATGTGATCAGTGCCTATGCCCCTCAGGTAGGTCTTAGCGAGGGCACCAAGAGACAGTTTTGGGAAGATCTTGATAGCATGGTTAGTACCGTGCCTATCAGCGAGAAACTCTTTATAGGAGGAGACCTCAACGGCCATGTTGGTGCGACTAATGTAGGTTTCGAGCGGGTGCACGGGGGGTTCGGGTATGGTAGTAGGAATCAAGAGGGGGAGGATGTTTTGAACTTCGCGCTGGCCTATGACTTGTTGATAGCGAACACCCTCTTTAGGAAGAGGGAATCTCATCTACTAACCTTTTGTAGTGGACAACACTCGAGCCAGATCGACTTTATCCTTGCAAGGAGGGAGGATAGACGTGCTTGCTTTGATTGTAAGGTGTTACCTGGGGAGTGTGTTGTCCCTCAACATAAGCTTGTGGTGGCGGACTTTCGCTTTCGGGTACGTGTCCACCGGGACAAACGGGCCAAGATTGCGAGAACAAAGGGGTGGAAGCTTAGAGGGGAAGCAGCGCAGACGTTTAAGGAGAGGATGCTAGACGAGGGACCTTGGGAAGAAGGAGAAGATGCCGACGACATGTGGCTAAAGATGGCAACATGTGTCCGGAAGGTGGCTTCGGAAGTGTTTGGCGTAAGTAGGGGAGGCAAACGGGAAGCGAAAGACACATGGTGGTGGAATGACGAGGTGCAAAGGGCTATTAGGGAGAAGGAGTGTTTCAAGCGTCTCCACCATGACAAGAGTGTAGCCAACATCGAGGGCTATAAAATAGCGAAGAGGGTTGCAAAGCGAGCTGTGAGTGTAGCAAAAGGTCAGGCGTATGATGGTCTTTATCAGCGGCTAGGCACGAAGGAAGGGGAGAAGGACATTTATAGGATGGCTAGAATCCGCGAGAGGAAGACAAGGGACATCAACCAAATAAAATGCATCAAGGATGGGACAGATCGACTTCTGGTGAAGGATGAGGAGATCAAGGACAGATGGAGAGAGTACTTCGACAAGCTGTTTAATGGGGAGAATGAGGGTCCTGCCCTTGAGTTGGACGACTCATTTGACGATACCAACAGACGCTTTGTGAGGAGAATTCAGGAGGCAGAGATCGGAGAGGCTTTGAAGAGGATGAAGGGAGGTAAAGCGATGGGCCCTGATGGTATCCCCATTGAGGTGTGGAGATACCTAGGCGCCAGAGCGATAGTATGGTTAACCAAGCTTTTTAACCTTATTTTTCGGTCAAACAAGATGCCTGAAGAATGGAGGAGAAGTATATTAGTACCTATCTTCAAGAACAAGGGAGATGTTCAAAGTTGTACTAACTACCGTGGGATTAAGTTGATGAGTCATACGATGAAGCTCTGGGAGAGGGTTATCGAGCATCGCCTAAGGAGAGTGACACATGTGACCCAAAATCAGTTTGGGTTCATGCCTGGTAGGTCGACCATGGAGGCGATTTTCTTATTACGACAATTGATGGAGAGATATAGGGAGCAGAAGAAGGACTTGCACATGGTCTTTATTGACCTCGAGAAGACATATGACAAAGTACCGAGAAATGTCATGTGGTGGGCCTTGGAAAAGCACAAAGTCCCAACTAAGTACGTTACCCTCATCAAGGATATGTACAGGGATGTTGTGACGTTTGTCCGAACATGTGATGGCGACACCAGTGACTTTCCAATTAAAATAGGACTGCATCAGGGGTCAGCTTTGAGCCCTTATTTATTTGCTTTGGTGATGGATGAGGTCACAAGGGACATACAAGGTGATATCCCTTGGTGTATGCTCTTTGCTGATGATGTGGTGCTAGTTGACGACAGTAGGGCGGGGGTTAATAGGAAGTTAGAACTATGGAGGCACACGTTAGAGTCGAAAGGGTTCAGACTTAGTAGGACTAAGACCGAGTACATGAGGTGTGATTTCAGCGCGACTAGGCACGAGGAGAGAGACGTTAGCCTCGATGGGCAAGTGGTGGCCAAGAAGGATACTTTTCGGTATTTAGGGTCGATGCTACAAAAGGATGGAGACATTGATGAAGATGTTAGGCATAGAATTTCAGCCGGCTGGTTGAAATGGCGTCAAGCTTCTGGCGTTCTCTGTGACAAAAGGGTGCCTCAGAAGCTGAAAGGTAAGTTCTATAGGATGGCGATTCGTCCGGCGATGTTATATGGTGCTGAGTGTTGGCCTAAAAAAGGCGACATGTTCAGCAATTGAGTGTAGCGGAGATGCGTATGTTGCGTTGGCGTTGTGGGCACACAAGGAGGGATAGAGTACGGAACGACGATATTCGGGATAGGGTTGGGGTGGCACCAATTGAGGAGAAATTGATTCAACATCGGTTGAGATGGTTTGGACATGTCCAACGGAGGCTTCCTGAGGCGCCGGTGCGTAGTGGAGTTCTAAAGCGGGCCGATAATGTAAAGAGCGGTAGAGGTCGACCTAAACTAACTTGGGACGAGTCCGTTAAGAGAGATCTTAAGGAGTGGAATATCCCCAAGGATTTAGCTATGGACAGGAGCGCTTGGAGATTAGCAATCAACGTGCCTGAACCGTGACCTCTTTTGTCTTGTGCCCTTTATGTCCCTTTATGTGTCTCCCTGTTTCTCGTCTCTTTTGGGTTTCATCTCTAGCCTACCCCAACTTGCTTGGGACAAAAGGCTATGTTGTTGTTGTTGTTGTTGTATAAATAACCCTCTGGGGTGGTTTTGCTGACATGGCGAATTACATGGATGATGATATAACTGTGAGTCAACAAACAATAGGAAACAAGGCATATATAACCACCTAACAGATGGAGGGTTAACTATGTAACCCTCTCTATAAAGACAAAATTATAGCCACTTAATTATCTAATACCTTTCAAATGATCCTTGAGATAGTTTTGCAGGGCATATTTTTGCCCAGCTATTTTACCATTATACCCCGCCACATTGGCCTGATAAGGTACATTCTTTTTTATTCTTTTATCATCTTTTATCCCTCATACTCAATGGTCCCCGCCGCTTCACTCTCCTCTCTTTCCAACTTCTCGTGCCTCCTGGCACTCCTTGATGGCATGGAGCTCAGGCAGCGCGTAATCACCACCATTCCGCGCAACCCCCCCCCCCCCCCCCCCCCCCCCCCCCCCCCCCCCCCCCCCCGCACCACCTTTGCTTTCTCCTTATATGGCTATCTAATTTGCGAGTCTCTTGGGCCATAGCTGCATTAACAGCCTGCCAGGCCTACCCATCTTACACATGGGCTCGCGTGTGCAAAACATCCCTGCAGAACCATGCTGGGTCATTTGAACACTATTTGCTAATTGCTACTTTAAAGGCTACAATACTGGGTTTTACAGTCAAAGGTTATGTAGTCAAACCCCAGTATGTAGGTGTTGTAAATCTTTTCCTATTGTGCTGACTTACTACAATCTGGTTTTGTAAGTAAGAGGGTGAAGTAGACAATTTACTATCGTTAGAGGGTTAAGTAGAATTTTCCTTACATGTTTGGAATACCAAAATTCATGTGTAAAAGTGAACTATGCATCACAGAGATTATAATTCAAAAAACTGGCTCAAAGGGAATAGACTTTGCTGTGGCATTGCATTAAGAAGAAATTCTCAAATTGCAGCGTGGAGAAAAGCTCCCTAAAATCGGCAGCCTAGAACGCATCTTGGCAGAGGTCCTTTTTTTAGCCCCAGGTGGCTGGCACTACAGTCTACAGCTCAGTGCACAACCACCATGCATTATCAATTTATTTAAGTATGTGTCAATTTATTTTAGTATGACACTGAAAGAAATTTCCCAGTCTAATTGTATCCCAGTGTGTCTCATGTGACATAACTTCAGTGAAACATAAGGGGCTACCAAAAAGTTTCAGTGGCACAGGAACGATTTATCATGACCCTGAGTCTCTGACGTCTTAAAGCGGTGATTATGTAATGTCTGTTCACTAAAGTGGTTTAGAGTATCGTAAGGTGCCCTTTGGATAGGACAAAGATTTATGGAACCTAGTATTCTATACTAAGTTCTATCGGATTTTGAGACTCTAAAAATCTGTGTGTTAAAAATGTTCCAAAATCTTCTTGGGATTATGGGATTTTGATCCAAACAGAACTAATATTACAAAAAGCTGTAGATAAACTTCTGTATCATTGATGTTGTCATCCTCTATTTTCACCTGTTGTTAGACTCGAAAGTTTTTCTTGACAAATGTTTTTTTATGGGGAAACAGGAGGGGTTTACCCCTACTGATTATATATAGTGATGGGACATGAGAGACTTGTCTTGCTCTAGGCCGGCTTCAACACTCTTAGGTGAAGAGCAACTCCAATAGACTATATGCTTCCTAATTTGTAGGAATAGAGATTTTGGTGAAAAAAAAAACCCTTCCACAGCTCTTTAATTGGATCTCCAAATATAGACATCCCCTATTCCGGATTTCAAGCTAGCCAAAGATGGAGAGTGAGGATGGCTCTCTAGAGTACGCAAAAGATATTGAAAAGCTGTTGAGGGGTACAAAGATATAGAAAGCGATTTTTACTCAAATGACTCCACATGATGATTTAGAGAGTAAATTTTAGAAAGAGATGCTTAGGCTATCATGTTTATCAAATTTTATATCCAAATCATGTTGTTGTTTGATTTCTTCATAAAATCTTATCATGTTGATGTTTGATTTCTCTGGTCATTCTTCAGTCATGATTTATAACGCATTGTATAACTCTTGGGACTTATTGCATCATGTCAGTGAAGTAACTTATTTTTGCTGCTTCTACATGTTGACCGTTTCAGCATTCTCTTCTTTAAACGTAGGCCGTTTTATAGATCTTCAAAAACTTCTATCTGCATCTATCCCAATACATAATAAAGGAAGGTTATTAAGGACGTTTGATCTACTTTATTAATCCTTGTGCTTAAGTGTAGCTAAGGCTTATTTATCTTCTATATAATAAAACTCAGTATACAACACTAAATTAGTACTTCTGAAATAGAAAGCAATGGTTTCATGTTCAAACTATTGTTGATAACTCTAGTCTTGCGTTGTTGTTTTTTTTATTTGCAGGTGGAGAATCAAGCTGTTGAACTTGCAATGGGAGCCCTTGGAAATTATGAGGATTTTGCTTGCACATGTTGGGCCTTTTGCTCTCAGCACGTAACGCTACTTAAGAAAAGACTTTAGAAGACATGCTCTGTAACTAACAGAGGTGGCCATCTATAGATGGCAGCTATAAAGATAGCCAGCGGAATCCAGACAAATACTGTCTCTACTAGTCATTTACAGAGGCGTGTGTCTAAGGCTGCTTCCTCTGGAAATAGATGTTTATAGAGCTGGTCCGGCTTAATACGCTGGCACATCTGTTAATCGATTTATCACAAAAGCGGGTATCCTAAGGTAACCACTTCTATAAATCGCTACTTTTAGAGGCCGAACTCTTTGTAATACTGTATCTAGAAATCAATTAACTGATTTGGCACTCTTAAGGGGGGCACCTCTATAAATAGTTATTAAAATATAATTTATAACTCTTTTGATGAAGTTGGATGAAAACGAATTTTATACAAAATCATAGAGCTCAAGCGATCTACATCTATGAAGTAGACAAGTTTTTTATTTGAAACTGTTTAGGGTTTCAAAATTTCATTTTAAGTTCCCAATTTTAAAATCTAAATTTTAGAACCGTGAAACAACATTGGATGTTGACATGATCTATAGTAAAGTTGTACTACTCTATGTGATATAGTTTGTGGTTTGAAGCTATTCGAGTCTCAAATATGAGTTTGGAGTTCTTAGATTTTGAGAATTGAATTTTGGAATTTTCAGATAATCCAGAAGCTTTTGAGTGTGCGATTTACAACTTTATAGTTGACAAGTTTTCCATCAAAGTCATTTAGAGTCCCAAATGCTGTCACAAGTTGAGATTCAGTTTTTAAACCATCTCAAAAGAAAGACATGCCCTATATTCAAAGTTAGTTTTTACTTGGGAATTTAGTGTTTCTGCCTCTATTCCAAAGTTCAATGATGATTTTACCTCTTCTTTTTTAACTTTTTGATTTTACCCTCGTCATTTTCAAAAGCTGCTTTGCCAACACCGTTTAGACCAGTGGGATTAAACAGAAAAAAAAAAAAACAAGAACCGAGACAAAAAAAAAGACAGCGATGCCCCTCCTTCCTCAATCGCTCGAACTGGCGAGGGAACGCGTCGGGCACTTCCCCATCGCGAGTTCGCGACCTAGGGTTTGGGCGGCAGCAGTGGCGACGCGGCTCCCGGCGGCGAGGTCTTCCCGTCGCCCTTCCCCTCCCCCGCCCCCCTCCCCCTCGGCTCGCGCCCCAGTTCGCGTCCCAGGGGCGGCGGGTGCCCCAGGCGCCGGCGTCCGCCCCGACCGTTCCCCTCACCTCCTCCGCGGCGGCAATAGATGACAAGCCGGCCGTGGGGAAGGACACGCGCCGGAGGGCATGGGAGAAGCTGATGGCGGCCGGGTGGTGTACCTCGGTGAGGCCGAGCTCGTGCACGATCGCGACGATAGGGTGCTCGAGCTCGAGATCGTCAGGAAGCTGCCCCAATAAACTGCTACTCTTAAGTTTCATCACGAGGGTTTGCTATAATTATCTACTATTTCGACCATAGGTGTGTTTAGCCAGTGAAAAGTGGGGTAAAAAGTTACTGTAGCATCTTTCGTTTTTATTTGACAAATATTATCCAACCATGAAATAACTAGGATCAAAAGATTCGTCTCGCAAAAACCAGACAAACTTAGCAATTAGTTATTTTTTTACCTATATTTAACAGGTGTCTTTGAGGCAAAAACCAGACAAACTTAGCAATTAGTTGACGCAAAAACAGGTGTAGAAACGCTTAAGTCCCTTTTTACTTTGAGTCAAAACCAAAGGGAAACAAATATTTCTTATTCAGAATTAAAGGCTGAGGTTTGAAAAGTCTTGATCTGCAGCATTTTTAGGAAAAAATGTTGTATTTACCAAACGAATATTTCGAAAAAGACGGCAGTTCGTCGTCTCAGATCCGGCTCTGGCGATCGATTCCTTTGCGGAACATGCATGTGTTCCATCGATGAGACGCCGTTCCTAACTTTCTATCATCCTCACGTCGTTTTTCACCCTTCACTAGTATAGTGTTCGTGCTAACGTCACGGCGGATTTCAGGGATGCACATAAAAACAACCACGTGCAAAGCATCACCAAACAATTTCAAGTTACCCATAAGAGTGATCCTATATGCCAATAGCTCATGGAGAGGTCATGGCCCCTAACAAACCCATTCCAACATATGATTCTTAAGTTCTTAACGAACACAAAAGAATACATTTGAATCACAAACGTAAATGATTCAAGGAGGTTCCACAAGCGTATCAACTTTGTGTATCAGTTGAAACCTACAGGGCCCACTTGTGCCGATGCCTATCTGCAATCAAATCAAAAGAAACCAATGACAGAAAATTTTAGTGCATACTTAAGCATTATTCATATATGTGCTGAAAATAAAGGGAACTTCAAACATTTCATTTTTTAAAAGGGGCAGCAAGCAACTGCCACATTCGACATTTGATCACATTCCTGCTTTGCATTGTTTGCTTTTGTCTAACGACAAGTGTACAGCTCAGTACAGAAAAAACATTTGCTAGTAATAAAACTCATCAGAGGAAAGATAGGTGGGGCATCAGTTACTACATCTTGCAATAAGGCTACTTCGATCGCATTGAATGTTTGAAATGTGGATAGATCATGCATCAGTTATATCATTTCAATGCATTTAAACTGGATTGAGCTCGGATTTCAGACTTGTTGATTTCAGCATGATCCTGGAGCAATAAAGTTCTTATTTCAGCATGATCCTCGAAAGGCAAGGATTTGTTCTTAATTTTCATGAGAGAGAACCCCATATAGAGAAGAAGATAATTAGATTCAGCTAAAAGGCTTCTCAGGATACTGCCCAAAGTGTATGAGAAATTAGATAAGGCTGCTTTCAGGGATTAAATTGTAACACCCTCGGTGTTACCGCGCAAAACAATGCACCAAGGCATATCATGAGCATCATCTCTATGTGATTTTGCATGTGTTGAAGTGCGTAGAACCGTTTTAGTAACTTAAAATAATTAATAAAATGTTAAATGGAAGTTGACGCAAGAGTCATTGTTATATCACTTACGGTTGAAAACCGAATTTTCGTGAACGAAAATGTTATAGATCGCATATATGGCACCTAAACAAAGCTTGAAGTACAAAAGGCGTAGATGTTAATGCAACTCGTGTTGTCATGAGATAAAATTTATAGCTTACTTTTCCAATAGCCTAGAAATGCAACCTGACCTCAAATCTAGCTTTAGACACTTAGCAAATTTTATGGTTTGTGAAGGCTAGACAATGCCCTGTTGGGCAATTTAGTTTGCGAAGTTGGGTTAAGGAGTGGGGTTGTGGCTTAGCTCAGTTTAGTAACCTCATCGACCACCATGAGCGTAGTGAAGGCAGTTTAGGGTTAGGAGCTCTGGTTCGGTGATGGTCGATGTTTTAAAAACCGTGCACGACACGTTCTCGGCCTGTTTCCCCCGGTTGGGCATAGTCACCACGCCTCTGTGACGCGACGTCGACCCGACGGGTGTCCTACGCGAACGCACGGTACCGTGCTCGGTTGGTCACCGTGGGCCGCTCAGCCGGGCTGCGCGGTGCCGCTGCCTCACATGCCCGATGTCTGGCAGCCGTGCCGCCCTGGGCGCGAGTGTCCCATCCCACGGCTGTGCTGCACCACTGGCCATCCTTGAAGCCACGCGCACGAGGCCGTACCGCCATCGCCTCACTTTGATGGCATTGTAGCGCGCGGGCCACGCCGGTCGCATGTGTGCGCGTCTGTCGGCCAACTCCTAGGCGCGGGTCGCCCTGGCCGCACCCCACCGCTCTCTCGCCCTCGTTCCCTCTCTGTTTCCTTCATGGCGCAACCACCGTGGCGAGTCGCGCCGCTGCCACGCAGGTCCACCTTCCCCCAATTCCGTGTACCCACGTCTTCTCCCCTCAACCACCCATCAGCCGCCCCCACCCCGCTTTGATTGTGGCTAGGCCGAGCTCTAATTTTGGAGTCTCGTTTTCACCACGGCGCCGTTAAGACCCGACCGCTAATGCCATAGTCGACCCTCAGCTCACTGGTCGCATCGCTTGAACCACCGAGCACTCCTCCTCACCATGCGCATGTAAGCTGCACCCTTGCCTTGGTCTTCATGGCGCTGACACAGTCGTGCCACCGTGGCCCGCCGTCAAGCTCATCACGCGCACGCGGCCAGGCGTGCTCAGGGCACCCTCGACCAAGCCGTCACCAGGGCCACGTCTAGGGTGAGTTGTTATTGCTCGCACTTTGAAGCTACCGCCTCGTCGGTGTTGAGTTTCACCGGAACACCGCCGCCACCGTGCAGGTTTGCCGTCGTCGCGGGGGAGCCGTTTCGGGGCGTCTCCGACCTTCCAACCGTCACCCGTATGCGCGTGAGGACCCATAGGTGGGCGTCGGCACCTTGGTACGCGTTAGGGATCCTTTGCTGCCCGGTGTAGCGGCTCCGTGCCGGCCGTGCAGCGCTGCGAGCTCGGAGGACCTCCCCGTTGCGAAGGAGAGTTATTGCGGGGGTTGGATTGCTTGAGTGCTGACTAGAGGAATAGTGGGTTTTGAGGTTGCGGGATTACCGACTGATGCGAGGGCGTTTACGCAAAACGCACCAGCATGCGCGGGCTTCCCCGCGTGGGCTGCAGCGTCTTGGGCCACCTCGCGCGTTTGGGTCACGTGTGCGCGCGGGTGGGCTGTCTGGTGCGGGCCGCACTGAGGGAATGGATTTTCCTTTTCTAGCAACGTAGTTATGCTTTTGTAATTTAGTGCTGAGCTAAACTTTGATAATTTATAACGACTCGTGTAGATGTCCAAAAATTATGAAACCACTTTAGTTGAGTCCCTAAATTCACGCCATATCAGTTGGTGATGTCCATTTGTGCTTAGTTGTGATGATGCTAGGTCTATTAAATCAATGCAAAAGACAATGAATATTAATACACTCAATCTTGTAGAAATTTTGTGGCAAATCTAGGATAGCTTTAGCTCTGAAAATTTTACAGTAGTTGCATGATGTTATTAGGTGCGTACTGTAATTTTTGTAGCCTTTGAATACCCTGTTAGATAGGGTAGCTAAGTTTCCCTAGGAGTGCATTAAATCAGTAATAAAAAAGGTGATATGCATTTTAGTTGCTAGAAGATAGCTAGATCAGTTAGTTCTTATTTAGTAGAGGTAATGGGCAACTTAGCACATTAGTCATCAAAATGAACTAAATGGCTTAGTAGTTGTTGCTATTTTTTTAAGAGCTGTTGTTGTCACCTTATTAAGTGTTGCATTATCATTTCATATGTAGATCACGAGATAGTTGAGTACGTGGCAGCGGAGGAGCAAGACTACGAGGAGATCATCAAAGAGTACGAGGAGGAGGTCTTCGTGCCGGAGGAGTTCCAGGAGCCACCCATGACTGACGCCACTGACCTTGCACCTGTCCAAGGCAAGCCCCAGTGCATAACTCGTATTTTTAATAATAATTATATATATATATATATATATATATATATATATATATATATATATATATATATATATATATATATATATATGTGTGTGTGTGTGTGTGTGTGTGTGTGGTGTATTTACGTGGCAGGGATTTTATGATACCCACTTGTATATATATAGCTACCTATGAGTCTGACTAGTGCAGGATCATATAGTTGCTTTGCTTAGGTTTGCCGGTAGCGTGGGTAACATGTCGTTACTCACAACAAGTGTTAAAAATGAAATGGTGGATGAAAGGATCAAGATGCCCAAGAGGGGGGGTGAATTGGGCTTTTCTAAAAATTAATTGCAAGAATTAAATCCTACAAGCCAAACTTCACCCCTAGTACCCACTAGTGTTCCTCGTGATTCTACCGATAAAAGTTTTGCACCCTAAGTTCCAATCCTAGACTAGCATGGCAATTCTAGGAAAGTAAACAAGCAATGAAAGTAATGCACGAATGTAAATGCTTGAAAGTAAGGGTTAGGAACACGACAATGTTTTGCCGAGGTATCGGAGAGTCGCCACTCTCCACTAGTCCTCGTTGGAGCACCCGCACAAGGGTGTAGCTCCCCCTTGATCCGCGCAAGGATCAAGTGCTCTCTACGGGTTGATTCTTTGACACTCCGTCGCGGTGAATCACACAAAACCGCTCACAACATGAGTTGGGTCACCCACAAGCTCGTCGGATGATCACCAAACTCCCAATCACCACCAAACCGTCTAGGTGATGGCGATCACCAAGAGTAACAAGCTAGAACTCTCACTTGACCACAACAAGCCTAATAAGAAGATGGATGCACACTTGCTACACTCGTGTCACTAGTGAGGAATCTCAAACTTTGATTCTAAAATCACTATCCTCACTAGGGCTCTTGCACTCCCTTGCACTCCAAAGGTGTTTCTCAGCTGAACAAATGAGCAAGAGACCTCTAAAAAAGGTGGAGGGGATGTATTTATACACCCCTCAGACAAATCCAACCGTTACCTGCCAAATCAGCAAAACTCGTACTGACCGGACGCGCTGGTCGACGTGACCGGACGCGCCGATCGAGTGTAACGGTCGAAAACCGAAAGTAGTGCTGAGTGACTGGACACGCCGGTCAGGGATGACCGGACGCGTCCGATCATGCAAAAACCTAACTGAACTTTGACCTGACGCTCGACCGCGTCTGATCATAGATGACCGGACGCGTCAGGTCAGCTTGGGACCTTACTGGAACGTGACCGGACGCGTCAGGTCACTTCACAGTCGCGTCCGATTACACATTTACCCTCTGAAACACGTGTCAGACTGACCACCGCGTCCGGTCCTCTCAAGGACCATGTCCGGTCAGTCAGTTAACGATGCATTGACTTGTTAGTACTGACCGGACGCGTCCGGTCATGACAAAGACCGCGTCCGGTCAAGGGTAAACTGCTCAAACGACTTCTAAACGCGACGCAACTTGAACCAAGTTGCTTCCAACTGAACTTTGAGCTTTTCTAGAGCTACCTAGTGCTAAGTTTGATAAGTGTGCACCACACCTAAATAAAAGACTCACCTAGGTCAAGCTACTCGCTCATGCCCCCCTTCATAGTACGGTCAAAGGAAGAAACAAAGATCCTAACGACTATTCCGGATGTAACTCAACACCTTGACATCCGGAACTAACCGTTCTTAATCTTGTCGTTGATCCTTTGAAAACCGAAACGATTTCCATCAAGGGACATGAATACCATAGTGCCCAAAGCAGTTATAAACTCCATGACCTAACTTACCAACGTTTCTGTAAAACACACGTTAGTCATGGTAATAATGCGTTGTCATCAATTGCCGAAACCAACACCGGGGCCTAGATGCTTTCAATATCCCCCTTTTTGGTGATTGATGACAACACTTAGATTCAGAAGATAAAAGTTGAGGTTTTCGATCATACTTGGTTCACATAAGCATAAAGCTGTAAGCACAAAGGGTTAGTAATTGATTTTGTGTTCCAAGTCAACTGAGTGTACTCATAAGATAAAAACATGAATAGTTAGTACACATAAAACATAGGTCATATGAAATCGGAGTAAGGCACGGAAGCACAACCTTATGAGCTAAACACCATTAAGTGACATAATAATTAAGACAAAGTCTCACAAACTCATAGTCACACAATGCAGGGTGAGAAAATAAACATGATGCATGAAAGTAGCACATATGGAAAAACGAAACCCTCTATCAACACTCCCCCTGAATCTACGCTCTCTCCCCCTTTGGCATCAAACGCCAAAAAGAAAACTAAGGATCTGACAGGGGAACAGAAGCTGTCGTGTCGGGTGCCGAGGAGCGTGGAGTGATCACGAACTACGAAGTATCCTCCTCAGACTCTGAACTGTCAGGCTGACCCTCTGTAGATAGACGTGGCAGGGAAGCGGTCTGGATCGGTAGAGTAGGTGCAGCAACTGAAGGTGTAGTAGCAACTATAGGAGCAGTCACTGTCGCCTGAGCCTAAAAGACACCAAGAGTAGGAGGATCTGTCGATGCTATTGAGGATGGCAGAGTCTCTGTAGTTGCGGCCCCTGACACTGGAAGTACAGCAGTCTCTGAAGCTGACATCTCTAAAGTGGTCATAAAAGTGGTGTACGAAGGTGTCGGCTGTCCAGTCAGCTCACTGTAGGTGGCACTGAAGTCAGGAAACGGAGTGCCTAAGAGGAGATGAGGTCTCGGCTGAGCTGGTGGAGTAAACCCTGTCTGAATAGGGGTGTAACTCGGAGACTAAAATGTCTAAGGCACCTGCTACTAGGGAGAGGTGTACTGAAAACTCAGCTATCCCTGACTCTGAGGTCCACTGGACTGTAGTGCTGGAGTCAGAACAGACGGTGGTGGAGGTACCCCAACAGTGACAAGGTGGCGCAGGAGCTCTAGGTACTGCTGCTGGGTGGCTGCCTCTGCATCTCGAACTGCTATCTCTAGAACTCTAGCTGCTGCCTCTGGAACTTGTCTTGACAAGCCTGAATCTGGGCAAATGCTGCAGCTGTGTCCTAAGCCTGTCTCTGCATCTAAATCTCCTGTCTCTCCTGGGCATGGGTCAGCCTCTTAAGAATAGCCACCATGGTTGGGTCTGAGCGGGAGGCTGAGCCTGAACCACCGGCCTCATGGTCGTGAGGTCGAGGAGAGCGGTACCGAAGAATGGGCTGATAATCCTCATCAGTACTGTCAGTAGCAACATCCTCGGCTGGATTAGCTGGCTGAGCATCTAGATCTGCTAGCTCTGCCTCAGCAAGACCCTCAATGGTCTCGTCCTGCTTAGCAGCTGTCTCTGGTACCTCTGGTCTCTGACGCTGTCCTGGGCCAGGTGCCTGCTCTCTGGTAACTGATGCCCACAACTGTCGGATGTCATACTCTAGAAAAGCTGTAGTGGTATCAGAAATCTCTGCTCGAATCTCTGCAGGCAGTTCACAGGCAGATCTGATGATGAAGCATATCCAATGAGCGTACGAAAGCTGCCTATGACCCTTGAATCCCTCTGCTAAGGTGTACTCCATCTCACATAGCATCAGATCCCAAAGGTCGAACGGTGTCTGTGAGATGAGGTGATGTACTACCCATAGCTGCATGTGAGTCAGTCCCTCTCTGTATCCAAGCCTCGGAAGTAGAGTCCTCCTTACAATAGCATCAAGGACTCTGGCTAGGGGTGTCAGGCTGGCAGGTGTACGTCGAGACCTCTCGCCAAAAGGCTCACGGAAACAGGGTCTGATCATATCCATAGGGGGCACTGTCCCGCCGTGAGGGCGTCTCGGAGGTGCAGACTGTCCAAAACACAACTGATGTATCTTTGTCTCTGAAGCTGGGAGTCTGAGAATCTCCCGTACCCTGGTGCTGTAGATTCTGCGGTCACGGCCTCTGAATGCAAAATGTATAAACTGATGTGCTGGGTCAATCCAAAGTGAAGAATAGAACTCTCTGACCCAGGTCCCGCAGTATGCTCCAGTCCGTCCAAGAAGATCTGACAATCCAGGTAGAAAGGATAGATGCGAACGAAGCTGCTCACCAACCACCTCAACTAAGGCCTCTAGTCGACAGACTCTCTGAGGTCTAAAAGCAATCCCGCTGTCGACATAGGCTCTATAGAAGTCCTCGTGCAGAGGAGTATAGAAACCCTCTGAAGCCCGGGGATCCCGCTGAGGTGGGAACCACTGAGTGACCTCAATGAACCTGAGGGCCTGGACCTATCTAGCTGTAGCTCCCCTGAGGTCAAAGTGCTCAACTAGGGGATGACCTCGAGCCCTGGGAGGTGGACGACCTCCATGACACTGACCCTCTGGCCTAGGAGTCACCTGAGCTCGCGTACGTCCTGAGCAACGATGCTGTGGAGAGTGAACTGTCTACTCCTCAGTCTCCTCTGGGTCCTCTGTAGGCTGCTCTACAGGTACATCCATTGTCTCTTCTGTGGCCTCTATACCGAGCTGTCGACCTTCAAGGTGAAAGCAACTCTCGCCAATACGTATACCACTACTCCTGCCACCTCTCTCTGCTGCCTCTGATGCATCTGCAACTGCTTGAGCCACCTCTGCCTCTGTAAGTGTTCTCTTTCTCTTCTTGGCAACAATCTTCACTCGCTTGCCGCGAGCTACCTCTGTCCTCCTGGGAGGACTCTTGTCTGTGACAGAACCTCCTAATTATGATGGCCCACAAGCACACGTCATTGCCATAATGACCTCTGACAGTAGTACTTATGTTCACCATAACTTAAAAGGCCTGCTTTCCTCCGAACAGGATCCAATCACAGGAGTATTGCAATATTACAACAATTTATTCAAAATATTCAACAGAGTAAAGTAGCGGAAGTCTTACAATAACATAGATTACAGACCAGTTTTTCAAACTTCAAACCTTATGTAACATTATTACAAACCATTAGTAGAGAAGTATCGGTAGTAACTTTATTACATCACACAAGCGAGATGCCTTGCCCAAAGGCCACACAATCTACTCGTCGTCACTGTCTTCAACCACGACGGTCATGCAACAAGGCTCGAAGCAGACTTGTTCATGAACCGCACCTGCAACAAGGGGTTAACAAACCCTGAGTACGAGAGTACTCAACAAGACTTACCCGACTAAGACAAAGACTCCAAGGGCATGCTAGCTTTAGGGAATCAAGGTACGGGTAATCAAGAATCAAATTTTCTTTTGCAGAAAAGCTTACTAAGGTAAGTCCTTATCTTCAATATTTTACTTTTACCATTGATGGTTCATTAACCAATTCTAGGTGATCCTAATCTAGATCAAAGTAATTATCATCAAAACTTTTCTTATTCTTTCTTTCAATTCCAGTTCTTAACTACGATGCAAGTCAGGCGATCGAGTCTCCATAACCGAGGAGCAACGACGATTCGAACCGATTATACCCAGCTGGGGATCTCTAACTTCACGACATATGTAGAACCGAATCTTGCATATATCAACCCTCATTTAGATCTCCCAAAACCAGAACGTGTCCATCGCCACCCGAGAGTACAGTACTCCTCGAACCCGGCCCGATTCTAGCCCCGAGGGTACACGCTACTCTCGCCATCTCTCCACTCCCAGTGCGAGGTTAGACGTTCTCGTAATGGAATCACCAACATTTTGGGCTTACCCAAGGCATGAGGTTAGTTGCAAAGTCTCGAACACAACAGGCTTACAACGAACGGGCCTTAACTGACAAGGCGGAAACAATACATTGGGACTCCTTTCCCAATGCATATTAGCAGTGGCCAAACCACCCGCCCGATCTTTCAAGTTCATTCTCATATTTCAATATTCATTCAATATGCCGTCATGGCTATGTAAACATTTCATTTAAAAGCTTAACTTCTAAGCATAGCGAAGCATAATACGCATTTTCAGTAAAAACAGGTATCAAGGTTGATATCGCAATAATCAAGGATGATAATGCAGCAATTAGGTTATCACTCAACTCCTAATTACCTAATGCAATAAACTATAATATAAAATAATAAAACATTTGTAAAATTCAAGGTAGGGTTTAAATGCACCGGGGCTTGCCTTGTTCGCACACGACGACTGACTCGGACTCGAGGACTCCACTGTCTGGTCCGAAACCCACCGACGATCGCTCTTCTCCGGAAGCTTGATCGACGACTTCGGCTTCTTCGAAAGCGGAGACTACACGAATACATAACATGCTTTAACATGATGCTCGATGATAAACATGATGCTTGATGATAACATGCTACGAGTTACGACTTGAGTACAACTTACTTCTACGGTACAGTCGCAAACAGAAAACCTACTAATTAGAAGCGACGATTCCAGCGATACCAGCTTTTAACCTAACAAGCTACTAACGAGCTCAATCATGAAATTAAGGTGCCAAAGATCACCAAAGGGTAGTGACCTAAGGACATCACTCAATCAAAAGGCACACAACACTTAAAGTTCTCAAATTAACATTTATTTTCTATTTAACTAATTAGGGCATAATTAGGAATTGATCAAATTTTACCTAATCAAGCTCAAACTTTTTCTATGGGTTAAGAATGAATTACAACAGTGTTATAATAAATTTCATAATTTTTGGATAAATAAATTAATTATTAAAATTACTGGAAGTTGCATTTAATCTTTAATGAAACTAATTAATTCTACTGCTCAAAGTATTCAAATTCATGATTTAACATTTTTCCTAGATAGTTTATACATTGAAAAGCTTACACAAAAATTTTCATGAATTTTGGAACTCTACACAATTTTTAATGAAATAAACAAATAGCAACACTATTCATTTATTTGAAAAAGAAAAACAAAAACGAAATCGGGCTGACTTTTCTTTTTCCCCGCGGTCCGGCCCAACCAGACGGCCCGCTCACGCGCCCGCACGCGCGCTCGCACTCGCCCGAGCGGCCCAGCACCGCGGCCCAGCCCGCGCGCGCTCACTCTCCCGTTCTCTCTCACTGACAGGCCGACCCCACCTGTCATCACCTACCTCCGCTCTCTCGTTCTCTCCCGCGCGCTCACTCACCTTCGCGCGGTGGCCGGCCGGTGACCGAGGCTTCGGTCGACTAACCGACCCTACCAACACCTTCTACACCTCCCCACGATTCCATTTTGCTACTAAACACCCTGGCTCGAGCTCCGGCGACAGCTCACCGACGACGGTGGCGGCTCGACAACCACGGTGACCGACGACTCGACGCCACAAAGGTGCAAAGCTTAAACTATCTAGCCAGGGAGCATCAGGGGCGTACCACGATCACAGAGGCGTGATCGGTTGAAGTGGAGAGACACTGGAGGCGGCTAGTCACGGTGACGGGGCTCAACCGGGACGGCGGCGACCCGAGGTGGAAGACGATGGTTCCCCGGTGATCCTGAGCGGTAGCATCTACACCAAGAGGCGCAACAGGTTCGCAAGGTGATGGCGGAGCGATTGGCGAGATGGAGATGGATGCGGTGGAGCAGGGAGGGCGAATTTAGCCGGCGAAAGGAAGACGGTGGCGGCGGCGATGGTGAAACCGACGGCGACAGTGGCGGTGACGGTCTTTATATAGAGTTGTGGAGCCAAAGAAGCAGCTGGAGAGCGCGAGGCGATCACTGTGGTCGCGGTGGCAGGATGGAAGGTCGTGGAAGCGGCCAGCGCGACGTCGGCGGCTCGCCGGCGCCCATGCCGCGCGCTGCCGGTGCGTGATTCGCCGGTGCACTGTAGCTTCCCCCCCAAACTTTGAATTTTCAAACTGTTTTCTCAAATTACTCTCAAATTCATGTAACAACTTGAAAAACTTCCAATCTATGAAATCTTCAGAATTTCAAGCTCTACAAGTTTTGTATTGAACACTTTTTCAAATTCTCACTGGATTTTGAAATTTGAGTTTAAATTCAAAAGAGGACACATTTTTCAGATTTGGTAATTTAGAAATTACTTTTGATTTTACATTGAAACTTCAAAATCTCCCAACATCAAAGTTGTATATCTTGACCAGACCTACAACTTTTCTGTTCAAAACTTTTTCAAATTCAGCCTTCATTTTGAAATCATAGTTTGGGGACAAAAATGAATTAAATTTGAAATTTGTTTATTTTCAAAATTGCTCCACATTTTACACTAAAACTTTGAAAACTCAAAACACCAAAGTTGTAGCCCTTGAAAAGTTCTACAAACTTGGTTTTGAACTTTTTCCCAAATTTTGCTTAGATTTTGAATTATTTCAAAAGGGGTAAAACAGGGTTTTGAAATTTAGGGTTTTCGGAGGAATTTTAAACCGAAATTTGTTGCTACTTTGATTGGTGATTACTTAGTGATCAAAACCTCACCCAAGGGCATAATTTGGACCAACATGACATGGTTGACCAAATGCCACTCTTGGCTGACCAATTAGCTTTTGAAATTCTTTTACATTTCTCCCCAGATTTGAATTTAAATTTGAATCGGAAAACTCGTGACAAGTTTTGGGACTCCAATTCAAATTCAAATTTGGAGCTTCATTTTAGATGTTGTACTTGAGCTCATACCCTACACTTGACACTAGTGTGCAACACAGTCGCACACCTCAAATTACGCAGGGCATGGACTAAGTATTTGCGGTGGCATTCGAAATTAGGGTTTTCGGGTTCGGAGCACACCACTGAGAAACACATTCAACCTAAATAAGTAAACTCGTTTTAGTTGATGCATAACAAGTTTAACCTAACAGGGATGCTTTGCAATGCATTATGATGACATGGCAGATTAATTAGCACTATAACACCCGGGGTGTTACAGCCCTTCCCCCTTAAAGAAATCTCGTCCCGAGATTTAAAGCCTTGAGTTAAGTAATAGAAAAGGAAACGTGTCAAGCAAACACGTCCAAGACTTGTCTACAAAACAGGTAGGGGTTTTCTGCATTACAACGATTTTAAAAGGATAGGTTACAGTTTAAAGAGGAAATTGCAACCTAGATAGAAACAAAGAACTCCGGGAAATTCTCCAACAGGTAATCCTCCGATTCCCAGGTGGCTTCCTCTTCTGAATGTTGATTCCACTGTATTCTGTACCATTTTGTTGTTCTACTGCGGGTAACACGATCTTTTTGATCCAAAACTCGGACAGGATATTCAGAATATGTCAAATCCGGTTCAAGTTCAACTCCCTCAACATCAACCACTTGATCATGTACTTGTAGACACTTCTTCATTTGTGATACATGAAATACATTGTGCACGGCTGACAGTTGTTCAGGCAACTTTAACTTATATGCCACCTTTCCACATTGTTGAATGATTTGAAAAGGACCAATATAACGTGGTGCGAGTTTGCCTCTGACTCCAAATCTGCTAACTCCTTTCATGGGTGATACTTTTAGATAAACATAATCCCCTACTCGGAATACCAAAGGTCTACGCCTTTTATCAGCATAACTCTTTTGTCTGGACTGAGCAACTTTTAAATTATTCTGGATCTGTCGAACTTTTTCTTCTGTTTGTTTCACAAGATCAACACCGAAAAACCATCTTTCTCCCGGTTCTGACCAATTCAATGGAGTTCTGCACCTGCGGCCATACAATGCCTCAAACGGTGCCATTTTGATACTCTCTTGATAACTATTATTGTAAGAGAATTCTGCTAACGGTAACCACTCATCCCAAGTGTCTGAATAATTAAGTGCACATGACCTTAACATATCTTCTAGAATTTGATTGACCCTTTCAGTCTGACCACTTGTCTGTGGATGATAAGCGGTACTGTGCAAAAGTTCTGTACCTAGGGACTCATGTAGGTGTCTCCAAAATTTGTTAACAAACTGCGTACCTCTATCTGATATAATGGTCTTTGGTACCCCATGAAGGCTCAGGATTCGTGCAATATAAATTCTTGCATAAGTTATAGCAGAATAGTCCACCTTAACTGGAATAAAATGAGATGACTTTGTCAGTCGGTCCACAATGACCCAAATTGAATCAAAGCCTCTTGAGGTCTTAGGTAACCCAGTAATGAAATCCATACTGATATCTTCCCATTTCCAGGATGGAATGGGCAAGGGTTGTAACATTCCTGCCGACTTCAGGTGTACTGCCTTTACTTTACAACAAGTGTCACATCTGGCAACATATTTGGCGATCTCAATTTTCATTTTGGTCCACCAGAATTGCTGTTTCAAATCTTGATACATCTTATTACTCCCTGGATGAATAGAAAACCTTGTCCTATGTGCTTCATCAAGAATGAGTCGACGTAACTCTGGAACCTTTGGGACCACTAGCCGGTTCTTAAACCACAATACATCTGCATCATCAATACTGAAATCTGTCTGTTGACCAGTTCTAACTTTTTCTTTGATGTGAGTGATTCCGGAATTCTTTCTCTGAGCAGACACAATCTGATCTTTGATTGTTGATTCCACTGTGACATTAGTCAACTGACCTTGTGGAACTATTTCAATATCCAACCTTTCCAACTCATAACATAAACTGTAATCCATTGGCTTCACAGTCGTACAATGGCAATGATTCTTTCTACTGAGTGCATCAGCAACTACATTCGCTTTTCCAGGGTGATAGTGTACTTCTAAATCATAGTCCTTTATTAACTCAAGCCACCTTCTTTGCCTCATATTCAATTCTGACTGAGTAAAGATATACTTTAAACTCTTGTGATCTGTATACATGTGGCAAGTATTACCTAACAAGTAATGACGCCATATTTTTAATGCATGAACCACAGCTGCTAATTCAAGATCATGTGTCGGATAATGTTCTTCATGGCGCTTCAACTGTCTCGAGGCATAAGCAATGACTCTGCCTTCCTGCATCAATACGCAACCAAGGCCAATACCTGAGGCATCACAGTAAACATCAAATGGCTTTTCTATATCTGGTTGTGCCAAAACTGGAGCAGTTGTCAATGACCTCTTTAAAATTCTAAAAGCTTTTTCACATTCTGGAGACCATATGAACTTAGTTTGATTCTTCAACAACTCTGTGATTGGCTTGGCTACCTTTGAAAAGTCAGGTATGAATCGACGGTAATAACCCGCCATTCCCAGAAAACTTCGAACTTCATGAACTGAGATTGGTGGTTTCCAATTCAGAATATCTTCCACCTTGCCAGGATCTACTGCTACTCCTTCGGCTGACAACACATGTCCTAAGAATTGCACTTCTTTTAACCAAAACTCACATTTACTGAACTTGGCATACAGTTGGTGATCTCTCAGACGAGTCAGAACAACTCTGAGATGCTCAACATGCTCTTCTTCATTTTTGGAGTATACCAGAATATCATCAATAAAGACAACCACAAACTTGTCAAGTTCTGGCATGAAAACTGAATTCATTAGATACATGAAATGTGCCGGTGCATTAGTGAGACCAAAAGACATAACTAGGTACTCATACAGTCCATATCTGGTGGTGAATGCAGTCTTTGGGATATCTTCAGGTCGAATCTTGATTTGATGGTACCCTGATCGAAGATCAATCTTGGAAAATACCTTTGCCCCCGCAAGCTGATCAAAGAGTAGATCAATGCGAGGCAACGGATATTTATTCTTAATGGTTACTTCATTCAGCGGTCGATAGTCAACACACATCCTTAAAGTCTGATCTTTCTTCTTGACAAAAAGAGCTGGACATCCCCATGGTGAGGAACTGGGTCTGATAAAACCTTTGTCACGTAACTCTTGCAATTGATCCTTAAGTTCTGCTAATTCATTGGGTGGCATTCTGTAAGCTCTCCGGGATATTGGGGCAGTACCCGGTTTTAACTCAATCACAAACTCTACATCTCTGTCCGGTGGCAGACCTGGTAGATCATCTGGAAACACATCCGGAAATTCACAGACTACCGGTATATCACAAATCTCATGTACTGAAGTTGCACATATACTTTCAACTGTTCTCCTCGGGATAGGAAGTTGGATAAGAAGATGAGATTTATTATCTGGCAGATTCAACCTTATAGTTCTGTGCAGTGCATCTATAAGGGCCCCTCTTTGGTACATCCAATTCATACCCAGGATTACATCTATATCCTGTTTCTGTAATATTATCATTGAGGTAGGGAATATATGCCCACCTAACTCTATAGGTACGTCACGTACCATCTCCTTAGTACACAGTCGTCCCCCGGGCGACTGGATAAAGAAATCCTCTTGTGTTCCCATAATTGGAATGTCATACTTAACAACAAAGGTGCGATTTATGAATGTATGCGATGCACCTGAATCAAATAACAGTACTGCTGGATGATTAGCAACAGGGAACATACCCATCATAACAGGTTCTCCCTCTGGGATTGCACTTGCTTGAGTGTAGAATACACGTCCGGTCTTCCTCTTCTCACCCTTACCCTTCTGAACATTCAGATTATTATTCTTGCTCTGAAGTTGTTGCTGTTGTGGTACGGGAGCTCTGGGATAATTAGGATTGTACTGCCTTGGATACGGGCAATCCTTGGAAAAGTGGCCTGGCTTTCCACAGTTGTAGCAGGGAAAGTTATGGGTTACTGGAGTCTGGTTTCGAATACCAGGGGCATTCGACTGCTGTAAAAATTGCGGGGTTGCGGCAGGACGGAAAAACGTCTGCGGCTGAGCTTGGTATTGCGGTGGACGATAAGTTGGGCGGAAATGGTTCTGAGGGTGATAAACAAACTTCTGGCGTTTCTTACTGCCGCCAGACGGACTTGAAAACACTGGCTTCTTTTTCTTCGACTCCTTGTGCAGTCGGGACTTCTCTTCTGACGCAATAGCCACATTGACTATCTCATGGTAAGTAGCATTATAGCAGGTGACTAATGCTTCCTGGATTCTGGTACTCAAACCTCTCATGAAACAACTCTTCTTCTTTGCATCGGTATTCACATATTCAGCTGCATACTGGGACAGATGATTGAATTTGCCCACATATTGTAGAACTGTCTGGTTTCCTTGCTTCAGTGAGAGAAACTCCTCTAGCTTCATGGCCATGACACCATCTGGGATATAATGTGCTCTAAAGGCTTCACGAAACTCCTGCCAAGTGACACGGTGGCCAGCAGGCTGTGCGGCGACTAGATTCGCCCACCACGCTCCTGCGGCACCTCTGAGTTGTTGTGCTGCAAACACAGGCTTCTGGTGCTCTGTGCACTGTAAAAGTTCAAACTTCTGCTCCATGGTTCGGAGCCAGTCATCCGCCTCTAGCGGCTCATCTGCCTTTGAGAACACTGGTGGACGGGTATCGGTGAAATCCACATAAGTGGTTTCCCCTCCATTGTTACGGCCTCGACGGCCCTGATTCCCATTCTGATTCTGATTCTGAGCCAACAGGGTAGTGGCATTAACCAGTGCGGCAATAGCTTCTGCCAAGGTAGGTGGAAACGGTGGGGGATTCGGATTATGGTCCCCTTCCTGGGAAGTTCCAGTACCGTCCATCTGTTGTACACAAACCATGTTTATTTACATTGCTTTATTGAATTAAAAAGCAGTTAGGACAGAACTTGTATACAAACACAAACTTATCTTACATTATTTCATTACAAACTTGCTCACAAGCAAGAAACTACCCACTAAGGTTCTTAGAAAGCAGGAAAGACTACTATATTACACAACCATCCATGTCGACCCTTCACTCCTCATCATCATCGCTGATCACGATCACTTCCTCCTCATTCTCTGGAGCACTTGCACCAGTGACATGACTTGCATCATCCCCACTTTCCATCATGGGTTCATCTTCTTCCGGATCTTCTTCATTGTCCTCTCCATCAGGAACAACCACGGCACCAACATCATCTTCCACTGCCTGGGGCTGATGATTGGGATTCATCAGATCATTTAGCCTATGCACTTCCTCATGCAGAACTGTGTTGTACTGCTCCAGGTGTGTCACATAAAGCTCCAACTCACGAACACGAGCCCTGGCTTCTGTCTCCTTTTCCAAAGACTCCTTCTGGAACTGTTTCCAAAAACGCATGTTGCGCTCCAGTCGCTCTACTTCTGATGTAAGCCTTGCAACCTCTGATTCCGAATCCGGGTTCGGATTACGGCTACTGCTTGCTCCATCAACTCTGGCAGCCAACTGATGACGCGGCACTCCTTGCGGACCCGTTTTCTTGCGAGGAGTCGTCTTCACACGTGCCATCCTAAAGCAAGACAGAATTAGGACGATAAGAACAGATAGGAGGGATCTGAAGGTTAGCATGAATAGGATTGAACCTTACTTAACCCAAACCACTTTAAAAGGGAAGGTAACTTAAGCAGGTTAATTAAACATGATGCATGCATTCGTACTTACGATCTAACAGAAAGATTTAAGTAACACATGCAATCTTTATAACATAGGGCACTATACATGATACTTCACTACGAAGCTTTCAAATATGAGCTAAGGAAACTATAGAATGGATTAAGAGAAGCAAAAGCAGTTTGGACTCAAAATATCAGTATTAAGTTTGTTGACCCAAATTATTTTGAAGTTTTACAAAGTAATACTACAATAACCCGAGTGATTATGCTCTGGTACCAGCTGTGACAGAACCTCCTAATTATGATGGCCCACAAGCACACGTCATTGCCATAATGACCTCTGACAGTAGTACTTATGTTCACCATAACTTAAAAGGCCTGCTTTCCTCCGAACAGGATCCAATCACAGGAGTATTGCAATATTACAACAATTTATTCAAAATATTCAACAGAGTAAAGTAGCGGAAGTCTTACAATAACATAGATTACAGACCAGTTTTTCAAACTTCAAACCTTATGTAACATTATTACAAACCATTAGTAGAGAAGTATCGGTAGTAACTTTATTACATCACACAAGCGAGATGCCTTGCCCAAAGGCCACACAATCTACTCGTCGTCACTGTCTTCAACCACGACGGTCATGCAACAAGGCTCGAAGCAGACTTGTTCATGAACCGCACCTGCAACAAGGGGTTAACAAACCCTGAGTACGAGAGTACTCAACAAGACTTACCCGACTAAGACAAAGACTCCAAGGGCATGCTAGCTTTAGGGAATCAAGGTACGGGTAATCAAGAATCAAATTTTCTTTTGCAGAAAAGCTTACTAAGGTAAGTCCTTATCTTCAATATTTTACTTTTACCATTGATGGTTCATTAACCAATTCTAGGTGATCCTAATCTAGATCAAAGTAATTATCATCAAAACTTTTCTTATTCTTTCTTTCAATTCCAGTTCTTAACTACGATGCAAGTCAGGCGATCGAGTCTCCATAACCGAGGAGCAACGACGATTCGAACCGATTATACCCAGCTGGGGATCTCTAACTTCACGACATATGTAGAACCGAATCTTGCATATATCAACCCTCATTTAGATCTCCCAAAACCAGAACGTGTCCATCGCCACCCGAGAGTACAGTACTCCTCGAACCCGGCCCGATTCTAGCCCCGAGGGTACACGCTACTCTCGCCATCTCTCCACTCCCAGTGCGAGGTTAGACGTTCTCGTAATGGAATCACCAACATTTTGGGCTTACCCAAGGCATGAGGTTAGTTGCAAAGTCTCGAACACAACAGGCTTACAACGAACGGGCCTTAACTGACAAGGCGGAAACAATACATTGGGACTCCTTTCCCAATGCATATTAGCAGTGGCCAAACCACCCGCCCGATCTTTCAAGTTCATTCTCATATTTCAATATTCATTCAATATGCCGTCATGGCTATGTAAACATTTCATTTAAAAGCTTAACTTCTAAGCATAGCGAAGCATACTACGCATTTTCAGTAAAAACAGGTATCAAGGTTGATATCGCAATAATCAAGGATGATAATGCAGCAATTAGGTTATCACTCAACTCCTAATTACCTAATGCAATAAACTATAATATAAAATAATAAAACATTTGTAAAATTCAAGGTAGGGTTTAAATGCACCGGGGCTTGCCTTGTTCGCACACGACGACTGACTCGGACTCGAGGACTCCACTGTCTGGTCCGAAACCCACCGACGATCGCTCTTCTCCGGAAGCTTGATCGACGACTTCGGCTTCTTCGAAAGCGGAGACTACACGAATACATAACATGCTTTAACATGATGCTCGATGATAAACATGATGCTTGATGATAACATGCTACGAGTTACGACTTGAGTACAACTTACTTCTACGGTACAGTCGCAAACAGAAAACCTACTAATTAGAAGCGACGATTCCAGCGATACCAGCTTTTAACCTAACAAGCTACTAACGAGCTCAATCATGAAATTAAGGTGCCAAAGATCACCAAAGGGTAGTGACCTAAGGACATCACTCAATCAAAAGGCACACAACACTTAAAGTTCTCAAATTAACATTTATTTTCTATTTAACTAATTAGGGCATAATTAGGAATTGATCAAATTTTACCTAATCAAGCTCAAACTTTTTCTATGGGTTAAGAATGAATTACAACAGTGTTATAATAAATTTCATAATTTTTGGATAAATAAATTAATTATTAAAATTACTGGAAGTTGCATTTAATCTTTAATGAAACTAATTAATTCTACTGCTCAAAGTATTCAAATTCATGATTTAACATTTTTCCTAGATAGTTTATACATTGAAAAGCTTACACAAAAATTTTCATGAATTTTGGAACTCTACACAATTTTTAATGAAATAAACAAATAGCAACACTATTCATTTATTTGAAAAAGAAAAACAAAAACGAAATTGGGCTGACTTTTCTTTTTCCCCGCGGTCCGGCCCAACCAGACGGCCCGCTCACGCGCCCGCACGCGCGCTCGCACTCGCCCGAGCGGCCCAGCACCGCGGCCCAGCCCGCGCGCGCTCACTCTCCCGTTCTCTCTCACTGACAGGCCGACCCCACCTGTCATTACCTACCTCCGCTCTCTCGTTCTCTCCCGCGCGCTCACTCACCTTCGCGCGGTGGCCGGCCGGTGACCGAGGCTTCGGTCGACTAACCGACCCTACCAACACCTTCTACACCTCCCCACGATTCCATTTTGCTACTAAACACCCTGGCTCGAGCTCCGGCGACAGCTCACCGACGACGGTGGCGGCTCGACAACCACGGTGACCGACGACTCGACGCCACAAAGGTGCAAAGCTTAAACTATCTAGCCAGGGAGCATCAGGGGCGTACCACGATCACAGAGGCGTGATCGGTTGAAGTGGAGAGACACTGGAGGCGGCTAGTCACGGTGACGGGGCTCAACCGGGACGGCGGCGACCCGAGGTGGAAGACGATGGTTCCCCGGTGATCCTGAGCGGTAGCATCTACACCAAGAGGCGCAACAGGTTCGCAAGGTGATGGCGGAGCGATTGGCGAGATGGAGATGGATGCGGTGGAGCAGGGAGGGCGAATTTAGCCGGCGAAAGGAAGACGGTGGCGGCGGCGATGGTGAAACCGACGGCGACAGTGGCGGTGACGGTCTTTATATAGAGTTGTGGAGCCAAAGAAGCAGCTGGAGAGCGCGAGGCGATCACTGTGGTCGCGGTGGCAGGATGGAAGGTCGTGGAAGCGGCCAGCGCGACGTCGGCGGCTCGCCGGCGCCCATGCCGCGCGCTGCCGGTGCGTGATTCGCCGGTGCACTGTAGCTTCCCCCCCAAACTTTGAATTTTCAAACTGTTTTCTCAAATTACTCTCAAATTCATGTAACAACTTGAAAAACTTCCAATCTATGAAATCTTCAGAATTTCAAGCTCTACAAGTTTTGTATTGAACACTTTTTCAAATTCTCACTGGATTTTGAAATTTGAGTTTAAATTCAAAAGAGGACACATTTTTCAGATTTGGTAATTTAGAAATTACTTTTGATTTTACATTGAAACTTCAAAATCTCCCAACATCAAAGTTGTATATCTTGACCAGACCTACAACTTTTCTGTTCAAAACTTTTTCAAATTCAGCCTTCATTTTGAAATCATAGTTTGGGGACAAAAATGAATTAAATTTGAAATTTGTTTATTTTCAAAATTGCTCCACATTTTACACTAAAACTTTGAAAACTCAAAACACCAAAGTTGTAGCCCTTGAAAAGTTCTACAAACTTGGTTTTGAACTTTTTCCCAAATTTTGCTTAGATTTTGAATTATTTCAAAAGGGGTAAAACAGGGTTTTGAAATTTAGGGTTTTCGGAGGAATTTTAAACCGAAATTTGTTGCTACTTTGATTGGTGATTACTTAGTGATCAAAACCTCACCCAAGGGCATAATTTGGACCAACATGACATGGTTGACCAAATGCCACTCTTGGCTGACCAATTAGCTTTTGAAATTCTTTTACATTTCTCCCCAGATTTGAATTTAAATTTGAATCGGAAAACTCGTGACAAGTTTTGGGACTCCAATTCAAATTCAAATTTGGAGCTTCATTTTAGATGTTGTACTTGAGCTCATACCCTACACTTGACACTAGTGTGCAACACAGTCGCACACCTCAAATTACGCAGGGCATGGACTAAGTATTTGCGGTGGCATTCGAAATTAGGGTTTTCGGGTTCGGAGCACACCACTGAGAAACACATTCAACCTAAATAAGTAAACTCGTTTTAGTTGATGCATAACAAGTTTAACCTAACAGGGATGCTTTGCAATGCATTATGATGACATGGCAGATTAATTAGCACTATAACACCCGGGGTGTTACATTGTCCCTATCACTAGGTGCACCACCAGCATTCTTGCAGCGAACCATACTGACAAACTACTGTATCTGAGAAACACTGGAAAGTAACAGATGATGAACTGACACTTGTGAGGCTTGGCCTCAATCAGTATCCGCAAGCTTGGCCTCGGATTCACAACTGATCACCTGACACACATAGCACTGACAGGACAAACTAAAATGATAGAATAGATGGATCTACTATAAGCAACATATATTATCTAAAAGATGAGTAAGATCCTAATGAGAGCAAGCATATTAGATAAGATATGAAAGGACTATGATAACTACCTCAAAAGAGCGAAGATCCGATGAACGGAAGATGATCTCAACACGCTAGGGTTACCCGGAAACAACGATCGAAACCCTGGAGTACCGAGAGATCAACGATTGCATTAGTAATTCACCGGAAAATCAACGGCAAACCCTAATCCTGGGTAGTGACATCACCTTGTGGAGACGAAGATGTTCACGGAGATGAAAACTTCACGAAAAATGCTTCGACGAAGAACTATCTTTGCAAGGCTAGGATTTGGGTGGCTAGGGTTAGGTTTTCGTGGCAGCGGGCGCGGGCCTCGAAGCGGTGGCGCGCGAGCTGTTCGGAGACGCGGCAGCGGGGGTTTGGGCGCGGTGGTGCTTGGGCATGGTGGCACCACGCGGGTCGGCTCTGGTGGCGCGCTGGATGGCGGCGGTGGCGCGCTGGGCGGCGACGTAGGGCGGCTGCGGTGACGCGGCGGCGCTGCGGTTGCGAGCAGCGGGCTTCGCAGGCGTGGAGGCATGGCGTGGACGCGGATGGCGCGACTGTGGGCGCGGATGGTGCGGCTGCAGGGCGCAGGAGCGAGGGCACGGCGGTGGTGCGGCGGCTCAATGAGGAGGCGGCGCTCGGAACGGCTATGGATCGAGAAGAAAGAGGAAGAACGCGAGATCCGAACGTACGGTTAAAAAGGGTGAGATCCGCTTTTCACGCGATGACCGGACGCAGTGGTCGCATGATCGGACGCGGTGGAGGCAGCGTCCGGTCACAGTCCAGTAAGCTCCTAGAATGACCGGATGCGTCCGATTATGCACGATTGGACGCTGACAGAGTCCGGTCATAATTTGCCTGGAAAACTAAAACGCATGACCGGACACGGTGGTGGTGGCCGGGACCGGACGCGGTGGTCAGCAGAGACGCGTCCGATGCAGCGTCCGGTCACAGATCTTGGAGAAGAGCTTCGGGAATGACCGGACGCGCCGGTGGACGCTGGGACCGGAGGCGGTGGTGAAGCAGAACCGTGTCCGATGCAGCGTCCGGTCCAGCGTCCGGTCGCTGTTAAACGCCCTTTTTTAATCCGATTTTCAACGCGACTTCTCCCAATCAAGTTCCAATTCAGAGAGACTCAAATAAACACCAATTAGAACCTGATATGAGTAACCTCACTCAAACCCTCAAGTTTTTTCAAAGTATTTTGCCTTAGGCTAGTATTATTTTTAAGAAAATATTCAACAAACACCCGAGGAGCAACGTATGGCCATGCAATAGAGTGTATGAACCCTTGGGAGCTTCAAATGCTCTCTCTATTCATGGATGAACACAGAGGTTACTCAAAACTAAACCGAAAAGAAATGACAAAGCAACAACCATGCATATGCAATGCAAAAAGAGAAAGGAAGACTAGGTTGCTTGTCAAGTTTGATCCACGGTTAGGCTTCTTCACTCCTCCAAAGGAGGGTTATCGTAACCGTGTTAGACAAGTTCTAGATGCATTGCGGGAAATTAATCATGACATAATAAAATGCAATGCAAGGGACAACACAAGCTCATTTTTTAAAGTTACTAGAATCAAGCACATTTAGTTCACTTCTCAACCTACAAAAGGTATCCTCATCTAAAGGTTTAGTGAAGATATCCGCTAATTGATTTTCACTTCTTACACCTTCTAGTGATATATTATTTTTAGCAACATAATCTCTTAGAAAGTGGTGACGGATATCGATGTGCTTGGTGCGTGAGTGTTGTACTGGATTATTAGCAATTTTAACGGCACTTTCATTGTCACATAAAAGCGGCACCTTTTTAAGAACAACTCCATAGTCTAGGAGGGTTTGTTTCATGTATAAGATTTGTGCACAACAAGCCCCCGCGGCAATGTATTTTGCCTCGGCGGTGGACAAAGCCACACTATTTTTCTTCTTAGATGACCAAGATACTAAGGACCTCCCAAGCAAATGGCATCCTTCAGATGTGCTTTTTCTATCAATTTTGCAACCGGCATAATCCGAATCAGAATAGCCAACTAGTTGAAATCTAGCTTCTTTGGGGTACCAAAGACCGATGCTTGGGGTGTACTTAAGATATCTTAAGATTCTTTTTATGACACTTAGGTGATGTTCTTTTGGGCACGCTTGAAAGCGAGCACACATGCACACACTAAACATGATATCAGGCCTAGATGCGGTAAGGTACAACAAGCTACCAATCATAGAACGGTAAAGAGTTTGATCAATTGGTTTACCTCCCTCATCTAGGTCAAGATGTCCATTAGATGACATTGGGGTCTTGATTGGCTCGCATTCTTCCATCTTGAATCTTTTGAGAAGATTCTTGGTATACTTTTCTTGAGAGATAAAGATCCCTTCTCTCATTTGCTTGACTTGAAAACCAAGGAAGAATGTTAGCTCACCAATCATTGACATCTCGAACTCTTTCGACATCAATTCACCAAATTCTTTGCAATAATCTTCATTTGTTGACCCGAAGATAATATCATCAACATAGACTTGACAAATGAAGATCTCTCCATTAAACTTCTTGGTGAATAGTGTGGTGTCAACCTTCCCAATAGTGAAGCCCTTCTCAATGAGAAAGTCCCGGAGGCGCTCATACCACGCTCTAGGGGCTTGCTTGAGCCCATATAGCGTCTTGGACAACCTATAAACATGATTAGGATATCTAGGGTCTTCAAACCTAGGAGGTTGTTCAACATAGACTAGTTCATTTATGAAGCCATTTAAAAAATCACTTTTCACATCCATTTGATATAATTCCATTTCATGATGTGATGCATATGCAAGAAGGATATGAATGGCTTCAAGTCTTGCAACGGGTTCCAAAGTCTCTCCAAAATCAAGACCTTCAACTTGAGAGAACCCTTTTGCTACTAGTCTTGCCTTGTTCCTCACTACTATGCCTTGATCATCTTGCTTGTTGTGGAACACCCACTTGGTTCCAATGACTCTTGCACCTTTTGGATGCTCTTCAAGTGTCCAAACTTGATTGCGGGCGAAGTTGTTTAATTCTTCATACATGGCATTCACCCAATCTAGATCTTGAAGAGCTTCTTCTATATTCTTAAGTTCAAGACAAGAGACAAAAGAGTGTGTTCAATAAAAAAAAGTAAGCTTTTGAGATCGAGTCATTACACCATTTGTAGGACTCCCTATGATGAGATCTTGTGGATGTGCTTGAAGTAGAGGTGAGTTTCTTCGATCAACCATTTGAGGAGTGGGATGGGGAGCATCAACACCTTGAGCTTGTGCCTCGGCTTGTTGATGAGAGACATGAGTATCTTCATTTTCAACTCTCTCATTCTTGTCATCATCTTGAGGCACATATGATGAAGATGGTGGATTGACAATTTGTACATCGTCTTCATCATCTTTAGGCTTGATGTCTCCCACCAGCATGTTCTTCATGGCCTCTCTCAATGGTTCATCACCTACATCATCATAATTCTCAATTGCTCCTTGGGAGCCATTAGATTCATTAAATTCCACATCATATGTTTCTTCAACCAAACCGGTGGTATGGTTAAATACTCTATATGCTTTGGACTTTGATGAGTAACCAACAAGAAAACCAATATCACAACATCTTTGGAACTTTCCTAGGTGTTGACGCTTCTTATAGATGTAGCATTTGCAACCAAACACCCGGAAGAATGAGACGTCTGGCTTCTTCCCATTTAGCAACTCATAGGGGGTCTTGCCAAGGAACTTTTGTAGGAAGAGGCGATTTGAAGCATAGCTTACGGTGTTGATTGCCTCGGCCCATAATTTCTCCGGTGTGTTGTACTCATCTAGCATTGTTCTTGCAAGAGTGATCAAAGTTCGGTTCTTTCTCTCAACTACACCATTTTGTTGAGGAGTGTAGGTTGATGAAACTTCATGCTTGATTCCAATTTCATCACAATAAGCTTCAATGTTGGTGTTGTCAAACTCTTTGCTATTGTCACTTCTAATCTTCTTTATCTTGACTTCAAATTCATTTTGAGCTCTTTTTGCAAACTTCTTCAAGCAATTTGCCACTTCGGATTTGTCATGAAGGAAGAAAGTCCAAGTGTATCTTGAGTAGTTATCCACAATCACTAGACAATAGAGATTTCTACCCAAGCTCTTGTAAGTTGTAGGACCAAATAAATCCATGTGTAGAAGTTCTAGTACTCTTGATGTTGACATGTAAGCTTTGGTTGGATGAGTATTTGTAACTTGTTTGCCGGCTTGACATGCACTACAAGGTTTGTCCTTCTCAAACTTTACATCCTTCAAACCTCTCACTAATTCTTTCTTCAATAGCTTGTTGAGAGTGTTCATTCCAACATGAGCAAGCCTCCTATGCCAAAGCCATCCAAGTGTAGTTTTGGTGAACAAATATGTCATCAAGTTTGCATCTTCGGAGGTGAAGTCAACAAGATAGAGATTATTGTATCTAAAACCCTTGAAAATCACTTGCTTGTCATCTATCTTTGTAACTACCACTTCATTTTGAGTGAACAAGCATTGGTAGCCAAGGTCACAAAGTTGCCCAACGGATAGTAAGTTGAAACTCAATGAAGCAACATAGAGCACATTTGAGAGAGAGTGATTATTTGATATTGCAATCTTGCCTATACCCTTGACTTTGCTCTTTGAATTGTCCCCAAATGTGATCTTGTCTTGACATACCCCATTCTCTTCAAGTGAGGTGAACATACGAGGATCACCGGTCATGTGTTGTGTGCAACCACTATCAATCACCTAATGAGATCCACCGGTCTTGTAGTTAACCTATACACAAGAGATCAAGCCTTTTGTTTAGGGACCCAAACTTGAGAGGGGCCCTTAACTTTCTCAACTAGTGACTTGGCAACCCATATTTTCTTTGGTCTATTTTTATTAGGGGGGCCCAAGAACATGACTTTCATCTTTTCACTTGAATCTTTTCTAAGCATGTAATGAGCATTGAAGGCAAAGGTTCTAGCATGCTTGGGCAAGGATTGTGGTGGTGGAGTTTTGCACTCATGAGCAAAATGACCTTCTTGTCCACACTCAACACATCTCTTTGGCTTAGGCTTTGACTTGCTTTGTTGTTGTTGAGCTTTAGCCTTCTTCTCTTGATTTGCCAAGTAACCAATGCCACTTCTATCCATCTTCATGACGGTGTTCATGAGTATCTCACTTTGCAAATCTTGGCCTCTTGTGAACTTGCTTAGGCCGGTCTTGAGATGCTCTTTTTCTTGCTTGAACTTTTTGTTTTCTTCAATAAGTGACTCATTTGGTGCTTGCTTTTCAAGAGCCATCAACTTCTTATTCTCAATCTTAAGCATCTCATTTTCACTCTTGAGCTTGACATAGTTATCATAGTTGTCGGACTCAACCACACTCTTGCCTTTGCCGCTAGAGCCTTGCTCAAAGTTCTCAACAATCAAATCATCACATGATGTAGATATATCAATCTTAACAACTTAGTTAGTAGCATCATGTGTCTCAAGAGCAAGCTCATTAGCAACAATAAGACTATCATAGTTGATTTTCAATGTAGTATATTCATCTTTTAGCAAGTTGAGCCTAGTGATGAGTTTACCATGCTTCTTCTCAAGTTTATCATGTTCATCTCTAAGCTTTTTGTTAGAAGTTTTGAGCTCCTTGAGAGTAGAAGACATAGTTTCATTTTGATCTTTGAGCTCATCACTAGTCTTATGTGCATTCTCAAGCTTAGATGAGAGTGATTCATTTTCATTTTGAAGCTCATCATTTTTATTTCTAGTTCTTCTTATGATTTTAGAGTATTTGTTCAACAATTTTACAAGTTCATCATAAGAAGGTGCATCATATTCATCATCACTATCATTGTTTTGTACCTTTCGTTTACCCTTAGCCATGAGACATAGGTGAGAAGTAGATGATGATGGTGAAGGTGGTGGTGAAGGTGGTGATGAAGACATCGGTGAAGATGATGATGGCACAATCACAAATGCGGTGATCTTCTCTTTCTCATTATCGCTCTCATCGCCGGAGGACTCACATGATGACTCAATGTCGGTGAGCCAATCACCAATAATGTAAGCTTTGACTCCCTTCTTCTTCTTGTAAAACTCTCTTTTCTTGCCATCTTTCTTTTTGTATGGCTTGTTCTTTCTTTTCTCATCTTCTTCATCACTTAAATCATCTTTCTTGCCCTTGTACTTGTTCTTGTACTTATCTTTTGGAGGCTTCGGGCATTGATGAGCTAGGTGGCCAAGTTCACCACAATTGAAGCAATCCATCTCGGATATTGGCTTCCTTTTGCTACTTGTGAAGAATTTCTTCTTCTTGCCATCGAACTTGATGCCACTCTTGTTGAGCTTCTTTAGCATCTTGGTGGTCTTTCTCACCATGAGTGCAAGTGATGCATCATCAATATCACTTTCACTTGAGCTCTCTTGCACCATCATGGCTTGGCCCTTCTTCTTTTTCTTTTTATGGCTAGCTTTGAAGGCCAAGTCTTTCTTCTTGGAAGATGATGAGCCCTCTTCCGGAGTGATATGCGTGTACATCTCATGAGCATTGATCTTTCCTAATACTTGTGTCGGTGTTGCGGCGGAGAGATCACTTTGGTGAAGTACGGTGACAATGTGTCCATACTTCTCAACGGGAAGAACACTCAAGATCCTCCTTGCAACATCCGATTGACTCATTTTGGTGAGTCAAAGAGCATTGAGATCCTCTACAAGAACATTCAAATGAGTGTACATTTCATTAGCACTTTCTTTAGGAAGCATCTCAAAAGAAATAATTTTCTTTAAAGCAATATGATAGCGTTCCTCACACTCACTCTTAGTTCCCTCATGGAGAGCACAAAGATTTTCCCACAATTCATGAGCGTTTTTGGCATTACGCACACGATTGAAGATATCCTTGCCTAGGGCCCGGTAGAGTGCATTTTTTTGCCTTTGCATTCCACCGGTCGTACTTCTCCTCATCACCACTTGGGTTGGCGGGATCCCTTATAGGAGGAAGCCCTTCGGTTGCGGCTCTAAGGCACCCAACATCTATGGCTTCGAGGTATGCCTCCATACGAATTTTCTAATATGGAAAATCGTCTCCCTCAAAAGTGGGAGGTGGTCCTTCCCCATTAGACATCTTGCTCTAGGCGGTGAAGCCTAAATAAAGAGCAACACGGCTCTGATACCAATTGAAAGGATCAAGATGCCCAAGAGAGGGGTGAATTGGGCTTTTCTAAATATTAATTGCAAGAATTAAATCCTACAAGCCAAACTTCACCCCTAGTGCCCACTAGTGTTCCTCGTGATTCTACCGGTAAAAGTTTTGCACCCTAAGTTCCAATCCTAGACTAGCATGGCAATTCTAGAAAAGTAAACAAGCAATAAAAGTAATGCACGAATGTAAATGCTTGAAAGTAAGGGTTAGGAACATGGCGATGTTTTACCGAGGTATCAGAGAGTCGCCACTCCCCACTAGTCCTCGTTGGAGCACCTGCGCAAGGGTGTAGCTCCCCCTTGATCCGCGCAAGGATCAAGTGCTCTCTACGGGTTGATTCTTTGACACTCCGTCGCGGCGAATCACCCAAAACCGCTCACAACATGAGTTAGGTCACCCACAAGCTCGTCGGATGATCACCAAACTCCCAATCACCACCAAACCGTCTAGGTGATGGCGATCACCAAGAGTAACAAGCTAGAACTCTCACTTGACCACAACAAGCCTAATGAGAAGATGGATACACACTTGCTACACTCTTGTCACTAGTGAGGAATCTCAAACTTTGATTCTCAAATCACTATCCTCACTAGGGCTCTTGCACTCCCTTGCACTCCAAAGGTGTTTCTCAGCTGAACAAATGAGCAACAGACCTCTAAAAGAGGTGGAGGGGATGTATTTATACACCCCTCAGACAAATCCAACCGTTACCTGCCAAATCAGCAAAACTTGTACTGACCGGACACGCTGGTCGACGTGACCGGACGCGCCGATCGAGTGTAACGGTCGAAAACCGAAAGTCAGTGCTGAGTGACTGGACACGCCGGTTAGGGATGACCGGACACGTCCGATCATGCGAGAACCTAACTGAACTTTGACCTGATGCTCGACCGCGTCCGATCATAGATGACCGGACACGTCAGGTCAGCTTGGGACCTTACTGGAACGTGACCGGACGCGTCAGGTCACTTCACAGTCACGTCCGATTACACATTTACCCTCTAAAACACATGTCAGGCTGACCACCGCGTCCGGTCCTCTCAAGGACCGTGTGGGGTCAGTTAGTTAACGACGCAGTGACTTGTTAGTACTGACCGGACGCGTCCGGTCATGACAAAGACCGCGTTCGGTCAAGGGTAAACTGCTCAAACGACTTCTAAACGCGACGCAACTTGAACCAAGTTGCTTCCAACTGAACTTTGAGCTTTTCTAGAGCTACCTAGTGCTAAGTTTGACAAGTGTGCACCACACCTAAACAAAAGATTCACCTAGGTCAAGCTACTCGCTCATGCCCCCCTTTATAGTACGGTCAAAGGAAGAAACAAAGATCCTAACAACTATTCCGAATGTAACTCAACACCTTGACATCCGAAACTAACCGTCCTTAATCTTGTCGTTGATCCTTTGAAAACCGAAACGATTTCCATCAAGGGACATGAATACCATAGTGCCCAAAGCAGTTATCAACTCCATGACCTAACTTACCAACGTTTCTGCAAAACACACGTTAGTCATGGTAATAATGCGTTGTCATCAATTGCCGAAACCAACACCGGGGCCTAGATGCTTTCAGTGGAAAGGAATTGGTGACCAGGCAGGGATATGGTATGGGTATTGGTGGGTGTAACAGGTTGTGTCCCGCAGCTATAGGGCATAGCTTGGTTGCACTGTTTTTCCTGTCCGTGTCAATTAAGGACGGTTCGTTGCATGGACCCTGGTCAAGTCATAGATTTATTATCTCGAGCACATACTTGCTTATGGGAACGGGAAGACTGATTACTCTCTTGTCATAGGCTCTGGCTCTTTTCGGACCAACTAATTGGAGGCGGGGATAGGTGGAGGTCTAAGCACCACTTTGAGGCCGGGCCTCAAGTGTGGGGGCTTGGAGTCCAAGTTTGTACGGGGACCTAGAACCCGTGATAGGAGTGGAACGGGTTGGTCTCGCTTTGTGTCTGGGATGCAAGCGAGGTGTGTGTTTTTTGGGTACCTAGCTGGGTACATTGATTCTTGAATCGCCGTTTCTACGTGACGGTATGGCTTGACTACACTCTGGCACCGTAGTAAAACTGGCATATGAAAGATGAAAAATGGCTCTGATTACTCAACCATTGCTTGAAAATAGAACAAGTGCTTTACCTAGAATTGTAGGGTATTGAATTAAAACCTGGCTGCTAATAATCTAAGGACACACTCTTAATATTGCTTTCCGCAAACAAGAAACTCACAAGCCATAAAGCCTGTTATATTCCTTGAGAGTCGGGAAATATATCCCTAGTCGGGTAAGTCTTACGACTACGTTGTGTACTCAGGATTTATTTTACTCTTATTGTAGGTGCACCTTGAGCAGTTAGGCCTTGTGTGGAGGATTCTTCTGGTGGACACAGACGGATTCTTATATCGTTTCGCTAGATGTCTATTTTATTTCCGTTGTGTATTTTGTCGCACTATAAACCCTATTATTGTAATAAATGCTTTCTGAGACTCTATGTTGTATGAAATAAACTAAGTATTGTGAGCTTGTACTCATTATTGGATCTTAGGTGTAAAATGTGGATTGTTTCAAGTTCTCCCGTTGGGTGTGCTCGACGGAACTGTCTGATTTAGCTTACTTTCAGGGTACTTAGTATCTAGTGGAAGAAAAGTGCCTCTGAAAGTGTGTTAATTCGGGCGGTTCCGCCATAGAAATTGATTCATGTAGAAATGATCTTTTTGTGTATGAGCAGCGCACAAAAAAATGAACAAAAAAAATTGCAAAACGCAAACATCGATCACCTGTTGATCTACTGCTTCCTTTACCAGCGGGGATTGCGGACAAATTTCGGTCCAAGTGGTTCCTCTTCTCCGTTGTGTCGCAGATTAAGGACATCTCTATGCAATAGTATGAAGCATGACAATGTGAAATAATCCAGAGAATTAAAAAATCTTATTCCAGAAGTGTACTGAACATAAGTGTTACCGCCTCTAATTTCTGGTCATACATATGATGGCAAGTAGATGAAACAGATGCAATATCACAGTTTGCTTTTTCAGTAAAAATAAATTGGCCAATTTAAAAAAAACTTGCAATGATGAGGGTGCAGATTTATTACCAGACAAGCACCAAAGTAACTTGAGTACCCATATTCAGGATGCACCTTTTTTTTTGCACAACCTGTATGAGTTTGGTGCCTGCTGTTCCAAGGACCAGCAAATGCCATTATGTTAAATAAAAAAACTAACCTTCCAAACTAACAAATATGCATTAAGAGAGGAAACTCAAAATTTCTCTATTAAGACTGGAAAAAATGGTTTTTGACACATATTTTAGAAACATATTTTCTTTCAATCTGCTGCCTTGCTAGTGTTCAGCTAATGAAGGAAAAAAGGTCTGCAAGGTACCATATATGTTGATGTGAATCTAATGATCATATATGTGAATTTGAAATCATGGATCACCTTTGGAATCAACATAATTATATGTTGATGTTGTAGCTCCTTACAGCCGGTGTCCAATTCGAACAATCAGCCGGTGTCCAACCACTCGTGGTCACGAGGCTTGTAGAAGTGGTTAATCCCTGCGGGAACAGAGAGAAATCTCCATGACATTGTGCAGAAAAGAAAAGGAGTCCGGACAACATTCAATATTAGGCTAATACCCTAGCTTAAATGATTATAAAATGAGAATAATTATATAGTTGAACATCCACTACATATTCAGCACAAATTACAGAAATATGACATTTTCATGGTTGTTGTTGGCCTATTGCAACGTACAGATTTCTATAGTATTTTTCATTTTCTTTTTTTCTGCAGTACCAAATTAGAAGATTCATAATAAGTTGGATACATTCATTGAGAGGCTTTCACCATCCCTTGAGAAACAAACACGAAAAGAGCATAAGTGTACCTGCAAAAATGGAAGAGCTATTTCTAAATAGCTGTCATGCACCTATCCTGCATACTTTTGTGCAGGACAAATGATAATCGACATGAGTTTGAATGCTTTGTCACATTGAATATACTTCACCAATCAGATTCAGAATGTAGATTGACAAAGAGAAGCAGAGATGAGCCATACCTATCTTTTTCGCATTAGTTCCTCGACACCTCATGTGCCATGACCTGGCTGGACAAATAGAAACTCCAAAAAAGAAATTGCAAATTATATTGTTGTACAAATAGAAACTCCAAAAATTCAATAAATTTCTCGACTATAATACCTGACCATTCTTGGGCAGATGTCATATGCATAGTAGGATCACGGTTGGTTGTAATGAAAAGGCAACCTGTATTCTCATTAATACATGTTCTTAAATACCTGCAAGAACATCAATATGACTTGATCATCGCAAAACTAATGATCAAAAAAGTAATTTGAGGCATCAGCATCTGTTAGACTGTAAACAGGGATATCATCCGTAATACCTTAAATCAAACAACCAAAAGACGATACATGCAAAATAAATGAATTGTAACCATGAATATTTTGAAGAAGAAAGCACTCTAAATATTTGTGTCAGATCATAGAGCTCATACAGATAACTCACAATAATATGCGCAAATTATCACTGTCCAAATTTGTTTAAATATTTCCCTGTTGAGGTACCAACATCAATTCATTGGCTGCTGTCCCCTCTCATTCTCAGTGGCCAACCACACAAATCACTTGATTTCAGCTAACAACTCGAGCAGTCTAGAAGTCTGACATAACTAAATTCAAGAGATGACTACGTATAGCTAAATATCACCGATAAGACCATAATCTGTGAAAAAGTGAATGTAGTCACAACATAAAAAGTCATAGCTGGCACCTACTCCGGTTCCCACGCCATGGCTGCAGAGGTATGCAACTCACACCAACGACCTTCATGGAACACCATCCTCCGCGTCCCCAAAATCAAGCAGTCAATAAAAGAGGAAAAAAATCCAGATCGGACCTCTGCAGCACAGAGGAAGAGCTCCAGTGCCTGGATCTAGAGGAGGATATGCCGCACCTGCTTGAGGAGGAAGGTGTAACAGAACCGACCAATTATACGAAATAAAGTAAGAAAATCACCCGCCGTAGCAGATAATTTAGCAAATTTAAGCCCGTATAACCCGATAGTCCGTGAAATCATAACGGATTTCAAACTAACCAACATACCAACTAAGATCGTACAAGTTTAGTAGCCACAGTCACATATTACATAAAATTCGCAACATCACTTAAATACATCGGAGTTTAAAACATAAAGCTATTACAAACCAAGTTCAATATAAAGTAGCGGAAGCAAATAGTCTGAGACTTCACACACACACTTAGTTTGAATTACAGTGCCAGCAGATAGTCATGTCCAACAAAAGCATCAGGTAAGACGTACGGAGCGACCATGCCCTTGGTCCTAGTTGTCGTCCATCGCGGGATATAGATAGTTGATGCAATATCCATAGTACATTTGACTATCTATAACAACATGGGAACAAAGCCCTGAGTACGAGAAGGTACTCAGCTAGACTTACCCGTCTTAAACAAAAATAAAGTGACACCAAGATGTATACAAGACTTTCTTTTAGTGGCTAGCTGACTCATTTGCGAAAAAGCATAAGTTATCATAAATAAACCATTTTAAGTATTAGCATCATCTTTGTTATAACCTGTCACTCTAGGTAAACACCTATACTATAGCAATCATTTGATTAGCCATTAACATCAAGTTACCATCTTAGGTTTAGCATTTCCAACATCATCCATATAATCATTCGTGTTCCATCGTCATTACTACGATGTCGTAGCTCGAATCAAGTACTTACTATCCAGGAGCGATGGCGATTCGAATCGATTCCTAACCAGTTAGTGATTTATTCCTCACACAAACCATATTCACCGATCAAGTGAGCTACAGGTCACCAACGATACTATTCTGGTAAACGTCGTGGGACAAACTGGAGCCGCATTACCTAGGGGTTGCCCGACTGCCAGGAATCAGGCCATGTCTGCCTTGGGCTCACTCTTCGCGCCCCTTTCATGCCCCCATCAGCACCAATATGTGCACTCGTGTAGATTCCGGCCCGAATAGTGCCACTAGGTTCACGGTCGAAAGGTACTTTATTTGACCAGCTAAATGTGAGACATGCGTTCAACATGACAAAAGGGACGGGCAATGATCGATCCTTAACCGACATAGGCGGAAACTATAAGCACCCTAGAATCCTGTTTGGTTGCCCACTACTTGTTCCGCCCGATCTCCTTTTATCCATTCATACTTAGTTATTTACAGGATATCATCTATTACAAAGCTAAAGTATTCCGGTAACCACCTATAGTTGCCGGTGACAGAAAATCACCAACTGCTACCGATTTAAGTAGGGCTAAGCATTTAACGCGGTTCAAGACTTATCAGGGTATACAGATATAACACAGTAACAAGGATATAATAAATGCATCAAAGGTTTCACTCAACTCCTACAACTTAATGCAACAATATATATAGAACTTATATAACTAATTGCTTTTATAAAGTAGGAGACTTATAATGCTCCGGGGCTGCCTTTTTCGAAGGAACTAGGCTGATGGTCCACGCACTCGGGCAGATCCTCTCCTTGCTCCTCGGCCTCGGGTACCTCCTATGTCTGGATTTCCTATGGGTCTGCCATGGTCTGTTCCTCTTGAACCGCTACTTGCACTTTCTCCTGCGATCCTGTATGATGCATTTGTATAAGTGATTATACAATTTGTGCATCAGATGAGATGACAAATGATGATCATGATTGCATGCAATGTAGATGAATATGTTTAACTTTATTTGACAGAGTAGGTATAAAACTCTTCTACTAGGTGGTCAACATCATCCAAGAATATGTACCATAAGTACATGTCATCTACTGCATTCTCTTCTACTACTAACTACCATCATATACCGTTAACTACCATATAGCCACAACACATGTACTACTATACTAACACCACAATGACTACCCTAACATGCCAAGTTATACTAGCGAGTCAAGATGCTTCAAAGATTCACCAAAGCTAACAAATTAAACTAGTCATGCATAAAGAAGATTATTTTATTTCAATTTAAACAAAGGCTACAATAACAATATATAGTTTTGGTATTCAGAAAATCATGAGAAAATTACAGTAGCTTTCTCATGCAATAAGTAGCCTACCATAAAATTTTCATTACATTTGGATAAGTATAACAGCCTACACAAAAATGGCAAAAAACATGTCATAAAAACACATGAAAATACTTTGTACTATGAAAAGTATCAAACAACATATTTAGTATTTTTCCCATGATCTACATAGTATACAATCACTATACAAAAAGTTTCAGCTACATGTATTATTCATATTTTTGGCTCTAGCAATTCTATAAGAAATAGCAAATAAATACACCTAAATTACTTGGCCATATTTTTCCACAAAACATACATGTCATATATTTTCACAGAAAGTACAACACATGAATAGAGCAAAAAAATTAGAATCATATTTTTCTAATTCACACATGATTTATTATGCATTTTCCAAGAAATCAGTATTTTAATCATTTAAATAAAGCTATACAGAAAAGTATCACAAAAATGACATACAATATTTTTAAAGATAGATCTAGTCACAGGAAGTCTAACAAAATTTGTTTTAACAAATTTAGAGCTAAATTCATCAAATTATGATTTTTGAAAGCTTTTAAATCATTTTTGAAAATCATTTTCTAAAAAACCCTTTATAAAAAAACGGATTTGAAAAACTACGTGCACACGGCACCGTGCACCCAAACCTGGCTCCCGCTGGCCCCGAGGCCCCACTAGCTAGTGGCACATAGGCAGGGGAGGAGCTCCGCCAGTCGGAGCTCACCGGTGGCGAGCCCTCCGGTGGCGTGGTGAGCACCAATGTGCTCAGAACGCCGAGCCGCGTCGACCGGTGCAGCTGCTCGGTCGGACGGCTCACCGGAGCAAGCATGCCAACGTGCATGGCGCACGGTGGTGCTGCTGCCCGGTGGCCACACCGTCCCAAGGCACGACGAGGCGGTAGAGGTGGCGCTGGAGCTCCACGGCTGCGAGGCAAAAGCAGGCGCACGCGAAAGGGAGAAGAGGAAGGCAGCGGAGCTACTCGTCCGCGCAGAGCGAAGCTCCGGTGAGCGGCGGCTGAAGGGAAGCCGGCCATTCCAGCCTCTCACCTTGCTGATTAGAGGCGGGGTTGGCAATGTGATGGTGGAGATGGAGACGAGCGTGGAGGCAGGGCCGTGGAGCACCGCGGCTAGCAATGTCGCGGCGGCGCTGCTCTGGCGGCCGCTGCGCGAGCGTGGAGCGGGGTGAGGAGAAGAGGGAGGAGTGGGCGAGTGAGGCAGGGTGAGCAGGGGCGTGGATGAAGACGAGCGCGGGCGTGCAGGGTCCATGGCGTGCCTAGGCAGCGATCAACGCTGGCGGCGTACGGCCACGTGGCGACGGCCTTCTGCCGCAGTCGGGCGCGGGAGCTGGGCTGGGCTGGCTTCCCAGCTGGGCCACGAAGTGAGGCGGGCGACCCATTTCAAAAGAAATTTCTTCTTTTTATTTTCTCAAACTACAGCACACAAATCTCCATTTTTGAGCAACCAAAAATCATTTTCAAAAAGTGACTCAAAAACAAAAGTTGCTCAAAACTTTTTGATCTCCAACTTTGCCACAAGGAGCAAAGCCAAGATCCAAATAGATTTTGAACTAGGGATTTAAAGTTGATTTTCAAGTAAAAACCCTAATTTTGGAGATTATTTTTAAATGCAAAATTTGGTAAAACTTTTAAAATAAACTTTGCTACAAATTGTTTGCTAAACATTTTCTAAGTGGTTCAAGTGAGCAAACCAAGTACAACATGGCAAAACAAGCATCTACATGACTTTAAATCTATTGAAACATCACATTGCAACATGCATGTTTCATTAACATGTTTCAAGTCTATATTTCATGTGATGCTGATCAATGCATGATTATGCGTATGCACATGATTTGCAAATGCTAATGCAAGATTAACACTGGGGTGTTACAGAAGGGAGCTGGCGCCCGCGCGAGCAGGAGTTGGCATGTGATGCCCACGAGAAGCTACACGTACCCCACCGACAGCTCGTAGCACGTACCCCACCGGCACTCGCCTAGAGGCTCCTCCGGCTTCGCCGGCCGCCCGTCGGGGGATGCGGGGCCGATGCCGAGGCAGAGGGAGATGGACGGGGACGTCGAGGGTGCAGCAATGGCCGCAGCCGTGGGCGTCGGGGTGGTGCGGGTGGCGGCGGGGACCTTCAGGATGGGCACCGGTAGCTACAGATCTAGGGCGGGTCAGGGGTGAGGGAGGAGGGCCGCCAGGGCCCTCGCGCCGGCGCGCCACCGGCTAGGGCGCCGTCGCCCTGTGTCTGCCACTGCCTCGGGAGAGATGGAGCGGTGCGCGACGCGGTGGGGCAGAGTCGTAGAGAGGTGAGGGGAGCGGGAGAGGAGTCGAGTCGCGTTGGGAAGAGGACAAGTCACGCCTCCTGGAGTGGGGCGTCGGGGCCTCGAGGGATGGGAGAGCCGCACGTGGGGTGGGCGCGAGATAATGGGAAGATGAGTGATGAGGTTGGATTCTAGCAATCTCGTCCGTTGGATCTGAGTGAGTAAGAGAAAGGAGAAGTCAGAGTGAATCTCGGCCTTTCATTTGAAAGGTTAGCTGCTGCTAGGTGTATTTTTTTTGTGTACTTATAAAAGTCCATGACTGATATAGACAGTTTTTTGTATGGCTTTAGAAAAATTTTATCGGTGTATTATATATGGTAGAGATTCACTCACCACTGCACTTGCGTCGGACTGGGCCCCACCGCGCTTCGGATGCGACGGCATAGGGGTGGCGAACTGACGATGGTGGACGGTTACATTTCAAGGCTGCCAATAGCGATCACTGGAAATTTTCTTTATTAATTAATAATAATTAAAAAAGAAGAAAACGAGATAAAGAAGGTTGATAGCAATGGATTTGTCTCGGGACGGCGAGGATGTTTGTAGCTTTGGAATAACATGATTTTGACTCTGGCGTCTCTGATCCGGTCCTCTTGTGTGATCCAAATGAGATCCCCCCTCGAGTGGGTGGGCGGGCGGCTACGAGAATATAACCCGAGACAAGTTAGCGAATGCCATTATATATTTTGTGTGTATGAGAAAGAATACGCGAGTTTAGGATGTAGCGTGTCATGTACATGTCATCATGTGAGGCTATGAGTCCCCCCCAAGACGTTACAGTAGGGAAAAAGCAACGTACTGCACCTCTTAATGCGTCAGTTTAAAGTTCTAAAATTCTTCATCCACATCGTGCGTGCATACATGGCAAGCATTATGCTAACTTTGACTATTTTGCGTAGGCTTGTAGTTCTACTGCAACAAATGAGGAAGAAAAACTGTATGTACATTTTGAGCAACGTCCCATGCCCCACCCCCACGCGTAGTTCAGTGGCGACTTGTAGCAGCTAACGACGAGTGGAGGCATGTGTTTTCTTATAGGAAAAACCAGCATCTTTCCATGATTCTTGCACATTGCCCACGCCCCAGCACATCACATGCCAAGTACTTGAATTAATTTATACAGTATTTATATACACAGCAACATAACTTAAGTTAAAATTGATGCAGTGAACTGCAAAACAAAAAAAAAATATGGACGTCGTTTTGGACGAAGGGAAGAGCAGCAAGCATCCAAACGAAACCAGCCAGACCTACGGGCTTCCCAGGAGCCTCTGTGGGCCCTCCGCGACTTCCTCACCTATCGGCCCCACCTGTCAATCAGTCCCAAAGCCACGGAAATTAAAAATCATAAATTCTAGTACTACAAAAAAAAACAGCAGCCAAAAATAATAAAAATAGAAACGAACTGCCCCTCCTCGCCTTTTCTCTCTCCTCCCACCACTCCGGCGCTCCCTCCCTCCCGCTCCTCCTCCGCCGATTCGCCACCCGACCCGAGGCCTGCGATCTTCTCCCGCTCCTCCGGTTGGATTCCTCCGCCTCCGCCAGTCCCCGCACCGCGGCGCCACCAGGCTCCTTTTCTCTCGGGACCGGACCGCGCGGGGCGACGACTCGTGGCCTGTGGCGCCGCCCGCCGCCAAATGCCCGGCGCGCGCAGCGCTGCCGTCCCGCCCCGCCCCCGCTGCCTCTCTGCGACACGGGTGCGGGGCACGACGTAGGAATCTGATACCGGGGATCTTTGCGCGGGGGAGAGTTCTCTGCCCCTCCCTCCTCCGTGGACCGTGGCGGTGCCCTGTTTTAGGAGCCGGTCTCGCGCGCGCCTCCCGCTCGATCCATCCTGATCGCGCTTCCGAGGATTCCGATGCAATGCGCGCCGCGGGCCGGGCGGCTCCTCTTCTGATCGATCTCGGGCGGTTCTGAGGTATTGTCCCTGCCCACATTACTGCGTCTATCTCGCCGATCGCCTACAGAGTGGCGTGCCTGCCGTTTGTACCTTGGTAGTGATTTATTTGGCCGCATTAGGTAGTATCTGGGTTCTGAACTCTGCGAATTTAACAGGGAATCATCGACACTTTATTTATGTCTTTATTGTTTATAGGTGCCGGCCTTATCATTGTTTCCTTTTATGCTTTCAAATTTAGCGAAAGACTTGCCATGTGGACACTGGACTACTTATCTGGTTTTGGGTCGAATATAGGTAATTGTTATGTCAGATGGGGAATAGGGCAGTGTATAAATGCGTCATGGTTTTGAGATGGTAGACAGTAGACTTGTAATTTAATCGTTCTGTCATGCTATTGCAATGTTCGTTGAGGAAACTCATGCTGCAAACCAAACACAATCATTCTTTCTGGTCCAGAGGAAAATTGTATATTTGTACAGCGTGCATTGAATTTCTGCTTCATTCTGTCGGTTAGTTTGTTGTAACAAGTGCCTTCATGTCTTTCTAGATTTCTGTCACAGCAGATGAGGATGCAAGTATGAGGGTTTCTTTGAGGTGGTATAATTTCAGCCACCAATGGAGGACCCAAATAAAACATTTGCTGACGTAGTTAAGCTTTTGACATCATGGCTGCCGCGACGCTCCAACCCAGACAATGTCTCCAGGGACTTCTGGATGCCCGATCACAGTTGTCGAGTTTGCTATGACTGTGACACGCAATTCACCATATTCAACCGCAGGCATCATTGTCGTCGCTGTGGGCGGATTTTCTGTGGTAAGTGCACTGCAAACTCCATCCCAGTTTCGAGTGGCCCTGACAGAAACATCGATGAGGGGGACAGGATACGGGTCTGCAACTTCTGCTTCAAGCAATGGGAACAAGAAAGAGTCACTTCCCTCAAACAGGTACAGCCGGTGCTCAGCCCTTCCCTGTCTGAGGCGAGTTTGTTCAGCACTAAGTCAGCTATCACCATCAATAGTGTTACCACAACGGCTGGCTCTTACTCTACTGGAAATTATCAGCATGTGGGCTGTGTTACCAGCATTAGTCCTCCAAAGTGTTGCCATGACAAGACCTCCCATAATATGCAAGACGCTCATGCTCCTGAGAAATGTCTGTCCACTGTTTCAAACAAAGATGACTCTTCAGTTCAGTTTGGCTACTACACAAACAGGTATTCTGTTTAAAACTGCTAGAGAATGAGCTTCTATTGATTTGGGCTAACCCTAGAAGGGTAACTATATAGGTAACCATATATGGGTCTCATGGGCCTAGCCTCATGGGCCTAATACTCTTATACTCCAACACCCCCGCAGTCTGAACTACCGGCGCAACGGAGTTCCAGACTGAACAAGAAAGAAGAAAGAACACACACGAGTCCCCCCACAGACGCAACTAGCCACTGGTGATGTTGAGGCTGGAGCGAAACTCGGTGAAGGTCGAGGACGGGAGGCCTTTGGTGAAGATGTCCGCGAACTGGGAGGTGGTCGGAACATGAAGGACCCGCACCTCGCCCAGGGCAACCCGATCACGGACAAAGTGTAGGTTGATCTCCACGTGCTTCGTCCGCTGATGTTGGATGGGGTTGGTGGAGAGGTAGACCGCACTGACATTGTCGCAGTAGACCAGCGTGCTCCGGGAGGGCGGAGTGTGGAGCTCGGCGAGAAGCTGCCGGAGCCAGGAGGCCTCAGCCACGCCGTTAGCGACAGCGCGGTACTCCGCCTCAGCACTGGACCGGGAGACCACAGGCTGGCGCTTCGACGACCAGGACACCAGGTTGCCGCCCAAGAAGACCGCGTAGCCGGAGGTGGAGCGCCAAGTATCCGGACACCCTGCCCAGTCGGCGTCAGTGTAGACGACAAGCTCGGCGGAGGAGGACCGGTGAAGGAGTAGGCCGTAGTCGATCGTGCCCCGGAGGTAGCGGAGGAGGCGCTTGAGAGCAGTGAGGTGAGGCTCTCGGGGATCATGCATGTGAAGACAGATCTGCTGAACTGCATAGGTGATGTCCGGCCGGGTGAAGGTGAGGTACTGAAGGGCACCAGCAAGACTCCGGTATGCAGTGGGATCTGACACCGGGGGGCCCTCTGCCTCTGACAACTTGCCCTGTGTATCAACCGGAGTGGAGCAGGGGTTGCAGTCAGTCATCCTAGCCCGCTCCAGGATATCTCGAGTATACTGCCGCTGGTGAAGAAGTAACCTGGCAGGATGAGGCTCAACAGTGACCCCGAGGAAATGGTGGAGCACACCCAGATTCTTCATAGCAAACTCCTGCTGAAGAGCGGTAATGATGTGGCGGAGAAGTGGCTCACTGGAGACTGTGAGGACAATATCATCAACATAGAGCAGCAGGTACGCAGTGTCAGCTCCATGGTGATAGATAAACAGAGATGTATCAGACTTGGCCTCCACAAACCCCAGTGTCAGCAGAAAAGCAGCAAACCGATGGTTCCACACCCGGGGTGCCTGCTTGAGGCCGTAGAGAGACCTGTTTAGCCGGCAGACCATGTCAGGACGGGAAGAATCAACGAAGCCCGGCGGCTGACTGCAGTAAACTGTCTCAGTGAGAAGACCATGCAGAAAGGCATTCTTGACGTCCAGCTGATGGACGGGCCATGACCGAGCAATAGCCAGCGAGAGCACGGTGCGGACGGTGGCCGGCTTCACCACCGGGCTGAAGGTCTCATCATAGTCGACCCCAGGGCGCTGAGTGAAACCCCGGAGAACCCAACGAGCCTTGTAGCGCTCGAGAGTGCCATCAGCCCGACGCTTGTGGGTCCAGATCCACTTGCCGGTGACGACGTTGGAGCCCGGCGGCCGGGGCACCAACTCCCATGTCTGGTTGGCGAGGAGCGCGGCGTACTCCTCTTCCATCGCACGGCGCCAGTGGGGGTCCAACAAGGCGTCACGAACGGAAGATGGTACTGGGGAGACCGGTGTGTCGCCGGGCAATGCCGCAAGAGCCCAGGGCGGCAGTGTGCCAGCCGCGTGCCTTGTCACCATCGGGTGAACATGCTGCGGGTGTCGGTGAAGCAGCGGCGGGTGGTAGACCGGCGGTGCGACACGGGCTGGCGGGGACTGCGGCGGTGGTGTCGGTGTCCCCGGTGGAGAAGAGACCTCGAGCGGCGGTGGCGGCCGCGTACGACGCTGGTACACCCGTACCGGCGCAGCGAACCGTGGAGGAGGTGCCGGGGCAGCACTAGAGGACGACGACGCCGAATCCGCGTCGAGCGGAGGGGTCGGGGTAGCACCGGGGGACGAGGTCCCCGGATCCGTGACAAGCGGAGAGGCCGGGGCAGCGCCGGAGGACGACGAGCCCGGACCCGTGGAATCACGAGCGGCCGGGGAGCGGGGATAGGAACCCGGCAAGGAGCTCGGTGAAGCAGTACCTGCAGGAGACAACGGAAAAGGTGGCTGGACCACCGTGTCAGTGAAAAACAGGGAGGAGGGATCAGGATCAGGAGTGGTGGTGGGTGGGCTGGAGAAGGGGAAGACGGACTCATCGAACACCACATGACGAGAGATGAGGACCCGTCGGGAGGTAAGATCAAAACACCGGTACCCCTTCTGATCCGGGGAGTACCCGAGGAAGACACAGAGAGTCGAACGGGGGTCCAGCTTGTGGGAAGAAGTGGTAGCGGTGTTGGGGTAACACGCGCACCCGAAGACGCGAAGGTGATCGTAACGAGGAGGGGTACCGAAAAGAGCGTGGTGTGGCGTAGGAGCGGGACAGGCAGCGGAAGGAAGACGGTTGAGGAGGTAGGTGGAGGTGTGCAAGCCCTCAGCCCAGAAGCGAGCAGGAAGAGACGCCTGAAACAGAAGGGTGCGCACGGTGTCGTTGGTGGTGCCCTCCTCCCTTCCACCCGCCGCCGCCAGCAGCCGCTGGTTGGCCATGGCTGGCCGCCCTCCTCCCCCTCCGTCTTACTTTACCTATTTCCCTCCCCTCTCATCTCCTTCCTAGGCGCAGGTTACTCGCTCTACTGCCCCAGCCGCCGCACCTGGACCCGCCAGCGCTGCTGGCGCTAGCGCCGCCGCCGCGGCTACCCCTATTGCCGATTCCCCACCTGGCGCGGCCGTGGCCCTGGGAGGGGGCGCCGCCGGCGCTCTGGCCGCGACCGCCGCTGTCCAAGGCGGAGGCGCCGTTGCTCAAGTCCCAGACGCGGTGGGGGAGGCCGGGGATGGGGCTCTTGCGGCCGCTGCCGCTGCGGGCCTCGGCTTCCATCCGCCGCCGGCTGGACCTGCCTCCGCTGCCCCCGCTACTAGGGGGCCTGGCGCCGTATGGACCGGTCCGCCCAGGACTGGGCCTTGGTCTGGTCCACCCGCCCCCTCTTCCCCAACTCCTCAGCGGGGCGGCTCTGCTTCCAGCGGCCACCATCGGCACTGTCCCTGGTGGTGGTGCCGCCGGTGCTCTGCCTCTGCTGCCCCAGGGCGCAGATCCGCCGCTCCCCTTCCCAACTGCACCTCCGCCGCCCCTCCACAGTACGCGTCCGGACTCCGCCCTCGCCTCCGCTCTCGTCGATGCCCGGGCTGCGGCCGCCGAGGGGCAGGCCCGTGTGCGCGCGGCTGCCCTCGTCTGGGAGCGTGAGCGGGATGCGGCCGATGCCCTGGCCCGCCAGATCGCCGAGGCGGAGCAGCTCCTCGTCTCCCCCGCCTCCCATGATGCTGGGGCCACCTCCTCCGACTCGACGGGACGCCGCGTGTCCCACACCGCGGTCCTCTGGCACGACCCGGCCGACCCGCTCGTGGCGCAGCTTCACTACCAGGCCGGGGGGGTCCAGAACATTCGCCTCCTCGTCCCGGTCGTCCTCGAGCCCGAGTCGCCCTCCTATGCCCGCTGGCGGGACCTGGTGCTTCTCACTCTCCGTCGCTACGCCCTCGACGACCACGTCCTTGTTGACGTCGCTGTCCAGACCCCGTCATGGCTTCGTCTCGACAGCATCGTCCTCTCCTGGATCCTGGGGACGATCTCCCTGGACCTCCACGACCTCGTCCGCAACTCCCCTGACGCTCGCCGGGCATGGCTTGCCTCTTGAGGGACAGTTCCTGGGCAACGCCGAGGCCCAGGCTCTGCGTCTCGACGCGAGGTTCCGCACCTTTGTCCAGGGTGACCTCTCCGTTGGCGAGTTCTGCCGTCGGATGAAGGGCATGGCAGACTCCCTTGGCGACCTCGGCTGGCCCGTGGAGGATCGCATCTTGGTCCTCAACGTCCTCCGCGGGCTCAGTGATCGCTACACCCACCTCAGGACGTGGATCACCCGTCAGCGGCCCTTCCCCACCTTCCTGCAGGTCCGTGACGACCTTGTCATGGAGGAGCTCACTCAGGGCATCCAGCCGAGGTCTGCCGCCACTCCAGGGTCCTCGTCTTCCTCGACGGCCCTGGCTGCTACTCCGCCGCGTCCGTCTGCTCCACCGCGTCTGTCTGCTCCACCGCCGTTGTCTCTTCTTGGTCCCCCTCCCTCCGGGCCGAGCGGGGGTGGGGGGGTCGTGGCGGTCGTCGTCGTCGCGGTGGGGGCCGTGGGGGAGGCCGTGGTGGGGTCACCCAGGCGCCGGCTGGACCACAGGAGGGGCACCATGGCCTTCCTTCCACAACCCGTGGTCAGGGCGCATCTCTATGTGGCCCTACCACGCTCCCGGTGGTGAGCCTCGCCCACCGGTGGCCATGTTCACTGGTGCTCCACCTCCCGGCGTCTCCACTACGTCTCCGTGGGCTACACCCTCCGGCACCCTGTCCGGGCTTGCCGGTTGGGACCAGGCGGCCTTGGCACGGTCGTTCAGCACCATGGGCCTAACACCTCATGTCGGACCTGAGTAGATCGCCGACTCGGGTGCCACCTACCACACCACCCCTGACCCTGGTATACTTTCTTCTGTCCATTCCCCTTCTTCTCTCCCTTCGTCCATTATGGTCGCAAATGGTTCGTGTCTTCCTGTCACATCTATGGGTACCGCCGGTGCTCATGGCTCCTTTCGTCTTCTTGATGTTCTTGTTGCACCTTCTATGGTTCACAACCTTCTTTCTATTCGTCGTTTTACAGCTGACAATTCTTGTTCTGTGGAGTTTGACTCTTCTGGTCTTACTGTAAAGGATTTGGCTTCCCGGCGTCCTCTGCTCCGATACCATGCTAGAGAATGAGCTTCTATTGATTTGGGCTAACCCTAGAAGGGTAGCTATATAGGTAACCATACATGGGCCTCATGGGCCTAGCCTCATGGGCGTAATACTCTTATACTCCAACAAAAACCTCATATGGTATAATGTTACCTAGTTAAAGTACGATATATCATGATCTGCTTTTGATCATTTTTTTTTTGTTCAGTAAACGAATAGCATTGTTATTATACTGAGATGTATTGATTTAACCTTTACTTTCTCGTGCTGACAAGTTCAAAATGCTTGGCTAATGCTTACCTCATCATGTAACATTTTAAATCAGGAGTGATGATGAAGATGAAGAATACCCTGCTTACTGCTCTGATAGGCAGGTACAACATCAACAACAGAATGGACAATGTTGTGGCCCAGATGAGTTTTATGAGCTTGATACACCCTACAATTCAAAAACGTCGCAGACAGTTGAAGAATCTGTGACCTCTAAAGAACTATCCCGGCATGTGCTTGATCAAGGATTTCCTAGCACACCGACCGTTACAAAATCAGACAATGAACCAGAACCAGATAATAGTTCTGAATGTGGTGCTGCTTCATCCATTTATGCTTTAGAAAGTAATGATACAAACCCAGTTGATTTTGAAAAGGATGAACTTTTCTGGCTTCCTCCTGAACCAGAAGATGAAGAAGATGAGATGCAAACTGACTTGTTTGATGATGATGACGACGACGACGAATCCATAGCTGATGGTGAACGGTCTCGAATTCGATCGTCAAGTAGTTTTGGCAGTGGAGAGTTTCGAAGTAGAGATCGGTCGGGCGAAGAACATAAGAAAGTAATGAAGAATGTTGTTGATGGACATTTCAGGGCTTTGATTTCTCAGCTACTAGAGGTGGAGAACATTTCGTTACATGAAGGTGATGACATGGGCTGGTTGGAGATTGTTACTTCTGTATCATGGGAAGCTGCCAACTTCCTCAGGCCAGACACAAGCCAGGGTGGTGGCATGGATCCTGGTGGATATGTCAAGGTTAAGTGTTTAGCATGTGGGCACCGCAGTGACAGGTGAATGTTTTTTTTTCATACCCTGTACTCAGCTAGCTATAAGCCTACAAATGCAAAGCTCACTGATACATCTTAAATACATTAGTAGACATAGAAATCGAGCTTGTCCAGCAGTAATCAGATCGTAACAAATTACATAATAGCTTGAATAAAGAAATGAAGCTCATGAAAATAATGCATTCAGCTTGACAAATACCTTATGAAGGTAGATTTAGTCCAGCAAACATTGTGGCATGATGTCCCTATGGCATGCACCTACTCTATCACTTCCAAATATAAAGCAAAACATTTATAGCTTGGTAATCATAGTCGGTTTCATTGAGCAGATATTTTCTAACACGTTAAATGACCAACTGTAGTATTGTTTATTACAGAATGTACTTGGTTGCTTCTGAATGCCTCAGGCTGTCAGGCATATGTGTCAAGTTGAGCAAAACCCATGAGACAACTAGTCTTCATCTTACTTATTTTCTCAAGTTGCCATGAGAAAACTTGTTGGCCCCAGTGTGGGTAAAGAAGTTATGTGGCCATGAGAGGGATGCTTTGGGCTAGTCTGCTGCCTGCTGCAGTGCTTCTCCATAGGATAGATTGGAATTTCTCAGCTCATATATCCTGAGGATTATTGGCCCAAAGTAATATATATTCCCCATGAGTCTTTAACTACCGTTATCTGGTGCTTTAACCTCTACCAACAACCTAACCTGTATCTGCCCCTGCATGAAGCCTGTACTGTAAATGCTTTCTCCACTTATGGGTTTACACGCAACTAATACAATTCCTGTTCAAACATTTTAACCATCATGTAGCTTAATGTTGTTTGCAGTTTGCATCCATCTAATTGTTCAACAGCTAAAATGTCTTTCTTGTTTGTTTATACTGCACTGGGCTTAAAACTCTTTTATGCATTCTTATCTGATACTATGTCTTATTTCCTTCAGCACTGTTGTAAAAGGAGTAGTTTGTAAGAAGAATGTTGCACATAGGCGCATGACAACTAGAATAGAGAAGCCCCGTCTCCTACTACTTGCAGGAGCTCTTGAGTACCATCGAGTCACAAATCAGCTGTCAAGTATTGATACATTGCTCCAGCAGGTCCGTGAACTTTTGTGTTTCTGGTACGTGATCTTAAATTTCCTTGATCTTATGTATATGTTTTCCACTTGTATACAGGAAACAGATCACCTTAAAATGGCAGTCGCAAAGATTGTAGCTCAAAAACCCAACTTGCTTTTGGTTGAGAATTCAGTTTCTCGATATGCTCAGGATTTGCTTCTAGAAAAGAACATATCATTGGTTTTAAATATCGAGCAACCCCTCTTGCAGCGTATTGCTCGTTGCACAGGTGCTCAGATAGTTCCTTCTATTGATCTCCTACCATCTCAGAAGCTTGGTTACTGTGAGTTATTTCATGTAGATAAATATGATGAACAGTCTGTTAGCTCGGGTAATGTGTCAAAGAAAATGGTGAAGACCATGATGTTCTTTGAAGGATGCCCAAAACCATTGGGTTGCACTGTAAGTCATACACTACTTTGCTCTTTTTTTCTTGTGGGATAGATGGACACCAAATAATGCCACATTTGTGAACTTTGTAACATACTTGTCTCCTTGTTTTCATACTCTTTCAAACCAAAAGAAGTGTCAGTGAATGAAACTTGCTTGTCAAAAGGGCCCTTTATTCTAGCAAGCTAAAGGACCTTTACATTTCCTGCCATCCTCCAGTCTGTCTGCATCAAACAATGAAATGTATATGCTCTGTACTTCTCCACAACTTTATTTTCTTGGCCTATATTATCTGCAGGTTCTGCTAAAGGGTGGTAGCATGGATGAGCTCAAGAAAATTAAGCATGTGGTCCAGTACGGCATTTTTGCAGCATATCACTTGGCATTGGAAACATCTTTCCTTGCAGATGAAGGTGCAACCCTACCAGAACTTCCATTGAAGTCTCCACTGACTGTAGCCTTGCCAGACAAACGATCTACTGCAGACAGCTCCATTTCAGCAGTGCCAGGCTTCACAATTAATGTTTCAAATAGCCAGCAAACTGATAGTTTTGATCACCTTGGTACCAACTACATCATGTCAACTCACCCAGGTGAAAATGCTGTGGTTGAAGCACCAGTATCCAGTGAATCCTTTACTTCTCAGAATACCTACTCTCATTCTCTTGGACCTTGGTGTGCTAATAACAGCAATTTCAACAACGGGACTGGTGATGGAGATGGATTAGTTAAGGTCACTGCAACTTCAACTTCCGTTTCTATATCTTCTATGTCTACATCTGGTGCACTCACAAACCATACTCCTAGATATTCTAGTGTAGACAAAAAGAGTATGCATTTTGGTGGTTATCATGATGGTTCAACGAGATTACATGGTAAGACGGTGACAATGGATTCAACCAGCACATCAAGTTGTTATCACCAGAGCACAGTCAAAGCTAGCACTAATATCAATAGTTCTAATGTCAAGGAGTCATTAGAAGGTTCATATGCTTTGGCTAATGTGAAAACCATCAACAAGAACAATTCTGTGGTAGTTCAACCAGTGCCTACTGCTGCTGTACAAAACCAAGAGACCAGTCAAGGAGATGATAGCACATCAAATAAGGATGAAGTTGTGCCTTCTGATCATCAAAGCATCTTAGTCTCATTGTCCACACGTTGTGTATGGAAAGGTACTATTTGTGAGCGTTCCCAGCTGTTACGCATCAAGTATTATGGTAACTTTGACAAGCCTCTTGGAAGGTTTCTGCGGGACTACTTGTTTGATCAGGTCCATCTCCTTCCCTTTTCATTTTTGTTTTAGGGGATCCTCCCCTTTCACTTCTTGCCCATTCCTTTTGAATGAGTTTTATGCTCTTTCCCTTTCTCAATGTGGATAGAATGCCTTTGCAGGGCTATCAATGTCGTTCCTGTGATAAGCCACCTGAAGCCCATGTCCATTGCTATACTCATCGCCAGGGAAGTCTAACCATATCAGTTAGAAAACTTACCGAATTTATTTTGTCGGGTGAAAGGGATGGGAAAATTTGGATGTGGCACAGATGTCTGAAATGTCCTTGGAGTAATGGGTTTCCTCCAGCAACTCAAAGGATTGTCATGTCTGATGCTGCCTGGGGTTTGTCACTTGGTAAATTTTTGGAGCTTAGCTTTTCAAACCATGCAGCTGCAAGTAGGGTGGCCAGCTGTGGCCATTCTCTCCACAGGGATTGCCTCCGGTTCTATGGGTGAGCAATATTCAGTTGTTTCATTCATACTTTTAGACTCAAGAAGGAAAAAGTACACGAGTGCCCATGAAACCCATATCCTTACCGTTGGTTGTGTATTTATATGTGATTTTGAATTTTCAAAAAAGACATGGGTTAATACGTATTCCGCATATGAATGGTGCTCGTGCACCCATGTTCTTCAGGTTTCATGTCCATGCTTATTTCTAAGTCACTTATAAAGAATGATCACAATCTACCTAAATATAATGCAATGGGTATCTTGGTTTCTGATCTTTTTGTTCTTTATACACAGGTTTGGCAAAATGGTTGCTTGCTTCCGATATGCTCCTATTAGTGTCCATTCTGTTTACTTACCACCTCATAAACTTGATTTTGGTCACCAGCCCTTGGATTGGATACAAAAGGAAGCAAACGAGGTGTGTAACTTAAGCAGTTAGTAGTTTTGTTTGCATAAATGCACCTGTATTCATTTTTGCCCAAAATTCAAAAATCCATAATTCAAAAGTTCAGGTATCCGAAGTCGCTTATCCATGCGGCTAAGAAGTTAACATTTTCTTGTGATTTTGCTAGGTTATTGAGCGAGCAAAACATCTCTTTGATGAAGTATTGCATTCTTTACACTCGATATCTGACAAAAAGGTTCAAGGCAGTTCTCTTAACATGGAATTTAGCAATTACATTGCTGATCTTGAAATCATGCTTCGAAAGGAAAAGTCAGAATTCGAGGTATGGTGCATTTCCATACCGCTTTTTTATTGCATTACATGATTGATAATCATTAGACAGAGAATGTAACTTGTAACATCAAGTCTTGGAAAAGAAACACCACTAGACAGCCAACTTGTTCGCAACTTCATCTGCAGATAACCACACTTGCTTGAACTGTACCATATGCATATACTGTCTTGACAAAATCTGCATCTGTGATGTACTATCAAGGAAAAGGTATTACTGATAAGTGAACACTCGATCTCATATTGTCGCCTGATTCTTGGTGTTTTGGTGTAGAAGAAATCTAAATATTTCATATCAGGGTAAGGGCTGTCCCAACCCATGATTTCTATGAGCAGTTTCTAGAGGAGAGATATAGCAATAAATATTCAATAGAACTAACCCTCCCAACTCATGGTTTCCATAGTAGTTTCTATTAGAGAAAAATTAATAGACCTCATGCAAAACAGGTTGATCAGGTACATCAAGCAACAAAATAACATCTTACGTTGCATGCACCACAAAATATCCGGAATTCTCACAAGGAACAAAATAGTTTAACATTAGTTGCCTGACAGCAAATGAAATCATAATTTTACAGGTTATACAAAGTGACCCTATATTGTAATGATCTTTAGGATATAGTTATATATACTAGTATAGCCCAACAGATGATCTTTTGTTGGTCGCCATATGGAAAAGGGTGGCACGTTTTATTCTCTACCTCAACCACCACAGAGTCCCCAAATCTGCTCTGTTCAACAATGCAACCGACATATGCATTCCCTAAAGCAGTTCAGGTCACAAATCCATCCATGCCACGATAACTGTACCCAGATTCCAGACCAATAAAGACCAGCGGAAGCTATTCAGAGGTCTCAAAAAACACCAGAATTTCACCACACTCTGTATTTCATCCGTCCACATCGCAACAGGAAATGAAGCCACGAGAGGGGAAGATGAGTGCAAATAGACTGTTCATACCAACCGTGGTGGAGACGGTGACCACGATGCTTGGAGTGCAGCAGGGAGGGGCATGCTCAGGAGACTGTCGCGTTTGTGTGGAAGCAGAGCGGAGGGAGTGTTGGAGTATAAGAGTATTAGGCCCATGAGGCTAGGCCCATGAGGCCCATGTATGCTTATCTATATAGCTACCCTTCTAGGGTTAGCCAAAATCAATAGAGACACATTTCCTAACATGGTATCAGCAGCCTAGTTTTTTCCTCTCCTCCCTTCCTCCCGCCGCCGCCTGCTGCCGCCGGCTGGCCAGCCACCGGTGCGCCATGGCTGGCCGCCCTCCTCCCCCTCCCTCTTACTTCACCTGCTTCCCTCCCCTCTCCTCTCCTTCCTGGGCGCAGATCACCCGCTCCACAGCTACAGCAGCCGCACCACCGCCCAGCGCCGCTGCTGGAGCCAGCGCCGCCGCTGCAGCCAGCGCCTCTGCCCAGCAGCCCACCGGTGTCGCGTGGATGGGCCTTGGCGGCGCGGTTGTCGGCGCCATGGCCGCCGCTGCTGGGTCCCGGGCGCGGGCGGGGCTGACCTCGCCCAGGCGCATGGGCGGATCCATGTATATGGGTGGGGGTGCAGCCGCACCCACAATAAAATGAAAAAGCAATGGTTATAGTCAAAATTTCACCATATTTGCACCCATATAATAAAAATCTATGCATCCACAAGGCGAACGCACCCGCCTCGAATTTGCTCTAGCTCCGCCCCTACCCAGGCGGACGCCGGGGACGCCGCCGTTGCCGCTTCAGCTGCCGCCGCCGGGCCGGCCGATCCGCCTCCTCCTCTGGCTCTGGTGGCGGCGCCCCGTTCGCCTCCTCCACCTCTGCCTCACGGCGTCAGCGACGCCGCCGCACTCGTCGGCGCCCTGGCCGCGGCCGCCGGGGTCCCATACGCCGCCGGTGGGCAGCATGTGGGCGTGGGCGCGGGCCTGCCTTCCCAAGGCGCGACCTTCCTCTTCCCCGCCCCGCCTCCGCCGCCCCTTCCCAGCACCCGTCCAGACTCCACCCTCGCCGCCGCCCTCGTCGCTGCCCGGACTGCGGCCGCTGAGGGGCAGGCCCGTGTGCGCGCGGCTGCCCTCGTGTGGGAGCGTGAGCACGATGCGGCCGATGCACTGGCCCACCAGATCGCTGAGGCGGAGCAGCTCCTCGTCTCCCCCGCCTCCCATGATGTTGGGGCCACCTCCTCCGACTCGTCGGTCCGCCGCGTGTCCCACACCGCGGTCCTCTTGCACGACCCGGCCGACCCGCTCGTGGCTCAGCTTCACTACCAGGCCGGGGGGGTCCAGAACATTCGCCTCCTCGTCCCGGTCGTCCTCGAGCCTGAGTCGCCCTTCTACGCCCGCTGGCGGGACCTGGTGCTTCTCACTCTCCGCCACTACGCCCTCGACGACCACGTCCTCGTTGACGCCTCGGTCGCTGTCCAGACCCCGTCGTCCTCGTCTTCCTCGACGGCCCTTGCTGCTACTCCGCCGCGTCCGTCTGCTCCACCGCGTCTGTCTGCTCCACCGTTGTCGTCTCTTCTTGGTCCCCCTCCCTCCGGCCCGAGCGGGGGTGGGAGGGGTCGTGGCGGTTGTCGTCGCCGCGGTGGGGGTCGTGGGGGAGACCGTGGTGGGGGCAACCAGGCGCCGGCTGGTCCACAGGGGGCACCATGGCCTTCCTTCCACAACCCGTGGGCCGGCCGCATCTCTATGTGGCCATTCCAGGCTACCGGAGGTGAGCCTCGCCCGCCGGCGGCCATGCTTGCCGGTGCTCCACCTCCTGGCGCCTACTCCGCGTCTCCGTGGGCTACACCTTCCGGCGCCTCGCCCGGACCTGCCGGTTGGGACCAGGCGGCTCTGGCTCGCTCCTTCAGCACTGTGGGCCTGACACCTCCTGTCAGCCAAATCGCCGGTTTCCTTGTGCATAGGTGTGGGAGCCGACTCAGTTTCTCATCTGAGAAACGATTTGTACTTCTCTCCTCTTTAAGTCTCCTACATCAGCTAAAGGATAACGTAGCACTCTATTTAATTCTATGGAAACCATCCTATTTTTAGGGTTGGGATTGCCCTAATGGGATTGGGGTATTTGGAGCTATTAATCTGATCAGTTAAGTTTAATGTTAATCATATAGTATCTGCATATAAGCTGTCGCATGACGAGGTGCAAACCAACCGCTTGTTTTGGGCATTAACTTAGCTATAAAAGAAATTATCAAAATACTTTTCCATGTATTGTCATGCAGTCAATAGATGCACCCTAATTCACTGTACCTACAGCATATGCAGAAACCTTATAATCCATCCCCTATACTCCTGGATGCGTGCATTGTCAATGTTACATGCTTACATGATTTATTTCCTTTTGTACTAATTAGGGATGCCTGAATAAAGTCTTAAGAAGGGATATGCAGAAAGGCCAACCAGACATCCTTGAGATCAATAGGCTGCGAAGGCAGTTACTCTTCCATTCATATTTGTGGGATAAAAGACTGGTATTTGCTGCAAGATCAGATAGATGTCGTCACGAGAAGATCCATTCTATAGATAGTGTTGCTGAGCAAAATGTACTACTAAAGCCTCAAAGTGAATGCAGCGGGAATAGGTCTGCCAACAAAGATGCTAAATATGTTGAGTGCCTTCAGGAAAGCATTTATGGAGGGAATCACACTGGAGTTGATGCGGGTACTGTCAATTCAAATCATGTTCAGCAAATGGCTACAGGCGAATTGGATTCGCTTCAAAGAGGCATCAAAACTCCTCTATACAGCAGTGTCAGTGTAAGTGGTGATTCAATTCCCTTGGAGCCAGATCTTGTTGCTCGACGCACCCTTTCAGAAGGTCAGTTTCCTAGTGTATTGGATGTGACTAATGCACTTGAAGCGAAATGGACCGGCAAAGATGATCCTGTTTCTAGCAAGGTAACCATGCCAGAATCTACAGCATCCTCAGAGGATTCGGAAGAACATATGGGTGATACTACACCTTTGTATGCCTCTATATTGCTGAGCAAGTTAGGGGACAGTGCAGCAGACCATTCTAATTGGATAGGAATGCCTTTCTTACTATTTTACCGTTCTCTCAATAAGCAATGGAATCGTTCAAACCGATTTGATGCGCTCAACGAATATACTCCTGAATATGTTTCTTTCTTAAGGGAAGTGGAGCGTCAGATTGGACCCAAATTTCTTTTTCCTATAGGAATCAGTGACACTGTCGTTGGAGTTTTTGATGACGAACCTACTAGCATTATCGCTTATGCGCTGGCCTCCCATGAATATCATCTTCAGATGTCAGATGAAATGGAACAAGAAACGACAGACACTTCACTCCCACAATGTGACTCAAGAAGTGCCTCGTTAACTGAAATGGATGAATGTACTTCTGAACTTCTAAGAAGTGTTGTCTCTACAGAGGACATTATCTTCTCCATGTCTGGAAGCAAGAACCCACTTGCTTCAGATCCACTTGTACCTCGAAAAGTAAGTCACATAAAAGTGAATTTTGGGGATGAAGGTCCTCTAGGACAGGTGAAGTACACTGTGATTTGTTACTATGCCAAACAATTTGATGCTCTGAGGAGATTATGCTGTCCATCAGAGCGTGATTTTGTCAGGTCCCTTAGTCGTTGCAAGAAATGGGGTGCTCAAGGAGGCAAGAGCAATGTATTCTTTGCAAAATCAATGGATGATCGGTTCATAATTAAGCAGGTTACCAAAACTGAATTAGAGTCTTTCATGAAGTTTGCTCCAGACTACTTCAAATATGTATCAGAGTCGATTTGCACTGGAAGTCCTACTTGCATCGCAAAAATTCTTGGTATTTATCAGGTAAGTGTCTTTTTTATATATATATAATTTGCCACCAGTAGTAATTTGTTTGATGTGACTTATTTTGATTAGAACCCAGTGGGTAGCCACTCCCTTCTCAGGGAACTGTACATGAGAAGTAGTAGGAATGGCTCCATAACTTGAAAAAAAAAGGAATTTGTCTTGTTTTCTTGTTTAACAGTGCCAAGTCAAATAAAAATATCCAAAGAAACCTAGTAGCTGTCAAAGAGACATCTTGCCAGTCCTTGCAAAATAAAAATAATGGCATACATTCTTTTAAAAGATGGTGGGACTAGATCCATAGTTTGCTTGCTTTTGTTTTATTCAGTTATGATGCCATCAGATTGGAAAAGGAATCAAATTGCAGCAGGAAAAGTAACTGTTGACTGTAGAAGCAAAATATCATCATGAGCTCCCCCTTAAGAAAGACTCTTATTTCAGTGAAATTCGTTTATGTTAGCCATATCTTCAACATTGTATGTACTTGTTAGAAGAGTCAAGGGTCTATTGGGCCTTAGCCCGTTAGGGTTAATTAGTCGCTTGCTTAGGGGTCAAGTAAGCCTTGCTTGTAAGTCAAGAAATCCTCTCTATATAAGGAGAGCAGATATATCAATCTAATCAAGCAAGAGATTAGAAGGAAAAACCTTCTCTCTTGCCGGCCGTGGGCGAAGCCCCGCGGCCGGCGTTCCCAGCGCCCCTCACAGCCCTAGCCGCCGGTCCTCTGCCTCTCGCCGACGTGAACAGTACCCGCGACACTGTAGCGCGCGGGTACTGTAGCTCCGGCCTCCGCCCCTCTTCCTCCTCAATCCTCCCAATCCCAACGACGTCCATAACAATCTGGTATCGGAGATGCCAGGTTTCGATGAGCCACTGTGGGATCAGCTCGCCAAGGCGATGGCCGACATCAACGCATGGTTGGCCGCCATGGAGAGCCGTCAGGCGGCGTTTGTGCGCCAGGTGTCGGCGGCGGTGCAGCTGCAGGTGGCGGCGCGTGGCCTCCTGGCGCGCCGACGAGTGCGGCGGCTGTGGGATCTGCAGCTGATTCAGCCCCGTACCCCGTCGCAGTTCCTCCAAGCGGTGCTTCGCCGCGCGAAGGCAGACACCGCACAGCAGATCAAGCAACGAAAGGACATCGCAGCGCAGCCGATGCTTATTCACCAAGTGTCGGCTGTGGTGCGGCTGCAGGCTGCTGCGCGCGGTCTCTGAGCACGGCAGCGGCTGCAGGAGATGCGCCAGAAGATGCGGGAGGCGGTCCTGGCGGCGATGCGGTTACAGGCTGCAGCACGCGGACTCCTGGCGCGACGGCAGGCGCGGGAGATGCGTGGGTTGCAGCTGGTGCCTGTGCCCCGTGCTTCTTTGCTTCGCCACCAGGCTACGCTTCGCCACATGGAGGGCCCCGATCTCGTCCGCTGCGTCATGGAGATCGGGCGTGGCATCGCCACCTTGGGTAGCGAACTCGGTGTCTACAGCGCCGACGTTTGGGGACGCGGGTGTGTGGCCACCCATAGGCGGACCTTAATTAGCGCTGCCGTGCTCTGGCACCGGCCGCCGCGAGGACGTCTTCGCTGGTCGCTATCGCGACTAATTCCTAGTGGCTATACCCGTGCACCCCTCTCGTTCCGGTGGGCTCCATGGGATCCAGGTGGCTATACACGTGCATGTCCATTACGAGGAGGGTGTCTGCCGTATCTCCAAAAATAAAAAAATAAAGAGTCGTAATCTATTTCAGGTCAATAAAATAAGCCGAGATGTAAAAGGCTTGTTTTTAGGTGTTAGGTTTGTGTCTAGCAGAGTCGAGTTAGGTTGTAGCTCGAGGACGAGCTGCATGTCCAGGTGGGGTGTAGTGTTAGAAGAGTCAAGGGCCTATTGGGCCTTAGCCCGTTAGGGTTAATTAGTCGCTTGCTTAGGGGTCAAGTAAGCCTTGCTTGTAAGTCAAGAAATCCTCTCTATATAAGGAGAGCAGATATATCAATCTAATCAAGCAAGAGATTAGAAGGAAAAACCTTCTCTCTTGCCGGCCGTGGGCGAAGCCCCGCGGCCGGCGTTCCCAGCGCCCCTCACAGCCCTAGCCGCCGGTCCTCTGCCTCTCGCCGACGTGAACAGTACCCGCGACACTGTAGCGCGCGGGTACTGTAGCTCCGCCTCCGCCCCTCTTCCTCCTCAATCCTCCCAATCCCAACGACGTCCATAACAGTACTTTTATTAAATCTTATTTTACAGTATTAGCTAGGCATTAATTTATCCAAGCACATTGAGTGAGAGTGATCCAACAGCCTGGAAATGAAACTTAAGGTTGGATCCAAACTGTTCCAAAAGTAACCCAACAGTCGGCCTTCCAATATTCATATAGATTGGAAGATCATGTCAATTTTGCATCCAGATATCCTGGCAGCAATGCGATCTTGATTCTGGTCTTTGTGAAGGCATATTTTTATTGTCAACTTCAGAATCAGTCTTTGTTAGATTGCTAATGCAAAATTATTACTTTGAAAAGGTTAAGAGCCTCAAAGGAGGTAAGGAGATGAGGATGGATGTTCTAGTGATGGAAAATCTTTTGTTTGAGCGTAATGTGACAACATTGTATGATTTAAAGGGTTCTACAAGATCAAGATATAACCCAGACTCAAATGGTAGCGATAAAGTACTTCTTGATCAGAACTTAATTGAAGCGATGCCTACATCGCCTATTTTTGTCGGAAACAAGGCAAAGAGGTTGCTGGAGAGAGCTGTTTGGAATGACACATCCTTTCTTGCTGTAAGTATAAATCATATGCTTACATACCTGTCTTGTTTTATTCCATTAGATTATATCTTATGGTGAATCCATATGTCTATTGCTAGTGATCAAAATTTGCTAGCACCATGAGATGCGAGTTCATCTTTATAGTACAATTGGGAAGGATTGTTTTCTCTAAAAAGAGAACTGTGTACCTGGGATGTGAGTGGCAGTGTGACATTAAATATGCTCTTATGTACAAATGTCAAAAACCCTAGAACTTCTGGTATTACCCATCGCCAAGCAGACTTATATAAATTATATAATCAATGGCATCCTAGTATTCTTGCCTACCAGTTCTTTGTTATAACCCTCCGAGCATATGCATGTAGTGTTGTCTTGTATCCTTAATGCATTCCTTATAAAGGGTGCATAATGTGTGGTGTGAAACATGAGGTTGGCTCTCTTATAGTCTTACTAATAACATGCATGCTTGACGATGTCATATTGGTGAAAAGAAGAATAAGAGAACCAAACATTTTTTGGAATCCCTTTATGTCTGATATGTACTTATGTGTCAGGACTTAACTGATATAGGAACAGACATACTAGACCAGTTAGTGTAAGTGTTGAACTGTTGGTGCTATCTAGCTCAGGAGATGCACCAGTTTATATATGTTTATATTTACATAAAATGTGGCATGTATCATTATTGGTGTTCTTCTCGACTGTGCCAGTATACTTGACTTTCATGTTGGTAACTGTAACTTGATATAGTCTAGTAGACCCAAAATATGTATGTTGTAAATCTTTAATCATGATATAAAAATATGGATCATAAATGATGTAACTATATGATGCAGTGGTGCTTCATTTAGAAACTTACTAATATCATCTCTTACACATGCTCTGATGGTCAGAGTAAACCAGTGGAACCTATACTGACATAAATATTCGCAACTTTGGTGCAGTCCATCGATGTAATGGATTACTCTTTACTTGTTGGTGTTGATGAGAAAAGGCATGACCTTGTAATGGGAATTATAGATTTCATGAGACAATACACGTGGGACAAACACCTAGAGACATGGGTGAAAGCTTCAGGGATATTAGGTGGACCGAAGAATGTGTCGCCAACAGTAATTTCACCAAAGCAGTACAAGAAGCGGTTTAGGAAAGCCATGGCGGCCTACTTTCTTGTCGTTCCAGACCAGTGGTCGCCTCTAGTAATCATCCCCAGCAAGCAAGCTGAGAGTGGTCACGACAGGGACAGCGACCAGGTTCTCTTGACAGAATTGTGAGATATGCATGCATAATTTTTAGGAATTATTCAGGGAGTAGCTCCTTTTTTGCGACATCTATAGATTTTGATTTTATTGAAATTTTGCTCATTCTTTTTTGGGTACCTGTATTTATCTGGGTATCCACCTTTTTCTTTTTTGGGGAGGACCTATATGTAAAAAGTTTTAGCCCAAGTCTTTGAAAGTTGTAGATAGAAATCAACATGCATATAGGGTTGTACAAGCTCATTTCCATGAACCCTTGTTCATTAAAATTTTATAGCTTGTAGAAATATTAGAACGAGTTTCATACTTATGCACCTAATGTATATCTTTTGTTTCCTCGTTTCCATCCATTCTATATGAAGGTAGACTCTCAAATTCTTTTCTGGGAAAGTCCACCAAGAAAAATCATGTATGTGGTGCTTTAGCCAAGTGTATGTAAATACTCTGAAATTGTAAAAATAAAGTGTTTCTCCATTTCATAACTTCGAATTTTGTTGTTATTTTGCTACTGTGTTCTATTTCCTATGAACTTCCCGTGTTGCTGAGGAAAGAAGACGCCCTCAGTTTGTTGGTAACATTCGCATGTTTGCCTTCACGAAAATGAGGAAAAATAGTGCCTTCACGAAAATGAAAAAACGTCATGTCTGTTATCTTGAGACTTCGAGAGTTCTCTGTATATTACACTAAGTTGAAGGAAATAGTTGGGTGTGAAAACAACCCAAGAGGGTTGTGTTGTATTTTATATTTAGAATATGGATTACACATGGATTAAGTGATACAAATCACTGTTCTTTGTGATCTTCAATCAATGAATTAATCACTAATATCTACCATATCCTTATGTTGCTAGATATGCTACAGTTGCCGTGTTTAACATCCCCCCAATGGTACCCACTAGGTCGAGGTTGTCATGCAACTTCTTTATCATCACCAACATAGTAGTTGGCTTAGAGTTTGTTTGGATGCACTCGTATCTATCTGAATCCACATGTGTTGGAGTGAATTCGGGTGAAAATTAAGCTAAGTTTTACCTCAGTCCACTCCAACACACAGCCTGAAGTAGGGAGTTGGATGGCCTATCTAGGTATGGGTACCTAAACTGATAAGATGATTGATTCAAAAAGGGGATTTTCCCCTCTGTTCGAAGAAGTTATAACCTCCTTATGTCTGTCTGCATGAATCTGCTGGGCCTCGAAGCTCTCAGCCTGCATGCTCCCACTGCATCTGGGTGTGCTCGGTCTCCATAGCTACCATCTGATGTTGTAGCTCAACAAATGACTCTGTACGTCGAGGCAAGAGTAGCAGTGGGCTGGTTAATGGTAACTGCCTCGCTAGCAATCCCTTAGCCACCCAGCCTCCTCGTCGTCGTGAAACTAGGTGGGCGTGACGGAGGAAGTGTGCAATCCTCGTCATGAAGCAACGGACTCATTTCGTGGAACGGCACAGCAACGGGCTCTGCCACCAGTATTGGACGGGGAATAGTTCATGTCGTGGGATGGACATGAAGCAGTAGTTGGCCCAGTGTTATATAACACCCTAATTTTTGAAAATTTCAAGTCCTCTAAAATTTGTTAGAATTAAATTAGCCTGAGGCCAAATTTAAAGGAGAAAAATATTTTTATAAATTAAATCAACCATGGCATAGGTTACAAAAGTTTTGTTGTCTTCACGGTGCTTGCATGTTTTGTTTGTGTGGAAAATGACTTTAAACTTGAGTAGATCGAAAGAAAGTTTTCATTTTGATTTTGGAAACGAATTTACAAAATTTCAAAAGGTTTAAAACCTGCTTGTTCTGTTCTGAGCTGAAACTAACCTTGTCGGCCCCAGACCACAATCACTCTTTTTCCTCTTTCTCAATTCAGCCCGAACCTTTTGTGTTGATTCCAGCCCAGCATGTTCTTTCTCCCGACACGCCTTGTCTCTTTCTTCTTGGGCTCGACCTGAGTAACCTCGCCTTCATTCCCCTCCATCAGTCGGTTGTTTCTCAATTCCACCTAATTTAACTCAAGCCAACATTGATAGAGGGAGCAGTAATCATATACTTTGGGTTGTCATCAGCGATGCCCGTGCTACAGTGGCGGGCCCAAGATTTTGAACTTGGGTATTCAAAATTGTGAAGACGAATTGATTTTTTTTACAATGTAAAATCCAATGATGGATCTAGAATTTTATAGGTATGCAATACTAAAATTTTCATACGTAAATTGGTAAAATCAATTTAGCAATTCAGCAAGCAATAGTAAAATTTGTTGTCAAATTTGGTATTTCAAATCAAGTACAAACAAACCCAAGTTTGTGTTGTATATGTACCAAAAAATTTAGCGTGAATTTTGTTGTCATCGCCTCGTGCCAACGTTTCTTGCCACTGCCCGAGTCCATTGCTCTGCCACCGCCATCGGTAAGCGCTAGGGTTTGGGGTTGGGGAAGAAAACATGATAGAAAAGGAGCGCCTGAGCGAGCACGGGCAGGTGATGTGCCGATGTCTCTGATTTGGGAGTCGCGATGCACCTGTGTGCTGCCGGCGAGGGAGATGTTGGGCCACAGGCCGCTGGGCCTATTTGGGCCATCGAGTGGGGTGGGAAATGAGTAGTAGAATACAGGTTTTTGGCCGAATTCTTGACATGATATTTGTTTTGGCTTTATTTTCCTTTTTTTCCTACACCTACATATATACACTATATATACAAAAGTTTTTTGGCAAAATTTTTAGGTATTCAGTTGAATACCCTTGAATACATGTAGGCCCGCCACTGCCGCTTGCTTTTTGTTCGTAGTCTTGAAAGATGGTATGCAACAGTTCGTTACTGCTCTGATTGTATGGCTTTATGATAACCGTTATTACTGAACCTTGTTGCAACTTGCAACGCACTTAGATGTTGTAGTGAAGGTAGCTAGGGCAGGGGCAGGGCAGGCATCCTTTTTAGCCTTATATACGTACGTACTCGTACGAGCTTTAGCAGCCTCCAAGGCGAACGAAATCATGCTCGATCGAGATGCATGGAACTTGCTCGAAACTCACTCTTTGTTATATTAACCGGTTAGTAACTAGAGTTCCATCCAGCTTTGTGCTCGCTTTTCGGCATTATCAAGAAGGGAATGAAACTAATCAGTAAAAGTTGGCTGGCATGCATCTTTGTCTCACGTGCGACGCCATTATACACCCGTTCCATATTTCCATGCATGCACAACGAGCTCTGTGGTGCCTACAGGCCTGTACAAGTTTTTTTTAGGTCAACACCAGGGGGATAAGTTTTCCCACCTGAATTTTCATTCCACAGATACCGGTCAAGCCAGGGGTGAAAGGGCATGGTGACAATCCCAAACAGTAAGTTCAGAGAAGTACATGACAAGTAAGAGAGAGAGGGATTACAACACTTAACATAACAACAACAAACACAACATGTTTCAGCTACCAAGTCGACCTACAACCCAAAGCGACTGCAAGCCCAACTTCCTAACCTATGTCACCACCAATGACATACTCCGAAGAGCTCCAAACCACATGCGGTTGTAAGGTATTGAGTGGGATCCGACAGACGACAGCCAAGGAGCTGCAAGGCATTGAGTCGAAGCCAACAGGTGGCAGCCGTGAGTAGGATCGCCTAAGAGCGCATCTCAGCTCCAACCAACGCCCACCAATGCCATTAGGGGGAAGGAAGCCTCAAAGGGGGGATCGTTAGGAGTAGAATGAGGAGGTCCAGAGAGGAGATCAAGATCCTCGTAACCCAACATATGATGAGGCGGAGCACTCAAGTGATCTAGAGAGCGACAGAGCAAGCCGTTGATGGCGAGCAGCTGACAGCAAGTAGTGTTTGCAGAAGCCAAAGGGTAGGAGGGTATCAGCAAGATGAGTTGGGAGAGTTTATGAGCATACAGAAGCAGCCAGGAAGAGCACAAAGTGGCGTCGAGACAGGATGGCCGCGAGTAAACTTTAACGACGCCTTCAACAAGGAAAGTGACGTCCGCAGACGCCACCGTCGTCACGTGAAGCTAGGAGAGGCTTTCACCTCGAGACAAGTTTCGTCAAGCGGGTACAAGTAGTGGAATCTTCAGTGACGTCTCCAAGGAGGGAGATGACGCCAGATGCGCCATCGTTGCCGGATCAGAAGAAAACCGGATAAGGCTTTCGCCCAGATTCCATGCCACCGAGGCAAGACCGCGGAGGTTGCTGCTGACCCGAGCCCGCCCAGCGACCCCGGAGCCTGCTGCGCGCGGCCTGCGTACCACTAACGTGTCGACGAGCGAGACCTTAGCGCGAAACTTCTCCGTCGTGAGCTCGTAGGAGCAACCAACGTTGACGGAGGCGCGCAGTAGGTCCAGCCCTAGCCTCGTAGGGCCCAGCTTCTCCTTGACCAGCATGTCTGCTGCCCGCCCTTGATTACGGCGGCCATGACCACTAGCTCAGATCGTACGTACCTGTCCGATGCGGTACCAGAGGCGCAGGTTGAGGGACGTAGCGGTGAGGATGACCTGCGAGAAGCTAGTGACGGCGCGGAGCGGGCCATCGAGGTGGATGAACACCAGCCGTAGTGCCCCATGTCTCGTCAAGGCGGACGCCTGTGGAGCCGAGGAGCATGGAGATGTGGCCCACTACCTCTGTCGCCAGCGCACTGAGGTCGGATTTGCCCAAGGAGAGGCCGCCGCTTTGGGGAAGGGGTCGAGGCTGAGCGCTGGTCAGCGGCACTAGAGTGGTCTGCACCAGGAATCCGCTCAGCCAGGTCTGGCAGTCGCAGAGTCGGTTGCCTTGCTGGCTTTCCCCCAGAGCGCCTAGCTGCGCCCAGATCTGCCACCACAGGACTAGCCCGACCAGCCGCGGCTGGCAGGCACACGCGGGGGCCTTGCTACAACATCGGCTGCCCTGACGCTGCCGCAGCAGGCCAACGTGCAATGGGGATGAGGCCGGCTAGAGCCAGCATGGCCGCCGGCCGCCACACCCTGCACTCCGCTGGATCGGGGGCGGGGGTTCGCTGTGCTTGCTAGATCCTGGTTGGGGGTCACCGAATCCGAGCCCAGTGGACTCGGATCCAGCGTTTCCAGGTCACCACTGGCCATCCTTGCTCGCGGAAAATTTAGAGCTCATACGAGGAAAAGGAGGGAAGAGGGAGAGGGAGGGGGAGGTGGAGCTGCTGCGGGGAGCCTTTTTTTAGCGCCGCAGTGGGCCGCCGCCACCGCTAGCTAGGGAGCGGCGGCGGCGGCCGGGAGGGCTGGCCGGCGGTGCCCGAGTTCGGTGGCGGCGGGTGTCGCCCCGAGTCGCCTCAGACTGTACAAGTTACACACGGATTCCGTAGCTGCCCTGCCTGGCTAGTGGAAGAAAATTGTATGAGCGACGGGCGCACGGTTGAAAGTCCCTAGTTTGGTTTTGGCTAATTGATGAAACCTAGGACTAACCTTTATATCTAAGTGGATGATTTAGATAAAGGTGGTCATTGAATATGAGACATGACATTGACTCATGTGGCCAAGATGATGAAGACCAAGATGATGCTTGGCTCGATGGACCGGTTGTGAGGGTGAAGGGCAAGTCGAGGCTTCGAAGCGAAGGACCATGCGATGGTGAAGCTTGAGCAAGACTTGGCGCCGACGTACCGATGCAACGGTGAAGAGCAAGTGAAGTCAAGGTCGATGGATCGAGACGGTCATGTGATGATATGAAGTGGATCATATCTTTTGGAGAAATAAAATGGGCTCAAGGCAAAGGTATAACCATAGGGCCATTTTGTTTTGCACTCAAGACACCATAGAGGGTGTGAGTGGTTTAGGATCGATAGCCGAACTATTAAGAGGGGAAGTCTTATCAGTTATTCGATGCACGGGTGCCACTAGGTGAATTCATGAAGTGCATTGCATGTAGGGCCTAGTGAGCTAACTGGAAAACCTTCGAAAATATTTATGAAAATGCTAACACACGTGCACAAGGTGGTGATCACTTGTTGGTGTTGGCACATTTGTGAAGGCGATGAAGTTTGAGCGGTAGAGAGGGTTTGGGTCTCTCTCTTCCTCCCGCCGAGCTTGCGAGCGCGGGATTCTGGCATTTTTGGGAACTTGAAATGCCTATTTTCCACTACGCCGGAAGTCGGAAAAGAAACCGAGGCGAACGGAGGTCACAGAGGTGACCGGACGCTGCACCGGACGCGGTCATGGTATGACCGGACGCGTCTGGTCAGTACAGCGCAGGCGCGAGTGCTAGGGTTTGCAACCGGCGCGTCCGGTCACTCGTGGGACCGGCGCGTCCGGTCAGGTGTCCAGAGGAAACTGAGTTTCGCAAGGACGATCGAACGCGAGGCGCGTCTGGTCACACATGATCGGACGCGTCCGATCGTCGAGGGAGCTTACTGGACTCAAACCGGACGCGGGCACTGTCGCGTCCGGTCGTTGCGAGAGGCGCGTCCGGTCGTTACTTCGTGGGCGCGCGGTGCTGTGCGATCGGCACGTCCGGTCGTTGACTGGAGCGCGTCCGGTCACTCGGGACCGGCGCGTCTGGTCATTTTGAGAGACGCGTCTGGTCATGGGATTTGACCGTTGGTGCAGTGACCGTTGGAGGATCGGACGCGGTCGAGCGCGTCCGGTCAGTTATGACCGGCGCGTCCGGTCATCCCGATAGAACCCAGTGAAGGGGTATAACGGCTCTATTTGGATGGGATGCTTATAAATACTTGTTGGCCGGCCCTTAGGGAGGTCTCTCGTGATTTCTAACATTCTTGTGCATCCTTTGAGCTAGAGCATCTCCTCCCACTCATCTCTCTTGCTTGATTGCAAATCAAAAGTGAGATTGAGTGATCCCAAAGTGCGTTGCATAGCTTGAGGGCATCTAGTGGCACTTGTGGGTGGTTTAGCCGGTGGATTTCTTGTTACTCTTGGAGAGTACCGCTCCTAGCCGGCTTGGAGATTGTTGGAGGCGTTGGCAAGAGAAGGTGATTGTTCTTGGCCACCTCCGGTTGATTGTAAGAGGTTCTTGTGCTTTCCTCGGCGGGACGGCAAAAGCAACTCTATTATATTACGCGTGTCATTGAGTTACCTCACTTGAGAGTGGTGTCTTGCGGTGCCTTGCGGGGCGTGCCTTGAGGGGCAAGTGACTTGAGGGTCACACCGAGGAACCATCTAAGTGTTGGTCGACACAACCGGTGACGTAGCTTGTCGGTGCACAAGTGAACACCGGGTGAACAAAAATATTGTGTCTCTTGTCTCCCGGTGATTGGTCTTCATATTGTGTTGTTGTCAATATTGATTGATTGTATATCATCTTGGTGATTGGTAACATCTTCACTATACCGTTGGTATAAGATACACGATCCTCTCTCTCGCGTTTACATTTACTAGATTATCTTGTGTAGCTCTAGTGGTAGCCTTTGCTAGTGTTGTTAGCTTGCTCACTAGTGTAAGTTTAGTGACATAGCCCTTGTGTAAATTAGAGATCATAATCTACTAGACTTGTGGATAGGAGGCTTGCATCACAACCGTAGGCTAAGCAAAACTCGCTTCGCGCCATTTGTTATTCTAACAAGTTTGCTTACTGTTTCTTGTAGAAATTTTTATAGGCTATTCACCCCCCTCTAGCCATCTAGGACCTTACAACGGTGCGGCTGCTGCTCCCCTCGGCCAGATGGACGCCACGTCTACGCGCCTTGCATCGGACGGCAGCCGAAAACTAGGCGGCTTGCGTGCGTTCCCGTCGGCTCCGCATCGCGGCTTGCGTGCCCTTCCCATCGGCTCCGCATCGCCCAATGGCTCAGCCCAAAATCGATCCTTATCGTGATCCTTTCCTCTCGTCTGACTCCGTCGTCGCCGGAGTACCTGCGGTGTCCGGGGAAGACCACGGTGAGGAGGTCGCGAGGATGGCACGGCGAGGCGCGTCTGCTGCGGCACCTGGAGCAGTGCTCGCCCGCGCAGATAGAAAGGGAGAGGATAGGGAGATGGGAGTGGCGAAGACGGATTGGGAGGAGCTTCAGAGGCGGCGGCGGCAGATTGGGACGAGATCCATAGCTCTGCGGCGTCGTCCCGGTCCCAGCGACCTGAGCCTATGCCTGGGCATCCTCGCCGTCCACCACGACTGGCTCCACCAAGGTGATTCCTGTACTGACACTTGATTGCTCATTGCTGAATGAATTGAACCAACTGAACTTAACTGTCTATAATATTCAGGACAATGAAGGACAAGCAGACTCAACTGTAATGCTATTTGCTCGTCAAGCATCATGTCGATCTTCATATGAAGGATGAGAATGGGTCAAGTGTCATCTGCCAAGGAACATGCTACCTTACACTAGCTGTATCATGCACTTGGGCATGTGCTTTTTTTAATTGCAAAATCAGTTGTACGAGTAGCGCTGGCTGGCAGTATATATTTATTTTCCAGAGCATATAGGTGCTCGCTGTTTTCTATGTCAGGGTTGCAAGTTCAGAACTTAGTTTCATATAACAGAAACATGGTCCGAGTTTCTGTGTTTCGACGTTTGTTGTCGAAATTAGACAAGTTGTAAAATGCGATTTTTGTCTGAAATATATTTGGATGTTCTGAAATCAGCAGTGGAATGCATGTCTGAATAATCTAATAATTGTTTCTGTGGAATACATTATTTTATTCTGAATAAACACTGCCTGTAAGGTTGCTATTCAGAGCAAAGCCAACAGACTGTACATGTACATGTTCCATTTCATAAGGTCACTTGACAACGAATGATCACAGTTACATAGATTCATGATTTTGCACTCCATCAAAATGTAACTTCCTAACAGTGATTTGCACTATAGCATCTTGATCAACTCCCATTAAGAGACTTGTGTATCCTCCTGGAATGTGTGGAGCAGCCATTGCAGAAGGTTCTAGAATTAAATTGAAGTGTGCCATTGTAGAATTAGCATATCCACTTTGCAGGAAAGGAGCATCCATGGATGAAGATGGCCCAGCATTAAAATTCTGTCATATATTGCATAAGAAAGTGTTCAGGAAATCATGCTTGTAATTATAAGGGAATAAATTGTGAAAATAGGTAATATCTTACTGTTATTTGGTTTGGAACAGAACTTTCATCTATTGTTTCTACAACATTATTTTTCAGATCGTCACCTACAATAAAACATAGTTCAATATTCTAAAAAACTTGTAGACATAAATTGTATTCTTTGGGCAGGTCAGTACCTTTCTTCTGAGAACCTTTCTTCTTCTTCCCTGACTTCTTTTCAACAACATTTTTAAAACGTGTATTCTTTGGACCTTTTATTACTTGAGGAATTTTAAATGATATTCTACTATTTACTGCATCTTGAACACATTCATTTGGAACTAGAGGAACCTCGTCGGATTTTTCATGTGTCTCACTTAGATAAGTATCCGCTTCCAAGTTGAAGTCATGTAGAGCTTTCTGCAATTTATCAAGAAGTTTTTGTGAAGGCGAACACTTCAATGCAAGAGATGTGGCCTGGCGAGATATAAGTGCTGCCTGTGATTTCAAATCTCCCTTCTCAGTTCCTTGCTTTTCAATATAAAATCCATTTTTCACATATTTTGTCCATCTAGGCAGTATATATTGCGATGGCAAATTGTATACTCCATTCAAATTGAAGACTCTGAGAGCATGCTTACATAATAAACCTGTAAGATATAATTTTTTATTTAATTAATAAACCTATATTACACCTTACAATGTATAAATTGAAATGTAGTAGTATATATACCTATGGATTCAAACATTCGGCAAGAGCATGTAATGGTGGAATTTTCAGTGTTCAATACTACTGTTGCTCCATGGTCAGACTGCATATACTTAACAAAGAATGTCAAGTGTGTCCCCGCAGTTTTCAACAATTCACAAGTCAATGTAAATTGCCTTTTAAATTCTTCCTCAAACTCTGAATACATTCTCCTTGTATATGATTCAGCTGCAGTATTCAACGTAGGTAGGTTTGGAATGTATGTAACTGGATTCTTTCGGCGGGACTGAAAATCGGCATCCAACTCATTTGCACGGAGACTAGCTGCAACCTTGTCACATTCTACAATGAGTTCCGAAAGACCAAGTTTTCTACGAAATCTTTTCTTGAAGACATTGTTCATACCTTTGCTCCTTTGGGTCGAGTTCATGTCTGCTATAAACTGATTTTGCAATTAAAAAAAGCACATGCCCAAGTGCATGATACAGCTAGTGTAAGGTAGCATGTTCCTTGGCGGATGACACTTTACCCATTCTCATCCTTCATCTGAAGATCGACATGATGCTTGACGAGCAAATAGCATTACAGTTGAGTCTGCTTGCCCTTCATTGTCCTGAACATGATAGACAGTTAAGTTCAGTTGGTTCAGTTCATTCAGCAATGAGCAATCAAGTGTCAGTACAGGAATCACCTTGGTGGAGCCCGTCGTGGTGGACGGCGAGGACGGCCAGGCATAGGCTCAGGTCGCTGGGACCGGGACGACGCCGCAGAGCTCTGGATCTCGTCCCAATCTGCCGCCGCCGCCTCTGAAGCTCCTCCCAATCCGTCTCCGCCACTCCCATCTCCCTATCCTCTCCCTTTCTATCTGCGCGGGCGAGCACTGCTCCAGGTGCCGCAGCAGACGCGCCTCGCCGTGCCATCCTCGCGACCTCCTCGCCGTGGTCTTCCCCGGACACCGCAGGTACTCCGGCGACGGCGGAGTCAGACGAGAGGAAAGGGTCACAATAAGGATCGATTTTGGGCTGAGCCGTTGGGCGATGCGGAGCCGATGGGAAGGGCACGCAAGCCGCGATGTAGAGCTAACGGGAACGCACGCAAGCCGCCTAGTTTCCGGCTGCCGTCCGATGCAAGGCGCGTATACGTGGCGTCCATCCGGTCGAGGGGAGCAGCAGCCGCACAGTGCGCCCGTCGCTCATACAATTTTCTTCCCTGGCTAGCTAGGTCGTCACCTTTTTCACCCTCGCAGCAGTAGGAGTAGGAGCGCGCTTTGCTTGCAAACGCAGCATGAATCTATAGAAGATAGTATAAACAATGGGTATGTATATGTATGCATGGAAGGAGCTAGGCCGGGGAGTTCGGCGTGATGGGCGGCGGCTGGGCCTGCTGCTGCGTGCTGCCTGGTGCTGGTTCTCTCGATCGCACTCGCTGCGTGCGCTCCGCTCCGCTCCGCATGCAACCACCGCGGGCGCTTTGCATGATGATGATGGTGCAGGCAAGGCACATGCAGCAACTGCATGCCGGCCGGCCGTCCCTCCCGCTCGCGTGACCCAACAGCTTCATTAGCGCGTGCCAATTGCCAATAATCCCCGGTCTGATTGGAGAAGAAGAGAGGGTTTGTTTGGTTAGTTTCATTTCATCATGCATGCGTTCTTCATTCGTCCCGTGCAGTGGTCACCATATATATACATATACTATACTATATGCATCTCTGTAGCTCTTTCGTCCCTCTCCGTCCCCGGCCCGGCCCGGCCGTACCCAATTATCATTGCAAGATGGCACGCAAAGAAGCAGCAAGATGCCCTGCGCCGCTGCAAGATATTACTACTAGCTACAGTATGTGCATGTATGGTACACGGTACAATGTACACACATGTTCATTGGCTCACTGCTGACACATGCAGCAGCAGCTGCTAAGATTTGATCTTGTGCTAGTGTGTCCCTTCAGTTGATAGGTTTATATTTTTGCACCTAATTAAGAACAATATTGCTAACGTGTCTTTGATAAAGACATGGCTTAGAGTGTCGTCCCTAAGGACATATATATATTTATGTAAGTGTGTATGTGGTGTTGTGGGTGTGTGGGAGGGCGATGTTGTGAAGTACTAAATCTGTTCCAAATTATAAAACGTTTTGACTTTTTTTAGATACATTACTTTTACTATGTATCTAGACAAAGTGTACAGCTATGTGTATAGCAAATGCAACGTATCTATAATTTGGAACGGAGGGAGTAGTTTTGATTAGACCAAGGCTTTTGTTGCTTTAAATGTTTTAGACCTAATTCAAACACACATACCTCTAGACCATTCGCTCCTTGCAGCCTAGAGCGACCACATTTGGTGCACTATTTAATATAGCATTATAAACCTTTAAACATGCAAGACTATGGGGGTGTTTGGTTGCCGACATTCAATTGCCACGCGAGCCGTCGCCACAACTTTTCTAGACAGTGTTTGGTTGGTGAAGAGAGTTAGGCAGCCACAAAATACGACACAGCAGACTCTTCAAGATTTTTGCCACAGAGTGTGGTGTTACTTTTCTCCACCACAGGGTGTGGCTCGCTGCATCTGAGTGGTGGCCAGCTATGCCTGGAATCCAAACAGCCCCTATATATAAGTGCCTCTACGGACAATCAAAGGCAATCTATAAACCGTGTTAGTGAGATGCTTATTTTGGATATCTAAGTCACAGCCCACGAACGCCCAAGCCTCTTGTTTGAGAATCTTTTCAGTGCAGTACTCTTTAGCTGGTCTGGTGTATACGTAGTACATGTATGAGAATCATTGAACAGTGAGGTCACATGTCAAACCTGCACCAGAGAGAGTTGGCAGGCAGTCCTGACGACACAGATACCACCAGCCGCCACGCTCGCAGGGGCTATGGTCGAGGGGTTTTACGTCAGGTGTGACGAGGCGGTGTTTGAACAGTAATAATAAAATAAATTATAGAAGTATAAGGAATTCTCAAGATGAATTTATTAAGTCTAATTAATCTGTCATCTACATATGTTTACTGTAGAAACACATTGTCAAATCATAAACTAATTAGGCTTAAAAAATTTGTCTCGCAAAGTAGTTGCAATATGTGCAATTAGTTATTTTTTAATCTATATTTAATATTCTATACATATGTCCAAACATACGATATAATAGGGACTAAACTTTAGAAAGAGACTACATGGCCCAAATCATCAGCTACTACGCCCTTGTTTAGTTCCCAATTCCATCCCCAAATTTCACTATGCAAAAAGAAGATTCCACATCACATTAAAATGTCGGCAAATGCATGGAGTACTAAATGTAGATGAAATAAAAAACCAATTGCACAGTTTTGTTATACTTTGCGAGACGAACATTTTGAGTCTAATTAATCAATTTTTGGATAATTTTTTGCACTAAAAAACAAAAGGTGCTACGTAGAAGTTCATTCAAGCTGACTGACAGTATCCTGCTCTCTCCGTCCTATTAAAAGTATCGTTTTTGACTTTTAGACTCCTCGTTTGACTCCTTGTCTTATTCAAAATTTTTATGTAAATATTATTTATTTTGTTATGACTTATTTTATCATTAAAGATATTTTAATAATAATTTGTTTATTTTATTATTTGCATAAGAAATTTAAATAAGACGAACGGTCAAGAAGTCTAAAAAATAAAAAACCGACCCTTCCAATTAGACAGAGGGAATCCTCCGTACTCCAGCTGATAGTGTCAGTCCGTACGTAGCACAACATCAGTGTAGTAGTGCTGGTACTATACACGTTACCAGTACTTACTCCGTATACACGATCCATCGTAGTAGGTCAAAGTTACAATGACATGTCGGCTCGCGTGAAACATGCAAGACTGTAGCCTGGTTGTACTCTTTCCATTTCGAAAAGAAGAAAACAAAATATAGTTTCTTGATGAGTCAAACAATCTTAAATTTAAAATGTTTATAAAATATATTATATATCGGTTTATTAAAATATATTTCATGATTAATTTAGTCATAGCAGAAACAAACGCAGGTGAATCCAGATATACTGTATTGTAGGAGTACGGAGTACAGTAGTATGAACGGCTTGGATTGGATGGGGATGCCACAGTCCACATAGGCTTTGGCACCCAGCATATTTCTCAGTTTTCTGGAAGCTTTGGCACGATGCATCTGTCCGCTCCCTTCCCTATCGCTATCGGTGCCTGCAGTCTGAAGCAGTGGGATTTCCCTCCACTCCAAAATAAATGCAATTCTAAGACCGGGCACACATGCTAGATGTGAAATTACAAAAATACACCTCTTATCTTTTGTGACTATTTTATTTTTTGGTGTGCATGTGTGGATAGAAGTATCGGGACACTGCCTTATCTTTTGATAGATGGGCCAAAGTAGTATTTTTTTGTGGGATAAATTTCAAACTCTAGAGTTGTAATTATTTTGGGATAGAGGGAGTACGTTTTTTGTTTTCATGGAAGTCAATCGGTCTCAAATATCAAATATTTAAGACTTTTTGATAGACTTAATTAAACTTAGAAATTTGATTAATTAAACTTAGAAATTTGATTAATCCAAATTCAGAATTGCAGTCTTTTGGGATGGAGGGGGTGCTTCGATGTTATAGAAGTCAAGTTTTAAATGTTTGACTAATTAAAAAATACTTAATTTAGACAAGTTTAGGGCATAAAACTTGCATTAATAAATACATTCAAAGCATCTTTAAGAGGATATCGATATATTTTCAGTGACTGGTAATACATTTTAAGACAAATTAAGGTTCAAAATCTATTTCGAATGAATTTTCATTCTCAAGTCAAAATTTGCCTTACATTCCTTAAAGGAGGGTGTACATTCGAGCAGATAATGGATGAGACAATCAAACCTACTCTCTGGACTTTTGGTTCATTAAAGCTCTTTGTTCAAAAGTTTCTTCCTATCCCAAATATATGGCCTAGAATAGGGTATCACCTATTAGCCACTTGTAGTTTAGGATAGGGAGAGTGAGTGACTCCCTACTAGTAGTGGGCAATTCACGATTTTTGATAGTTGGGTATTCCTAATAACACTACTGCAATGATACCCAAGTGTTATATATTATATTATGCATCAACACCTAATCCACGTATACCACCATGCCCACACAAGAGGCTGAGATGTCATCATGTTGCATTGGGAATCCACATCGTTACCATTGCATACCATCAACAGAAAATTGAATTTCCCTCGTGCTCTACTCTTGGTGGATTTTGCTTGAACGATTAGTCGTTGTCACAAGGATCATTTCCCTGGTAGATTTGGTATTTTCCATGGCAATTTTTGCCCGCTAGGGAAATTCTGGTTTCCGGGTTTAATAAATTTGGGAATGTGGTACTAGTTTCGACAAAGACTATGGCATAGGAATTTCACATAAATCATATAAGAGTTCACATGAAATGATTCAGTTTCACAAGAAAACTCACAAGATTTGTAAAAGAATCATGAGTTTTAGAGAAGACTACGAAAAGAAGAATTACAGGAGCAAAGTGTATAGTAGAGAGCACAGGGCAACGGTGATCAAGAAAAAAAGAAGTGGATATTGAATTTTTGTCCTTTATTATCGGTCATATAATGGGCTTACTTGTCCTCGTTGATTTATTAGATTAATTCAAGAAACTAAGATTTTAGCCTAACTTAGAGTGTGTACTATATGTGTCACTGATAGTTTAGCCAGTTTAAAACACTATTTAAATGTTACATGCTTGTACACTGTTTCTTTTCAATCGGTCATTTGACCCATCTCTGTTTAATCAACAATTTAGCCCGAATAATGGTTATTAACTTGTAGGTGACTGCATGTTTAGCTTTTAGCATCTAATACACATTAAAGAATTTTTGGAAAATACTTTTTTATATTACATAAGTATCATTAGATTTATCATGATATATATTTTTGAAGTACACATATTAAAATCATAACCATTGGTATTGTTGTTATATAAGCTCAGTCAATCATAAAGTAATTAACTTTTAATCAGATCAAATTATATTCTTTTTTGGACGAAGCGAGTACTCCCTTCGTCCCAAAAGACCATTGTTTTAGGAACGAATCTGGACAAACTTAATGGCCCTTTTGGGACGGACGAAGCGAATACTCCCTCCATACCAAATTATAAGTCATTCCAAGTTTCTTGGAGAGTCGAAGCATCTCAAGTTTGACCAAATTTATATAATAAAATAATAATATTTATGATACCAAATTAGTGTCATTAGATTTTTATTAATTATATTTTCATAGTGTACCTATTTGATGTTATAAATCTTTGTAATTCTCTCTGAAATTTTGATCAAACTTAAGATGTATTGACTCTCAAAAGAGTGGGAATGATCTAGTTTGGGACGGAGGAAGTACGTGCTAGTGGTATGTACGGTATGTCATATGAACGCACTAGCACTACACCACTACCATAAAATCCGTAATGGGGCGTAATCGGTCTGTTGTATACTTGTGCTCTAGCTCCTTCTAACTATGGATGAAAACGGCTCGGATACGGGCGGATAACACTGATATTACATTTGTTTTCATATTTCTGTCCGGATTTGGATTCGACGGATAGTTTCAACCATGATGGATAGGATATGATTGGATATCGACATCATAAATATGCGATTTGAGTATTCGGATACGGATACAGTATTGGATGTTGAATATTCGAACTCAGATACGGACAGATCTAAACCCCTATAAACAGATTCGGTCTTAAATACGGTCGGAAAATATCCGTACCGTTTTCACTCCTGGTTCTAACCTCTGAGTAGTACAATTGGCACTCCTGGATGAACATGATGCAAGCGTTGAAAACCTTCTGTGACCATATAGATGCGCCTAATCCTCAGCAGCAGCAGGAGTGATTTGTTTGAGGGCAGCAGAAGCGCAGACAAATGCTAGTGGTTGCTCTGGCCCTCTGCATCATGTTCACTGGAGGAGTCGTCCTCGCAGGTCGCAGCCTGCACGGTAGCAGCGAGACAGGGTGGGGCCCACCCGACAGGTATCTCTGACATTTCGCTGGATGGAAGTGAGCGTGTCCTTGCTGCGTTGCTCTGACTAGTGACTACCTACCTCGAGATCTCTGCCCATAGTGCCATGCAATGGGCGTCTTTCTTTCTTTTTTTCTTTTCTGAAGCACTATAATAGCATTTTGTTTTGCACGAATGGTCTACACCCTTGATGTATAGTATGTCGAATTCGTACTCAAATATTACTACGAACGGTCTACGCCTTAAGTAGTAATATTTGAAGAAATAAATAAAACGAGAACGAACTGAGATTAGTGGTTAAGTTCTCTGTGGTGGAACATGTTTACTCGACTTACACGTGTGATCGTATTGCCTATGTTTATTAAATTATTATAGCATTTTGCTAAGATATGGCTGTGTATGGCTTAGAGAGCACGTATATGACCAACATAAAGATGTGACTTAATCTCCGAACGACATTTACCTGAGCCCCTTTCGAGAGTACTTACGACAGGTGGGAGTTTTAGGAGTTCTGCGGCCGGGAGCAACATTTACCAAAGCCAAAATGATCTATCGTTTGGACTTTGGAGCAGAGGTTAGTACCAACAATGGGGACGAACTAGGTGCAACCGAGAAGTATTGGCTCTCTTATTCTGATATTTTGTGTTTTATTAATGGCTTTTGCATTGGCAGCTAATGGCTATCGACAATTCTGATATTTTGTGTTTTATTAATGGCTTTTGCATTGGCAGCTAATGGCTCTCGAAAGGGGCTCAGGTACTTGACGACTGTTTAAAGTTCCTTTTTTACTAATAACTCACGATGTCACATGAACATTGTTCATATAAATAGGAGGAGGATCGGAGATACACCACGATAGCAAGTTTGACATTTTTACTGATGGATGGAGATGGATAGGCCAAACGAAACCATGCATGAATTTCATCTGTTCTTCCTCGGCCGTGACAGCTTGTCTAGTAGTAGTAGGATAGGAGCGCTGTGCGGATCTTGTCGCCCAGTACGTGCCACGGTACGGTTCTAGTAGATGGGTACGTACAGTACTGTATTGATCAATGGTGAGGTAAAAACTGCTGGGGCCCACCTCGTGAGTATTCTGTTGTCGCGAGCTGCTCCCCGCTCTGCTCTCGGCAGTGGGCACACCGCCAGTGGCAGTGCGTGGGTGGCCCCCATTTGACTTGCGTAAAGCAAAAGGCAAAAGCGTGGACGCGACAGCTCCTCCCCATCCATCCACCTCCGCCGACCGCCGCATACTAGCTGAAGGTAGGGATGAAACAGATAGATATCATTGATATTATATTTGTTTTTATATTTATGTTCGGATTCGGATTCGAATACGAATAGTATAAAAAATATCGGATATGATACGATTGGATATCGACATCATAAATATGTGATTTAAATATTCGGATACGAATACGGTATCGGATGTTAAATATCTAGACTCGGATATGAACGGATTAAAATCCCTCTAAACGGATTCGGTTTTGAATACGGTCAGAAAATATCCATAACGTTTTCATCCCAGCGAGAGAGAGAAATTACCAAAGGGAGGGGAGGGGAGATTCCATGGATGATGGAACTTACAGTCCGTGTAATGGTAGCTACTCTACTCTAATCTGCGAGGTTTACAGCGCAGAGAGAAAGGGACGTGGCGTGTTGGCGCGTGTGTGTCTCTGCCTGCCCCTTGCTTTTTTGCGGTGCACCGTGCACGCCCCACGCCCCCCTCTACTGCCCTCGCCGCCCGCCCTGTCGCTTCCAGCTTTTGCTTTATTACAAAGGTCAGCCATGGATATGGACAACCACAACCTTGTTTTGTTACTACGACTCCAATCTAGCCCTCTCTCTCGACTTTGACATGCATGCGCCTGCACTACAATATTGGCACCTCTTCACCGCTGTGCGTGCACATCACAGCCACGCAGATGGAGTGCCTCGCTGCCCTCCAACTCGCACGTTACACCCTCAAATTCATCTAATACTGAATAACATATGGGGCTCTATTTCATTGATTAACTTGTTGGCCAAAACACCTGCGACCCCTCGGGTAGGCTGTAGGGGAGTCTTGCCGTCGCGAGGTGAGTCGTATGCTCGCGCCTTTCGGGGAGGTGAGGGAGTCGGTCAAGGGTCCGGGAGAGGAAGGGAGTCACTCGACGGAGGCTTCCCATGGAGTCGCTCGACTAAGGCATCCTCGAGGAACGGAGTCTCTCTCGATGGAGGCCTCCCCTGGAGTCGCTCGACGAAGGCATCCTCGAGGGAGGGAGCATCTCTGTTTGAGAGAGTGGAAGGGAGTTGCGACCTCGGGCTCAGGGGAGCAGCGCCACCGAGGCAGAGAGTCACGTCGTTGTACGTGCTCTCGGGTTGGTGGAGGGAGTCATCATGCCGCCGGGGAGGAAGTATATAGCGCCGCCATACAGCTGGAGAGGGAGTAGCGCCGCCAGGGGACGTGCGCTAGTCAGGACGGGAGAAGGCGTGCACAAAGACTAGAAGAAACTGTCGTTTGGGTCCTTGGAATATATAGGCGCCGGAGGAAGGATTTAAGTGCTCATCTAAATTCAGGTGTTATTATGCTCCTGGGTCTGTTTAGAGCTGTGTTTTTCATCTAGGCAGTACGAGGCTCAAGACCTGTCGGAGTTGCTTTTTACTGCTAGGTGGTGCCGGCTACAAGATTGGACTAGACGTTCGTTCGCGTGTACAATATAGCCCAGCAGCGCGGAAACGTGCATGCATACCACGCACCGTGCATGTGTCGATGGGTGTTGTAGTGTACCTTTCACCATGGCTAGGTGACTAGTAGTAGCTGGTACTACTCATACAGTGCAGTGGTACGGTATAGTACTGTTGGCAGATCTACGGCGTGTAAAACGGTGATGTGCACGGGCAGACAGGAATCTCCATCGGAGGACGACAACGACAACACCCTAATAGTAATATCGACCAGGGATTAGTAGATCTATGACAGAAGGCCCTTGTTTAGATTGAAGATTTTTTCAACCTGATGAATAGTACCACGTTCGTCTTATTTGACAAATATTGTCCAATCGTAGACCAACTAGGCTCAAAAGATTCATCTCGTGATTTTGAACTAAACTGTGTAATTAGATATTTTTTTTACCTACATTTAGTACTCCATGCAAGCGGCTAAAAATTGATGTGATGGAGAGAGAGTGAAAAAACTTGGAATTTTGAGGTGATCTAAACATGGGCTAGATGATGAGACATGAGAGTGGTAATAAGTGGAGTAGTAGATCAGTAGGAGTAGATATGCACGCGTGTCGGCATGTGCATGTTCCTCCTCGATCTCCCTAGCTTAGCTTCTTCCTTCATCCTCGAGCTAAAGCTTTTTCACCAGCTGGCTCTGCTCGTATTCTAGCAAGTACTGTACATGGAAGCCTTGCCTCGTGATGCGACCTTGGAATTCGTGCAGAGATTCCTGTGATCCTGTCCTCTCCGGAGGTCAAACCCTCGCACGCCTGCGCCGGGCCGGCTGATAGTGATAGCGTTTGTATCCTGCACTGCACACCCCCATGCCACGGCTAAAAAGTTTTACACATCGAGTAGCTAGGCCTAGCGAGCGTTTTTGCCTTGTTTAGTTGTTTCTTTTTTCACCCTTGCAAGTAGTACTTCTCCAAATGCAATGATAATAACCTGTCATTTTTACCATGAACGTGCATATATATTTCGCAGCAGGATATATATTGAGATGAGGCAGTTGAACTGGAAATTGCAGCATGTTCACCGGAATGCAAGCTGAGTTGAGTGGGAAAAGCAAAGCATACAGTAGGTCCAGGCAGGTGCACGCTCGTGACACAAGAAAGAATTGTTACTATAGTTTAGTGATTACTCTGACGCATGCCCTGTCGGCCCCGACGCACATAACATTATCCTGCAAAACCTACTGTAAGCGGCACTACTAGTACTAATCACCGATTTTGTTAATCCAAAAGCGCGTCTACAGCGGGTTAGTTTATCTAAAGTGCACTGCACGAAGACCTAATAAAGCAGACTGCTAATACAGTGTCAACTCCTACTCAAATTGTGCTGGAGCTGCAGTCATACTGGATTGTGTATAAATATAAATATGTATGTACACGGTGAACAATGCAAAGGGTATGGAGCTAGCAGTACCTAGATCTGCTACGAGCCAAACGCTCCCCTGCTGGCTGGACGGCTGGTCGTGCCTGTGCGTGCGGCGGAGCACATTTTCACGCGACCACACACGTCTCAATGCAACGTCTCTCTAGTGCATGAATATTCGTTCTCAGTTCTCACACACACGGCTTACGTGACAGGTTAGTAGAGTAGAGCCTCTCCTTTCTATATGTTTGAGTTTGACTGCTCCTCTCAGGTTACCCGTTCGTTGCGCTGAAAAGTAAGGCTAAAAGATACTGTTCGCTGATTTATTGTGAGACAAAAACACTGTATCATGGCTGATAAGTTCGAACGCACAGCGAACAGTTAATAGTTTTTTTAGTTTTTATTAGTAGGTTATCAGAAAAAACATCTAAAGTGAGTAGTACTTAGGTTTATGTATAAATCAACTAACAGCTAAAAGTTTATAGCTAATATTATTAGCTGACTGCAGGAGTACCTAGGTGTTGTTTAGAAAGGAGCTAAAATGTGCATATATTGATGGTTTTATCTACTATAATGCCTCTGTATCATTTTGAGGCTATTAGTCGAGCATGTAGATAAATATACATACATATAGGAGGGTAAAAGTGTCTTGTTTATAATGCCGGGTATCTTTTAGTGGCTATTGGTAGAGGACGTGGATAAAGATATGTGTAAGGGTAAAAGTGTCTTTTCATGTTATATTAGTTGTTATTGGGTAGATTGGGGCAGCTAGTTTGTAGCTAAAGACACGAATCGTGGCTTTAATAAAATACTCCCTCCGTAACCCAAAAAAAAGAGACGTTATAGGATTTGTAGGACAAATTAAAAATAAAGGAAAATGACTTGAATATCCACAAATTTCTAATGTGCATTTTTAAGTAGTGTTGACCGATGTCTTATACAGTGCTATGGTGTGTTTCTTTGCGGGATAAATTTTGGATGTTATAAGTTTTTTGTCTGTGCAATGAAGAGAGAGTACGCACTGAAGTAGGTTCAAAAAGGATCACGGGCAGGAAGCAGGAAATAATTGTACTCGCTCCGTCCTGAAAAAAATAGCTATAGGTCTCACGACTCGAGGAGTTAAATTTTTTAAATTATATATCTCATGTTTGAGAATTTAATTTATTCTTTAATTCTGGCTACATATATTGTATCAGTATTTATATCTTTAAATAAATTTATTATTTAATATGTAACATGAATATATGATTAGTAATTTTTGCATATCTAGTTTTTTTAGTAAAAAGTTTAGCTTGTGGAGAAGGTGCGGTTGTTTTGGGACAGGGGAGTACGGAGGGCACGGCAGGGCGGCACTGTCGTGGCCGTGCTGGCACGGGTATAAATAGGGAGGCACCAGGCTTTACAGTTACACAGGCACCCAGTCCTCCACTCCACTCGCGAATAATCTCCGCCACCACCGGCTCTCGCCGTCTCTCAGAGTGGGAGTGGCGCTTGGCGAGCTTTATTTCTTTCTTTGCATGTCAACGCAGACAAAAAGAGCAGCGCCGCCTCCTCCTCGCCGGTCGCCGAGTCTCCGCTTCTTCCTCGTCGCCTTCGCCGCCGGCGCTCCCATATAAACACAAGGTTTCTCCGGGTCACTGCTCGCAGGAGCGAGCGCAGGACGAACAGCACGCAGCCGACTCCCCGAGGTATTCACTCGCTTCTTCTTCTTGCTGATGCTCTCCGCCTCCACTCGCTCCCAATTGGATGGGATGGAATTCCTTCCGAATTCCACATCTCCAGCGTCACCAAGCGACTCACTCGTCTTGCGTTCCTGCCTTCTGCAGAGATCTCGCAGCCAGCCAGCTAGCGTACGTCGCCACCCACATGGAGCCGCCGCGAGCCAACAACGGCAGCAGGAAGCGCAAGCCCACGCCTCCCGCCGCCGGCCTGGGAGACCTCCACGACGACATGCTCGAGCGCGTCCTCGCTCGCCTCCCGCCGGCAGCCTACTTCCGCCTCCGCGCCGTCTGCCGCCGCTGGCGCGCCGCCGCGGCGTCCCCGACCTTCCTCGACGCCTGCACCCGCGTCCCGTCCCGGGACCCGTGGTTCCTCATGCTCTCCGACTCCGGCTCCGGTCCCGTCGCCTTCGACGCCGCCGGCCGCAGCTGGAACCGCTGCCGCGCAGCCGCGCCGGGGGCCGAGGCCGCCGTGCCCGTGGCCGCGTCGGGCGGTCTCGTCCTCTACCGCACGCCAGCCACGGGCGCGCTCACCGTCGCCAACCCGCTCACGGGCGCGTCCCGCGCGCTGCCCTCGCCACCGCCGCTGCAGAGCGCGCAGCAGCTGCAGGCCATCGCCATGTACGGCGCCGGCGCCGGCCCCTACCGCGTGGCCCTCTTCGCGGGCGACCTCCCGGACCTCTCCATGGCGGTCTTCGACTCGTCCAGCGACTCGTGGGAGGGGCCCCTGCCGCTCGCCCGCAAGGCCGAGGGCTCCTCCTCCTGCTACCCCGACGCGCCGGCGCAGCAGGGCGGCGCCGACGACACGGTCTACTTCCTCAGCAAGTCCGGAGACGTGGTGTCCACCAACATGCAGCGCAGCGCGTCCAAGCAGTACTCCTCGGTGGTCGTGCCCTCGCCCGCGCGCCGCGACGGCGATGCCCACGCCGTCGCCTACTTCCTCAGCTACTCGGGCACCGTCGTCGCCTGCGACACGGCGCGCCGCACGTTCGCGGAGCTGCCCCGCATCCTCCCCGTCTACTTCGAGTACTCCATCGACGTCGTCGCGTGCGGCGCCGCGGCCTACGCCGTCGTGCTCTCCGAGTACCTGGACACGGCCAGCCTCCGGGTCTGGGAGTTCGCCGGGGGTGCGTGGCGGCAGGTGGCCGCCATGCCGCCCGCCATGTCACACGGCTTCCACGGCACGCGGGCCGACATCAACTGCGTCGGCCACGGCGACCGCCTCATGGTCTACGTCACCTCCGCCGAGGCCAGCGGCTGCTTCATGTGCGACGTGGCCAGCAACCAGTGGGAGGAGCTGCCCAAGTACGTCAATGGTGACGGCGAGGCCAACGAGTTCTTGGCCGCCTTCTCCTTCGAGCCCAGAGTGGAGATCACCGTTTAAGCGTTTAAGATCACATCACAGTGTGTCTTTGTTGATTAAGGAGCCTTAGTTTTGGTTTTGCTCCTACTCCGTGTGATTGATTTCTTCGTGTGTGCATGTACTTACAGTACCAAATTGCAATGTCACTTTTCGTTGACATTATTTTTTCTCAGATCGAATTTCAGATTTCGTGTGCAGTCTGGAGTACATTGGCAATATTATGCAATTTGAGAAAAAAAATCCCTGGCATTGAGAAAGCAAGGCTACATTTGCATCTACTTACAGTTAATAGTTAATTGTAAATAGTTCATAGCTAATAGTAGCTAACTACTAACTATTAGCTAGGTAGAATTTGTCCGAAGCTAAAAAGTGGATGCATTGATGATTTTATCTATAATGTCATTTAACTTTTACGGACTATTGGTAAAATACATGTAATGGAAGGACAAAAGTATATTTTCGCAGTCTGTTAGCTGCTATTAGCTAGGTTGGGACAACTAGTGAAATCTTCCTCCATCCCAAAAGGAATGCAATTCTAGATTTTAGGGAAGTCATAATTTCTAAATTGGATAAGTTTATAGGAAACATATTAACATTTATATCTCCATTTACACTTTCTATGGAAATAAATTTTGTAAGAAATGTAATACTTATTAGTTATCATACATGTTAGTAATTTTTATATAAATTTGATCAATATTAAAATAGTTTGATAACTCAGGAAATGAGAATTGCAATTCTTTTTGGCATGGAGGGAGTAGTTGTTAGCTGGGTGCCACAATAAGCTGGCCTATTAGTTGGGCATCTTTGATCCACCCTAGCTAATTTTTACCGACTACTCCCTCTATTTCTAAATATCTGTCGTTTGCGCTTCCTGATAAATAAGTTTGAATAAATTATATTAAAAATATTAATATTTATGATACATAATTAGTATCATTGGAAAGATCTTTGAATCTAGTTTTTTTAATAAATTTATTTGGAGATACAAATGTTGCACGTCTCTTCTATAAATTGAGTCAAATTTGTGATACGCACACCAACGACGACAGTTATTTAGGGACGGAGTGAGTAACTATTAGCTAGGTGGATCCAAACACCCCTAAATACAGTGAAGTTGGAACCTTCTCCGCAAAATTAAGAGCAAAAGTAAAACAAAGTAAGTTTTTCTGTAATCAAAAGTAGGAAGGAAAAATTGCACGAAGAAGGCAATGAAAATTTTGTTTTGTGAAGTACTATCTTTTGTGATCTTGTGACATTTCCATTCACTATCTATTGGAGGATTTAGTAAAGATTGACTGGTGGAGAAGAGTATCTGATTCTATACAATGTACTTCACAACGTGCCGTTAGCCACTTCCAGCGCTCTTTCGCATGAATAAAGATAACATAGAGTATCTAAGAACCAAATAATAAAGGGTTGCCAATCACCAAAAAAAAACTTTGGTTTTGATGCTCATTCACACTCGGTTACTGGAATCAATTATTTGAAAGGGTTTAGCATGAAATTTTCAGGTTCTAATTCTTCAGAAATTCTTACAATTTTTCTTTGTTCCATAAAGGAGAAATGGTTTAGCATGCAGAGCTGTCTCAATAATTTCAAACGCCGTTGGATAAACAAGACACCAAGGACGCAACAAGTTAATTTTTTAATATGATAATTAAAATATATAGTACTACTTATAAGAGTTTAACTTGCAGCTTATGTTTAGTTCGTGAAAGATAACTATAGTAGAACAAAGAAACTATAAAAGAATGGTAAAATAACTAATATGATTGCCTTAAATAGAATAATGCTCGCTTGGCTGATAAGCCATGGCTGAAAGTACTATTGGCTGATTTGTTGTGTGAGAAAAACACTGTACCATGACTGATAAGTTCAAGCGAACAGCTGAATGTTTCAGTGCATTTAAAAAAACCACCTTCGAGCATTTCTTAATGTAAAATTTTCAAGAACAATATCGAGATCAATGTTGTCCAAAACATTCTTTTTAATGCCACATATAACCAAGTCATTCAATCTTTCTCGTAGCATAGTTGACAGGAACATGGAGTGACGGAAATTTGGAACGAGACTAACTTGATCAGAACAGAAGATGCAAACGTTCTTTGCACCTTGCGGGACGATTACATCAGCATAGTCTATGTCAACTAGCGGAAACAACTCTGCACTGAGCGGGACGACTACGTCGGTAAACGTTATGTCAATTAGCCGAAATGGCTCTAGTGCCGCTGGTTATGCTATTGTAGTGACCCGTTTTTTTATTCCCTCTGTCTAAACCCATGATAAATATTATTCTTGTTAACTTGTGGTTAGATCACACCTGCCCCTTTCTGATGTCACAAACATGTTGTTTACCTGTAAATTTTGGTAGCTGGCTTTGTGAACATGCCAAAATCGAACATTTTTTAGGACACACATTATAAGAGATGGTGTCACAGGTGCATGCTATGGCTGACAAGGATTGTGCATTCCCTGATGCTGATACAATGTTCAAGGGGGACAATAATCAACGTGCTTGGCGACAACGTAGTTGATGCATACATGTGGTTGCCTACTGGAAAGGAAATGTGGGATGCACTTGAGGCCAAATATGGAGTTTCTGATGCAGGCAGTGAATTGTATGTTGTGGAGCAGTTTTATGACTATAGAATGGTTGATGGTCATTCTATAGTTGGCAAAAGAGCTTGTGAATTTTGGATGTGTGCTACCGGATAAGTTTGTGGTGGGATGCATTTTTGCTAGCTGCCACAAACTTGGGCATACTTTGCTACTTCTTTGAAACATAAGAGACACGAGTTGGACATTTCTGATCTCATTGGTTGTTTGGATGTTGAAGAGAAGGGAAGAGCAAAGGATGCTCGCATAAGATAGTTGCTGAGGGGGGAATTCTAGTGCCCCACGTGGTCTAGAAAAATTCTAAAAATTCCCATAACTCATCTAAGAAGAAATTCAAGCAATAACTCAAACAAAAGACTATTACCACCTTTAAGAAGAAGAGGAACAAGGAGAAAGAAAATTTCTACACTTGCGTCAAACTTTGGCATTATGCCTAGGTTAGCGAGGAGAGCAAATGGGAGCGTAAGAAAAAGTCTGCAAACATGGTTGAGGCTCGTGAAGGAACATCGGGGTACAATAATTTATTACCAGCTGTTCTTTGTGTTTGTCTTCCATGTAACTGGTGGGTAAACACAGGTGCTAATATCCATGTGTGTGCTGATATTTTCTTGTGTTTTCTTATCAGGTCGGGTGGACTTCCTCCTTGCTGATGAGGAATGGAGCACATGCATTGTGTTTTCTTATCAGGTCGGACGGACTTCCTCCTTGTTGATAGGGAACGGAGCGCATGCATTGTGTTTTCTTACCAGGTCGGGCGGACTTCCTCCTTGCTAATGGGGAACGGAGCATGTGCACCTATTCGTGGTGTTGGTATGGTCGATCTGAAGCTTACTTCGGGGAAGACCGTGCAACTCAAGAAAGTGTAGCATTTCCCCTCTATAAGGAAGAAGTCAATTAGTCGTTGTCTACTATGTAGAGATGGTTCTAAACTTGTATTTTAGTCGAATGACTGTATACTTTCGAAGTACGAAACCTTTGTTGGTAAAGTCTGTGAGAGCGGAAGCGTGTTTTGTCTACCTTTAATTGATGCTTGTTTTAATTGTGTGAAATAGCTGTGGTTCCCCCCCCCCCCCCAAAAAAAAGAAAGAAAGAAAGGAAAAGACAAAAAAAAAATAACTACACCATACCGCACCTTTTTCTATTTTCGTTGCTACCTATTGGTATTGAGATTTGGTTTCCACATGCCAAAGTCACCCATCTGGAATTCGGATACCCCAAAAGAGCAGAATCATGAGGGGGAAAGAAAGGAAAGGGAATAAAGCAAGAGAAAACAAACACCACACCAATGTGGCATGTAAAATAGCTTTCCGGGCGTCCTCTTTCTCCCGCCGCCCGGACGCATGCATGCCCGCTGCTCGCCCTCGCCCCCATGCCATGCATGCGACGGCAAAAGTCGTCGGCACCTTTGCTTTGGAAGGAAGAAGGCACGCAGCAGGCGCCGCCCGGCAAGGTGGCTTCCACTACCGCTCGCTACTACTCCTACAGTCCTACGCAGCAAAAAGCACGGTATCCGTATCACAATTCACAACGGAGATCGCAGAGAGGGTGCCTCGTCTGCTTTGCAGTCTGCAGATAGACCATACAGATAGCGGGAGCACGTATTACAGGCAGGGCAAAAATGCATGGCTCGCCATTGCTAGCAGTAGCTAGCTAGGGGTACCATGGGGGTGCACTGCGAGTTGTTATTCTGGTAATCGTAACCGTGTAGTATGTTTGCGTGCGTTACGCTGGGCGGTGGATGGAGAGAGAGACAGAAAATGCATGCGCCGTGGTTTTGCAATGCAGGTGCGTGTGCTTTCAGTGTGTACGGCGGCTGTGCTTTGGCGTTCTCCTTTTGTTTTGCTTTGGCCTGTGAAAGAAAGGTGGAGTTGATGCCGCTTTAGCGCCTGCAAAACCAGCTAAGGTTGGGGGTTGGCTCCCAAAGCGTGCTTACCGCTTTAGATCGAGGAGCTAGCTGCTTATTGCTTGCTCACAGCCTGCCTCCTCAGCCTCAGTACAGAGGTTAGTTATTAGTTACATTACATAAACACTGTTTTTTTTGCATAATTCTCTTGCATGCATGCATTCATTGCATCTCGCTTTGGGTGGTGTTTAAATCTAGGGGCTAAAGTTTGGGAGTGTCATCGGGTGTCATATGGGTGTGTCACGTGAGAGTGATCGGATAGTAATAATAAAATAAATTACACAAGTCATCGGTAATCCGCGAGACGAATTTATTAAGCATAATTAATCCATCATTAGCATATGTTTTACTGTAGCTTTACTGTAGTACCACATTGTCCAATCATGGACTAATTAGCCTTAAAAAATCCGTCTCACAAATTAGTTCCAATCTATGCAATTAGTTATTTTTAGTCTATATTTAATACTCTATATGTGTCTAAACGTCCGATGTTTTGCCCTGCCGTACCCGTAGCACGCATGCATGCAGGTGCAGCAGTGGCCGGTACTGAACCTTCAATTGCAGTGGGGCTCCACTGTAGACAAAGAGTGCAACAAGCATGTACATGGAGTCGAGTGTTGCCGGCACTCGGCAACAAGAGAGGATGGCCGTGGGGGGCCATGCTCATTGCTGAATGGCGTGCGTGCCTGCAGTTGCCTGTTGGATCGGAGGAATGAGAATGAAAAAGATTAAAGACGGCTGGCACAGACGGCATGATGGCGTTCAGTTCGTTCGTGGGGTGATGCGGCCGGCCGCCCGGGAAGGCAAGAAATGATGGCGCGGTTCACAACCCTCCTAGCCGAGCTGAATTCTTTACCTGCCGTCCTCTGTCGGTCGGCCTCTCTCTGCGTTAAACGGAAAAGCTAGCGTTTCCTCCAACTTTTGCCCCGACGATAGCTCATACTAGCTAGTAGGTGTCAGAGTTGCTAGCTGCAGCCTGCAGGCATGCATGCCTCTGAAAATTCCTAATGCTTCCTGCTGCCTGTCCGCCTGCCTCCCTCGCAAAGTCCCTCGTGTAGGAGTACGAGTTCTCCGATGAGGACGGTGGAAAGTGTCTCGTAGTCGCAGTGGAGAGGAACCATACTGGAGGACTAGTCTGCTGCCGACGCAGCGTGTCCGTTTCCACGGCTTATAAATCACAAGAGATTATTACTCCGAGTGACCACTGATGCAAAAGCAGGGGCGGATTAATGGCAGGGTAGACCTCTAGCGAGAATGATGGTCCTGAGGAAATGCAGCAGCCCGGCAGAGCTGGGCCGTGCGGCAGGCTGGGCTTGCACGGCTTTGGGCCCATCCTCACCCGCCGTATCTGGTCCCATGGTACCCATCTGGTCGCCAGCCACGGGGTAAACTCAACAGTTACTGCTGTTGCAGCAGCTGCAGCAGTGGAGTTTTACACAAGAACAACATTTCGACCCGTTACATCCAGTTGTCGTGAGTGAGCTCAACAGGGTGATTATCTTCCTTTTTTTGAAGGATAGTAGGGGGACAAACGAATAGAGCCTTGCTTCTAGCTACAAGCGTACCTTCTCTACAAAGTAGTGATGGAAGCTCTATTGAAGAGGTAAACATCGATTGGAATCCTGAAGCAGGAAGGCAGAGTACCCTGAAGCAGCAAGGCAGAGTACCCTGGTGTTCGCCTTCCAGCAGCAGGTGTCGTCCCAGATCTATGAAGCCAACATTGATTAGAATCCTGAAGCAGGAAGAGGCAGAGCTGGGCCGTGCAGCAGCAGCGGTAGCGACCTGGCCAACACACCTAGTTGATGGCCCATCACCCAGCGTGCCTGGTCCCTAACATCGCAGCCCACTCCTCGGCTGCTCGCCCGGCCCGCCACTGCAGTGTTACTGTTAGCAATATCATTTCCTTTTACTTTTGAACGCGGAGGTGGCTCCTATACCAGGATATCACGCAGGATTTCTTTGTTCCATCTGTAGAGCATTCAAGGAGTATCTATAACCGGATGATATTATGTTAAAAAAAATCTAACACATATCTCAAACTCAACATCCAGGTCCGGGGACCGACAACTCATAAGGATTTGTTTAACTCTACTCCAAATGTATTCCGGCCTTATTTAGTTCATCCCTTAAAGTTTAGTCCCTATAACATCGAATGTTTAGACACATGCATGGAGTATTAAATATAGACTAAAAAAATAACTAATTACACAGATTGCGATTACTTTGCGAGACGAATTTTTTAAGCCTAATTAGTCAATGATTTGACAATGTAATACTATAGTAAAGCTACAGTAACCCACGTTAATGACGGATTAATTAGGTTTAATAAATTTGTCTCGCGGATTTCTGGGGACTTCTATAATTTATTTTATTATTACTATCCGAACGCTCCCATGTAACACCCGATATGACACCCAACTTTAGCCCCTGGATTTAAACACCATCTCAATACATCCCGAACCTGCATAGATTGGGAGGGGTTGAAGTGAAAAATTAGTTAATTTTTCTATCTCGGTCTTTTTTGACTCAATGCATCCAAAGAAGTCCTCAACTAAAAGGGAATTGCTGGCGCCTGGACGTCTGATAGGATAAGATTCCGTCGGACGGTACCGAACGGCCCATCAGAAACACGTTGCACTCCCACCGTATCGCTGCAGTCCTTCCCCGCCTGCCTCGTCTCGCCACGCACGCGTACCCTGCCCCGACCCCCTCCTCTCTCTCCACATGGGAGGGACCCAAGAGTCGGGATGATGACGAGCACGCCCCGTCCGTAGGACCCCAAGCATGCGCGCGCCCCATTCGTCAACCCCCCGACTTGTCGCACCCCTTCTCATGGCGCCCGGGCCATGCACCATGACTCTTTGAATATACCTTTGAAACACGAAACACTTGCAACATGAAACACTTGAATACAACATACGTCTGAAGCAGATCAAACATTTAGAACATACACTTGAAACATGTGTGTGAAACATATGCAACATCCAGATAAAACACTTGCAACTTGCAACATGAAAGCACTTATTGCGGCATAAGATTGAAACAGATGAAATATTTTGAACACACTCTTGCAACATATCTGTGAAATATATACAACATCCAAATAAAATACGCTTGCAACGTACTTATGAAACAGATGAAATATTTTGAACAAATACTTACAACATGCCTCTAAGAACACATGCAACACGCCTCTGGAACACTTTGCGATATATGCAACGTCCCAATCTATTTTTGCAATATCCATATAAAACACATGCAACATACCTCTAGAACATATGAAACACTTGAAACATACGCTTACAACATGTCAAGCACGACACTCTAGTGGGAGGCGGCCACCATGTCAGGCGCGTTGAGGAACTCGATAACCAACTCGATGGGTGGATCGGGGCTGGGAGGGGGCGGAGTAAAGAGCACCATGGGCTTGGCTGCCACGAGCTTCTTCTATTGGGCGCACCGGGGAGCGCGGAGCCTCGATGTGAGCATGAAGTACGGCACGGCCATGACGGTCTTGCGGTCTCTAGCCACAGGAGGAGGTGACGAGGAGGACGCCGGCGTCGGCTCCGGTGATGAGGGCAGGGGCAGGCAGCAGGAGTGACTCCAGCGGCGCAGCATGGCGTCGCCGAGGCGAGCGAGGCCCCTGGAGGAAGTGGAGGTGGTCACTGCTGGAGAAGGCGAGCATCGGGCGAGTGGTAGGGAATACCGCAACGGCCGTGCTAGCTGGGAATATCACCGTCTTTATTTTATTTTATTTTAAGAAACAGTGGCGTCCGGACCATGGGACGCTTGCACTGTAGCATTTGCGAAACTAAAAACACATGTGACGTGAGTTTGACTTCCAAAGTTGGATCGAATACACTTTTTATCCTGCTCTACCTTTATGGTGTATACGAACACTATATCATTCTTTCTACATGCATAAGCGATTATAATCCGAGCAATCAAGCATATGCACACGCATTTACATACACGAATGCTCACCTCGTACGACGTATTGATCAGCTGCATATACGTATACCGGTTATATTCACACACACACACCGTGTCTACACAAACACAACAATTACTCTTCCTCGCCGGACAAGCCTAAGCTCACCGGCGTGCCGGTCTCCGGTATCCAGTCCGCGCCGTGCAAGAAGTGGCCCACCGTGAACTGCAGCGCCTTGTCCTTGCCCATCACGTGGAACCCCCGCATCTCCTTCCGCCCGGTGACGTTGGCGCCGTCGCCGGCGTTCCTGAACTCGCCGAAGAAGGCCGTGCCCAGGTCGTCCTTGCCCTCCCAGGGCATGTACCCCTGGCCGTGCACGAAGCCGTCGATGATGGACTCCATCACCACCGTCCTCGCGAACTCCTTCCACGGCCGGCCCAGGTACGTCTTGACCGGCGCGGACCCGGACCCGGACCCGGACCCGGACCCGGACTTGTTGCTGTTGCTGCTGGCGAGCTCCTCGTCGGCGACGATCTGGCTCCGGTGGATGACGAAGCCCGTGGTCTGCTGGTGGTCCCGCCGCGACTGCGCGGTGACCACGGCCGGCTGGCCCCGCCGCGGCTGCCGTACCAGCAGCAGGCAGCGCTGGAACACGGCCGCGGCGTCGCCCATGATGAAGTCCACGGTGCCGGAGATGACGCAGCTGCGGTAGAACTGGCGGTACGCCTGCGCGAACAGCGTGTCCTGGTTGCCCTCGATCCGGCAGTTGAAGAAGATGGCCTTGTCGCCCTTCACCCGCAGCGCCAGCGCCTGCTGCTTCTCCACACCCGCCGTGTTCCGGATGCCCAGCTTCATCGCCATGAAATTGTCGCCGTCCACAGCTGCATGCAGGGCAGGCATGTTATGGTGGATGATCCATGTCAATGCCATGCCATGCGTGTTTCAATCAATCAATCAATCAATGACGTATCCATACCAAAAGTGGCGGTTCTCCACATCCTGACGCCGTCCACGATGTTCTTGCTGCCCGTCACGATGGACCTCTTGGACCCGTCGCCGTACATGGTGATGTTGGCCATCCTACCGGTGATGTTCACCGTCTCGTCGTACACGCCTTCCTTGACGTAGATGAAGTACCTGCCGCTGTACTTCTCCGGCATGGCGGCCAGCGCGGCCGAGATGTTGGTGAAGTCGCCGCTGCCGTCCTTGGCCACCGTCACGTTGGGCGTGAGCGCGGCCTTCCGCCGCCTGCCCTTGACGCCGAGCAGCTTCCGCTCCTCGTTGGGCACCCACGTGGGGACGGACGACGACGACGACAACGACGCGGATTCCCCCTCTTCCTCCAGTTGACGGTCGCCCTTGCCGTTCACGTCGTCGGGGCTGCCGCCGTTGAGGTCGAGCATGGAGGCCAGTGCGGCGCCCTGCTTGATGATGGCGAGGGCGTTGCTGGAGATCTCCCGCGCCTTCTCCATGGTGCTCTTCACCTCGTCGCGGACCTCCCCCTTGGGGAACATGTCGACGCAGGAGCCCTGGAACGTGATCACCGCGCTGAGCCAGGCCTGGAGGTCCTGCGCGGGCCCGTCCACGCCGCGCCACGCAATGCTGTGCAGCGCGCGCTCCACGTTGCCCCGGCAGTCCTCCAGGAGCATCCGGCAGTCGTGGATGGCCTCCCACACCAGGGTGTCGTTGCTCTGCCGCACCGCGTCCAGCACGGAGGAGCGGTTGAACCCGTCCGCCAGCGCGCGCTCCACGGCGGTGATCGCGGCGGCCGCCGCGGCGTGCGGGTGCTCGGCCGGGTCCGTCCGCGACAGCGCCGACTCCAGCGTGTCGCGGCACGTGCCCTGGAAGTCCGCGGGCGCGCAGAAGAGCTCCACGCTGCGCATCGTCTTGATCATGTTGCGCTTGCTCTCCGAGTCGTAGCCGGCCCTCTCGTTCACGAAGAACACGACCGTCCCGATCACCATGGCCACGAGCAGGCACACCGAGAGCACGCCGACGACGAGCCTGTTGCGCGACTGGCCGCCATCGGACGACGACATTGGCGTTGGCGTTGGCGCGCGCAACGGGAGCCCGACGCGGCCGCGCGAGCCAAATCCGGATCGGAGGGCACGACGTCGACGCGGGACGCGGCACGGGGCGTCAGTTGGACATATGCATGGAAACGAACGTGGCCAACCACCACCACCGCCAAGTGGCTATGATTAGGAAGAGCAAGTTTGTTTTGGCTTGCCGGATGATTGTTTGGTACAGAGTTGTGGTTTACCCTTGTTCTCAGGAGGACGCTTGTGTTGGATTTGTGCCGGGAAGATTCTACGACCGGGCGTGGCGTCTCTCTCCTTTTCTATTTTGAAAACTTATTAAATACTGCCAGAGTGGGAACTTTTTATTTATAGGGCATGTTATTCTAGGCGAATAAATAGTTTCATACTTATGTTTTGTAGCAGGCTCAGTTCTATCCCGGCCTTGTTTAGATTGCCTCAAAATTCCAAGTTTTTTTCACTTTCTCTCCATCACATCAATTTTTGGACGCATGCATGGAACATTAAATGTAGGTAAAAAAATAACTAATTGCACAGTTTGGTTATAAATCACGAGACGAATCTTTCGAGCCTAGTTAGTCCATGATTGGACAAAGTTTATCAAATACAAACGAAACGTGCTACAGTGTCCAGATTGCAAAAATTTGCAATCTAAATAAGGCCCCATTACTTCTTGTGTTTCAAATTGTAAGTTGTTTTAAATTTGTTCTACGTCAAAATTTATCCAACTTTGACCAAATCATAGAGAAAATATATTAAAACATACAATATTACACAAACACACTATCGAAATATATTCACAGTGATCTAATGAATCTAGTTTGGTATTTTAGATGTTTATATGCATTTTTCTATAAACTTAGTCAAAATTAGAGACGTTTGACTTATGACAAAGCTAAAATGACTTAAATTTCAAATGGAGGGCATATGATTCAACATGTTCATATACTAGGTCCTTATGTTTTTAATTAGGGCTATGCTATGTGTTCCTAGAGTGTCCATCAACATGTTCATATGATTCTCGGTTAACGAGGTGTAGCCATCCAAAACAGATTCAAGTGTTAGTCTTCTTTCATCTCCATCAATTGTTTTCTATGTCTTGCCTCCAAATTGCACGATGACGTAAGCTCGTGCCCGCCCTTCCCACCATCATGTCATTTTGTGTTATTGTGTTGGTTATGCCACTCACTAGTCATTCTCCACCTTATGCTATTAGCAGTGCCCTACCTCATTACTCACCACTTCGCATGTTTATCACCAGGCAAACCGCCTCACAAGAACACCGCTTTTGAAAAAGAACTTCAAAAGCCATAATTCTGAACCATAACCCCATTCACTAGCCTCGCTCATTTTTTTTACTTTAATGCAGCAGGAACATGTTCAAACAAGTTGATGGAAATGGAGACTCTGTAGCAGAACCGACCAATTATACGAGATTAAGTAAGAAAATCACCCACCGAACAGACGATTTAGCAAACTTAAGCCCGTATAACCCGGTAGTCCGTGAAATCACGATGGATTTCAAATAAACTTACATACCAGCCAAGATCGTAATAAGTTTAGCGGTCACCATCACAAGTTACATAAAAGTTCGCGTTGCAAATACATCGGAGTTTAAACATAGTTATTACAAACCAAGTTCAAATAAAAGTAGCGGAAACATTTAGTTCAAACCACACACACTCACACAGAGTTCAAAATAAAGTGCCAGCTCCGAATCATCTCCAACAAAAGCATCAGACGAGACGTAGGGAATGACCACTGCCCATGGTCCTAAGCTTCACCCATCGCAGGATAAAGGCAGTTGATATAGTAGCCTTAATACATCTGCCCATCTGCAACAAGTGGGAACAAAACCCTGAGTACGAGAAGGTACTCAGCTAGACTTATCCGATATAACCGAAAATAAAATGACACCAAGGATCATGATAGGCTTTATGGTAGGGTAGCTGACTCATTTACAAAAAGACATTTTTAGTATTTCAAGAATCTCTTCCAGAAGCTTTGCATCAAGTTAAATCTTTATTAACCTATCAACTACATTTGCACCTGTACTAGGGTAACATGTAATTAAACCGGTAAGAATAACCAATGATCATTAACAACTTCTATCATGTCATATTCCATATAACTGTCCAAGTGTTCCATCAATATTACTACGATGAAGCAACTCAAGTCAAGTGTTCACTAACCAGTGAACGATGGCGATTCGAATCCATTATTAACCAGCTGATAATTTATTCCTCACACAAACCTCACTCACCCGCTAAAGTGAGATATTGGTCACCGAGTCAACCATTCAGGTAAAGTCTCGAGTTTGCTAGGAACCACATGTACCTGGGGGCCGCCCGACTGCTATTTGGCCTTATCATCGCGCCCCCGTGTCCTACCACACCTGCTCCGGTACAGTGCGTTGTGGGCAATCCACTCGGTCTGAATAATCTCCCAGCTTCGCGGTCAAAAGGTACATTATTCGACCAGCTAAATGTAAGGTATGCGTTCAACATGACTCGAGGCCCAACAACGGTCGGTCCTTAATCGACACAGACAAAAAACACTATAGTCTGAAACCCTGCAAGTCTCGGTCCAGTCTTAATTTCATATTAACACTTAGTTATTCTACTTAATCAAGCAGATCTAGGTAGCCACCTATAGCTCGCAGGTGACAGGAAATCACCCGACTTCTACCAGTCTAAGCAAGCTAAGCATTTCTTGACTGCGAATACCAAGGTAACAAGGATATGGTAGAACAGGGTAAACAAGGTATAATGCAGCAACGGTTGCAAGCAACTCCTAAACGTAATGCATCAGTTAAAGTAAAGCATTAATAAAATATTTGCAAACCGGGAGAGAAATGCTCTGGGGCTTGCCTCTTTTGAAAGAGCTCGGGCGGTGGTCGGGACACTCTGAAAGATCCTTACCGACCTCCTCTTCGGCTTCGGGCACCTCCTGCTCTTGCACCTCGGGCTGCTCTTCCGGCTCTTCGGGAACTGCTACCGGAGTTACTTCCTGCGATCCTATATGATGCAAATGTATAAGTGCTCATGCCTAGGTGCATTGCAGAGATGACATGTAATGATCATGATAAATGAGATGTAGATGAACAGGTTTACTTTATTGCATAACGTGAAAATACAACTCTTCTACAAGGTAGTCTACATCATCCAAGAACATGTACTCGTATACTACTACAAACATTCTCTACCATGGCAAGTCACCACAGAAATCTAAGATGCTTCAAAGATACACCAAAGCAAATTTTATTAATTAATCATGTATTAACAAGGTAAATTAAACCCTAATTGTAACTAGGTTTGAACAACAACACCTATTTTGGTAACATAGAAAAATCTGAGAAAATTATAGTAGCTTACTCTCATCTAATCTAGCATGCCACAAAAATTTAATTGCATTTGGATTACTAGAACTGCCTACACAAAAATAACAAGCTAGGGCCTAAATAAGAGCATGAAAATATTTTATACTATAAAAAGTATCAAACAACAGATTTAGCATTTTTTATACATTCTACACAACAAACAATTACTATAAAAAAATTATTATATGCATGTTTTATTCATATTTTTCTCTCTATCAAAAATAACAATTATCAATAATAACAAGCACTTGTACTACACATCAAAAATTTTCTGTAGAACATGTATGGCACATATTTTTTTCTAGAAAGTACATCACAAAAGAAAATTATTTCAAGTGGAACCATATTTTTCTGACCTTTCTATGATTTATTACATATTTATCAAGAAAACAGCAATTTCAGTGATTAAATAAAAACCCTACAGAAAAGTATTTCAAACTTGACATGCAATATTTTTAGATCGTAGAACTACTTATGAGAAACACTATAAAATTTGTTTCACAATTTTTAGAGCTAAAATGAGCAAGTTATGAATTTCTAAACCATTTTCATCTTTTCTGAAATTTATTTTCAAAATCCTTTTAAAACATCTCGACTGAAACTTCTACGTGCACCCGGCACAGTGCACACGCGCACGCGAGAGGAGACAGACATGTGGGCCCGCGACCCCACGGGTCAGTCACAGGGAGAGGGAGAGAGACGCCGGCGGCCACAGCTCGCCGGTGGTGAGGTCTCCGGCCAGGCCAAGGTCACCATGCGGACCACCTCGATCTCGCGAACTCGATGGCACACACGCGGTGGCCAATGGAGCTCGGAGGACCGGTCGTCGCCGCCCATGGCAGAACGGTGGCGCGGGTGGTCGCCGGCCGGCCATCCTCGACCAAGATGGGCCGCGCGGTGTGGTCTGCGAGCTTCACCGCGCAAGTGTGGTGCTCGTGCGCTCGAGAAGTGAGCGAGAAGGAGGATGGAGGGGTGAAGTCCACGGAGCGGCTCACTCTGGTGAGCTCGGCCAGAACTCCGACGAGCTATTACCGTGGCTAGGGGCCGAATCATCGCGGGCCGTGGCGAGCACGGGATGCGCGACGAGAAGGCGAAGCGAAGAGGAAGACGGAGGCTGTGACGGTGAGCCGGGGCAGCGGCTACGGCGGTGGCGGAGCTCGGGAGCCGACAATGGTGCGATGGTCGCGCGGCTGCTGCTGGCTCGCTGCTGTGGGGCGAGGAGAGGAGAATGGAGGTAGTAGCTGAGGCTGGCGAGAGCGCGGAGGGAGTAGGCGGGCGCAGAGGGACGCGGGGGCCACCGGAGGGCGCGTGGCGCGCGACGTCGGCGACGTACGGCCACGCGGCGGCCGGCTTCTGCCGCGGGCGCCAAGGTGTGTGCGCGCGCGCGCGGGCTAGAGGAGGCGGACACAGGCACGGGCCGGGCCGGCTTGCGCGAGCAGGCCGAAGCGGAGGCGGCGGCCCGTTAAGGCCGAAAATTTATTTTCTTTTTATAAATAAATTTCCAGATTTTCTAAATTGATTCAAATTCAAATTTTGAAAATGAAAAAAGGCATTTTCACAAGTTGTCCCCAAAACAAAAGTGGTTCAAAATTTAATTCTCTACAACTTTCATCTGGGGCACTTTTCAAAATTCTAAACAGATTTTGAATTAATGATTTAAAGTCCAATTTTTTAATAAAAACTTATTTTTCTAGAATATTTTTAAAAGAAAAATCTAGGGGGATTTTGAATACAAAAGTTGCTCCAAAAATCATGCTAATTAATTCTAAGTCATTTAAAGTTATAGACAAACAAGTTTTACCACTCTTAGCAAGCAAATGCAATAATTTAGGGTTCAAACAGATGTTTTTCACACTTTAATTTAATTTCAACTTATATTGCATGTGATAATGAACATGTATGTGATGCTAATGCTCATGCTTTGGGATGTTAATGCATGCTTAACACCCAGTGGTGTTACAGCCCTCCTCCCTTATAAAAATCTCGTCCCGAGATTTGGTTTACAAACCATTTGTTATAAAAATCTTCATAAGCTTTTTGTAGATATTCACCTGTTTCTCAAGTTGCATCTCCTTCATCATGATGATTCCACTGTATCTTATATGTTTTCACCACATTATTTCGAGTAGCCCTCTCTTTAGAGTCCAAAATTTGAACTGGTTGCTCACGATATACCAAATCTGACTTGAGCTTTATGCCTCGGGGTTCGAGTCTTTCCTCTGGAACGCGCAAACACTTCTTGAGATGCTATACATGAAAAACTGGGAATATAACACCCATTGTCTCAGGTAACTCTAACTTATAAGCTACTGGATATTTTCTTTCCAAGATCTTTTATGGTCCCACAAATCTGGCTGCGAGCTTTCTGCGTACTCCAAACCGTTTTCTTCTTCATTGGCATGACTTTCAGATAAACATAGTCACCAACTTCGAACACAAGCTGTCTCCTCCTTCTATCCGCATAGCTTTTCTGACGTGATTGAGCTGCTTTCATATTTTGCTGAATGATATGAACTTTCTTCTCGGCTTCTTCTACGAAGTCAATACCATAATATCTTCTTTCTCCTAGCTCGATCCAGTTTAGTGGTGTTCTACACTTTCTGCCATACAGAGCTTCGAATGGTGCCATTTTGATACTTTCTTGATAACTATTATTGTAAGCAAATTCTGCTAAGGGTAACCATGACTCCCATGAACCCCTAAAAGATAACACACAGGCTCTCAACATATTCTCCAGAACAACATTAACTCTTTCGGTCTGACCATCTGTCTGAGGATGATAGGCAGTACTACGGATCAAACTAGTTCACAATCCTTTGTGCAAGTGTTCCTAAAAGTGAGCAGTGAATTATGACCCTCTGTCAGACACTATAGTCTTTGGTATGACATGCAATCTCACAATCTCAGCAATATACTTCTCGACATATTGAGGTGGTCTATAATCTGTCTTGACAGGTAAAAAGTGAGTTGTCTTTGTAAGACGATCCATGATTACCCAAATCGAATCATGTCCTTTATGAGTAGTGGGCAAACCTGTGATAAAATCTATACTTATATCATCCCACTTCCAACTAGGTACGTACAAAGGTTGCAACAATCTGGCAGGTCTCATATGAATGGCTTTTACCCTACAACATGTGTCACATCTGGCCACATATGCTGCAATCTCTTTCTTCATTTTCGTCCACCAATAATGAGGTCTCAGTTCTTGGTACATCTTGCTACTTCCGGGATGGATAGATAGCTTAGAAAGGTGAGCCTCATCCATAAGTTTATTCTTAAGCTCCCGATCCTTGGGAACAACAAGACGGTCGTCAAACCACAACACGTCCTGTTCATCCACTCTAAAGTGCTTGGATGGTTCTTCTTTAATCTTTTCTTTGATGTGGAATATCCCTTTGTTGGTTTTCTGGCCTTCTATTATCTTACTCTCCAAAGAGAAACTAATCTGAATGTTATGTAATACGGCAGGGTGCATCAGATCAAAACCATCTTCGAGTAAAGGTTGCACATTCAGGCAATGTGACTTTCTACTCAAAGTATCTACCACTACATTGGCCTTTCTAGGATGATACTGCACATTCAAGTTGTAATATTTGATCAATTCTAACCATCTTCGTTGTCTCATGTTCAACTCTGGTTGGGTGAAAATATACTTTAGACTCTTATGATCGGTGAAAATATTACACACATTATCAAGTAAGTAATGTCTCTAAATTTTTAATGCATGCACTACGGCAGCAATTTCAAGATCATGTGTCGGATAGTTGATCTCATGCTTTCTCAACTGGCGGGAGGCATAAGCAATGACTCTTATTTCTTGCATAAGAACACAACCTAATCCTATTTTTGATGCGTCGCAAAACACATCAAAAGATTTCTCAATGTCCGGTTATGCTAGAACTGGAGCAATGGTCAACAGTTTCCGCAAGGTGTGGAAAGTTGTCTCACACTCCTCTATCCACACAAACTTGTGATTTTTCTGTAGCAGACTTGTCATTGGCTTGGCAATCTTCGAGAAATCTGGTATAAAACGACGATAGTAACCAGCTAATCCTAAGAAACTTCTAACTTCCGAAACTATGGTTGGTGTCTTCCAGTCCATAACCTCTTGCACTTTACTCGGATCTACTGAAACTCCATTTTCTGACAGAATGTGACCAAGGAAAGGAACTTTCTTTAACCAAAATTCACACTTGCTAAACTTAGCATACAACTTATGATCTCTAAGTCTGGTCAAGACAATTCTCAGATGCTCTTCATGATCTTTCTCGTTCTCGGAGTACACTAGAATATCATCAATAAACACTACCACAAACTCATCCAATTCTGGCATGAAAACCGTATTCATTAGATACATAAAGTATGCAGGAGCATTTGTTAAGCCAAAGGACATAACAAGATACTCGTACAACCCGTATTTGGTGGAAAAGGCGGTTTTCGGTATATCTTGTGGCCTAATCTTTATCTGATGGTAACCCGATCTTAAATCTATCTTGGAGAACACTCTGACTTTGGCTAACTGATCGAACAAAACATCAATATGAGGCAAAGGATACTAATTCTTGATAGTTACAGCATTAAGAGGCCTACAATCCACACACATTCTCAAAGTACCATCTTTCTTTTTTTTCACAAACAAGGCAGGACATCCTCATTCAGACTTACTTGGCCAGATAAACCCCCTTTTCAATAATTCCTCTAGTTGCTTCTTCAGCTCAGCTAACTCATCCGGAGGCATCTGATAAGGTCTCCTTGAAATTAGAGCGGTCCCGGGGATCAACTCAATTCCAAACTCAACATCCCTATCTGGCGGAAGACCAAGTAACTCATCTGGGAACACATTTGAAAACTCACATACTACTGGAATCTAATGAATAGGAATGACTTTCATAACACATGTCACACTCACAAGGTCTGTTCTTCAGGGCAATGGTACCTAAAAAGTACCCTCACCCTAGGGATCCTTAAGGGTAAGTACCTAAATTCCTGTATCTATAACTGCTCCCCAATCCTTCATCCAATTCATCCCTATGATGACATACAGAACTAGTCTAGGCATAACTATCAAGTTTACTCGAAACTTTTGACTACCTAATTCAAGGGTTGCCCCTCTAACCATCTGATTGGTTAAAACATCAGCCCCCGCCAAACTTATACGGTAACCATAACTCAAATTTGTGCATAGTTATTCATGTTTCCGTGCAAATGCTTGACTCATGAAAGAATGCGATGATCTAGAATCAAATAGAATAACTGCAGGGTTTTGGTTAACAGGAAACTTACCAGTGGTTACGGGTTCTCCCTCAGGAATCTCATCCACAGTGGTGTGGTGTACCCGAGTAGTATAGGTATGTTGCTTCTTTCTGGGCGTGTAATGACAGAACTTTGAAAAGTGGCCTGGCTGATCACAATTGTAGCAGGGTCCCCTCACTGTACTAGCAGATCCTATAGCTCCCTTAGTGTTGCCCTGTCCTGCAATTGCGGCTGTCCTTGCTGCCGGCACGGCCATCTTGTACGGCTTCTGTGGTCCCTTATAGTTTTGGGTTTTATGCTGTGGTGGCTTAAACCTTGCAGCTGGTGCAGACGGACGATAGGTAGAACAATTAGCAGTGAGAACTCTTGGCTGTGATGGTCCTAACTCAAAGGCCCTCTTGCGAGTCTTGGATGCAGTGTACGCGTTGTTATTTTTCTCTTGTTTCAGACAATAACTGATGAAGTCATTGAATCTGGCGCGGGTATTGGTACCCACATGCTTCATCATCTTCGGGCTTAATCCTCTCTTGAAACTAGCAATTCTCTTAGCATCTGTGTCAACCATGTCAGGAGCATAACGACACAAGTTGTTGAAGGCATGCAAATACTGTGTCACGGTTTTAGTGCCCTGGTTTAAAGCCAAGAACTCTTCTAACTTCATCTCGACCAGCCCTGGTGGAATATAAACTCCATGGAAGGCTTCAGTGAACTCTCTCCACGAGATCTGAGCATTTGGAGGAAAGGTGGTGCGATGATGCTTCCACCACATCCCTGCTGGTCCTTGTAACTGATGTGCAGCATATTCTGTCTTCAGTACTTCAGTCAGCCTCAACACACGGAACTTATCTTCCATGGTGTTGATCCATTCTTCAGCGTCAAGTGGCTCTGTTGCTTCCTTGAAAATTGGTGGCCTAGTGTCCATGAAATCCTTGAAGTTGCTGTACTGATTCACCCCATTGCCACCACCTTGGTTGTTACCGCGTTGAACATTGTTGGCAATGGTACGCAAAAAATCTTCCATGTTCTTCTGCGATTGCTCTGCATTGCGCTGACTTCCAAGAAACTGTGCAAAGAATACCTCTGTAGTGAGCAGTGGAGGAGACGACAAATGTGGTTCCGGGTGTGGCTCGTTATGGTTGACGTTGTTTTCACCACTCCCACCAGCCCCAGCACCACTACCACTAGTTTCAGCAGCCTCATATGTGGCGCGGCGAGTGTTTGCCATCTGCATATTTTAGCAACAAGTAATGATTAAGTGAAGCTATAGTAATTGTAAGTGAATGAAAAATTATGACGTACTGAATTCATTGGAGAGAACAAGTCATACAATAAAATAGAGGCACAATAATCGCATTCTAATTAAAACAACACCACTAATCAAATTACTTCGACTGCAAACATCGTGTCCACACAACCAAGTTGCCAGCATACATACAATGGACTTTTATGCGCTCAGGTATCGCATGACCAACCAAGTTCCAACATACTACCAAGTCTTAAGGTTCGAAACGAGATACATCAAGATACATGAAACCAAAAGAAAGGTTATCGCGACAGGGCCTAGTAGCGAACGCAAAGCAACTAGCCTACTCCTCGGGGCCATCATCGGGGTCAGAGACGTCACCATCGCTACCATCAGTAGTGACGTCGTCATCATCGGCAGGTGCAACTGCAGGCTCATCCTCGTCCTCGTCGACATCCATACCGACGGCGTCTGGAGGAGCATACGGGCCAATCCCGTTGTAGAGCGTGTGAAACTCCTCATGCAAGTTGACGTTATACTCCTCGAGCTCCTCGACCCTCTGCCTCAGAAGGTCCCTCTCGTTCTAGGCTTCATTCCTCTCCTGAACCAACTATCCAATCATGCGGTCTGCATTATTGTTGGCCTAAGTCAACGTATGCACCCGCTGTAGAGCACTATCACCTCTCTTTAGAGCCTGGTCTCGCTGTAAGCTCATGTCAGCCAACTGCTCCTGCAAACTAGCTATAGCACGTGTCTCCTTCTTCTTCTGTTTGCTTGCTTTGAGCCGATCATCACCACGCAAACCAGTCAACGTCCAATAGGTACACTCAAGACCCTGGTATGCTCTGATAGCTGCATACATCGCACTCATAGCGTGGTTGTCGCTAGCCTGTCCTTCGTTTGGGCCTCTGACCAAGGCGCTTCCTTGCGGCTGCACCCAAATAGCATCACGAGGATCATTCCTTGGAAAAGTGCTAGCCAAGGCTGCTATCAGCTCGTTGGGAAATCTGCTCATTATGTCCCTGATGATACGGAAAGCTGCTCCCTCTGCACACTCAACCGGAGTGTGTCTCTCAAACTCCAAGTGTCAACCATCCCACTATGGAGCATCACCAAGAGCAGGGACTGCGATCTCCACTACTACAAGTCCATCCTCGGCTAACTGGCTCTTACTCCAAGAGTACACCGGCTCCTGACCCTCCGGGTACCCCACATCATGGAGCACTCTCCAAAGCAAGGTTGGCATGCCAAACTCGCTCAGAAAGGTGTCCGTGCTGCGGCGCTCCCGCGGGGCCAACTAGTGTCAGGGTGCTCTTCCGCCTGTGGACTTACGGGCAGTCTGCTTCGTGCGGGCCATCTGTAGCAAAAGTTTTGATTACCTGGTGAGAACATATTTTAAGTTGATACAATTTTTATCAAAAGGGGATAATCACTTTATAAGGGGAGGAATGCATGACATGAATGAAATGCACAAGCAATATGATGTATGTACGTTTCTTACGTTCTCACAAACTTATGAAATAATAATATCTAGCGATGAATTCGGTGGCATATAGGCGATCTCTCATATACGTAACTAATACATTCTACACGAGAAACATTGTTATGTACGTGCAGAAAATTCATTTCAGCCCAATTCCCCATGAATGCATGAAAGCAGTAAATCTATCTACACGCTCTACACGAATCCCCAGATACGCGTACAATAGTAGTAACTATCCAAAACATCGTCCTATTAACGGCATCGCCTCAACGGACGGAACAACCACACATGTGACACTTTTGTAAAAACATGCGTAGAACATGTAATTACTCCAGTATCATATAAACACTCTTTCTAGATCGGCATGTATCCGATCATGCTCTCACATCTTACTCTTACCGAGGCATAGAGGCAGCTGATCCATACATTACCACTCAATTAAGTGGCACTCATACAATAGCATGCCGTATGAGCAACGAAAGAGAAATATGGTGCAAGAACCCCAAGTCAGTACTTAAATAAGCCACCTATAGTTCTTAACTGGGCATAAAGGATATGACCACTTACACACTTTTAGTTTGAAAATCACGTTTTTCAAACACATTTTTGTTTTAAATACACTTATGAACAGTAAACACGCTAAACCATGCTCCGATGCCAGCTGTAGCAGAACCGACCAATTATATGAGATTAAGTAAGAAAATCACTCACCGAGCAGACGATTTAGCAAACTTAAGCCCGTATAACCCGGTAGTCCGTGAAATCATAACGGATTTCAAACCAACTTACATACCAGCCAAGATCGTAATAAGTTTAGCGGTCACCATCATAAGTTACATAAAACTTCGCGTCGCAAATACATCGGAGTTTAAACATAGTTATTACAAACCAAGTTCAAATAAAAGTAGCGAAAGCATTTAGTTCAAACCACACACACTCACATAGAGTTCGAAATAAAGTGCCAGCTCCGGATCATCTCCAACAAAAGCATCAGACAAGACGTAGGGAATGACCACTGCCCATGGTTCTAAGCTTCACCCATCGCAGGATAAAGGCAGTTGATACAGTAGCCGTAATACATCTGCTCATCTCCAACAAGTGGGAACAAAGCCCTAAGTACGAGAAGGTACTCAGCTAGACTTACCCGACATAAATAAAAATAAAATGACACCAAGGATCATGATAGGCTTTGTGGTAGGGTAGCTGCCTCATTTGCAAAAATATATTTTTAGTATTTCAAGAATCTCTTCCAGAAGCTTTGCACCAAGTTAAATCTTTATTAACCTATCAACTACATTTGTACCTATACTAGGGTAACATGTAATTAAACCGGTAAGAATAACCAATGATCATTAACAACTTTCATCATGTCATATTCCATATAACTGTCCAAGTGTTCCATCAATATTGCTACGATGAAGTAACTCAAGTCAAGTGTTCACTATCCAGTGAACGATGGTGATTCAAATCGATTATTAACCAGTTGGTAATTTATTCCTCACACAAACCTCACTCACCCACTAAAGTGAGATATTGGTCACCGAGTCAACCATTCAGGTAAAGTCTCGAGTTTGCCAGGAACCACATGTACCCGGAGGCCGCCCGACTGCTCTTTGGCCTTATCATCGCGCCCCCGTGTCCTACCACACCTGCTCCGGTATAGTGCGTTGTGGGCAATCCACTCAGCCCGAATAGTCTCCCAGCTTCGTGGTCGAAAGGTACATTATTTGGCCAGTTAAATATAAGGCATGCGTTTAACATGACTCGAGGCCCAACAACGGTCGGTCCTTAATCGACATAGACGGAAAAAACTATAGTCCGAAACCCTGCAAGTCTCCGTCCGGTCTCAATTTCACATTAACACTTAGTTATTCTACTTATTCAAGCAGATCCAGGTAGCCACCTATAACTCGCAGGTGACAGGAAATCACCCGACTTCTACCGGTCTAAGCAAGCTAAGCATTTCTTGACTGTGAATACCAAGGTAACAAGGATATGGTAGAACAACGTAAACAAGGTATAATGCAGCAACAGTTGCAAACAACTCCTAAATGTAATACATCAGTTAAAGTAAAGCATTAATAAAATATTTGCAAACCAGGAGAGAAATGCTCTGGGGCTTGCCTCTTTCGAAAGAGCTTGGGCGGTGGTCGGGACACTCTGGAAGATCCTCACCGACCTACTCTTCGGCTTCCGGCACCTCCTGCTTTACACCTTGGGCTGCTCTTTCGGCTCTTCGGGAACTGCTACCGGAGTTACTTCCTGTGATCCTGTATGATGCAAATGTATAAGTACTCATGCCTAGGTGTATTGTAGAGATGACATGTAATGATCATGATGAATGAGATGTAGATGAACAGGTTTACTTTATTGCATAACGTGGAAATACGACTCTTCTACAAGGTAGTCTACATCATCCAAGAACATGTACTCATATACTACTACAAATATTCTATACCATGCCAAGTCACCATAAAAATCTTAGATGCTTCAAAGATACACCAAAGCAAATTTTATTAAATAGTAATGTATTAACAAGGTTAATTAAACCCTAATTGCAACTAGGTTTGAACAACAACACCTATTTTGGTAGCATAGAAAAATCTGAGAAAATTACAGTAGCTTACTATCATCTAATCTAGCATGCCACAAAAATTTCATTGCATTTGGATTACTAGAACTGCCTACACAAAAATAACAAGCTAGGGCCTAAATAAGAGCATGAAAATACTTTATACTATGAAAAGTATCAAACAACAGATTTAGCATTTTTCCTACATTCTACACAATAAACAATTACTATAGAAAAATTATTATATCCATATTTTATTCCTATTTTTCTCTCTATAAAAAATAACAATTATCAATAATAACAAGCACTTGTACTACAGATCAAACTTTTTATACAGAATATGTATGGCACATATTTTTTCTAGAAAGTACATGACAAAAGAAAATTATTGCAAGTGGAACCATATTTTTCTAAGCTTTCTATGATTTATTACATATTTATCAAGAAAACAGTAATTTCAGTGATTAAATAAAAACTCTACAGAAAAGTATTTCAAACTTGACATGCAATATTTTTAGATCATAGACCTACTTATTAGAAACACTACAAAATTTGTTTCACAATTTTTGGAGCTAAAATGAGCAGGTTATGAATTTCTAAAGTATTTTCATCTTTTCTGAAATTTATTTTCAAAATCCTTTTAAAACATCTCGACTGAAACTGCTACGTGCACCCGGCACAGTGCACACGCGCGCGTGAGAGGAGACAGACATGTGGGGCCGTGACCTCATGGGTCAGTCACAGGGAGAGGGAGAGAGACACCGACGGCCACAGCTCGCCGGCGGTGAGGTCTCCGGCCAGGCCAAGGTCACCATGCGGACCACCTCGATCTCGCAAACTCGATGGCACACACGCGGTGGCCAATAGAGCTCGGAGGACCGGTCGCCGCCGCCCATGGCAGAACGGTGGCACGGGTGGTCGCCGGCCGGCCATCCCTGACCAAGTAGGCCACGCGGTGTGGTCTGCGAGCTTCTCCGCGCAAGTGCGGTGCTCGTGCGCTCGAGAAGTGAGCGAGAAGGAGGATGGAGGGGTGAAGTCCACGAAGCGGCTCACTCCGGTGAGCTCGGCCGGAACTCTGACGAGCTATTACCGTGGCTAGGGGTCAAATCCTCGTGGGTCGTGGCGAGCACGGGATGCGCGACGAGAAGGCGAAGCGAGGAGGAAGACGGAGGCTGTGACGGTGAGCCGGGACAGCGGCTACGGCGGTGGCGGAGCTCGGGAGCCGATAATGGCGCGGTGGTCGCGCGGCTGTTGCTGGCTCGCTGCTGTGGGGTGAGGAGAGGAGAATGGAGGCAGTAGCTAAGGCGAGAGAGAGTGCGGAGGGAGTAGGCGGGCGCGGAGGGACGCGGGGGCCACCGGAGGGCGCGTGGCGCGCGGCGTCGGCGACGTACGGCCACGCGGCGGCCGGCTTCTGCCGCGGGCGCCACGACGTGTGCGCGCGCGTGCGAGCGAGAGGAGGTGGACGCGGGCGCGGGCCGGGCCGGCTTGCGCGAGCAGGCCGAAGCGGAGGCGGCGGCCCGTTAAGGCCGAAAATTCGTTTTCTTTTTATAAATAAATTTTCAGATTTTCTAAATTAATTCAAATTCAAATTTTGAAAATGAAAAAAGACATTTTCACAAGTTGTCCCCAAGACAAAAGTGGTTCAAAATTTAATTCTCTATAACTTTTATTTAGGGCACTTTTCAAAATTCTAAACAGATTTTGAATTAATGATTTAAAGTCCAATTTTTAAATAAAAACTTGTTTTTCTAGAATATTTTTAAAAGCAAAATTTGGGGGGGATTTTGAATACAAAAGTTGCTCCAAAAATCATGCTAATTAATTCTAAGTCATTTAAAGTTATAGCCAAACAAGTTTTACCACTCTTAGCAAGCAAATGTAATAATTTAGGGTTTAAACAGATGTTTTTCACACTTTAATTTAATTTCAACTTATATTGCATGTGATAATAAACATGTATGTGATGCTAATGCTCATGCTTTGGGATGTTAATACATGCTTAACCCCCAGAGGTGTTACAGACTCTTTTAGTCGCCTAGAATTTGCAACCGGTGTTCTTTGGCTGTGGTTGAAGCTATCTTGTTTCTAGTTTAGAGCTCCGCCTCGACTCTTATGGTTTGTTTGGCACGCTCACACCGGCTTTGGCTCTAGCTCCATCTGATGTGCGCACTGTAGTAAGGAGTCATTAGCCTTTTTCTTTTTGCTTCACTGCCTCCCGGCTTTAGTGCACCTGCAATGTCAAAGTTGGAGCATATCTATACTACTAACCTACTGCTATAAACTATACTATGTAATACAAAGGAAACCCATAAAACCATTGACATAAATAAAAAGTAAAATTTATGCTACCATTGTACCATACCATGTAGTACAAAATGGTAGGACTTGCAGCCCATTCACATCCTGACATCCAACACAATGTTTGTTCAAGAGTGTGGAGGGGTTAAAGTGGTTTCCACTTTGCTAATTAATGGAAACACCATGGTAATGGAGATTGTGTTCATTCTAACCAATGTTAGCCTATTGAAATGCCATCTCGTATTTCCATATGTGCTATATGTTTTTTGGTATTATAATTTGTTACTCTATAAAAAAATTGGACATCTTGGACACTGATACTACGATATGCAATACACACTTTAGTTAGTAGTTTTGTTATAGAAGGCTTCTTAACATGTCAAACATATACCTTTTTTGAATGTGCTAGCCGTGGGTCAGCCTAGCAAATTGTTCAAACAAGCTACTTAAAGCTTTATCACTAAACAAATATATGCCTTATTAATTTAGAATTGATGACAAACATAATAATATATTTTTAAGACCATTTACATTGTCTTTCCAATACACATTAGGAGTGCCCCACGGGATCAAAGATTCCCTATGGAGAATCCATGACTTTGTGTCATCTTACCATTACCAATTAGATATTCCACATTAGTTCTCATAAAAAGCATTGATAAAAAAGATAAATCCTAAAATTCTCACCAAAATCAGAAAAATAGCCTTTAATTTGGTAAACAATAGTCATCATCGTCAATAATAGCCATTGGATCTACTCTATTTTATGAAAAATATAAACACTTCTTCCATTATGAGAAATATATAAAATAACCCCTCAAACTTGCATCTAAATTGTCCACCAATAAATTATGAAAAACAATTTTATAATAACCACCTTATTTGCATCTAAATTACCCACGTATGCCATTTTGAAATATGGATTAAAATAACCCTCTAAATTATCCACCTCTGTAATTATAAAAGGTAATGCAAAGTAACACCCTAATTTGCATGTAGAAAACAAACATACGCAATTATGAAAGATAACATAAAGTAACACTTTTAATTTCTATCTGAATTATCCCCCCTTACTGATATCTAAAATAAACTAAAATATCCCTCAAATTTATGTATAAATACTTATAGTTTATCAAATGTGGAGAAATGCTCCCTTAATAAAGCACATATCTATGACATTGACAATTCACACTAAATTATATTAGTATTCCATGAAATAAGTTTTGTAAGTTATTATTTTAAATAAGTTTATATATTGACTAAACATTATGACATATGTTAATTTAATTTTAAACACTATTTTTTTTATAAAACAATACATTTTAACTAAAATGCTTGACATATCTATGTTGATACTATAATTGTAAGAACCCTTTTCTTGATAATAAAGCAATAATTACACATATATATTTTTATAAGAAAATTCAAACATCTTGAGATGCGAGAGAGGTTAGTATCGACTAAAAAAGTGGTTATACCTTATTAGTCTTTGATATTCTTTATAGGAAGCATTGATTATAAGGATTAAATATTACTATTCTTTTGAGATTAGAACCGTTATGTCATCCTATATCTCACTTCAAGGTCCACCACCATCTTGAGCAATATGGTGCATTTTAGAATGGCCATTTATGCCATTGTTGTACTTAAGAGTGCAACCTAAAACATCACTTTTAGTAAATTACAAAATAATTATTTATAAGAAATACAATAAGCAAAAGAGTTTCTAACATAACTTGGGGTTACAAAATTTGTAGCGAATAATAAGATTAAACTTAAAAAATATCAAAATCTAAATTCATAATGTCATGAGACATGAGCTACACCAAGAGGTGTCATGCTTATGGCTAATGAAGATTACAGCTCGTTCAAGACCACATGTTGATGAACTAGCTAGTTTTGCCAATTAAACATAAAAAGATTTGTATTTCAGGGAGACAAATATCATTCTTTTAGCTAGCTAACAAGTCCTTATGTACTATATACAATATTTTATCAATAACACCCTCATTTCACTCAGTTGGTTTATATATTGTTTGTAGTTACTGCCACTAGATTCGACGAGTTGAGACTTCAAGAAATCGATTCATTGCCTGACTTTCTAATAATCTTCTAGTTTACCCACTTGTGTCTTAGCCAAGAAGAATGTGCAACAAAATCAGTCATAAACGACGAAAGTGTGTTCCATCATCTAACTCATTTCCTTGAATAGATGTCTAAGAGCAGCTTATCATGGGCCTCTACCGCACGCGGCACAACGTATAATGTGGGGGGCATGTGTGCGCTGGCACTACATTAGACGATGAGTAGCAGCCAAGCTATAATCACTAGGCCTAATTGTAATTGCATCCTTTGATTAATCATAGCCACTCTCTCAAAAGAGAAACCTCGAGTCCATTATATTTAGGACCAGGGAAGAGGGTCACTAGGAATCCACAGCCCTTTTGGTGCACCTTTATTTAAACTTGCCTCACGCTCGCTTGAAGCATGTCAATACCATCATTGCCAGTTACGTGGCTATTCGGAGAATTCCTAGTTTATCGCTCACGCGTGCAGCTTTGCTGGCTCAACTGGAGACAAGCTGCAATGTTCATTGCCGTGCTGGCCTTGGTTGCATCATACTGCCACTCGATTTTGTTTTTTCGTGCGCTGAAATTGTTCTTTTTTTCTTTTCATCAGAAAAGAAAAGGAAAATAATTTTCCAACATTGGAAGTTACGTGCAAGGCAATTTTTTGAAGAAGAAAAAAAAAACTCTCAGTGGAGTGGTTCATTGAACGGCACAAAAGCTGAAATTTGGCAGCCCGTTTCCTGGGTGAACGTCACAAAGTTTGAGGGAAAAGCCTCTTTGGCTATCAATTTCTGTCAATTTAAAATTTGAATACCCATAACGTAAATTATCTTATCCCGGCCTCCGCCGGGTCATCAGCATAATCATGTCGATGCAATTCTCTCTCTCTCACACTTCACTTGGAAGCGAAGAGAGAGAAAGTCATCATACGTACAAGACCATATATGATATATCTTGTGTGCATGGAGTCAACGTCATTGTATTTCTCTATCCGCCGCCTAGTAACCCTATTATTCCTCTGTCATGTCGTCACACGTATATGAAATTTTCTAAACCGTATGGGGACAAGTTAAGGCTACCGAATAGGTTATCCTCCCTATCTCCAATAAGATTCCAGCGAGTTTGAAATTCAAACTAGCTCAAGAAAATGACGTGACAGATACTTTCTATTTTTTTTAAAAATGTTTAATTTGCAGCCTTTTTGCACTTCACAACCTGCTTCGTATTTCAGACACAAGCTCTATCCTGATAGCAGCGAGCAGCAGCTGCGGTGGCTAGTGCATGAGGCCAACCCGGTGACCACGGTATTTTTGTGCACAGTACACAGGAACGAGGAGAAAAGACTCTCCTGTTCAAAAAAAAAAAAGAGCTCTATCCTGATGAGAAAAGTAAAGCATTACATCATTGGATGATTCAAATATGCCAAAGTATATATTATATTCATCCATATACTTGGTCACCATGGTGATGCCCTCCAATAGAAAGTAGAAATTACAAGCTCGCCGATAGGTTATTTATGCCGCCTCCTGCCATAGGAATGCCCTGGTATGCACGTACCGGATTCCCATGAGAAGAATCATATAAACTACAGACTTTTTTTTATTTGAAGTTTCTACACTAATCCTCTCAAGATATGCTAAAAAGAGATAAATCTTAAAAGTTCTAAAAAAACAAAGCATATGGCCAAATAATAATAATAATAATAATAATAATAATAATAATAATAATAATAATAATAATAATAATAATAATAATAATAATAATAATAATAATGATGATGATGATGATGATGATGATGATGATGATGATAATATAATACCTAATGTTTTCTTTACAATTGCCCATATCTATCACCCTGGAAAATATTCTAAAGTAGTAGACCCATAAATCAACACCCAAATTACCCATATCTTATGACGTCTGCCTCTCTAAATGATTTTTAGAGGTGGGAATTTACTTCAAGGCTACCTGACCATTTACGAAGGCGGTCTCTAGATGTGCCCGCCTCTGTTAATCAAAGAAGTGATCTCCTAAAATTGATTTTCTAGGAGTGTAGCTCCAACTAGCTAAGGTTCCAACCAATGTATAAATTGGAAGGGGATGAGGAATATATGCAACAGTTGGTAGCTACACAAAGTATTCAGATAAACTGTATTAGAATATGAGCAGACGAGAGAGGTTAAATATGAGAATTTTGATTAGTCGTGAGCCCCAATTTTTGTGCCACTTATGTCCCTTAAACTAAATTGTGCCACTTATGTCCCTTAAAACTTTTTGGTCATTGGTCACGCAGGAGCGTGAGATGATAGATTACGTGGACAAAAGCAATACTCCTATGTTTTGTTTTGAAAAAATCATATCCATCGTGCTTGTACCACTACGATGCTTTTTGTTCTTTTTTATATTTCTCCGTGCCCCCGAAACGTTACTGAGATTTAGTGCGGTGAAACAGGAGCCACGCAAGGAGGTAAACAGGGTTGATAGGAATGCAAACGTAGATTTGGTGGAAATTAAAGAGGGGGCCCTTTTTGAGATATTTTGATGATGGAACCCGTGTTAACCGCCACTAGGAAAAAAAAATCTTGTTTTCGAAACCGATAAATATATCACATTTGATTTGACCGAGCAGGAGTCCCCTATGTATAGAGACGTCGATCCGGTTACTGTAAAAATCAGTCTCGTGACGAGATACTAGCAAGGAGGTCGAGAAAAGGGTTCACGGGCATGCATACAAACAGTACCTGGCTGGAAGGAAAGGCGCCGACGCGACGAACAGGTCCGGCCGGCCGGCCGGCCCGCCGGCGGGAAGAAATTGTTGGGCGAGGCGATGGCGAGGCAATGGCCCAGGTTGCCGGCGGCATGTAGGCCTGGGCTAGGGACAGGCAGGAGGGGGGCAGAGCACTATAATTCGACGACGCCGACGTGGTTTGTAGCCTTGTGTGTGATTACGATTATATGATGATTATGGAGAGGCGATGCGATGGGGACGATGACTCGGCGGGCTGATGCGAATTTGGAACGGGACGCGAGCCTATCCACAGCGGTGTCAGCGTCCACGTGTTGCTCGACACGTTTTGCTGTTTGCCCAACTACCACTCCCGTCAGTGACCCTGCTCAACCTAGGCCTCGTTTAGTTCAGTGAATTAGGGAAAAAAACACTGTATCAGAATTTCTGTAGCATTTCGTTTGTATTTGGTAAAAATTATCCAAATTTTGACTAACTATGCTTAAAATGTTCGTCTCGCAAAGTACAACAAAACTATGCAATTAGTTTTTGATTTCATCAACATTTAGTACTCGATGCATTTGCCGACATTTTGATGTGACGGAAAATCTTCTTTTTGCATAGTGAAATTTGAGGAGAATTGAGAGAACTAAACAAGGGCTACTATACTGCTGCACCTTGTTTAGTTTGCCTCAAAGTTCCAAGTTTTTTCACTCTCTCTCCATCACATCAATTTTTAACCGCTTGCATGGAGTATTAAATGTAGGTAAAAAAAATAACTAATTACACAGTTTAGTTGGAAATCACGAGATGAATCTTTTGAGCCTAGTTGGTCCATGATTAGACAATATTTGCCAAATAAGACGAAAATGGTACTATTCATCGGGTTGAAATTTTCTTCAATCTAAACAAGGGCCTGGTTCCAAATCCAACGTCGAACTGCTCAGGTTTGCCATGTGACGCCGTACTCAGTAGTAGTATGCTTGTTTTGGAACGCACAAGTTGTACAAAAAAGTTCAAATGAAGATTCAGGAGGGTGAATGAAAAGAGAGAGATTCTAAGCTCTTGTTTAGATTGAAGAAAATTTCAACCCGATGAATAGTACCACTTTCGTCTTATTTGGTAAATATTGTCCAATCATGGACCAACTAGGCTCAAAAGATTCATCTCGTGATTTCCAACTAAACTGTGTAATTAGTTATTTTTTTACCTACATTTAATACTCCATGCAAGCGGTTAAAAATTGATGTGATGGAGAGAGAGTGAAAAAACTTGGAACTTTGAGGCAAACTAAACCAGGCCTAAGAGGACATGCTCATGCCACTGACATCGTATGGCCGAGTTTACATCCTCTGCGGCTTTGGCCTCGGGTTTTACAAGTGGAGTCTTGTTTTGCTGTACTGCCAGACGGTTAGAACAGAAGCTTCTGAACCGGGCCCTTGGTTAGTTCCCCGATTCTCCCCAAATTTTACTATGCAAAAAGAAGATTCCCCGTTACATCAAAATATTGGCAAATACATGGAGTACTAAATATTGATGAAATCAAAAACTAATTGCACAGTTTTATTGTACTTTGCTAGACGAACATTTTAAGCCTAGTTAGTCAAAATTTAGATAATTTTTACCAAATACAAACGAAATGCTACAGGAATTCTGATACAGTGTTTTTATCCCCCAATTCACTCATCTAAACGAGGCCTGGGTGGCTCTAGAGACTACAGCAGTCTGCAGTGAGGAAACCCAGGGCAGCGGCTGCTGGTAACTGCACAACATGCATGGGGTGTTGGTGTTGCATTGCCACTCAGGGTGTGTTTAAATGGTTGTAAAGTGTGTGTAAAGTTTCTGTAGCACTTTTTGTTGTTATTCGGTAAAATTTATCTAATCATGAACTAATTAGGCTCAAAAGATTTGTCTCGACATTTACAGACAAACTGTGCAATTAGTTATTTTTTTACCTATATTTAATGCTCTATGCATGCGTCCAAAGATTTGATGTGACGAAAAATCTTGTAAAATTTTTAGAATTACGAAGAACTAAACACTGCCTCAGATATTTGTCTCGTCATTAACAGCAACAGCTTTCGTCGAATCTGCCATCCGTAGCGGCAGGGCAGGGCTCCCGAGCGATGAAAACGGTACGGATATTTTTCGACCGTATTCGAGACCGAATCTGTTTAGAGGGTTTAAATCCGTCCATATCCGAGTCCAGATATTTAACATCCGATACCGTATTCGTATCCGAATATTTAAATCACATATTTATGATGTCGATATCCAATCGTATCCTATCCGTTATTTTTTATACTATCCGTATTCGAATCCGAATCCAAACATAAATACGAAAACAAATACGATATCAGTAATATCCGTCCGTATCCTATCCGTTTTCATCCCTACCCGAGCGCATGTGCAAACACAGCAAACACACTCGACAGCGAAATGCCAGGGCGGGCCAAGGCAAGCATTGACACATTTGCCATTTTGCTCCTACTCATATCACCGGCCAGGCCATGTTAGAAACAGGGAGATGCGCAATCCACACGAATGTATCCATCACAATCTTGTTTATAGATCACTAACAAGTACTCCCTCTACTAGCATTAGTATGTAGCTGTTGATTACAGATCAACAGATCACTGTACACTTGCTTCCTTCCTTTCCTGTCTGTGTTGCCTCAAATCAAATGGCTCAACGAGGAGAGTAGGAACGGAAGAACCAAGGTTCGAGGGGCCTTCTACTGCGGCTTCGCCGGCGGCGACCCGCTGGTCTCGCCGCCACCGAGCCCGGACTCCAAGTCGCCGTCTTGGTTCTGCTGCTGCTGCTGCGCCGGCGACGGCGCGGGCGTGGCGCCGCCGCCGCAGCCCAGCAGCCGCCGTAGGGCGGCTACTCTGGCCGCCTCCACGACCGCCGCCACTCCGGCGATGGGCCCTGGGACCGCCGGCTGGGGCGCCTGCGGCGGCGTCACCGATGGCGCCACCTGCGCCGGCGCGGCGGCGGCGGCGGCGCCCCGGGTGCTGACAGCGTCCTGGGAGCCGAAGAAGAGGACGTTTGTGGGGAAGTTGGGCGACTCCGGGTCGGCCTCGGGCGCCGCCCGCGCCACGGCCTTCCCGCCGCCGCCGTCCTCGGCCACCGCGCAGCGGCACAGCGGGCAGGTGGAGTGGGAGCGCAGCCACATGTCGACGCACTCCACGTGGAAGGCGTGGCCGCACCGGGGCAGCACGCGGGCCGCCTCCCCGGGGCCCACCTCGGCGATGCACACGGCGCAGTCCGCGGGCGGGTCCCCGGCGCCCACCTCCTTCCTCGGCAGCGCCGCGATGGCGGCCTCGTCCATGCCGCCCCCCCCGCCGTGGCACCCCGCGCCCGCGAACACGAAGCGGGGCCGGCCCCGGTCCTGCCGGTCGCCTCCGCCTCCGGCGCCGCCGCCGCCGATGGTGGGGGCGGCGCCGCGGTACCGCTTGGCGCAGAGGAAGAGGTAGAAGCAGATGACGAAGGTGATGAAGATGGCCGCCGCCGCCGCCAGCATCGTCGCCGCCGCTGCCACGGAGGTGCCCGTCACCGCCATCGGGGCGTCGGCTCCAGATCCCCTTTTCTCCTTGTCTTCCTCCTCCTCCCAGGAAGCAGGCTGTTCCCCAGCTTTCTTGGCTGCCTAGGACTCGCACTCGCTTGGCTTTCTGCTGGGTTCGGTTCTTGGCCGCTGTGGAGACCGGCGGCGTGCTCTGAGATTGGGAGTAGCTACTAGCTAGTGAGGGAATTGGGGAATTGGGGTGGAATCGGAGAGGTTCTGCGGTGTATATATACGGAGTGATTGGGATGGGGAAGGAGGAGGAGCGTGTGTGATTTGGATTGCAGGTGGACGTGGGTTTGGAGGGAGGGAGGGGAGGCGAACAGCGACGCTGGCTGCCTGGCCGACTAGCGGTCACTGGCTCACTGCGGTAGTGCGGTCACTGATATTAGACTACCGCTGCACCGTGTACTCTAAAACGATACTCTATTCTTTCTCTTACTCTATATTTAGAGTAGTATAGTCTTTAGTCTACAGTGTGCAGTGGCATGTCCCACTAGCTAAACAAAGAGAAAAAATGCTATAACTCACAAATTAAAAATTCAAATTAAATTTTGATTGCACCATTAAATTCGTCTCAATAAATCCTTCAAAACTAGATCACACACGGATATATTTAGATAAAGTGACAAGTGGGTCCCACAGTGGATAGAGTGGATAGAGGAGGATATAGAAGATGGATGGATGCGGGAGAATTGAGTATAGAGAAGAGAATCTTGCTGACTAGGACGTATAGAGGATGAATATATAGGTACATGAGTGCGGATAGCTTTAGTAGAGCTGTCGCGGTCAAAAATATGTATTTACAACGTTAAAATATTGGTTTTCTTTTATATGTACTAATTTGTGCTTCCTAGTAGGGTGTACAGTATTTTTCTCTCGTAATAATTCAGCATTAGCCGAGTTTATCGGTCGCACAAACCATTAGCTGAACAGGGCGTTTGTTACGACATCACTTAAACAACTTGCGTACAGAGATTTCTTGAATGAGTGTCATATATACTATTTCAATTCGTCATCTTCTTGTTTCTAGAGGTATGCTGCTCTAACATAACACGTATGGCTAGGAGAGGTTTACATATTTATCCAATTATAACTACGTCATACATTTAAATTTATTTTGTGATACAACTTGGCATTATGCATAAACAATCTTCTCTAACTCCTAGTACGAGAAAAATAGCAAACTATGGAAAAGTGTTCTAATGTGTTTGTAATTAGATATGCATTACATTTAGATACACTACTCACTCCTACGAGCATGGGAGAGATTAGGTTCATCTGTTTGCAATCATGGCCATCAATTATAACGTAATATACACATTGTTTCGTGTTGCCTAAATAACTTGTGTCTTGGAGTTTATATAATGGCCACTTCGTCTCTTCTAATATATATTAGAATCGGCACAAACACGTGCGGTCTGACTCGTATAAACATGGATCATGAGTTGGGCTCTCGACAAGGATAGATGCAACGGCACTGTAGAAAGTGAGAAAGAGAGAGGGAATAATCACTTTGCTCTTTAATATTGGGTATACATGTAGTGTAAAACTGTAAATATAGATATATTCTCTTCATCTTAAAACAACGGTAAGTCTCACTATTCGAGGAGTCAAACTTTTTAGTTTGACAAAATATATAATAATACTAATATTTATAATGTGTAATGGTTATTATTAGACTAATAATGAAATATATTTCTATACTATATATTAGGAGATATAAATATTGGTGATTTTTTATAAATCTAGATAAATTTGAAAAGGTTTGATCTCTGGGATAAAAGAAATAGTGTCTCTATCGCATCGGATGTTTTGACACATGCATGGAGTATTAAATATAGACTAAAAAATAACTAATTGCACAGATTGCGACTAATTTGCGAGACGAATTTTTTAAGCCTAATTAGTCCATGATTTGACACTGTGGTGGTACAGTAAACATGTGCTAATGATGGATTAATTAGACTTAATAAATTCGTCTCGCGGTTTACTGTCGGAATCTATAATTTGTTTTTTATTAGTATCTGAACACCTCATGCGACATCCTATATAACGTACGATGTGACACGTAATAAACTTTAATCCTGTAACCAAATACCCCTAACAGTGAAATATCTACGTACTCCGTACTGAGATAGTAGAGAATAGAGATAGAGGTAGACATTAAGATAGTTCGGGTTAGGAAAAGTCAAGAAGAGTGCTGACTGTAGACCGAAGACGAGAGTGTTGAAAAATCTACGGAGCAAGGTGACGAGATGGGCGTGAGACTGACTGTGACATGTCACTGCGAATGGGTGCCGGACCATCTTCCGCCATGTTTAGTTTCTAAAAAAATTCAAGATTTTCCGTCACCTTGAATGTTTGACACATGTATGGAGTATTAAGTGTAGATGAAAAAACTAATTATACAATTTGATAAAAAATCACGAGACGAATCTTTTAAGTCTAATTAGTCCATAATTAAATACTAATTAATAAATACATACAAAAATACTATATTAGCTAAAGCTAAAAATTTTCGCGAACTAAACACACCTCTCGTCTGGCAGGTTCTCTGCAACTGGACCGCTTCAACACTCGCATTTTTCAGGATAGGAATATGGGTTTCTAATCCTTAACAGGGGAGACAAGAATTCAGACAAATACTACTACTACTGCTGTTTAGTCGATGACAGCGCGTGGGGCCAGGAGCCACCATGTCTCATTCACGCATCGGTCTGCATTCGATTTTCCAGCCAGCAATCCTATCGGTGGTGCAGAGTAAAGAAATCGTATAGAAATATCATATGAAGAAGTTTATTTTTATAGAAAAAAAATCTTAGAAAACAAGAAAAATTTCAGCATTTCAACGAGGGTCCGGCACGAATCCGGCATCAGATGTCCGTGGCGCGCTAGCAGCCACCGTGCAACGCAAGCTTGCGCCTTGCCCGACCTCCACATGTGTTACTGAGCCTTGGAGCCGGGCTTCTTTTCCTTGCAGGGAGCCTGGTGGCGATGCCCCAATGTCACGGCCACACCACACGGCGCCACGGCTGGACCTCATCAGTCATCACGCTCGCGCACGACCGGCGCCCCACGAACATACAGCGGCCTTGGGGCGGCGGCGGGTGCCAGGCGCCTGCCTGCTCCGGACCTCATCACTGGCACACGATGCACAGGCACCACGCCCACTTGCGCGTGCCTCGGGCGACCGCGAGAGACAGCACCGAGGTGCGCCGCGTCCTGCCTTTCGCGCATTTTGCCGAACACCCTACGAGCCGGAGCGGAAACCAGACCAAAGTGGCTCTTGCACAAACGGCGAAGGAGGACCTATCCGACATCCGGTGCCAAAAGATAAATAAATAAATTAGGGAAACAAGCAGCGACCGCCGGCTGCGGGGCAGAGGAAGCGGTGTCTAGTCTAGGTACCCGCGGGAACAGAGGACGCGCGCGTGGGCGCGCAAGGGCAGACCGGATCCTTTATCCGGCACCACGTTTCCCGCCGCGACAGACGCTCTCGCTCCGCTCCGCCCCGGCCCCGGAGCAGAGCACGACGGCCCACACCGCACACGCTACAGGAGACAGACCCCGACAGCGACGCCGAGCGAGCAGGCCTGCCTGATCCTAATATTTCGGGGGTGGGGTCCAATGGTGACTCACCGCCCGCGCTCTCCAGTCTCCACCAGTCCACTCGCGCTTGTTTTTCTAGTCGGCGCGGGCGCGGGCGCGGGCGGGGCACCCCTCCTCGGCGGAACGGAAAAGGACACCAGGCCACCACCATGGAAAAGCAACCGCCAGCCAAGTCCGACCGGCGTTGAAGGCGTTGGTACTAGTACCAACTTCCTGCGTATGAATGCAGAGACTTCGAATTTGTCCGGGCACAAAAGATATACTCCTGCTTTTGTGCTGGAAATGATTTCGGTTCGCAGCTATTCTTGAAATCCTCCACGGAGGTTTTAAACCCTCTTTTTACTTCAAGACAAGAATTGGGTGTAAATCCTTTTTTTCAATCAGCACACAGAATTTCAAACCTTGGGATCGGACCCGGCCTTCTGAAACCGAACACCTGTTTGGGCCTTATTAGAGAATGTTATTGGGTCATCTAAACGGCCCAGCCCGTCAGACCTCAGTCCTCCTAACAGCCAGAGCCAAACCCGTCAGGCGTCAGCCCACACAAGCTGCTTCAAGTCGTACTGAATGCGCGTATTGCCCACAAGGCCGCAACTGATCTGAATGCTGTGGACGGAGTCCATTCTTGTGTTCAAGTCACAATTTCATCATACGCTCCACAACGCAAAGAAGCGATATTTTCCTCCCATTTCTTCATGGCTAGAGAACTTTGTGTAATTTTGTATATCCTTTTTCATTTCTTTCTTCGCTTCTTGAACTCTTTTGATGTACTTTTGATCTCTTTGTTTTAATTTAATTCTCTCATTTGTTGAGAGAAGAAGAGGTAGCTTTGTTTCGGTGTTCGAAAAGACTAGGCACCTATTGCAAGCTGATAATAGCACACAATATTTCCATCTTATTGCTAATGGTGAGCACAGGAAAACACAATATGGCAAGGAACTAAAAAAACATGTCACCTTTTATTACCAAAATTTGTTTGGACCATCACAGGAAACAATAAACTAATTTCATTGTATTGGAGAAAAGATTTGGTGACATAACATAAGTAACCGAAGTAGAAAATGGTTGTGTAGCAAAAAAAAAATTAATTTACTGAAAATGATGTCAAAGGAGGCATTTTTCAAATGGAACGTAACAAAGCACATGTCTTGATAGTTTCCCAATTGAGTTCTGTAAGTTTTTTTTTGTGTGTGTGTTTTTTTGGGGGGGGGGGGGGGGGGGGGTGTTTAACTAAATCCACTTTGTTGGATATGTTACATGATTTCTGTGAAGGAAAAAATTATCTTTTTAGCCTAAACTTCGGGATAATAACATTTCTACCAAAATGTTAAAGAAGCTTTGACAATTCAACAAATAGATCAATTGATTACCAAATCTGAGTTTCAAAATGTTCACAAAAGTTGAACCAAATAGGATAAACAAGGTAGCAGACGGTGGTACAACCATCATAGAGATGGCCTTCCTACCCAGTACGAATATTTTGAAAGGCATCACAATCCTTCATGAAACAATTCATGAACTGCATAGAAAGAAACTAAATGTCATCATTTTTAAGGTTGATTCCGAGAAGGCATATAATAAAGTAAAATGGTCCTTTTTTAACAAACGCTGAGAATGAAAGATTCTTAATGAATCCATCAGTTTGTCTTCAGAAGGAGCACAACAAACCCATAACTAAAGGGGAATGTTGTTTGCTGGAGACAGTGGTAATGGAGATCTTTACAAGAATGGGTGACTGTTTTCTAGCAATAGGCTTAGTGCTTAGCATGCCATTGAATTTGAGTTTGTCTCCAAACTATACTTGTTCATAAGTCTTAAGTCGACTGAAGGCTGGATCTATAAAAAAATGGATGGTTGTTGCAAAACTTTTGTAAAAGGCGAAGACCCCTCTTATTCCTGGAAAAAAAGGTTGGAAATCAACCCCCCTCCACCTACCCACCCACACACCCAACAAATAGGGTACATGAAACATCAGATCAGATAAAGAAAATTGTAGTAAGTTTAAGGGTTCGTCTAGACTAGCAAATTGCATGCGTCTGCAAATTAAAAAGCCTAACCAATGACAAATGTTGCATACTACTACATCAAGTTCAATCTGAAATAACAACGACAATACGAATTAATAAAAGGGTTCTGATCGATCATCGATCCATGCATACGGAGTTGGATCGAACCTGGCCAGCCACCACGGCTGCCTAGGTTCGTTTATTTCAGCAACTCTCCACAGGCTCGACATCATTTATTCGGGGCACCCTTGATCCAGCAGCAACTCAGCAAGCACATCAGAAGAATGGCGCCCTCTCCGGCCTCGCCTGCTTGCGCTTCCGCCTGCGGAATGACACGTTCTGATTTGCGGCCGGCGGTGGCGGCAGCTCATCAACTTGTGCAGGTATCTCGTCCTCAGCTTCAGAGTCAGGCAGCTCCTCAGCAGCCTCTGATGGTTCAGCAGTCATATGCACTTGGAGGCTCCTGTAGCGAAGCTCAGCTTCAGGCCCCGAAAAGTCGTCTTGCGATATATCAAAATTCCCCTGATCGATAATAAGTGGCATCAGAACTGATATATATGTACATTGGACACACTTGCTTGTTTTATACAGAATTAATGGAGGAAAAGCTAAACATAATTTACATATCACCATTCTTTATTATTAATGTAAGAGTAAGAGATGGCCGGTGTGTATGTAAAAGGTATGAAAAAACACAATGTAATGATCTCCAAACAACTAGTACTATAAATCGATCAAATGATCATCATAGCATATAAATGCATTATTAGTAGCTAAGAGAAGAATCATACATACCTCGCAGACAAGCGAGCAGTATAAGTTGGGCGTGTTGCGGAGCCAGGTTCTACAAGTTATGCAGCGAGGTGTCCCTGCCTGAGGCCTGAAATGCTTGGATCTGTTCATGGGCCTCAGATGCACCACCTTTCTTGCATTGATAACATATGTCTGCAAATACAGGGAATTTGCATTATAAAGTAAAAGTACATACATGCATATTGAGTCGACAAGCTAGATTCGACTTTAATCTGTATACTACTGCACTATATATTGAGAAAAATTCACCGGCGGTTTCTGAACCTGGCAGCGGGTGTCACTTAGGTCCCCGAACTTTGAACAGTGTATTTCTGGGTCCCTGAACTTGCCTTCAGGTGTCATCTAGGTCCCTGAACTTGGCTTTGAGTGTCACTTAGGTCACTGAACTTTGAACAGTGTATTTTTGGGTCCCTGAACTTGGCTTCGGGTGCCATCTGAGTCCCTGAACTTGGCTTCGGGTGTCATCTAGGTCCCAATGCTGACGTGGCACGGTCCTACATGTGAGGCCCACATGTCAGTCGGTTATATTTCTATTTCGGGGGTACTGTAGCTACAATTTCTAAAATATTCCAAAAATTGTATCTTTTTTCTTATAATCTCGGATGAAGATGATTTTTATATGAAAAATGTAGCTCTCGACGAGATCTACAACTTTCTAGTTTTAAGTTTTTTTTTTAATTTGAGATAAATAAAATGCTTAAAAAAATTAAACAAATTTTCAGCAGTATATTAATCACGTACAAGCGCTTGTCGTCTTGGAAAAATCATATCTTTTTTATATGCTGTCAAATGGAGATGATTTCTATATGAAAGTTGTATCTCTTGATGAGATCTGCGACCTTCTAGTTTTGAGTTTTTTAATTTAAGGTCGCTAAAATGCTCAAAAAATTAAACAAATTTTCAGGAATTAATATACTGTTGAAAATTTGTTTAGTTTTTTTAGCGACCTCAAATTAAAAAACTCAAGACTAGAAAGTCGTAGATCTCATCGAGAGCTATAACTTTCATATAGAAATTATCTCCATTTGACAGCATATAAAAAAGATATGATTTTTTCAAGGCGACAAGCGCTTATACGCGATTAATATACTGCTAAAAATTGTTTAATTTTTAAAGTATTTTAATGATCTTAAATTAAAAAAAAACTCAAAACTAGAAAGTTGTAGATCTCGCCGAGAGCTACATTTTTCATATAAAAATCATATTCATCCGAGATCATATGAAAAAGATACAATTTTTAAAATATTTTAGAAATTGTAGCTACATTACCTTCAAAATAGAAATATAACCGACTGACATGTGGGCCCCACATGCAGGACTGCACCACGTCAGCATTGGGACCTAGATGACACCCGAAGCCAAGTTCAGGGACCCAGATGACATCCGAAGCCAAGTTCAGGGACCAAAAATACACTGTTCAAAGTTCGGGGACCTAAGTGACACCCAAAGCCAAGTTCAGGGACCTAGATGACACATAAAGCCAAGTTCAGGGACTCAGAAATACATTGTTCAAAGTTCGGGAACCTAAGTGACACCAGCTGCCAAATTCAGGGTCCGCGGGTGAATTTTTCTCCTATATATTCATATATATCATGCCCAACTGGGAACAGAAATGCTAATGCAATGTATCCATGTGTGTGTGTATGTATATGCATACCTGTATCCTGGAGACGTCGATGCCGAGCTGCTGCATGTCGGAAGCATGGACAACAGAGCGGTAGACGTAGCGGCGGATCTTGAGGCGGCGGTGGCCGGGCTTGCTGTGGGTGCAGCGAGGGCAGGTCACCTTGGAGCACTTGCGGCAGAACATGCACTGGTCTGCTCTGTTCTTAGACCCGTGCTCCTTGCATGGCTCCCAGAACTTGGTTCTCAGTAGCGTTTCCAGCCATGCGGGCTTCTTCTTCTCTGGCTGCTCCTCAAGCTCATCCTCCTCCTCCTCCTCCTCCTCCTGCTCATCCTCCTCCTCCGGATCCGAATACGACTCAAAATCCGACTCCCACTCCGACTCATACCCATCGGACTCCGGCACAGTCTCCTTTCCCTTGCTCAGCTGCTGCTTCTCCTCCGCCACCGGTGGCACCTCCACCGCAATCTCCTTTCCCTTTCTCCGTAATGTATAACAATCAACCATAATAATACACAACAAAGATGCATGAGCGATCAGGCTTAGCTAGGTAGATCAGATCGAATCTTTGTGATGTGCATATGCGTTTTTTCCTATTCCTAATAAAAGGTGTTCTTTATCAAAAATAAATAGATAAAAAAAGGTGTTAGTTCATTGGTGAGATACAATACAAATATACAGATCGAGTACGTAAATAAATCATATATATAGACGACTAAAAGATCAAGAGCTAGATAGCCCATGAACGTGCAATTCTATTGCAAAGACAAGAAATATGCATGGGTACGGTCCGTATACAACACAAAGGATCACCGCCGTTGTCGTCCTAACTTGCTGGGTAAGCACAATGAATTAAGCCCACCACATCTTTTTTGTTTTGCCTAGTCTAGGCGCTGCTATGCCCAGTCCACCTGGGCTCGATCCACTACCGGCCCAACAAGCCACCCCTGAACCTTCTTTCTAATTAAGCCCTCTAGACCCGGTAAACCCGCAAAACAAAACCCCTTCCCAGACACCTATCATCAATTGTTCTAAAAAAACTATCATCAATTGCTGACGTGAACCAAGTTAATATCGGAGGTGTTTCTGGACATTTTTTCAGATGACTATACAACGGGGAATAGCTGACATAAACTTAAAATAGTGGAACTAGAATAGCTGCTGGCATCAACTGGATCAAAGGACAAATAATCACAAAAAGGTTTCTCTTAAAACAATGAAACAAAAGAAAGTAATTACTAGCAGGAATACTGAGAGGTTTCTTTTGCAAAACCACTCTAACATTCGTGCTCACGCTACTAGCTTATGTGTGAACTACTAGCTCTATGCCCGCCAGGATGCCATGTCATAACCTGGCATGGCATGCCTCCTCCCTCGATCCCCTCTCGGTACGAATTGTTAAATCCATCATGATACATTTTCAGTTAGGACCACCTATGGAAACTTATTCAAAAATTAGCTAAAACAAGTTAGATTGAAAACTAAAAACATATATATGCAACGGCCAACGGTAACGGTTTTACTAACGGCTTCGGGTTGTATAACCATTGTTACCTGAAACTCAAATAGGTATGAATGCGGTAACGCATAAGAAACACTTTAAATGATTAATTGTTTGTACACAAGTACCACGAGTGATACAAATAAGCCTAAATGATGTCATGCCACATCCTCATGGCATGGATCCTCCTTAACTCCTGTCGGTATCGAATGATAAACCCACAATGGCCTTGTCGGACTCTATTAAGAAATAGTTAAATTAAAAGAAGTTGCATAGATCGGAAACCATATGTCGTTACAACCATTATTGTTGCATACGTGCCTCTGGTTCCAATATCCCTTACTACCTGAAACGCTAACATGTACGAACACGATAACGCGTAAGAAATGCTTTAAAGGCACAATCCAAAGAAATTGGTTATGCACGTGTACCACGGTTCATACAAGCCCATGAGAAAAAAGAGATCTTCAACTAAACTTAGCAAATAAGCATATAAGTCATGATGAATCTGCAGTCCAACAAAATTGGGATGGAAAAAGTTGTTTAGAGAAAGCACCAGATAACAATTTTAGATCTAGGTAGAGACCCACAATGACCTTGTGGGACTTTACTAAAAAATTTAGGTAAAAGAAGTAGCATGGATCAGAAAACCAGAGGCCATTACAACCGTTATTATTACATACGTGCTTCTGGTCCAAATATCCCTTACTACTTAAAACGCAAACATGTACGAACATGATAACGCATAAGAAACGCTCTAACGGCACAATCCAAAGCATTTCGTTACACACGTGTACCCGGTTTGTACACGCCCATGAAAAAAAGGAGATCTTGAACTAAACTTAGGAAACAAACATATAAGCCATGATGGATATGCAGTCTAACAAAATTGAGATGGAAAAAGGTCGCTCAGAGAAAGCGCCAATCAATAATTTTAGATCTAGATCGAGACCCTTATCAAGTGAAGCTATTGCCTGAATTTACAAAGCACAAAAATCAGAGATAAATGAATATGAACCCGCTACCTCATAGCAAACAATTCCTAATTAAGATACAATCCAATTTTCATATTTAGCAAGGACAAATTACTATGACAGAAAATTCGTTCTACACACGCATCGATCGATCGAGCAGCTAGCAGATGTGTTTCTTGTATATTACCTTGTTGCTTGCGGTGGAAGAGGAACCACCTATGCAAGACATGGCGTGGTGGAGAGTGTTCTCACTGCTGACAAGCACAGTATGTAGTTCTCTTGTTCTGGTTCCTCTCCTCGAGAGAGGAAATAGCACAAACTCAGCCGCAATGGGTAAAAGGTAGGGTTATAAATAGGCAAATTCAGAAGGGGAAATGATATTAATTAATACTGTAAACCACTACACTGTAAAAGAAAAAAAAAAGAAAAAGGAAACAGCCTAGTTTTAACATGGCTCTATCTGGTTTTGCAAATAATTAATCACGGCCGTCGGTAAACAAACCTACCTACCAATCCTGCAATCCAACGGTAGGGTCACGCTACACCATGGGTGTGTTTAGTTCCGCGAAAAGGTGTAAAAAAAGTACTGTAGCACGTTTTGGTTTTATTTGGTAAATAGTGTCCAATCGTTGACTAATTAGGTTCAAAACGTTCGTCTCGCAAAGTACAACCAAGCTGTACAATTAGTTTTTGATTTCATCTACATTTAGTACTCCATGCATGTATCGCAAGTTTGATGTGACGGGGAATCTTTTGTTTGCACAGTGTTTTTTTTTAGGAACTAAACACAGCCCATGCTGTGTGCTGTTCCAGCAATCAGATTGATGACAACTCTGACAGCCAGAGAAGATGCCATACATGATCTCTAGCATTAGCTCATCACGTTGAGCGTCAGGCAGCTTCGAGCTCACGTTGAGCGTGAGCCGTCGTGACTCGCGAGGCAACTTCGCCGTTGGTTTCAGACGCAGTTTGCGGGTGGCGCCAGGCCAGCTTGGAGCCGCGTCCTACGGCCGGTCAATACGTACGTTTCTACAGTGGTCTACTCATTCAATGTGCAGTCGCGCTACGTTAGCAGCTCTAAACTTCTGATGAAATGGAAGGCTTATTGGCATGCAGTTGATGAGAAGGAGGACGTGTCGTTCTTCCCGGGTCCTGCTGCTGCAACTGATCCGGGAACCCGCGTTGGTCTCCAGATGGAGAAATCGGGCGAGATGTGCCATATCTGCATGCATGCATGCAAGCTTTAATTGAAATTAGATGTGAGATGCCAAATATATATATATATATATATATATATATATATATATATATATATATATATATATATATATATATATATATATATATATATATATATATATATATATATGAATAATCCTAGCTTTTATTTTATTGGAATCAGCCTGGATCACTACAGGAAACTGGCTCTTTGCCGACTGCAATTTTCTTTGCCAACTGTTTTTTTTCGACACTCGGCAAAGAGGTCCCTTTGCCAATTGGAATTTCCTGCAGTCGGCAAAGCATGATTTGCCGACTGCCAGGCAGTTGGCAAAGCCATGGCTTTGCCGACTGCCAGGCAGTTGGCAAAGAATTGCAGTCGGCAAAGGCAGGCCATGGTTGACGCCATCCACACCGTCATCTTTGCCGACTGCCACTCCGTCAGCAGTCGGCAAAGTTGCAGGCTTTGCCGACTGCCATCCTCCCTGGCAGTCGGCAAAGGCTCTTTGCCAACTGCCACTGATGGCAGTCGGCAAAGGATTAATTTTTTTTCGATTTTCGATCCCAATTTTTTTGTGTTGCCTTGATACAGTAAGTACATGATATATTCCAAGTTTGGGGTCATTTTGATTTATTTTACTATATTCCATTGATTTTTGCTGTTTCTTTGATTTTTTCCGGCAGCTCTAGATTTGAACTGCAGGTACATGAAATAATGGAATCCGGCAATTGAGAAAATGATATTCATGATGTTTGGAGCATGTTGAGGCCGTGTGCGGGGCCTCGCGTGAAATTTCGACCGTGTTGGTGTCGGAACACGCCGAGGCACGCGCGTGAAAAGTGTTTTTAAATTTTATAAAATCGAAACGGAGTCCGAAAATGACGAAACTTGACGACGTGTCTTGCCATCGCATGCGGAGGCTGTGGTAAAAATTTGAGAAAGTTTCGAGCAAGTGGCGACGTCGGGTGGCTAAAACCTGGACTAACGTCGGGTGGCTAACTTGTTATCACATGTGGAGATATCCAGGTTTTCGATCTGACCACTCGTGCAGTCGTGCTATATATGATATGAGGCTGCAATCTGAATGCCAACTTGTAAACCCTGTGTTGTACTGTGAGAGATGTTCAGTAGATCATACTCAGTCTAAATGCTAATATGTAGCACTAGCTTTCATATTGTGTTGCTCATCTCATATTATCTCTGCTATTCTAATTTATTTATTTATTTCTAACTAGCAGCACTGTTTCTTGCTTCCACAATGTGCTAATGCTCAACACCTAATGGTTGCCTTAGGTAGCTTGTTCAACAGAAATTAGTGATATATACTAATATTATTCAATAAAAAATAGAAAACAAAAGCAAAAAAAAAATCCAGCTTACAGTCGGCAAAGCTGGGCAAAAAAAAACCCGGACAGAGTCTTTGCCGACTGCAATGGGAGGCAGTCGGCAAAGAGGTCAAACCTTTGCCGACTGCAACTCCGAAAGCAGTCGGCAAAGAACATTTCAAAAAAACAATATTTTCTTTCTTTGCCGACTGCCGAGCTGGCGGCCAGTCGGCAATGGGAGGCAGTCGGCAAAGAGGTCAAACCTTTGCCGACTGCAACTCCGAAAGCAGTCGGCAAAGAACATTTCAAAAAAAATTTCCTTTCTTTGCCGACTGCAACTCCGAAAGCAGTCGGCAAAGAACATTTCAAAAAAAAATTCTTTCTTTGCCGACTGCAACTCCGAAAGCAGTCGGCAAAGAACATTTCAAAAAAAAATATTTTCTTTCTTTGCCGACTGCCGAGCTGGCGGCCAGTCGGCAAACAATTTTTGAAAAAAAATTCTTTGCCGACTGCCGAGAAACCAGCAGTCGGCAAAGCCTGCCGTCAGGGCTGACGGCGCCACGTGGCTATGCCGACTGCTGGCGTGGTAGTTGGCAAAGGCTTTGCCGACCCAGGCTTTGCCGACGGCTCTTTGCCGACTGCCACGTGGCTTTGCGGTCGGCAAAGCCTTTGCTGACTGGGTTTATGCCTTTGCCGACCGGGGCAAGCAGTCGGCAAAGAAGCGTTTTCCTGTAGTGGATATGCTAAATCTATGTGCTAGCTTTCATTTAGCACCGCTATTATCACTGTGTTTAGCATTTGGCCGCGTCGTCACTGATGATGAAATGGCGCAGGTAGGTGCATGACACCGGGTCTAGGGCCTGTTCGGCACAGGATTGAAAAATAGAGGAAATGAGTGAAACACAGGAATATAAAATGAATGCAAGGAGGATAGGAAAAACCACAGGAATTCGAATGATGTTTGAAATGTAGGAATAAAAAGTGTATACGTCTAGAATGGTAATGATAATGAATACTCAACATATGTTTTACTGAATGATATAAGCTACTAATACTCAGATTATGGGTTCACTAAATACCAAGTAGCCCTGTCCTGTGCATGGTTGGGTTAAAATGGATTTGGGTGGTTCTTGTGGGTTCATTATTTTGTGCAGTTGGTTAGTTGGGTCCTAGAGCCACCTGGGTGGATTAAATGGATCACGATTGTGTTTCCTTGGGTGGGCTGGGTTGGATTGGGTGGGTCCCATGGTTCACGGCGGGTTCCAGCTAAAAAAGCACCTAACACATCTAGAATCTAAGATCCGTGACTGCAAGAATAAGAAAATTGATACTAATATGCATGTATGATTATAATATTCAGACGATGATAAACAACATTGAAGTAAACAACATTGAAGATTGTAGCCAAACACTGAAATCAAACACTTTAGACACATCAGAGAACCGATTTGTTACTAAAAAAACTGAACTGATCATTAAACTACAACCAAGCCACACTCTAAGGAGATGCACCCTGTCCATGACTGTCTACTAAGATCTCCATGCAAGCAGAAATAGGATTGTCGTCATTTCTATTTGGCTCATTACAACTTCTATAGCTCCTTCTAGCCTCTTAACAATTGTTCATCTGCTCCAAAAGAAGTTGTAAGAATATGAACATTCCTAAACATATGCTATCCAAAGGGAGCAACAAAAATTCAGACTTGACTCTTGAGACACTACCGAGTAATAAATGTAACAAACTGAACATATTATCAAGTTAAGAAGCCTAAACAACATATTATCCAGTTAAGAAGCATGAACACAGTATGAAGTGTAGATCCTAAAATTTTCTTCATCAACAACCTGCACGGATGGGACTATAGCAAGAAAATCAGAGGTCACTTGTTCCGTATCTGAAGACAATCCGGAGTGCCTTTTCAGTTAGAAATTTGCATGCATACTCCAAACTTTTGATAAAAACGCACTAGTTAACTCATATATTGCCCAAAGAGACACATATAATTCAACCACATACAAAAGGTTGAGAATAGAACAATAATCACAAAATCAATAGTTACAGTAGTACATGAGAGTACAGATTACCATGGAAGTTAGCATGTCCGATCCTCTTGTCGAAGTCATTTCCCAAAAGTTCTGTGAGAAGTAGAAGCTAAGTGTTAGTGACTGCTTCTACACAAAATGGGATAATCTATCCATAGTAAAAATAAACAACAGTACCTTCTTCGATTTCTTCATAGGCTTGAATTTCCGATCCTCTACATATTTTCTCAAGTCCACAACGTCTGAAGGAGAGCGCAACCAACTTTGCAGACAGATTAAAGCTTCAATCATGCTACCCGATAGTGAAGTGCGAAAGGAATCTACAATTCTATCTCCAGAACTGAATGTAGATTCTGAAGCTACTGCAGAGACGGGTACTGCCAAGTCATCTTTTGCCAACTTAGACTGGATGGGATACTTGTTTGAGTTGGATTTCCACCACAATAGCAGATCAAAATCATCTATATTTTTTTCATAGTTCTCTACGACATACCTGGACAGCTCAGAATTAATTTCTCTGCACTCAAGTTCTTCTAGATGCATAGTGAACTAGGAGGCTAATAAGAAGGATGGATTCTCCTCATGCTCATCCACATTAATATGTAGCGGAGGCTGATTGTAATTACTAGGGTAACTGGAACATGCAGCAAACTCAACATAGCACTCAAATAAATGACAAAGATCACTTTCTATTTTCCTTACAACTTCCTTTTGCTTTGCTGGACCATATATCCCCAAAAAGAAAAAGCTAAGATACTTTATCTTGTAACGAGGATCTAAGATAAGGGCAATAAATAGTAAGTTATTTAGATCATTTCTGTCCTCCCAATATTTACTGAACTTAATCTTCATGCGTTCAGACAGTTCAGCTATGAAAATGGGATCACTATGTCCAGCAAGTTCATTTAATTTTGAGTACATCAGAACAAACTCATGGAACAAGTATAAGACTAATATGTGTGCTAAAGATGTGTTAAGATAGGTTATAATAGGTCCTAGGGATGCAAGAAAAGAAATGGTGTAGAAGACTGCTGAAGAAACAGAGCAAAAAGACTTGGTGTGCAGAAAAAACACATAATAGATGGTTGGGGGGGCTAAGAAAATGAACGCGCTGGGCTATCTAGGGGCCAGTCCAGCCAGCAGTAGGTGTCGAGGCACCGTGCATGATAATGGGTCAAACAGTCTAACCAGAACAAAAGAAGAGTGCCGGGCAATTGAAGAGCAAAAGCATTCAAAGGAATATTCATACTGGAATATGCACCAGAGCACTCATTAGATGGTCTGGCGTGAACGCAGAAGACCAACAGATCATTTTGTGGTGTTCAAAGACTTGGCCATAGTGTGACACTATGCAAATGTGTGTGCCAGATGATCCATTGAGAAAAAGTGCACATCGGCCTATCACTCGATGCATATCTAAGAACGTGGTTGGGCAATATTGCATGCATCGGACGGTCTGACAGAAGAAGAAAAGACAACATTAGAGTGTCCGGTGCCAAGATGACAATGGGTACCCGAAACCTAACTAGCCGATGGGTTTTACTCGACTAAAAAGCAAGTATGAAATAATTTCTTCACCCGCGGGTAAACTAAAGAGTAAAAATCTCTACCCATCGGGTAAGCAGGTACGAGTATGGCAATATAGTACCCGCACCCATATACCCATGGGTAATATATATATAGGAGAATTTTTATAATTTAATCCTTTTTTAATAAATATTTTAATATTAACCGTCTCAGAAAATATTTTGTATCAGGTAGCCCTTTTGGTCGCGCCACATGCGTTGGCGTGGCAAGATACGACACATTCGACGGCGTTTTCGACGTGGAAAAGCTTGTCGCGCCACTTCTGCTGGCGTGACAGTATTGTCTTGTCGCGCCACTAGGAGTGGCGTGACAAGACTGAACTTTTAAAAAATCATAACTCTTCAATACGATGTCAGATGAAGATGATTTTTATATGAAAATTGTAGATCTCGACGATATCTACAACTTTCTAGTTTTGAGTTTTTTCATTTGAAAAAGTTAAGATGCTCAAAAAATTATATAAAGTTTCAGCACCAAAATGATCGCGTATTAGCGCTTGTCGCATTAGAAAAATAATATATATTTTTTTTGTATGAGTTCAAATGATGATATCATTTATATCAAAGTTGTAGCTCTCAATGAGATCTACAACTTTATAGTTTTGAGTTTTTACATTTGAGGTTGTTAAGATACTCGAGAAAATAATATAAAATTTTAGCACGAATATGCTTCTGAAGCTTTATATTATTTTCTTGAGCGTCTTAACGACCTCAAATGTTAAAACTCAAAACTACAAAATTGTAGATCTTATTGATAGCTACAACTTTGATGTAAAAAGTATTTTTATTTTAATCCATATAAAAAAATATTTTTCTAATGCGACAAGTGCTAATACGTGATCATTTTGATACTGAAACTTTATAAAAAGCAAGGACTATGATTTGTTTAAGATATTACTTCCTAGGAAGCAAAGGGTGTACTATAGCAAAACCCGAGCTGCATATACATATGTGATTGGTCGATCGGATCAAAGAGATCTAAAATAATATGACATTGCACATTTCAAAAATAGAGAATGAAAATAAAGAATCTTTCGCGGTGCTCTAGCTTTCTAGAGAGCCTCTAAATCATGTTTTTTAGAGATTTATTTTAGAGTGTCTTGAAGATGTTCTTAGAGGATCCGATCCGTAGCCCTGCAACCATTCCAGCCTCCACCCACGCTGCCTTCAATTCGAATCTCAATCTCCACAATGGCCATTGCCATTGTTGCGCTTCGATCCATGGCGCCACCGCTGTCCAGCAAACCACCTGTGCTGCCACCGTCGTTGGATCCTCGATCCATTGCGCCTTGCCTTTGTTGGTAGTGCTTGTGCAGGCCATCGGGAACTTGGCGTGGGGAGCACCTCTTGTTCTTGTCAGGGACACGTTAACCTCCTCGCTGATATGAAATTTTTGTTAGTTCTGTGTCTGACTTTGAAGCTCCAGACGCTTGGTACATCTTAATTAAGACAGCTTCAAAATTAAATATGGGATGTCTTGGGGATCCAATCAGGCACAAGATAAGCGCCGAGCAGAATATTGTTTCTGGGTGTTCGGTTGCGGCCTGTTCGCTTGGCTGAAAATAAGCGGCTGAAAGTACTGTTGACTGATTTGTTGTGAGAGAAAAACACTGCTGGCTGGCTGAAAATAAGCGGCTGAAAGCTCAAGCGAACAGACTGTTAGACAATGAAACACAAAAGATAAACCTAAATACTAATTGGTAACTACGGATGCCCACAGCCACGAGCATGGTTACGAGGCAGCTGCATCTTGCGACTCTTCAAGTTTTAAAATCGCCGAAGAATAGATAGCTTCATCAAGTGAATTGAATAGTTCTCGCTCAATATAGCAGATCATCAAGTTGTTGAACCAATCATCAGCAATCCTATTACGGGATTTAGACTTGATAGTCTTCATACATGAGAAAGCCCTTTCAACGGTTGCTGTTGACACAGGCACCAACAAGGCCAATTCAATGAGCTTGTAGACCAATGAAAAAAGCAAATGTTTTTCAGTTTCAACCATTTTCTGGGACAAACTTTCAATATCTTTGCAATTAGCAAAAGCAGCATGCCTGCTTACATGAAGAATATATGTCTCCAATTGTCCCCTTATGACTCCACAATCATGATTTGAGAAATCCTCAGCATAAATTTCAGCAAGCCGAGCAAGACTGTTGACATCAAAACTAGAGAGAGAGTTCTTTGGATCAAGACAAGAAAAGCACATCAATAGCTCCATCGTCGCTTCAGTGAACCGATCATCTCAGCACATATTTTATCAAGAACAACATAGAAAATCCCAACACGATAATGATGAAGATTAGTAACAGTAAATCCGTCACGCCTTGAACGACCTCTCACTGGTATTTCCTCAGCCATATTTGGAATAGGAATACCATTCAAATCACAAAATTGTCTTGCCTCATGAAATAAGTTATCACAGCCACTTTCTCTCATGGTGTTAAACTGAGCTTTGACATCATGGATAAGCTACAATTGAATTATATAAGTGCAATCAGATTAATAGCAAAAGGGAATAGCTGAATAAGAAAAGCAATATTTTAAGAAAGGGAACAACTGAATAAGAACTAACCTCAAGAGCATTAACAATATTGAGACCTTTTGTTTGTAAGGCACGTGAGAGCTCATTTGTGATGCCAAGAACCTTTAACATAAGCACCATAATAAAAACAAATTCAAAGCACTCGCGGCTTGATTTGGCACTCTTCCGTCTTCATGAACTATTTGAAGGACCTTTATCACTGAGTCCCACATTTGGGACAAGCAAACCAAAGTAACATGATGTGAACCTCATCTAGTATCCCCAGGCCTAGCAAGTAGGGATGAAAACGGTACGGATATTTTCCGACCGTATTCGAGACCGAATCCATTTAGAGGGGTTCAGATCTGTCCGTATCCGAGTCCGGATATTCAATATCCGATACCGTATCCGTATCCGAATATTTAAATCGCATATTTATGATGTCGACATCCAATTGTATTCTATCTGACATGGCTGACACTATCCGTATTCGAATCCGAATCCGACCAGAAATATGGAAACAAATATGATATCAGTGATATCCGTCCGTATCCGATCTGTTTTCATCCCTGCTAGCAAGGATAGTTTCTTGATTCAAGCCTCTTCCTGTAGATACCTCGCTAGTTTCAATACGCCGCAGAGTATTTTGACGCTGGTTTTTCAATTAGTTTGTCCCTTCTCTTGCAAGATGTACTTGTGGTGGTCACAATCAAAGATATATACTCAAAGAAATCATTGACAGAAGAGCAACAATTCGCAAAGTAGAAGTTAAACGAGTTCGGTATAATTCCTCCGATTGTTTGCTAGCTCTGTTTAATACTCTCTGCACACTCTGTCTTTGATTTTTAAAGTCACCATATTGCTGAACACACTTGTTGTGAGCACTACCTACACCACCAACATGTTAAGGTAATGCTTTGTATGCATGTTTCCCATCTCTCCAACCAGTTTTGTTAAATACATCATAACTAAAATGCTGTGCCCTCCCCGACTACTTGAAAAGGAAGCAATAAAAGCAATAACCAGCATCTTTGGATTCACTATATTCTAACCAATTATATTTCTTATACCAACCCACATAAAAGCCCCTTGAACCTAGATCTTTCAATATATTTGTTGGTTGTGATGGACCTTTCAATATGTATGCTCTCCTAACTTGGTCTTGAATTTCAGGTGCATACTCATATATTTGTTTTCTAAGAGCTGGATCAACGATTTCATTAGGATCAAACTCACTGTTGAAATTGTCCATGTTTGGTTCTGGTTCCGGATGACCTGGAGCTTCATGTGGCTCTTCTATGTTTGGATGTCTTTCAGGTTCATTACTTCCACCAGCATCAGGACAGTTCCTTCTATCAACCAAAAAACGCCTCATCCCTAAATAAAAAAATATAAGAAATATACATTCGTAAGGGCAAGGTCATAGATTATCCATCAAATTTCACCTCTGCATATTAGATAACTCATAACTGAAATTAGTCAAATTACCTGGTTGACTTAGCCTCCTCCTCTCTGCCATTTGCAATTTTTGCTGTCCAATACAGCAGGGTAGCAGGTGGCGCTTGTGCCTTGTCCGCGGCTGTCTCCAGTCGCCGGCTCTACCTCGCCGGACTCTGACCACCGCCCACCACCAGCCACAGTTGCTGTCACTAGAAGCAGTAGCAAGGGGAGGTTAATTGGTCAAATCCATAAGCTTCGTTTAGGGTTAGGAATTGGAAAAGAGGAAGGACAGAGAGATAATGAAGGAGGATTGGGGCTGACCTGGGATCCGATTGGGTTGAGGTTGGCGCATAGGGCGTTGCTTCGACCTCCCCGCCATGGAGTAATGGCGCCTCCTCGGTACCGCGTGTCCGCCGCCGCTGCCCTCGAGTGCTCGCGCTGCGTGATGCTTTGGAGCCGAAGCCGCGGCGGCGCCCCTCAGTGGTAGGCTTTTCCTCTGTACTGGGCCTTTGGGCCTAAGGGGCAAGTAGCGGGGGAGCCCGACTAACGGCCCAGGGTGCCCGGGCCTTGGCTCTGCCAGTGGGTTGCAAGGAAGTGAAAATATCTCGCTTTTTTTTACGAACCTGGAGGGGCCTTTGGCCCCTACAGAAGTTTTATTGAAAGAAAAAAAATACAGGTTTACAGTACAAAACATGAGTGGGGAAGAGGTAGAGGTAGAGAGGAACTTAAGAAACAAAGAAAATGAAGCAAAATCTAAGACTTACTGTCTCGCTCACTGTCTGTTCTGACTCTTTTGAAGTAGTCGCGAAGTCTAAGAGATGCTTCAATAAGCATCAGAATTGATAGGTGACATAATTACCAGGGGTACTTTATATGGAGCATAGTACACAAACAGAATTTACAGGGGGGAAATTAGCAGAGGTTTTTCCTTGTGCACAAGAAATTACAGGTGGAAACACATTAACTTTGCAGTTCTTCTAAACAGGCTCTGCCATTATTCTAGCAGTTTTGAAGAAGGCAATTCATACATACACCAATTTAATCCTTAATTAACTTTCTGTTTACGTCTTGGCAATCTGCCTAGTAATTTCCATGCAGAAGCAGAACACATAAAAGAAACCCGAACGTGAAAACCACAAACAAATTCTGCCGAAACTAATCCAAAAAGCCTCTAACCGAACGGTTTAGTTAGTTAGTTACTGCCTGGCGGAGGCGGACGGGCTGCGCGTCCACACCACCCTCCCGTCGCCGAAGCCGCACGCTATCGTCGTCGCCGGCCGCGCCCACGCAGGCGCCGCCGCGGCCGCCGGCTGCTGTCCCTGCTGTCCTCCGGCGTCGGCGTCGGCGTCGGCGATCGGCACGGGGCGGCGGCAGAGAGGGCACTCGGGGCGCAGCGGCAGCCACCGCCCGATGCAGTCCGCGTGGAACGCGTGGCCGCACGCTGGCAGCGCCCGTACCGCCGGTTGGGAGCCGGCTCCGGCCGGCAGCTCGGACAGGCACACCGCGCACTCGTGGGACGTGGCCGGCAACGGCGAACCCGCCTCCGCTGCCGCTGTGGCGCCGCTGCGCGCCTCGTCGTACGCCAATGACTCCGATGATGCTAGTGACAGAACGGCCGCCGTCGCGGCGGCTATGGTCACGGCGCCGACGATTGCCATGGCGGCCGGCAATGGAATGGATTCTTTGCTGTCTGGTGCTTTGCGTCGGCGCGTGTGTCGGTGTCGGAATGCAATGCGATGCGTGCGCATGTATATAGCCCCGGCCTTTGAGAGAGGAAGGCGACGTGGGCGCATCAACGCCAGCTCCGTAGGTCGCGCGCCAAGGGATGGCAGCTGGTGAGGGGGAGCACATCGCACAGCTGAAAGGTTGTCCGACATGAAAGCGACCTGCTTCTGCTTGCATCCATTTCCTTCGTCTTTCTTTTTCCGATTCCGGAAGCTTAAAGAAAGGGATTTGTGAGGATTAAAGCTAGCTAACGAGCTGATATCCAGTCGTTGAAGCCGTTTGTTACATTTCATTTCATACATGAGTCATGTCCGTGGTTGCATGATTGCATTGGCCATTGGGCAAGGCCAACTCCCAATAATTCAGCGCTGGTATGGCATTGCCATGTACTAGTACTTTATTATGATATAAATAAATCACGTTGCTAGCTGAAACAATATAATCATCCTTTCCATCACACTTGAAGTGAATGGCATGTGGGATTTTATTATACAGAAGAGGATTCATGTCCGTGTACATATAGCCTGGCTCTTGTGTCACTTGCGCTCGTTTAGTTCTCAAAATATTTTACAAAATGTAACTGTAGCGCTACTGTAGCACTTTCGTTGTTATTTAACAATTATTGTCCGATCATGGCCTAATTAGGCTTAAAAGATTCGTCTCGTGATTTACAACTAAACTGTGTAATTAGTTTTATTTTTTTATCTTTATTTAATGTTTCATGCATGTGTTCAAAGATTCGATGTGACAAAAATCTGAAATATTTTGTAAAATATTTTGGGAACTAAACAAGGACTTGGGCCTACTGCTAATTGCAGCTAGCTAGCAGCCAGATAACAAGAACATTCTCTCTCTCTCTATATATATATATATGCGCCATCACGAACAAGTCGTCGTCCTCCATTCTAAAGAAGAAGGGAAGGAATTAAGAGAAGTAGTCAAGCCCACCTGTACTAGAGACTAATTGCTGACAGTACAAGAAGGTTGACATTACCGATACCGATCCATCTGTTACAGCTTTCCACTGTTTGCATCACTACGTTACTCGCCATTTCGCATTGGAGGATCCCTTAGCTATTTGGAGCCGGTCGTGTCGTGCATCGATCATAAAAAAAACACACAAAAATGTTGTGCCCGCTAAATAAGTGTGTTTTCTTTTAGTTTTATTTATTTACAAACACAGCAAAAACGGACCTGCTAGCGCACGGACGTCTGATGGGGATGAATTCCATCGGACACACGCCCGCACGCCGCTCAGACGCCTGACCCGCCCCCATCCCCATCTGTTCGCCTCGCCCTGCAGGCGCAACCCCCCCCCCCCCCCCCAACCCCCCCCCCCCGCGCCCTTTAATGCCCTCGACCGCCGGCCCCTAGCGCGCCGCACGCCACGTCCACTGGCTATCGGCTCGCACGCCCTATTCCCCGCCACCCCTTGACTCTCCGAACAGCAGGAAACACGTGGAACATGAAACACTTGAATGCAACATACGTCTGAAATAGATGAAACATCTGGAATATACACTTGCAACATATGCAACATCCAGATAGAACACTTACAACTTACAACATAAAAACACTTGTTGCAACAGAAGACTGAAACAGATGAAACATTTTGGAACATACTGTTGCAACATATATCTGAAAACAAATGCAACATCCAGATCAAAATACTTGCAACATACGTCTAGAAACAACTGAAACAGCTGAAACATTTGCAACATGTGCAACATCCCCCGATCTACTTTTGCAACATCTATATAAAACAATTGCAACATGCCTCTGAAACGTCTGAAACAACTAAAACATACATTTGCAACGTATGGGAAGAGAGGCCTAGGTCGGTCGATTCTGGCCGATGGGGTGGAAGCCGACGGCGAGTGGCTGCGCGCGAGCACCACCCAGCACTAGCACCAGCACTAGTGGCGCGCACGAGTACCACCACCACTAGTGCTACCGGCACCGGGCTTGGCTCGGCGGTGACGGTGGGGGATGGGGGGCGGGGAGCGTCATGGCCGCCGGGATAGGAGAGGGCGCTGCCGGGGTGGGGACGACGCCGCTCCGGGGTGGGGGAGAGCCACCCACTTCCCTGCAACACCGCCGTACCACCTCCATGGATCTCGCCGAAGGCGAGTGGATCTCGCTCGTGCTCCATGGATCTCGCCGGGGTGGGGGAGAGGGCCGCCAGATCTGTAGGCATTGGGGGCTCCTAATAAGGATGCCAGAGTGGGGGAGGACGCTTGGCGTTGGTACGCTGCGGCAGGGGATTAGGAGCGCGGAAGAGGTAAGGATGGAGAGGAGAAAGTGAACGGATAATTTTTTTTAATATACATGTGGACGGGAGCGAGCGCGAAGTGAAAAAGCCGTCCGACGTTTGTGCGGCATGTTGGAAGCATTAAACGTAACATTTTTGCAGCACAAAACGCGGCCATATTCACGCTTGTGCATTATCGACGATCGATATCGACGCCCCGTAATATACACCGAACGCCGTATTCATTTCTAGCAATAGTATTTTGGCTGTAAACTGCTCTGGTACTCTCTCTAAAAGTGAGCACGAATCGTAAAGCCAATCAGTTATTAATAATCCATTTATTAATTACATTCCACCTGGGTCGTGTACGGGCTGAGTCTACCCTCGCCAGGCATACCCAAACGCGGAGGTCAGACAGAAATTTAGGGCCTGTTTGGAATGGCTCCAGAGCCGAACTCCACCCCAGAGTCAGGTGGAGCTAGCCAAACACCTCAACTCCAAAAAATATTGGAGCAGCCCAACTCCATGGAGTTTTTAGAGCCCCAGTACAAATTTGTGGAGCACCTCTTCTCCTGCTCCGAAACCGGCCAAAACAGAGGTAGACATGGAGTTGGGGTGCAATTACCCGCAATTGCCACCGGTTACACAAGTGAATCGTTATTTTTTCTATTCTCCCTGCCCCCACCCCTTCCCCTTCACGCGAGCGCCCACTCCCCCGACCCGACGCCCTTCACGCCCCAGACAGAGGGAGTCCGCGACTCCCATCGCCGCCGTCCGCTTCCAGGGGACGAGCAGGCCGGGCGGCGCCGCCCCCCTCTCTCCGCCTCTCTCCCCCGTCCCCTCCCTCCGTTTATCTTCCCCGCCCCCTCCCTCCATCCCCCACAAACGGCCGGCGAAGGAGAATACAAGGAGAAGGTCATCCTCAACCCTAACCCTAGAGAAGGGGAAGAAGGGCGCCTCTCCACCCACCGGCGGCCAGCGAAGGAGAACAAGGGTGACGTGAAGGCACCCCCGACGCTCCCCCAACCTTGCAAGGTATCCCCATCCCCATCCCCATCTCTATGCTGTGTTTTTTTAAGAACAGTGGGTTCATTATTTTGGAGAACATGCTGTGTAGAATTGTCCTATGCTAGTAGAATGTTGGGATGTATTTGTACCTCTATAGGTCATGTTCTAAATTGTTGTGTTGAGTTGGTATAGATGCCGGAAATTGTTTGGAACGTAGACAACCTTCGGATCCTTTGTGGTTTGATGGCTGAGCAAGTCGAGAAAGGAAACCGGCCAAATACTTTTTTGAATTCAGTGGGCTATGCTGAGATTGAGATAGGATTCAAAGATCGGACGAGTATTGTATTGACTAAGAACCAAATCAAGAACAAGTGGGACAAACTAAAGGAAGATTTCAAGGCATGGAAAAAGCTAACAATTGGGCAAACAGGAATTGATTGGAATAATGGCACTATTAATATGGATGATGAATGGTGGAACAAAGCTAAAGCTGTAAGTGCTTGTTTTATGAATATCACCTACTTCTTAAATTAATTGATGGTGGAAGAAAGCTAGAGCTATAAGTATTTGTTCTAATATGTGTTGCTATTTTGAATATTTGTTCTTAAATTAATTGATGGTGGAAGAAAGCTAGAGCTATAAGCTAGATGAGATTACCCCTTCCCCTAGTAGTGGCAAGAGACCGGCAAGGCCTTTCCATGTTACAGGCAAGAAGCCTAAGACAACCAATGCAATACTCATTCAAGAAGCATGCACTAGTATGGCTAGTTCAGCAAGTGCATATGCTGCCAAGAAAGAAGGAAAATTCACTATTGAAGAAGTGATGAAGGCAGTAATTGAATGTGGTGCTGCGTATGGATCCGATGAACACTACATTGCCACTTCATTGTTTGTCAAGAGGGAGCAAAGGGAGATGTTCATGACCTTACCTACTAATGAAATTAAGAAGAATTGGCTCACTAGAAAATATAATGACAGGCTTGCAAAGTAGGAGTGCTTGTCTCATGTATCATTTGCTACCTTGATGTGTCGTTTGCTACATTGCTTTGTTTTAAGGCTTGTAATAATTTAGATTATTCCATGTTTGACAATTATTTTTAAGGCTTGTTTTAAGGCTTGTCGTATGAATGAACTCAGATTGTATTATTCCATTTTCACAATTATTTGTCCATCAGCTTGTCACATGGTTGACCTTATTTTTTCTATAATTTGACCTAGGGTTCACAGATGTCTTCAAGTGAAAGTGGTGATAGTAGTGATGATGACGATCAATTTTTTCTCTCATTCAAGGTGGTGCAAATCTTGCTAAAGGCTTATGTGAGCCTTTATATGGACAAGGAACCACCAAGGATATCACAGCTGAGTGGAATGGGATGGGTGACTGAGACCTTAAACACTCCAGGAGAATGCCACAGAATGTTTCGGATGAACGAGCGCATCTTTCTGGATCTTCATGATAAGTTGACTACTCGTTATGGTTTGCAACCATCCAAGTTCATAAATACTTATGAATCACCAGCAATATTTTTATTTATATGTGGTGGCTGTGAGACAAATAAAAAAGGGCAAAATAGGTTCAAGCATTCTGGTGAAACCATTAGTAAGAAATTTCATGAAGTTCTTGATTGTGTGATTGCAATGACTAAGGATTACATAAGACCAATTGATCCCAATTTTCGGTCAGTTCACAAGAGAATTAGAAATGACAAAAGAGCATGGCCACATTTCAAGGATTGCATAGGAGCACTAGATGGAACTCATATTCTAGTGTCTCTTTCACTTGAGGAACAAGTTAGATACATTGGAAAGTCAAGAGTTCCTACTCAAAATGTGCTTGCCATTTGTGATTTTGATATGCGTTTCACATATGTGTCTGCGGGGAAACCGGAGGCTTATCATGACACAAGTGTACTGTACCATGCAATGGAAGTGGATAAGCAGGCCTTCCCGCATCCTCCAGAAGGTAAAAAATAACTCACATTTTGCATGGTCAATTATAACTCGAATTCTTATGCTATGTTTTCATATCCGTAGACAAGAACTATGTTGTGGACGTGGGCTATCCTAATCGTCCAGGTTACTTATCTCCATACAAGGGTGAAAGATATCATTTACCAGAGTGGCATCGAGGTATGGAACCAAATACTCCAACAGAAAAGTTCAATCGGATTCATTCATCTGTTCGTAATGTGATTGAACGTTCATTTGGACTATTGAAGATGAAATGGCCAATTCTTTATAAGATGCCCCATTTTTCCATGCTAACACAAAAGAAGGTTGTAGCTGCATGCATGGTCGTCCACAATTTCATACGTGAGCATGCTAGTGGGGATGTGGACTTTGCTAGATTTGATCGAGATCCGAACTTTGTGCCAACTATCCCGGAAAGGTACAACAAGTATGTTGTGTCTCGCCATGCCTCTGATACGTCTACTAATGAAGCAAGCTTTGTGACCATGGACACATTTCGTGATAGTTTGGCTACATCCATCGCATTAGCTTGGAATTAATGTAATCATGTTCTTAAACTATGTACTTTGTATCTTGGATTATTTGGTTGGACGTGTATGTCGAATTATTTGATTTCATGAATTATTCGGATTATCTAAGAAATATTTGGATTATCTAAGAATTATTATTTCAGATTATCTTATATGTTGGTGGAATTTATTTTATACCTTGATTTGTGCTAGTAGCAGTACAAGTACGAGATGTCCTTGTGCAAACGAATAAGCTGCTGGGATCAGTACGTTGTGCAAGGGCAAAATGGGCAAACAACACTGTCTAAACACAACTCTAGAGCTCAGAGTACTAATTTAGCCGAACACCCCTCAGAGCCAGCTCTAGCTGGATTTCTAGAGTGGAGCTGCTCTGTATGGAGTTGGAGCCATGCCAAACAGGCCCTTAGATGGGGCAGACAGGAGAGTCCTGCCATGTGCCATCTCTGCGTCGACTTCAAGCTAGCTCGTTCCTAGCACCAGGCACTCGGGCCGAAGGAGCTAGAAAACGTGCCATTTTTTTTTGTTCGTGAGGAGAGAGAAAAACGGATCCCTACTATAGTAGTTGGTTAGAGCAACTCCAAGAGAATTGGTAAAAATAGATGGCTAAATCCTGATTTAGTCAATCTCTAAAATAGAAATCCCCGTAAAAACAAGAAACTCCAACAACCTTTCTAGTATAGCGAGGCAGATGGCTAGCGACACATGCAAGCTATATTTATCATGCGAAAATTCCGGAATAGATGACTTGCTATTATAGAAAGCCAAATATAATAGCTGTTGGACTCTCTTTTCTTTCTAAAATAATCAAATATAGATTAAACAACATGAATGACTCTTTTGTTGGGTTGCTCTTCGAGCTCCCACAAGCCTGGCCAAACATGCTCTTATCTCATGTCGCTGGAAGCAGCCTTTCGAGAGAGGCTATGAGCTACACGAGTCACAAGAACTCTGCACGCTTCTGCCCTGCCATGTCTCAACGTTGCCGTCCATTCTCTCGGCTCCTACGCCACGTCGCTCCGCCCTGAGTGGCACCGTCCTCCGCTTCATCGGCCTGCCGTGCCTCCCCCGCCATGCTTCACTGCTCCCTCCGCGCCTCCTTCCCAGCCATCGCGTGCCTTGCCTCCGATCGATGTGTTACGTCTGTGCTGCCCGATGCCTTGCCCTTCACCTTAGCCCGATCAGTAAAGGATTTGTTCTTTCTGATCTACTACCTCACTTCACAAATTTGAGAGGTAATGTTCTATCTTCAGAAATCACATCATGTGTACTGTTCACTCCGTTGATATTTGGTTCCTCCCGATTCTTTACAACCATTCGTTCATTACATTTTTAGAGGTTAAATTTTTTATATGCACTGCGCTGTGTCAAGATGAGGCCAAGGCTGAAAAGAAAAGCCTGTTCATCAATCTCAATCAAGCTTTTGCTCAGATGTTTCTGGTTGCAGCAATGAAAGGGTCACCTTCAGATTAATGGTCTCAAATCATCCCAAGGTATCCACATATGTTCAGATTATATTTGCGTTGACGAATTATCTACCTGAGCATTCCTTTTGATTTTTTATTTACATAATTTGTTATTTCTTACATTATGATGCAGCATTCAGAATCATCAGATTCCTGATACTCTTACCTTTTTTCCCCTTTTAAGAATTAATTAATAGTGTGATGGTTCAAGGTACTGTCAGTTGGACCAACATTTTACCACCGATTTTCAGTGTTTTATCCATTTTCCATTGACCTCTGGGATGTGTTACTCAGGTGGTCATTCAGATTGTACCTCTTCTTCCAACTAGGTAGGATTTTATTGTTTACTAAACGAGAAGCACACCTATGCCTTCACACAGGTTATGCATATGGGGACTGTGCGTAAGGAACATGTCCACGGTTTGCCAACCCACATTGGACATTCTAATCTGAACAAGTCAGTAACTTACATGAGTGATCTGTTTTTGTGAATCCACTTATCAAAAGTATTATATCATGGAGACATGATGATCTCTCCATTTTCGTGTTCCATTGGTTCGAATTCTCCAATGCATACTTCAGTTTGTTCCTGGTACCGAAGAGGATCAAAAGGTGCACCATGCATCTGCAGCTTTCAAGTCTTGCCCACTGTTGCAGCTATAAAATTTCAGTTTCAGGGTCAGAATGGAGGTGATAGTTTGTCAAAGCATAGATTTGATTAAGTTGTGTGGGCTTAAGTTATTTTTCTATATTTATACTGTGTTTGTTAAATGTTATCGCTGTTCTAACTTTGTGTTTGCAAAGATCCTATTTATCATTCTTGGTGATATTTGAAAAGTTAGTCATCTACCGTGAACCACCTGACGTGAAATTCCATAATGACTTATGCCCTCCTTTTGAACTTGATGCGATAATGCCAAACATGATTATCCTTTTTAGTTCTGCCTCAACTCCTAACAAAATTATTTGGCTTGATGCAGGGTTGAAGAGTGGGCACTGGAAACAAATTTAGTGGTTTGATGAATGGTTGCTCGTAATTCTACTGTAATTGGTTTATAAACGGAATAGAGTAACGGAATAATCTATGTGACAGCATGTGGAATCTTGCTTTATAGAAGTTTGTTCAGTTTAAAGGACTTTAAATTAATCAGTCCCTTGTCATATAGGGTCTGTTTGGTACGCGGCCTGAAGCCAGCCAGGCCCGACGGTGAAAGCCATAGTTTGGTTTTGGATAATTGATGAAACATAGGGACTAATCATTATGCTAAGTGTGTAGACATGAAATGATAAGTCCCATGTCAAGTGATGAAGCTAGATGATGGTCATAGTGATGGAGGTGACCAAAAGATGATCAGTGCTTCACATTTGAAAAAGAAGAAAGAGAAAAGCAAAACCCAATGAAAATCAAGGCAAAGGTATTACTAGGGTTTTGGTTTTGGTGATCAAGACACCATAGAGGGTGTGACATATTTAGGACCGATAGCCGTACTAAAAGGGGGGAATCCTTTGGCTATTTGGTCTCATAAGTGTCACTAGATGATGACTTACATGCATGTGCGTTAGGATCTAGTGGAGAGCTAACATAACCCTTAGAAATATTTATGAAAATATGCTAACACACGTGCACAAGATGATACACAAGGTGGTTGGCATATTTAGAAGGGTTTTGAGAGGAAGAGAAAAGTGGCGAAAAAACAAAGTCCTCGGGGGCACTGGAAGTGACCGGACGCTGGCCTCAGGGGCACCTGCGCATCCGGTCAATGTTGGTCGAGCAGAGCGGTAGGCCGTGAAGCTTAGGCATGACCAGATGCTGCACAGGCACTGCGACCGGACGCACAGAGGGAGAGTCCGGTCATGAATGACGTATGGTGACATCAGCAGCTGAGTCTCGCGTGGTACAGAGAGAGTGATCGGACGCTGTGGCGCGTCCGGTCAACTTTTTCCGGTTCTAGAACCTCTCTGTACTCGATTAGACGCCACATGGCGGAGAGTCCGATCATTTCTAACAGCGCGTACAGTTGAACATTAACCGCGTGCTGACTGGCTTAGTGACTGTTGAAATCCAACGAACGATATTTGAATAGGGACACGTGGCTACCATCTAGGCGCTTGGACAGTAGTGACCGGACGCTAGGTCTGTGTCTGGTCGATCCGACCGGTGTGTCCGGTCAGGTCGAGCAGTATCCCTTCGTGATCCTAACGGCTCTATTCTTTGAGGGGGCTTATAAATTTATGGTGGCCAGCTCCAACGGATCCCTCTTGAACTTTTGAACATCTTGACATCCTTGTGAGCTGAGCACACTCCCTTCCACTCATCTCCCTTGCTTGGTTGCCAATCAAATGTGAGATTGAGTGATCAAGTGCATTGTGCTTGTGAGTTTGCATCTTAGTGGCACTTGGGTGATCTTTGGCTGCAGGATTCTTGTTTCTCTTGGTGGTTGCTGCCACCTAGACGGCTTGGAGGTAGCGGAGGAGTTGTGACAAGAGTGGTGCTTGTTCTTGGCCATCTTCCGGTGATTTATGAGGGGTGTTGTGTCTTTTCCGGTGGAGCGTCAAAGGCATCTCTAGTAAATTGCTCATGTCATTGAGCTACCTCACTTGCGGTAGGTTCTTGCGATGCTCTTGGGGAGCTTGGCTTTGGATTGTCAATTAGCCGTCGAACCATGAGTTGTAGGTCGACACAACGGGGACTAGCGTGCCGACAAGCACGTGAACCTCCGGAGAAAAATCTTGTGTCTTCAATTGTGTATTGATTGATTCCCTGGTGATTGGTCTTCACATTCATGGATTGGTTCATCCCCTACGCGTCGGTATAAAGATCATATCTCTTCCATTTATATTTCCGCAAACTAGTTATAACAAGCTCTTTAGTGTAATTAGTTGTGAGAGCTTGTTTTATCTTTGCTAGTGTAGCTTCTCACCTAGTGGAGCTCTTTAGTGTAGCTAGTCTTTGAGAGCTTGTAGTGACTTAGTCATTGATTGTCATAGTGATTATAGTGACTAGAATTGTTGGACAGGTGGCTTGCAACCCTTATAGAGCTAGAGCAAATTGCTTTTTGCCATTTGTTATACTAACATATTGCTCTAGTGAGTTTATAGAACTTTTAATAGGCTATTCACCCCTCTCTAGCCGGCTAGGCTCAGGCCAGCCACAGCCTGTCCGAACTGGTGCAAGGCGCCGTGTTGGGTTGCCTGTGCCAAATGGACCTGGCCCAATAGAGATTGTGTTTGGTAGGAGGCATGGATAGATATGGTCACCCTCATATCTAGAATAGCTGGCTTTACCTCCCTTCTCTCCCTTGTTGGCAATCCATCAAACAATTGGTAGGTGGCGACGAGGAACACGAGTAGGACTAGCACGTCGGCGACGTCGAGCCCGAGGCAAAGAAGAGGCAGCAGAGGAATGCGGATGCTAGGGGCACATCGGCGGCAGGAGGCAGCGCGTCTGAAAGGTCCTTGTTTGGTTTTGGTAATTGAGTGACAACTTAGGTGGACTAATATGTGGTTATGTGAGATACACAGGAGATTAGTCCACATGTGATGGTGTCATGAAGGAGCTCATTGCATATGAGACATGACATGGAGTCATGTGACCAAGGTGGAGAAGATCAAGATGAGGCTTGGCTTGATGGACCGGTTGCTAGGGTGAAGGGCAAGTTGTGTGATGGCTTGGCGCCGAAGGACCGAGGCAACGGTGAAGAGCAAGTGAGGTCAAGATCGATGAACCAATACGGTCACGTGATGATATGAAGTGGATCATATCATTTGGTGATTGGTTGGTGCATGTGTTGCATCAACATCAATGGAGATGGAATGGAATGCGCAAGGCAAAGATATAACCTAGGGCATTTCCATTTCACCGGTCATAGGTGTGTAGAGAAGTTTATGACCGGGTTTAGGATAGATGGCCGTACTATCAAGAGGGGCAAACTTGTTTGCATATCGGTCATCTAGTGCCACTCGTGTGATCTAACTATGCATCGTTGCTAGGATCGAGTGGCGTGGCAAGTTGAGTGGTTAACTCCTTCGGTAAAATGATTATGAAAATGCTAACACACGTGCACAAAGTGGTGAACACTTGTTAGTGTTGGCACATTTGCGAAGGCGTTGGAGTTTGAGCGGTAGAGAGGGTTTGGGTTCCTCTCTCCCTCCCGCCGAGCTTGCGAGCGCGGGATTCAGGCGTTTTTGAGAAGTTGAAATGCCTATTTTCCACTACGCCGGAAGTCAGAAAAGAAATGGAGGCGAACGGAGGTCACAGAGGTGACCGGACGCTGCACCGGACGCGGTCATGGTATGACCGGACGCGTCCAGTCAGTACAGCGCAGGCGCGGGTGCTAGGGTTTGCAACTAGCGCGTCCGGTCACTCGCGGGACCAGCGCGTCCGGTCAGTCGCCCAGAGGGAACTGCGGTTCACGAGGATGATCGGACGTGAGGCGCGTCCGGTCACATATGATCGGACGCGTCCGATCGTTGAAGGAACTTACTGGACTCTAACCGGACGCGGGCACTGTCGCGTCCGGTCATCGCAAGGAGCGCGTCCGGTCGTTGCGTCGCGGGCGCGTGGGTCAGTGCGATCGGCGCGTTCGGTCGTTCGACAGGCGCGTCCGGTCATCGGGACCGGTGCATCCGGTCGTTGCCTGGGGCGCATCCGGTCGTTGTTTTGACCGTTGGGGTCAGTGACCGTTGGAGGATCTAACGGTCGCATTTGAAATTTAAGGGACACGTGGACGTCGCAGGGCGACCGGACGCGGTTGAGCGCGTCCGGTCAGTTACGACCGGCGCGTCCGGTCGTCCCGAGTTTTGCCCAGTGAAGGGGTAACGGCTCTATTTGACCGTGGGGTTATAAATAGATGTCTTGGCCGGCTGTGGCCGTGAGCTGAGCACACTATAGTCTTTGTGACTTGTGTGGTAGTGCTTGGGAGCCCTCTAACTCACTCATGCTTGATAGTGTTCATCGGATCGAGTGAGAGAGCGATTCTAGTGCGTTGCCTTGAGAGATTGCATCGTGTGGCACTAGGTGATCGTGTTGCAAGCCGGTGGTGCTTGTTACTCTTGGAGGTTGCCACCTCCTAGACGGCTTGGTGGCTTGTGGCTCCGTCGAAGCTCGCAAGAAGATTGTGCGAGGTTCCGGAGAAGCTTTGTGAGGGGGATTGTGCTCACCCCGCGGGGATCGCGAAGAGCAACTCTAGTTGAGCGTGTCATTGAGCTACCACACTTTATGGTAGGTTCTTGCGGTGCCTTTTGAGAGGCTCGGTGTGTGACCGATTAGCCGCCGAACCACGAAGTGTTGGTCTACACAACGGGGACGTAGCTTGGTGGCAACCAAGTGAACCTCGGGAGAAAATCACCTTGTCAACATTGTCTACTCTTCTCGGTGGTTTGCTTTCGTGCAACACAAGCTTGTATTTACTTTCATAATACTTGTGCTTGTGTAATTGCTCTTGTTCTAGTTGTGCTTGTGTAGCTAGAAGTATCCCCTTTGCGTGGCTAATTTGGTTTGTGTAACCTTGTTAGTCACATTGCTTAGTTTGTGTAGCTAAGTGATTTGCGCTCTCTAATTTGGCATTAGTTGCCTTGTTATTGAGCATTGCTAGTGAGCTTAGGCTTTGTGCGCTTTGCTTACTAGAATTGTGTAGGAGCTCCCTCTTGCTTGCAAAGTACTAGTGCATAGGTTTATGTGACCTTGCTCTAGAATTAAATAGGAGAGCTCTTGCTAAGGAAAGCACCTTAGTTGCTTAATTAGGATCTTTATGAGGTGCTTGTGAACTTAGTTAGAGGGGTGAAGTCTTGGCTAGACCGATAAGTTTAATTCCGCATTTGTTTTGGTTAGACAACACGCTTAAGTTTTAGAAAGGACTATTCACCCCCCCTCTAGTCCGTCATCTCGACCCTTCAAGTGGTATCGGAGCCGGGTCTCTCATTTGTGGTCTTCACCGACCCGAGAGGATGGCGACTTATGGGCTAGATGATTGTGTGGAACACATTTTTGATGGCACTCACTATGCACGGTGGAAAAATCACATGCTTGATCATTTTCGTGCTCTTGGCCCTAAGTTTTGGTGGATCATAGTTGTTGGTTTTTCTCATGACTTGGATGGGTGTGGTAACCGTACCCAAGCTCAAAAGGATTGCCGAACACTTGATGCACAAGCTAAGTTTTATCTAATCAAAGCTTTGAATGATGAGATTTTTGACAAGGTGTGGGGTCTCTCAAGTGCACATAGCATGTGGACGGCGCTCAAGCATCACTATGGTGACTCCTCAATTTGGGATGATGGAAAATTCAAGAAGGATGATCACATAGTGATGGAGGTACATGAGGATGTTGAGCATGACCACAATGAGGTGATTGTGGAGGATTGCTCCACCTCACGGTCAAGTGATGACAAAAATGATCATATCACAACATCACTTGACAAGAAGAATGATAATGCCACAAGTGATGCACACATTGATTCTACCTCATGCACACTTGATGGTGAAGATGATGGCTATGAGAGTGATGCTTCAACAAGCTCTTCAACATTATCACATGGTAACACTAAGATACATGTTGGTGGTTTTGTTGTGGATTGTGATGATCCAAATTTAGAGCTTTTATATAAACTCTCAAGATCCTTGAAAAGGGAAATGGAAAGAGTAAGTAAATTGGAAAATGAAAACTCTTTTTTAAAGACCACATGTGAACAACAAAAGCATCTACTTTATGTTACTACTTGTTCACATGAGGAGCTAAAATTGACTCATGAGGAACTAAGTGTTGCTCATGATAACTTGGCACAAGAACATGCTTTACTCACTAAGAAGCTTTCTAATGAAGAAACCAAGTCTAGTGAGAGCTCATCATTTGGGTCAAATGATCAATCACATATTACTAACCCTTGTGATGTAGGCAAGAAGCATGTATCCACCTCTTGTGATGATTTATTATATATGCCATGTTCTTCACAATTAGATGCTTGTTCTACTTCTATGTCTTGTGAGACTAACCTTTTGAAGGAGAACAATGAGCTCAAAAGTGAAGTGAAGAATTTGAGCAACAAGTTGGAGAGGTGCTACAACTCTAAAATCGCCATTGAGTATATCATGACCAATCAAAGAAGATATGGTGATAAGAGTGGTATTGGCTACAACAAGAGCAAGAGCAAGATTAAGAAGAAGCAAGACGCAAAGAAGCTATCCCAACTCATGTGCTACCAATGCCATGAAGTGGGACATATTGCCAAGTGTTGCCCTACCAAGAAGTCTCAAGTTGAGCCAAAAGCAAAGCCCCAAGATCAAGTCAAGATCAACCATAAAAATGATGATGACTTGATGAAGAAGAAGAAAACAAGAAGGGGTGGTAGAGCAAGGCATCCAATGCAAATCCAAGATGCCAAGATGATGAGCAAGAATCAAATTGAGAAGAAAGTACATGCTCACATCGAATGCTTCAAGTGTAGAGATATGGGACACTTTGCCTCGAGGTGTCCTACCAAGCTTGAGAAGAAGGCTCAAGCAACTCATGAGAGGCTAGGCAATGGGAAGCACAACATGAGCAAGGAAGAAAAGACTCAAGCAAAGAGAATATGCTACTCATACCGGGAAAGGGGACACATGGCTCATTCATGTCCCCTAGGTAAAAATTCTAAGCCTATTTCAATTAATGATACTAATATGCTTAGAAAGGATGGCAATGGTACCTTATTGGTTGAAATTGCAAAACATCCCGCTACTCATACTAAGGCTATGCCTAAGTATGTTGCACCTAATTTGAGAGGACCCAAACTTGTTTGGGTACCATCAAAAAGTGGATGAATATGTGTAGGTACCATGGCATTGGAGGCTTGACTCAAATTGATTTCATTTTGTTCATCATATATTGAGTCAAGTTATAAAGCTCAATGCATATCCTATCCCAATGCCAAGTCAAAATGAGTGAAGTCTAAAGTGCTACAACATACAAGTGTCATTTATCAAGTTGTGGATGATTTATTGGAATTATTTGATGGCTTGCAATTTATTTGAGTAAAAGCTTGCTATTGGATGATCATGAGATAACCAAGGTATATCTCTAATTGATCATTTCATTTGGATGCATATGAGTTGATTGAATTGGATAAATATGCAATGTTGCTTGCTATGAGATGATTGAATGGATTAAATGCTTAGCAATCAAGTTTGAATTGATTTGTGTTGGATAAATTCATGAGATGACATTTAGTAAGTGGATTGGATGGATATATGTCTTGTGAAAGTATTCAAACAAATTAGTTTCAAGATTGATTCATATTTGATGAAGTATTGCTCAATGTATTGAAATCTGTCCAAAATTAAAAATCTGAGCTAGCAGTGATCTTAGCCATGTTTGAGTGATCAAATCTATTTGGATTGGCTTGAAATTTGGTATACATTCTCTGCACTTATGGAAGAAGATGCTGTAGAAATTTCATGAGAATTGGATAAGAGATGCTTCGGTTTTGGAGTGCATCTTGTCAGCTATAGTGCAGCAGTTTTCAGCATGTAGCAGTGGTGGAAGATTTGAAATCTGGTAGCAATCTAGATGTCAAATGAATCTAAAATTTTTACAGCTGCTAGATGACTTAGTGAATCACATCTCCACCAAATTTCATGGCATTTGGATCTGTACATTGGGAGATATGAATTATTCTTTGAAGGGTACAGAATCTGCCAGAAAAGTGACAATCATTGGATTAATCTAGAGTCACTTTGATTGAAAGGTCCTCAAGTTGGAAACATGTTTATAAGTGGTTGAGGAACCTAAGTTTGGTTTTGGATTGATCTAGAAGCATAAAGAGTAATGAGTACAAGAACATTTGATTGTGGAATGTATTTGGTGTACATGTTCAGTACTCAAATTTAAAGATCAAGATCAAACTTAAGATGAAGATGAAGTTTAAGTTCTATTGATGATTAGAGATCATTTGGTAGAAAGAAAAGGACTTAAACAAGTAGAAAGAGTTGGACTCAAATGTAGATTCAAGGATTATTCATCAAGATTGAGTTCATCATTTGGATCAATCAAATTATATCATTTCAAGTAAGTATCAAGAGTGGTTCTTTGGAGAAAGGTCACTTCTCCCTAATGAGGGGCTTGCCGCCGTGTGTAGGTGAAACCAAGTTTGGGACTTGGAAGGCTAACATGGAAGTGGTGATCCGAGGAACTTATGATGCTTAGTTGAAGCAATCAAAAGGATTGATCAAGAAAAGCAAGCAACACCCAAAAGAGAGCTAGTCATATATTTCAAGTGGTATTCTAAGTAGTTCTCTCATGCAAGCATTGATCAAAAAGATGAAGCAAGCCAACCACAACAAGAAAGTGCACTTGATCATAAGTGGTTTTCATTTCATATGGGTGAAGAATGGATTTATCTATGATGATTGGTCTTCACCAAGCTTATAAATTGGACTTCACATTGCTATTGGAGTAATGAATTAGAATCTATGTGACTATCCTCTACTCTAATATAGCAAAGGTATCATTATAATGTGCATGATCATTTCATCCCTTACTAGTATGTGGTTAGTGCATATAGTACATACTTATTAGGATCATGCATGAAAAATGAAGCTTTTAAATTCATAGCCTACCACTATTGCTTGAATGGTTAATTGACCTAGTGGCATAAGTATGAATTTGTTCATGAGCTAGTGAATCCAAGTACTTGATCTAGTTTGGATTGCTAACAAGTGACAAGTACAACATTGGCAAGATAACCCTTAGCACGAGGTGTGAAGAAGCTTGTCATTGGCTCAAACTGGACTTGGAATCTTAGACAAATCAACTTAGTTCAAGTCATACAAGAAGCTCATGACAATGATAAGAGTACAAGCACAAGACAACAATGAAAATAGATATCTAGTTTGTTTCAAGTAGTATCTAGACTCAAATTGATCTTCCAAGTGATATGTACAAGTGGTGTCTAGATAATGATCTTCAAGTGATATCTTACAAGTGGTACTCATGAAGATAGCAAATGTTCAAGAAGTGAATATTATTGTCAAATCCTTCAAAGTGAATCCATACAAGAAAATTCTTTCAAATGGTATCACATTTCTACTCATGGTATCTTCACGTGGTATCATTCATGCAAGACGATGGTTTCACAAGTGATCCTCAACATTAAGTGATCAAATCAAGAAATGCTACCCTCATCTTCAAGTGGTATCTCAAGTGAATGACACATGCTATGACATAGGGGGAGGAGCCCCACCGATTGGTATCAAAGTCAAAGATCCTATGTGGTATCTCAAGAGCAACCATAAAGTTTGTCATTCCAACATATGTGATAATGTCCATCAAAAATGCAATATTCAAGTCTCAACCATCTACCCCAATACAAGCCTTTGTATCAATTGAGAAGAACACCTTTTATGGAAATTGATGACAAAGGGGGAGAAGTTGGACAAAGATATGAAAGCTTTTTGAGCTTTGGGGAGAGATTGGAAAGATTGGACATGGACATGGACAAAGAGGGAGCAACATTTAAGAATGTAAGGGGATCAAACATTCTTGGACAAAGAAAGCACACAAGTAGGGGGAGCAAGCTCATGAACTTTGATTGATTATATTTGATATGTGCATAACTCATGTGCTTGCTTGCATTGCATAAAGTTCTTAAATTCAATATGCATGCTTGTGTGGTGTATGCTAGTTATAGAACTTGAATGATGATTTGATAACTAGCATGCATAGGATGTTAGCTAGACTTGTGATTATCATGCAAAAACTAGAACCATGCTTATAATGTGATCTCATGGGGTTTCTAGTGTTTTTGATGTCTAGCTACTCATGATACTAAGGATGATGGCAAAACTGTGATTTTCAAATGGTATCAAGCTACTAATTGGTATCAAGCTACAAAGGTTTATTCTATACACCTTAGCATCACTTAGTAGTGCTAACCCTCCCATAAATTTCATATTCATGCATATGTGTGAGCTTGAAACCAAACCATTTGAGCACATATGTAGGGGGAGCTATCACTACCAAGTTGGATTTTATGGTGCTTATCCAAATTCTAACATAAAGCTTAAATGTTGGATAAGTGGCATAAAGTCCAAAAGAACTTAATTTCCATATCTTTGTAGAGTTGTCATCAATTACCAAAAAGGGGGAGATTGAAAGGTCCTTGTTTGGTTTTGGTAATTGAGTGACAACTTAGGTGGACTAATATGTGGTTATGTGAGATACACAAGAGATTAGTCCACATGTGATGGTGTCATGAAGGAGCTCATTGCATATGAGACATGACATGGAGTCATGTGACCAAGGTGGAGAAGATCAAGATGAGGCTTGGCTTGATGGATCGGTTGCTAGGGTGAAGGGCAAGTTGTGTGATGGCTTGGCGCCGAAGGACCGAGGCAACGGTGAAGAGCAAGTGAGGTCAAGATCGATGAACCAATACGGTCACGTGATGATATGAAGTGGATCATATCATTTGGTGATTGGTTGGTGCATGTGTTGCATCAACATCAATGGAGATGGAATGGAATGCACAAGGCAAAGGTATAACCTAGGGCATTTCCATTTCACCGGTCATAGGTGTGTAGAGAAGTTTATGACCGGGTTTAGGATAGATGGCCGTACTATCAAGAGGGGCAAACTTGTTTGCATATCGGTCATCTAGTGCCACTCGTGTGATCTAACTATGCATCGTTGCTAGGATCGAGTGGCGTGGCAAGTTGAGTGGTTAACTCCTTCGGTAAAATGATTATGAAAATGCTAACACACGTGCACAAAGTGGTGAACACTTGTTAGTGTTGGCACATTTGCGAAGGCGTTGGAGTTTGAGCGGTAGAGAGGGTTTGGGTTCCTCTCTCCCTCCCGCCGAGCTTGCGAGCGCGGGATTCAGGCGTTTTTGAGAAGTTGAAATGCCTATTTTCCACTACGCCGGAAGTCGGAAAAGAAACGGAGGCGAACAGAGGTCACAGAGGTGACCGAACGCTGCACCGGACGCGGTCATGGTATGACCGGACGCGTCCGGTCAGTACAGCGCAGGCGCGGGTGCTAGGGTTTGCAACCGGCGCGTCCGGTCACTCGCGGGACCAGCGCGTCCGGTCAGTCGCCCAGAGGGAACTGCGGTTCACGAGGATGATCAGACGTGAGGCGCGTCCGGTCACATATGATCGGACGCGTCCGATCGTTGAAGGAACTTACTGGACTCTAACCGGACGCGGGCACTGTCGCGTTCGGTCATCGCAAGGAGCGCGTCCGGTCGTTGCGTCGCGGGCGCGTGGGTCAGTGCGATCGGCGCGTCCGGTCGTTCGACAGGCGCGTCCGGTCATCGGGACCGGTGCGTCCGGTCATTCCCTGGGGCGCGTCCGGTCGTTGTTTTGACCGTTGGGGTCAGTGACCGTTGGAGGATCTAACGGTCGCATTTGAAATTTAAGGGACACGTGGACGTCGCAGGGCGACCGGACGCGGTTGAGCGCGTCCGGTCAGTTACGACCGGCGCGTCCGGTCGTCCCGAGTTTTGCCCAGTGAAGGGGTAACGGCTCTATTTGACCGTGGGGTTATAAATAGATGCCTTGGCCGGCTGTGGCCGTGAGCTGAGCACACTATAGTCTTTGTGACTTGTGTGGTAGTGCTTGGGAGCCCTCTAACTCACTCATGCTTGATAGTGTTCATCGGATCGAGTGAGAGAGCGATTCTAGTGCGTTGCCTTGAGAGATTGCATCGTGTGGCACTAGGTGATCGTGTTGCAAGCCGGTGGTGCTTGTTACTCTTGGAGGTTGCCACCTCCTAGACGGCTTGGTGGCTTGTGGCTCCGTCGAAGCTCGCAAGAAGATTGTGCGAGGCTCCGGAGAAGCTTTGTGAGGGGGATTGTGCTCACCCCGCGGGGATCGCGAAGAGCAACTCTAGTTGAGCGTGTCATTGAGCTACCACACTTTATGGTAGGTTCTTGCGGTGCCTTTTGAGAGGCTCGGTGTGTGACCGATTAGCCGCCGAACCACGAAGTGTTGGTCTACACAACGGGGACGTAGCTTGGTGGCAACCAAGTGAACCTCGGGAGAAAATCACCTTGTCAACATTGTCTACTCTTCTCGGTGGTTTGCTTTCGTGCAACACAAGCTTGTATTTACTTTCATAATACTTGTGCTTGTGTAGTTGCTCTTGTTCTAGTTGTGCTTGTGTAGCTAGAAGTATCCCCTTTGCGTGGCTAATTTGGTTTGTGTAACCTTGTTAGTCACATTGCTTAGTTTGTGTAGCTAAGTGATTTGCGCTCTCTAATTTGGCATTAGTTGCCTTGTTATTGAGCATTGCTAGTGAGCTTAGGCTTTGTGCGCTTTGCTTACTAGAATTGTGTAGGAGCTCCCTCTTGCTTGCAAAGTACTAGTGCATAGGTTTATGTGACCTTGCTCTAGAATTAAATAGGAGAGCTCTTGCTAAGGAAAGCACCTTAGTTGCTTAATTAGGATCTTTATGAGGTGCTTGTGAACTTAGTTAGAGGGGTGAAGTCTTGGCTAGACCGATAAGTTTAATTCCGCATTTGTTTTGGTTAGACAACACGCTTAAGTTTTAGAAAGGACTATTCACCCCCCCTCTAGTCCGCCATCTCGACCCTTCAGCGTCCACAACGGCCTCGAGCAGCACGCACAAGCCCGCCGGTGGGGCACCGTGCGCACTAGGTCGTCCGCGCACTGCCACTTGCCCGTCGGATCCCACGCGCTGCCATGTGTTGCCATAAGCCCGCCAATGGCCGCCATGCGCACTGAAGCCCGCCGAGGGGCCGCCTGCGCCCTGCCGGGTGGCCACAAGGGGGGCGCCGCGCGCACACCAGGGGGCCATCCACCCACTGCCATGAGCCCGCTAGATGCCATCTTGCACTCAGGCGGTGGCGGCTTGGACCAACCGGTGCCACCAATTATGAAGCCCCCGGCGCTCCTCGCGCCACTTCCCTCGGGCTGCAGGCCAGGCTCCGCACGCTGATGGCTCCCTAGCACGCGTCCTCTTGAAAGGATCGGGCGGGGAGGCACAGCTGGTGTCGGTGTCTAGAGGATCGGGTGTCTAAATAGAGCAACTAGTAAATTTATATCTACGCGTCTAGGCCTTGATGGTGTGCAAAGCGGACATAAGAATGTATACTGGTTTGGGTATGAACGGCCCTACGTCTAGTGGGTTTCGCTGTGGCTTGTGTTGCCTTGCACCGGGGTACTCATAGTAGGGGTTACAAGCTTTCAAGAGAGAGAGCAGATCTCAGGTCTCTTGTGAGTAGTGGCGTGTGATGTGTGGTTTCGACTGAGGTGAGCTCTAGCTGTTGTTGCTTGATCGCCCTCTTAGATGTGGCCCCTGCCTCCCCTTTTATAGCTTCTAAGAGGAAGGCTCGGGTTACATTCGTGGTAAAGGGGTAAAAACGAGAAGAATAAAAGAGAGATAAAAAATGTGGCCTCGAGCGTGGCCGTCCTCCTTCTTATTTGGTTGGGAGCAGTCCCCTGTAGCATAGGGACATACTGGGCATTGATCTTTTGGCCTCTCCATCCACTGGTGTGATGTGCCGTGGCCATGCCTTGACCTGTACGCCTCTGTGCCATGAAAGTGGGTGGCGTGTGCGCTCGGGTTTTCATAGCGAGGAGGTTAGGTGGCACAGTTGCCGTCACTCCCGTTGTTGTGGAGGTATGGATGTCGTCATGGTAGAATGACCGGGGTCATGTCGAGTCAGGGCGTGGTTTCCGTGCTCCTATTGACTGTGCACGGTCACGTCCGTCCCATCAACGGGAGCGAGCGCCGTGACTTGGGGGTCCCCGTGGCTCACCGTCTTGCTAGAGGGTTGCACGTGTCCCTCGGTCGAGGCGGAAGTAAGCCGTGGGGGTCAGACGCTTTCGATGACGCCGTGGGGGGGTCGGGCGAGGCGGAGGGATGTCGCCCGAGGTGCCCATCTCGCCCAAGACCTCTCCGCAAGGCTCGGGCACGATAGAGTTTGTCGTTCGCACCGCAAGCGGCTGACATGCTATCCACGCTTTTGGCGAGTCGATTTTACTAGGGCCCCTATGGTGGGGCTTCGACGGTTGTACATGGTGTTATATTTTACCATCCGTTGGGTACCCTGGGTATTTTGATACCCAACAGTAGCCCCCGAGCCTATGGAGGAGTAGAGCCCTCCTTCAGAGGCTTGAGGATGAGTGACTGTGGGCAGCTTTTGACTCATGTTTGTTTTTAGAGAAGGATTGTCCGGTGGGAGCGCGCGAGCGCACCCGGCGGGTGTAGCCCCCAAGGTCTTGGAGGGGTGAGTTATCCCTTCAAGGGCTTTTAATTGAGCAAGCATGGCGTTTCTTGTATGACCACGGGTCGAAGGGAGAGTGCCCGTGGCCTTGGCCTTGACTATTCGCTAGGTCAGGATACGAGAGAAGCCCCCGAGCCCCCGCGCGCTGCAAAGGACTAACCGGATGGCCTCTCTGTTGTCGTATTGTTTCCCTTGCGCCCTTTAGTAGAACGGAGGGGTATACACGGGCCCTTGTCATCCCATTTGGGCCTTATCATGGTTCATTTGATTTTGAGAAGACTATCCGATGGGTGTGCACGAGCGCACCCGCCGATTGTATCCCTCGAGGCCTTGGAGGGATGAGTCATCCCTTCAAGGGCTTTGAACCGAGCGAGTGGGTCTGCCTAGGGAAGACGAGGGGTTATGCCAGGAAGTTGCTGTTGTGATGATTTGTGTTGTGGTGCGTGGGAAGGTCGGTGATTTATGTTCAGTCGGTTGTCTTCTCACATGATCCCGTTGTCACGATTGGGGCGTAGACCGTCTGTGAGAACGGTTCACCTTCTCGAGGCGTGGTGTGAGACCGACGCGGCTCCCTTGAGAGACGAGCAGGACAGTTGGGCATATTGAATGCTTGGGAGTTGAGAGGCCTCCCTGGGGGCCCTTTATAACCTGAGTCGTGGTGCCCGACCCTGGTATCTCTCTTCTTCTGTCCTTGCTCTCCATTTTTTCGTGCTACCTTAGCCATGGAGCATGACGACTCGTCCAGGGTTCATGTGTGGGTACGCCAGGAGAAGGGGACAGGGCGCCCTCTCGCCGCCGTCGCCTTAATCCCAGCGTTGTCTCCACATCGAGGTATGGGCAGGCCCAGAACGAGGTGGCCTAGGGTGTTTCTACCCCGCTCTAGGAGGCCCGGGAGGAGTTAGCTACCGTCAAGGCGGTGGTGACTTCTTTGGAGGAGGAGGCGGCGCTCGCCCGTTCACAGCAAACTGAATCCGACCGTCGATGCGCGGGTGAGTGATCTTTCGTCTCTTCATTTCGCCTTTCGGTTGATATGATGTCTGATGTATGACATTTGTTTTGAGCAGAGCTGCTCGCGGAGGTGGAGTCCCTCCACACTGCCGCCGACGTCCTGGCGGACTTTGTTTGTGCTCTAGCAGGGCACCGAGAGGAGCACCTCCTCAGCGCGCGAGCGCTGATCTGGGCGGCAATCAAGCGCGGCGTCCATCGAGGGACAGCCACTGCGCTGGCGATGGCCTAGGTGGCTACAGATGTGGAGCTCCAGGATGTCAAAGGCTTCTTGATGGGGGAGGGGTTGGGTGACTACGAGGACCTCCTTGAGGGCTTCGAACCAGTGGCGAATGTCGTCGCTGCTCTGGTCCCTGCGGACCAGGTCCTCAATGAGGACCTATAGGCCTAGTCTAGGACTCCCTTCCCCTATAAATGTGAAATAGTTTATCTAAGAAATCAGTTTGTCTGATCATTGCCATGTTTTGTTTCCCCTATTCCCATTATTTCGTCTCGCATTGATTGACAATAGCAGTTGGCGAGGTCACCGAGACCCTGCCTGTTGACGGTTTTCTTTGGGGAGGAACCAACTTGTGCATGTAGCTCTCGGGGTTTTTGACAGATTGATCGGACGTTTGAGTGTAGCAGTTTCCCATGTCCCGAGGTGGGGTCAGATGCGTTCTTATCGAAGCTTCTGCCATTACCTAGGATCATAGGCACGCCGGGATGTTCGAGAGAGTTCATTCGTGGGTCGAACGTTTCTGCCCCCAAGCCTCGTGCCCCGAGGAGGGGTCGGACTCCCTTGCCTAAGTCTTAGGATCGTAGGTCCGTCGAGATGCCTGGGAAAGTTCATTTGTGGGTCGGGCATTTCTGCCCCCGGGTCCCCCGAAGTCCTTACTGGCGCGTGGACCCAGTTAAGTGGCTTTGTTAGCATATCCCTCACGCATCTTTTTTGCAAAGAGGAGGGTTTGGGCAATGCCATAGCTTCCCTCGCTGGGTCGAGCCGTGGTGCCCATTGAGTTGCAATCGGGTCGGTTCAAGTGAAGCCTCAGTTCCCGTTCGCGGGGATCTAACGGAGGTAACCTAGTGACCGGCTTCAAAATTTCTTGGTGGTTGGTTTGGGAAGTTCCTAGGGTCATTCGACCGTCCCTGAGGGCTCGTTGCCTTTTTTCAGAAAAAAAAACTCCCGAACCGTAAACTGGCCTGGACTTGAACATGGTTCAAGAAGGCCCATGACGCTCAGCGTGTCCGAGTATTGGCTGCTCATGTGCCCCTTCTCATACCATCCCTCACTCGGGTGGCTCGGAGCAGCTGTCGAACCCTTCGCGGGCCAGCCTTTGAACTCCGTGCCATAATTGGACCGTAAAGGGCGAAAACGTATCATGTAATTATCGCTGATAATATAACTCATGATTTAACGCGTAAATGATGAAATAAATTGTGGCAGATATCGTGCAACGATTTCATAGGTATGAAAAGATTATGTTCGAATAGAATAATAGATCTTGGGCAGGTGAGCTCGTAGCCGTGCGCGACCTCCACCCTCCGGCGTTATGGCCACGTGAGCTCGTAGCCACCGCCGTCGTCAGAGTCGCGGTCATCGGAGTCACCGTCGTCGAGGAGGTAGTCGTAGATGTCGATGAAACGACGTAGAGCCCCCGGGTCACCGAGCCCGGAGAAGTTGGCACTGGCCCAACTGCAGTCATCCTCGTCGGAGCTGGTACTAGAAGCTGTCTCGGTGGTCACGAGTACTTCCGCGATAGCCTGCGCATGGTGAGTCGATAGATCTGCTGGAATCTCCCCCGCAGATAAAACAAAATGAAATGTGGTCAAAGACTGGCTACGAGCCCTCCCGTGGTTGTGTAGCTTACCGATCTGCATCGTTTTGCCCTAGGAACCTCCTAGGCCATCATTCTTGAGGGCCTGCCCCTCATCCGTGCCCAGGCGAAGGTTGGATAGGGCCTCAAAGATGGCGTCAATGTCGACGGAAGGGGGAAGAAGGACCAGGTCATAGTCCACTCCCGTGCAGATGAAATCTAGGTTGCTAAACCAGACATGGGAGACTAGGGTGAAGCGGATACGAGGGTTGGCCATCAAGACCTCATAGATGGATTGTGACACGCAGAAGTTCCCCTACCTGGCGCACCAACTGTTAGTGTCTAGAGGGCCTGGTGTCTAAACAGAACGACTAGTAAATTTGTATCTGCGTGTCTAGGCCTTGATGGTGTGCAAAGCGGACACAAGGATGTATATTGGTTCGGGCATGAACAGTCCTACGTCCAGTGGATTTCGCTGCGGCTCGTGTTGCCTTGCACCGGGGTGCTCGTAGTAGGGGTTACAAGCTTGAGAGAGAGAGCAGATCCTAGGTCTCTTGTGAGTGGTGGCGTGTGATGTGTGGTTTCGACTGAGGTGAGCTCTAGCTGTTGTTGCTTGATCGCCCCTTAGATGTGGCCCCTGCCTCCCCTTTTATAGCTTCTAAGGGGAGGGCTCGGGTTACATTCATGGTAAAGGGGTAAAAACAAGAAGAATAAAAGAGAAAAATAAAAAAAGTGGCCTTGGGCGTGGCCGTCCTCCTCCTTATCCGGTGGGAGCAGTTCCCCTGTAGCGTAGGGACATACTGGGTGTTGATCTTTTGGCCTCTCCATCCGCTGGTGTGATGTGTCGTGGCCATGCCTTGACCTGTACGCCTCTGTGCCATGAAAGTGGGCGGCGCGTGCACCCGAGTTTTCATAGCGAGGAGGTTAGGTGGCACAGTTGCCGTCACTCTCATTGATGTGGAGGTATGGATGTCGTCGTGGTAGAATGACCAGGGTCATGTCGAGTCAGGGCGTGGTTCCCGTGCTCCTATTGACTGTGCACGGTCACATCCGTCCCATCAACAGGAGCGAGCACCGCGACTTGGGGGGTCCTCGTGGCTCACCGTCTTGCCAGAGGGTTGCACGGGTCCCTCGGTCGAGGCGGAAGTCAGTCGTGGGGGTCGGACGCTTTCGATGATGCCACGGGGGGGAGGGTCGGGCGAGGCGAAGGGATGTCGCCCAAGGTGCCCATCTCGTTCGAGACCTCTTCGCAAGGCTCGGGCACGATAGAGTTTGACGTTCGCACCGCAAGGGACTGACATGCTATCCGCGCTTTCAGCGAGTCAATTTTACTGGGGCCCCTACGGTGGGGCATCGACGGTTGTACAGAGTGTCGTATTTTACCATCCGTTGGGTACCCTGGGTATTTTGATACCCGACAGCTAGCAGCAGGGATGTGGGCGGGCGGAAGAGGGAAGTCGGTGGGGCGGTGGGCGTGTCACCGGCAGGCGCAGGAGGGAAGCCGGTGAGGTGGGCTCTCGACGGGCGCGGCCGTTGGCGCCGTGATGTGGACGGTGCCCCTACTGATCTCGCGGGATGTGGGCGGGGAAGGGGAAGCAGACGGAGGAAGCAGGAGGTGAGAGGTCGTGAGGTGACGAGCTTCACCCACCACGTGCTCCATCTCACTCCAACGGGCCAGGCCATGAAAAACCGAACCCCCTCTCCTTTTGCTAGGAGCGAGGCCCTGGTGTGCTTTGAGCAGCGTGCGAGCCGGGCTGGGACACGGCCCAACGGCATCAAACACGTGCACTGCAGCCGGGCCATTGGGCCACGCTACCAAACAGGCCTACAGTAGCTACTTTTCTTTGTTCTCTTTTTCTTGTAATTACCGATTGTAGCATAATTTTTATAACCATCATAATTCAGCCTAGCCGATTTATCCCCAACCATATTATTATCGGTTTTCCTAGCGCCCGAACATCCGGTGCGTGAGATGCATCCGGACGCCGGTGCCTGCTGCCCGCCCCCATCCAATCAATCAACTAGACGCAGCTCCCTGCTCCGCACCGTCCATGCGGAATCGCGGTAGATCCGCCCTGCCCCACTCCATTTCATGTGCCCGTGCGGAATCACGACAGATTCACCCCGTCCTACTCCGTTTCACGCGACGCACTGCCCGCTCCGTTACGCATGTGGGCCCTGTGGGACCGTCCCGCCGGCTCCTTTCCAAGCGCGCACAGGGTTCTACTTGCTCTGTTTTGCGCGCGCACGAGGGAAAAGCAGATGTACTTTTGCAACCTCCAAAACTAAGTTTTACAACATCCAGAGGTAAACAACTGCAACATGTGTTTGAAAACAAATAAAACATTTGGAACATAAATTCGCAACATACATGTGATGCTATTGTAACACATTGAACATCCAGATCTACTTGGCAACATCTAAATAAAACAGTTGCAACATCCGTCTGGAATAGTTGAAACACTTCAAACATGCACTTGCAACATACGTGTGTATCCATTGCAACACATGTAACATCTCCCGATATACTTTTGCAACATTCAAATAAAACACTTGCAACATCCATACGAAACACCTGCAACACGCATACGGAACACCTGAAAACACTTACAACGTGCGTATAAAACACTTGCAACGTCAAGATGCAACACTTGCAACATGCATATGAAACATCTGAAACACTTAAAACATACCGTTGCAACATGCTGAATCAACGCAACATCTTCTTCCTACATGGGCGAATGGAGGCTCGTCGGCGTGGAGAAAGGGGGGTGGGGGGAAGGCCGCTGGTCTTGTACGAGCTAGCACTGGGGAAGGCCAGATGGAGGCACTCGAATCTCGACACTCCGGGTCTCGTCGCTCCAAATCTTGGAGTGGGTTGCGATAGTGGGAGAAGGGCACAGTGCGCGGTGGGAGAAAGGCACGCTGCACGGTGGGGGAGGGGGCGGGCGGATGAGCAGTGGCCAAGAGCGCAGGCCCAGGTGGGGGGCGCGAGGCAGCGGCCGGCGAGGTGCCTCTCGGGTGGCTCGGCCTCGGCGCTCGGGGCGGGAGCGCTCACGCTCGAAGGCGGAATCTGGGCGTCGCGGCCTCAAGGGCTCAGGGTCGGCTTGTCGCTCTAGATGAGAAGATAAGAAGTGGAGATTTTTTATTTTTTATTTTAGGAGATGGGGCCCGGTCGTGTGGGAGCCCGCATCCCGATGCTGGTCACGCATGGATGCCCTTGCAGTATCATTATCGTATTAGTATTATTATCTCTACTTGGCAGGAAATGGTTCATGTCTCAGCTATGTCAGCTACTCCTGTTTGAAGGTTGAACAGATAGACACCGATTGCATTAGGATGGAACATCGGCCGTAACTGAAATACCAAATTCTCGAAGTATACGCATCTATTATTATCTTTGCATTAAAGCAATTCAATGGCATGTTTTAAAATACAAATACAATCTTTGGTTAGCCAGGCAAGTATACATGTATTCTTCAGAATTTGCTACTCCGTTCTTGTTCCGGCAATAGCGCCTGGTTCAAGCCCTCAGCTCCTGCAGCATGGGCAACTAAACTTGCTTGCAGAGCGGCCGTCTGCGCGTGCTGTCTGTCCGCGGGGTAAGTCCAGTACAGCCCGGTGTAGGCGAGGCAACAGACGGCAACCGGCACGGCGATCTCTGCGAAGACCGCCATGCCGAGGGCGGCGGCGTTCTCCCTGTCAGCCTCCACGCTCCTGCCGGACGCGGCCGGTTGGTATCCGAAGACGCGCTCCGCCAGGATGCCCACGAGGGGCGGCGCGAACGAGGCGAACACTGTCTCGAAGCACCTGTCCAACGCGTACACCGTCGTCCTCGCCTTCTCCGGCACGATCTCCGCGAAAATTGGGCTGCAAAAGGAAAAGGAAAAGGGACTTAAAGCCCTTTTCTTTTACCCGTGGGGCTGTGGGCAGGGCTGCCGGTGGTACGGTGTCACTTTCTCACTTGTTTGTGGAGACGGGGCACCAGGGCACCAGGGCATGACGAAGCCCAGGATGAAGAACGTGGCGGCGTACGCGGCCCCCGCGGAGGGGTTGTCGGGGAGCGCGAGCAGCAGGACGGCGGCGAGCGGGACGGTCGACGCGGTGGACACCTGCGCAAGCGCGATCCTGCCCGTGTTGGGGAACCGCCGCGCCAGTGGGTCCCCGACGGACCCCGCGAACAGCGCGCCGAGCGCGTTGGCGAGGTTGTTCAGGCTGGTCAGCACGGTGGTCTGCCAGTGCGTGAACCCGACGAGCTCCAGCCACATCGCGGCGAAGCTGAGCGCCGACCACGGCACCGACCCAGCCACGCCCTGCGCCACGATGATCTGGAACGTCGGCACCTTCACCACGCCCTTGGCTTCTCGGGCGAGCTGGGCCAGCGTGGCCGCAGCCGTGGCGACCTTCACGCTGGGGCGGCGGGGGTCGGCGCCGAGCAGCCACGTTAGGGCGGCGATCGAGGCGCTGACGAGCGCGAGGGCGTAGAACGCCAGCCGCCAGCCTGGGACGCCGAGGAAGCTCGTAGCCGCTACCAGCACGCCGAGGGTGTTCCCCGCGACACGGCCCATGAACTGCGCCATCACCACCCACCCGAACGCCGAGCCACGCGTGCCGTCGTCGCTGTAGTCGGCCACCAGGGAGTAGATCGCCGGCACAACGAGCGCCAGTCCGACGCCGTTGAAGCCCCTGGCCAACGTCATCTGCAAGAGATGAGCTCCTCGACATATGCCCCCTTTGTTAGTGTCCACTGTCCAGTAAACCGTGGCCAGTGGATGGAGAAACGACGCAAAACAACGTGGCAGTCACTGACCTGGAGAAATGTGCCGGAGGCGCCGACGAGCAGTGTGGCCACGGCCCAGAGGAATGCCCCGGCGGCGGCGACGCGCGCGCGGTCGCAGCGCGCCGCGGCGCACGTCGCGAGCGGGTAGCACACGGCCTGCACGAGCGCGCGGCACAGCGTGAGGGAGCCCAGCGCGGTGAGCGACACACCCAGCGCCTCGCCTACCTCCTTGTACACCGCGGGAAGCAGCTGCTCATCCGCACGCTCCAGCAGCGCCGCCGTGGTCACCAGAGCCAGCGTCCACTGCCGCCGCCTACGCCCCTGCGCCGCGCTGCTCCCCATTTCCTCCACAAACACTCGCGTGCCAACGTACGCAAACGGAAGCCAAGCCAAGGGTTTGTTTACATATAATAGCTCCAACGTGGAAGCATTGACCTAGCAGTTCTTATACGATCGATTAACAATGCTTGCAAGGAAGTGATTGGTTTATGTATTTGCGTGATAGCGATGCCGGTGAGACGCGAGTTTCACGAGCCAAAGCTTGGATTTTTTGACTTACACTGTTGAGCCTGTGAAGACATAGCCTAGAACAATCCAAGCTTCTCTGGTTGATAGCCAATGCCCGGTGCTGCAGATTGCAAAGCTAAAATCCACAGCTATCACTGTCCTTTTGCGTTTTATTTATTTTGGCCCAAAAAGACAGGGATTCATTTGTTAGACAAAGACAGCGTTTCAAAACTTTTTGTTTCACCGACTAAAGTCCTAGTTTGATTGTTTCATGGCAGAAGCAATTACCAGAGCGATTGAGCATCATGTGAATTAAAATTGTGAGAAAACCGGCTTGGAATTTAGAAAACCAGCTCATTCTTGATTCTTCAAAGAACAGGCTAATATCTGTATGGCTCTCCCTGTGAGGTTGATCTCCACCAAGTTAGCCCAACGGCTAATTTGGGACTTTGATCCGCGCTCTGATCGGGGGTGTCCAACCCAATCATGGTTGGTAGGCCCCGTCACGCAACGCTATAAAGAGGAAGGTGGGGGCTGGGGCAATGGGTACGAGGTTTTCACCGTAGCCGCCACAAACCCCACCTATATTCCTAACCCTTGAAGGGTCGAGATGGCGGACTAGAGGGGGGGTGAATAGTCCTTTCTAAAAATAATCGCGTCGGCAAACCGAAACAAATGCGGAATTAAAACTATCGGTCTTGCCAAGACTACACCCCTCTATCTAAGTTCACAAGCACCTCACAAAAGATCCTAATTATGTAACTAAGGTGCTTTCCTTAGCAAGAGCTTTCCTAAACAATTCTAGAGCAAGGTCACACAAACCTATGCACTAGTACTTTAGCAAAGCCGAGGAGCTCCTACAAAATTCTAGTAAGCAAAAGCACGAAGCCACCTATGCTTACTAGCAATGCTCAATAGCAAGGCAACTAATGCCAAACTAGAGAGCGCAAATTACTTAGCTACACAAACTAAGCAATGTGACTAACAAGGTTACATAAACCAAATTAGTCACGCAAGCGGGAGCTTCTAGCTACACAAGCAAGAAGATATCTAGCAAGCTACACACGCAAACTAGTTACGAGAGCAACTACACAAGCACAAGTATATATGAAAGTAAATACAAGCTTGTGTTGCATGAAGGCAAACCACCGAGAAGAGTAGACAAAGTTGACACGGTGATTTTCTCCCGAGGTTCACTTGGTTGCCACCAAGCTACGTCCCCGTTGTGTCGACCAACACTTAGATGGTTCCTCGGTGTGACTCTCAAGTCACTCGCCCCTCAAGGCACGCCTCGCAAGGCACCGCAAGACACCACTCTCAAGTGAGGTAACTCAATGACACGCTCAACTAGAGTTGCTCTTCGCGATCCCCGCGGGGTGAGCACAATCCCCCTCACAAAGCTTCTCCTGAGCCTCGCACAATCTTCTTGCGAGCTTCGACGGAGCCACAAGCCACCAAGCCGTCTAGGAGGTGGCAACCTCCAAGAGTAACAAGCACTACCGGCTTGCAACACGATCACCTAGTGCCACTCGATGCAACCTCACGATGCAATCTCACTAGAATCGCTCTCTCACTCGATCCGATGAACACTATCAAGCATGAGTGAGTTAGAGAGCTCCCAAGCACTACCACACAAGCCACCAAGGCTAAAGTGTGCTCCGCTGCCGGCCACAGCCGGCCAAGGCATCTATTTATAACCCCACGGTCAAATAGAGCCGTTACCTCTTCACTGGGTCATTTTCGGGACGACCGGACGCGCCGGTCGTAACTGACCGGACGCGCTTCACCGCGTCCGGTCGCCCTGCGACGTCCACGTGTCCCTCAAAATTCAAATGCGACCGTTAGATCCTCCAACGGTCACTGCGCGCCAACGGTCAAACGCTATGACCGGACGCGCTGCTCAAACGATCGGACGCGCCGGTCGCACAGCACCGCGCGCGCGAAGCAACGACCGGACGCGCTCCTCGCAACGACCGGACGCGACAGTGCCAGCGTCCGGTCGGAGTCCAGTAAGCTCCTTCAACGATCGGACGCGTCCGATCATGTGTGACCGGACGCGCCCCGCGTCCGATCGTCCTCTGTGAACCTCAGTTCCTTCTGGGCGCATGACCGGACGCGCCGCTTCAAACGACCGGACGCGCCGATCGCACTGAACCGCGCGCCCGCGAAGCAACGACCGGACGCGCTCCTTGCGATGACCGGACGCGACAGTGTCAGCGTCCGGTTTGAGTCCAGTAAGCACCTTCAACGATCGGACGCGTCCGATCATGTGTGACCGGACGCGCCCCGCGTCCGATCGTCCTTGCGAACCGCAGTTCTTCTCTGGGCGCATGACCGGACGCGCCGGTCCCGCGAGTGACCGGACGCGCCGGTTGCAAACCCTATCACCCGCGCGCCTGACAGCTGACCGGACGCGTCCGGTCATTCCATGACCGCGTCCGGTGCAGCGTCCGGTCACCTCTGTGACCTCCGTTCGCCTCCGTTTCTTTTCTGACTTCTGGCGTAGTGGAAAATAGGCTTTTCAACTCCTCGAAAACGCCTGAATCCCGCGCTCGCAAGCTCGGCGGGAGGGAGAGAGAGTCCCAAACCCTCTCTACCACCCAAACCTCAACGCCTTCGTAAATGTGCCAACACCAACAAGTGATCACCACCTTGTGCACGTGTGTTAGCATTTTCATAATCATTTTACCGAAGGAGTTAGGCACTCAACTTGCGTCGCCACTCGATCCTAACACGTATGCACAGTTAGATCGCTCAAGTGGCACTAGATGACCGATATGCAAACAAGTTTGCTCCTCTTGATAGTACGGCCATCTATCCTAAACCCGGTCATCGACTTCTCTACACACCTATGACCGGTGAAATGGAAATGCCCTAGGTTATACCTTTGCCTTGCGCATTCCACTCCATCTCCTCCGACGTTGATGCATCACATGCACCAACCAATCACCAAATGATATGATTCACTTCATATCATCACGTGACCGTATTGGTTCATCAATCTTGACCTCACTTGCTCTTCACCGTTGCATTGGTCCGTCGACGCCAAGTCTTGCCCAAGCTTCACCATCGCATGGTCCTTCGCTTCGAAGCCTCAACTTGCCCTTCACCTTCACAATTGGTCCTTCGAGCCAAGCCTCATCTTGATCTTCTCCATCTTGGTCATATGACTCCATGTCATGTCTCATATGCAATGAGCTCCTTCATGACACCATCACATGTGGACTAATCTCCTTTGCCTTGAGCCCATTTTGTTTCTCCAAGTGATATGATCCACTTCATATCATCACATGACCGTCTCGATCCATCGACCTTGACTTCACTTGCTCTTCTCCGTTGCATCGGTCCGTCGGCGCCAAGTCTTGCTCAAGCTTCACCATCGCATGGTCCCTCACTTCGAAGCCTCGACTTGCCCTTCACCCTCACAACCGGTCCATCGAGCCAAGCATCACTTCGGTCTTCATCATCTTGGTCACATGAGTTAATGTCGTGTCTCATATTCAATGACCACCTTTATCTAAATCATCCACTTAGATACAAAGGTTAGTCCTAGGTTTCATCAATTAGCCAAAACCAAACCAGGGACTTTCAATCTCCCCCTTTTTGGTAATTGATGACAACCCTCACAAAGATGATTTTGATAATAAAAAGTTTTGAACTTGTCATACTTGTCGAATCGTTTTGCTCATGAGTAAAGTTTGGACAATTATCACAAGCTCGGTTTTGGTAGCATTAGCTCCCCCTACATATGTGCATAGAGTTTGGATTGAAAGCTTTGCACATATGCATGGATAGAAGTGTTGGGAGAGTAATTCTACTAAAATGATGCTAAGGTGTAAGAAATGGACCTTTGAAGCGTGATACCAATCGGAGTTGCCTTTTACACCATCCTTAGCATCATGAGGTAACTAGACATCCATCAAAACTCAAGAACCCCGTGAGATCAATATTATAGTAAAGGTTCTTGAACCACTTGTGAAGATTACGGCATGTCTAGATACCACATGTAAACTCATGTAAACTATTCCTATGCATGCTAGTAGATCATTTCATCATTCAAGTTCTATAACTAGCATACACCACACAAACATGCATAATGAATTTAAGAACTTTATGCAATGTAAGCAAGCACATGAATTATGCACATATCAAATGTAATCAATCAAAGTTTATGAGCTTGCTCCCCCTACTTGTGTGCTTTCTTTGTCCAAGAATGTTTGATCCCCTTACATTCTTCAATGTTGCTCCCTCTCTGTCCATGTCCAATCTTTCTAATCTCTCCCCGAAGCTCAAAAAAGCTTTCATATCTTTGTCCAATCTCTCCCCCTTTGTCATCAATTTCCATAAAAGGTGTGCTTCTCATTGATGCAAAGGCTAGCATTTGGGTAGATGGTTGAGACGTGAATCTTGCATTTTTGATGGACATTACCACATATGTTGGAATGACAAACTTTATGGTTGCTCTTGAGATACCACATAGGATCTTTGACCTTGATACCATTCGGTGGGGCTCCTCCCCCTATGTCATAGCATGTGTCATTCACTTGAGATATATCTTGAAGATGAGGGTAGCATTGCTTGATTTGATCACTTAAAGTTGAGGATCACTTGTGAAACCATCGTCTTGCATGAATGATACCACGTGAAGATACCATGAGTAGAAATGTGATACCATTTGAAAGAATTTTCTAGTATGGATTCACTTTGAAGGATTTGGCAATAATATTCACTCCTTGAACATTTGCTATCTTCATGAGCACCATTTGTAAGATATCACTTGTAAGTTGATGATCTAGGCACCACTAGTGAATACCACTTGGAAGATCAATTTGAGTCTAGATACCACTTGAAACAAACTAGATATCTATTTTCATTATTGTCTTGTGCTTGTACTCTTATCATTGTCATGAGCTTCTTGTATGACTTGAACTATGTTGATTTGCCTAAGATTCCAAGTCCGGTTTGATCCAATGACAAGCTTCTTCACTCCTCATGCTAAGGGTTATCTTGCCAATATTGTACTTATCACTTGTTAACAATCCAAACTAGATCAAGTACTTGGGTTTACTAGCTCATGAACAAACTCATATACATACCACTAGAACATTTAGACAAACAAGCAATAGTGGTAGGCTATGAATCTAAAATTTTCATTTGTCATGCATGATCCTAATAAGCATGTACTATATGCACTAACCGCATACTAGTAAGGGATGAGATGATCATGCACATTGCAATGATACCTTTGCTATGTTGGAGTAGAGGATAGTCACATAGATTCCAATTCATTACACCAATAACAATGTGAAGTCCAATTTATGAGTTTGGTGAAGACCAATCATCATAGATAAATCCATTCTTCACCCATATGAAATGAAAACCGCTTATGATCAAGTGCACTTTCTTGTTGTGGTTGACTTGCTTCATTATATCATCTTTGCTTGCATGAGAGAATCACTTAGAATATTAATTGAATTATATTACTAGCTCTCTTTTGGGTGTTGCTTGCTTTTCTTGATCAACCCTTTTGATTGCTTCAACTAAGCATCACAAGTTCCTCAGATCACCACTTCCATGTTTGCCTTCCAAGTCCTAAACTTGGTTTCACCTACACACGCGCGGCAAGCCCCTCACTAGGGAGAAGTGACCTTTCTCCAAAGAACCACTCTTGATACTCACTTGAAATGATATAGTTTGATTGATCCAAATGATGAACTCAATCTTGATGAATAATCGTTGAATCTACATTTGAGTCTAGCTCTTTCTACTTGTTTAAGTCCTTTTCTTTCTACCAAATGATCTCTAATCATCACTAGAACTTAAACTTCATCTTCATCTTAAGTTTGATCTTGATCTTCAAATTGAGTACCAAATAAGTACACCAAGTACATTCCACAATCAAATGTTCTTGTACTCATTGCTTTTCATGCTTATAGATCAATCCAAAACCAAACTTAGGTACCTCAACCACTTATAAACAAGTTTCCAACTTGAGGACCTTTCAATCAAAGTGACTCTAGATTAATCCAATAATTGTCACTTTTCTTGGCAGATTCTGTACCCTTCAAAGAATAATTTATATCTCACAATGTACGGATCTAAATGCCATGAAATTTGGTGGAGATGTGCTTCACTAAGTCATCTAGCAACTTTAAAAATTTGAACTTCTTTTGACTTCTAGATTGCTACTAGATTTCAAATCTTCCACCACTGCTACATGCTGAAAACTGCTGCACTATAGCTGACAAGATGCACTTCAAAACCGAAGCAACCCTTATCCACTTCTCATGAAATATCTACAGCATCTTCTATCATAAGTGTAGAGCATGTATACCAAATTTCAAGCCAATCCAAATAGATTTGATCACTCAAACATGGCTAAGATTACTGCTAGCTCAGATTTTTAATATAGGACAGATTTCACAACATGAACTATTCTTCATCAAAAGTGAATCAAACTTGAAACTAACTTGTTTGAATACTTTCATAAGATATATATCCATTCAATCCACTTACTAAAGGTCATCTCATGAACTTATCCAACCCAAATCAATCCAAACTTGATTGCTAAGCATTTAATCCATTCAATCATCTCATAGCAAGCAACATTGCACATTTATCCAATTCAATCAACTTATATGCACCCAAGTGAAATGATCAACAAGAGATATACCTTGGTTAGCTCATGATCATCCAATAGCAAGCTTTTAATTTGAATATTTGCAAGCCATGAAATATATCCAATAAATCACCACAATCTTGAGTGTTGCACTTGTATGTTGTAGTATTTGGACTCCACTTATTTTGACTTGGCATTGGGATAGAATATGCACTAAGCTTTAAAACTTGATTCAACATATGATGACCAATATGAATCCAAATGAATCAAGCCTCCAATGCCATGGTACCTACACACATTCATCCACTTTTTGATGGTACCCAAATAAGTTTGGGTCCTCTCAAGTTAGGTGCAACATACTTAGGCATTGCCTTAGTATGAGTAGCGGGATGTTTTGCAATAGCAACCATAGAGATACCATTTACATCCTTTCTAAGCATATTAGTATTATTAATTGAACTAGGCTTAGAATTATTACCTAGGGAACATGAATGTGCCATGTGTCCCCTTTCCCGACATGAATAGCATCTTCTCTTTGGTTGAGCCTTTTCTTCCTTGCTCATGTGATGCTTTTCATTGCCTTGCCTCTCATGAGTTGCTTGAGCCTTCTTCTCAAGCTTGGTAGGACACCTCGAGGCAAAGTGTCCTATATCTTCACACTTGAAGCATTTGATGTGAGCCAAATCTCTCTTCTTATCTTGAATCTTGCTCATCATCTTGGCATCTTGGATTTGCATTGGATGCCTTCCTCTTCCACCCCTTCTCGTTTTCTTCCTCTTCATTATCAAGTCACCATCATTATCCTTGTGGTTGATCTTGACTTGAGATTGGGGTGTGGTTTCTTGCTCAACTTGTGGCTTTGGTTGAGGCTCTTCTTGTTGCTTCACTAGTTTCTTGCTTGGGCACATTGAGGTGTAGTGACCCCATGTATGGCATTTGAAGCACTTGCGTTTGAGCCTTTCTTCTTCTTTCTTCAACTTGAGCTTCTCTAAGTTGGGGCATGTTTGGTGAAGATGACCCACTTCATGGCATCGGTAGCACATGAAATGAGAGAGCTTCTCTCGAGCTAGCTTCTTCATCTTCCATTCTCTTTTCTTTTCCCCTTTGGTCATATTCCTCTTGCTCTTGTTGAAACCAAGGCCACTCTTGTTACCAAAGTTTCTTTGAGTTTTCAACATATGCTCAAAGGTGACTTTTGAGTTGTAGCACCTCTCTAACTTGTTGCTCAATTCCTTCACTTCACTTTTGAGCTCATTGTTCTCCTTCAAAATGTTAGTCTCACAAGACATAGAAGTAGAACAAGCATATATATGTGAAGAACATGGCATATCTAATAAGTCATCACAAGAGGTGGATACATGCTTTCTCCCTATATCACATGGGTTAGTCACATTTTGCAATTGATCATTTGATCCATGTGATGAGCTCTCATTATTTTTAATTTTCTTTAAAAACATCTTAATGAGAGAAGCATGTTTTTCTAACAATTCCTCATGAGATGCAAGTACTTTCTCATGAGTCAACATTAGCTTCTCATGTGAAGATTTAAGATCATCAAGTAAGCTCTTATGTTCTTCACATGAGTTCTTTAGAAAAGAGTTTTCATTTTCTAATTTCATTGTTTTAGCTTTCTCATTTTCTAACGACATGTTCAAGCTAGCAAGTCTACTAACAAGCTCATCATATGAATCAACATGATCAATCACATTATCATTTGATACCTTTGTGTCACCTAGTGACATGAAGCAATGTGATGTAGTGGATGGGCTTGTAGTAGCATCATCAAGGCCCGAGCATGAACCAACGTTGATACTATCAAGTGTGCTTGGGGTAGAAACATCACTTGCAACACTTGATGCATCATCACAATCCTTGTCAAGTGAACTTGTGGTAGATCAATCATCATCATCACTTGACCATGTGGTGGAGCAATCCTCCACAACCATTGTGTTGTGGTCATGCTCAACATCATCATGTGCAACCTCCTTGGGCTTGACATCATCGTCATCATTGGTGATAGCTCCATACTTTTCATTGAGATAGGCCCATATCTCATGAGCGGATTTGAGGTCCATGATCTTACCAAAGATGCTACCATCCAAAGATCTAAACATGATGTTAGTAGCTTGGATGTCAAGATCTAGGCATTTCTCTTGTGCTTGAGTTAGATTATCTTCATCCAACACATGAGAAAAGCCTACATCTACCATCCACCACATTTGAGGGCAAATAAACTTAAAATTGCATATCATCCAATTTCTCCATCGTGCAAAGTGTGTGCCATCAAAAATGTGTGGACACTCAACATCTAGCCCGTAAGCCGCCATCCTCTCGGGTCGGTGAAGACCACAAATGAGAGACCCTGCTCCGATACCAATTGAAGGGTCGAGATGGCGGACTAGAGGGGGGGGTGAATAGTCCTTTCTAAAAATAATCGCGTCGGCAAACCGAAACAAATGCGGAATTAAAACTATCGGTCTTGCCAAGACTACACCCCTCTATCTAAGTTCACAAGCACCTCACAAAAGATCCTAATTATGTAACTAAGGTGCTTTCCTTAGCAAGAGCTTTCCTAAACAATTCTAGAGCAAGGTCACACAAACCTATGCACTAGTACTTTAGCAAAGCCGAGGAGCTCCTACAAAATTCTAGTAAGCAAAAGCACGAAGCCACCTATGCTTACTAGCAATGCTCAATAGCAAGGCAACTAATGCCAAACTAGAGAGCGCAAATTACTTAGCTACACAAACTAAGCAATGTGACTAACAAGGTTACATAAACCAAATTAGTCACGCAAGCGGGAGCTTCTAGCTACACAAGCAAGAAGATATCTAGCAAGCTACACACGCAAACTAGTTACGAGAGCAACTACACAAGCACAAGTATATATGAAAGTAAATACAAGCTTGTGTTGCATGAAGGCAAACCACCGAGAAGAGTAGACAAAGTTGACACGGTGATTTTCTCCCGAGGTTCACTTGGTTGCCACCAAGCTACGTCCCCGTTGTGTCGACCAACACTTAGATGGTTCCTCGGTGTGACTCTCAAGTCACTCGCCCCTCAAGGCACGCCTCGCAAGGCACCGCAAGACACCACTCTCAAGTGAGGTAACTCAATGACACGCTCAACTAGAGTTGCTCTTCGCGATCCCCGCGGGGTGAGCACAATCCCCCTCACAAAGCTTCTCCTGAGCCTCGCACAATCTTCTTGCGAGCTTCGACGGAGCCACAAGCCACCAAGCCGTCTAGGAGGTGGCAACCTCCAAGAGTAACAAGCACTACCGGCTTGCAACACGATCACCTAGTGCCACTCGATGCAACCTCACGATGCAATCTCACTAGAATCGCTCTCTCACTCGATCCGATGAACACTATCAAGCATGAGTGAGTTAGAGAGCTCCCAAGCACTACCACACAAGCCACCAAGGCTAAAGTGTGCTCCGCTGCCGGCCACAGCCGGCCAAGGCATCTATTTATAACCCCACGGTCAAATAGAGCCGTTACCTCTTCACTGGGTCATTTTCGGGACGACCGGACGCGCCGGTCGTAACTGACCGGACGCGCTTCACCGCGTCCGGTCGCCCTGCGACGTCCACGTGTCCCTCAAAATTCAAATGCGACCGTTAGATCCTCCAACGGTCACTGCGCGCCAACGGTCAAACGCTATGACCGGACGCGCTGCTCAAACGATCGGACGCGCCGGTCGCACAGCACCGCGCGCGCGAAGCAACGACCGGACGCGCTCCTCGCAACGACCGGACGCGACAGTGCCAGCGTCCGGTCGGAGTCCAGTAAGCTCCTTCAACGATCGGACGCGTCCGATCATGTGTGACCGGACGCGCCCCGCGTCCGATCGTCCTCTGTGAACCTCAGTTCCTTCTGGGCGCATGACCGGACGCGCCGCTTCAAACGACCGGACGCGCCGATCGCACTGAACCGCGCGCCCGCGAAGCAACGACCGGACGCGCTCCTTGCGATGACCGGACGCGACAGTGTCAGCGTCCGGTTTGAGTCCAGTAAGCACCTTCAACGATCGGACGCGTCCGATCATGTGTGACCGGACGCGCCCCGCGTCCGATCGTCCTTGCGAACCGCAGTTCTTCTCTGGGCGCATGACCGGACGCGCCGGTCCCGCGAGTGACCGGACGCGCCGGTTGCAAACCCTATCACCCGCGCGCCTGACAGCTGACCGGACGCGTCCGGTCATTCCATGACCGCGTCCGGTGCAGCGTCCGGTCACCTCTGTGACCTCCGTTCGCCTCCGTTTCTTTTCTGACTTCTGGCGTAGTGGAAAATAGGCTTTTCAACTCCTCGAAAACGCCTGAATCCCGCGCTCGCAAGCTCGGCGGGAGGGAGAGAGAGTCCCAAACCCTCTCTACCACCCAAACCTCAACGCCTTCGTAAATGTGCCAACACCAACAAGTGATCACCACCTTGTGCACGTGTGTTAGCATTTTCATAATCATTTTACCGAAGGAGTTAGGCACTCAACTTGCGTCGCCACTCGATCCTAACACGTATGCACAGTTAGATCGCTCAAGTGGCACTAGATGACCGATATGCAAACAAGTTTGCTCCTCTTGATAGTACGGCCATCTATCCTAAACCCGGTCATCGACTTCTCTACACACCTATGACCGGTGAAATGGAAATGCCCTAGGTTATACCTTTGCCTTGCGCATTCCACTCCATCTCCTCCGACGTTGATGCATCACATGCACCAACCAATCACCAAATGATATGATTCACTTCATATCATCACGTGACCGTATTGGTTCATCAATCTTGACCTCACTTGCTCTTCACCGTTGCATTGGTCCGTCGACGCCAAGTCTTGCCCAAGCTTCACCATCGCATGGTCCTTCGCTTCGAAGCCTCAACTTGCCCTTCACCTTCACAATTGGTCCTTCGAGCCAAGCCTCATCTTGATCTTCTCCATCTTGGTCATATGACTCCATGTCATGTCTCATATGCAATGAGCTCCTTCATGACACCATCACATGTGGACTAATCTCCTTTGCCTTGAGCCCATTTTGTTTCTCCAAGTGATATGATCCACTTCATATCATCACATGACCGTCTCGATCCATCGACCTTGACTTCACTTGCTCTTCTCCGTTGCATCGGTCCGTCGGCGCCAAGTCTTGCTCAAGCTTCACCATCGCATGGTCCCTCACTTCGAAGCCTCGACTTGCCCTTCACCCTCACAACCGGTCCATCGAGCCAAGCATCACTTCGGTCTTCATCATCTTGGTCACATGAGTTAATGTCGTGTCTCATATTCAATGACCACCTTTATCTAAATCATCCACTTAGATACAAAGGTTAGTCCTAGGTTTCATCAATTAGCCAAAACCAAACCAGGGACTTTCAACCCTAATCCGATATGAGAGGACAGCATTGAAGCGACGGGAAGCTCCGTCACCACGTCGCAGGGACGCCGCCGCCACGAGAGTCGCGCCGCGGACGTCCATGCCTCTCCTACGACCGTCGCTCCCGCATCACCCTTTCACCGACACCTCGCGCCATCGACATCGTCGCCATGGCAAGCTCTTCCGCCAAGCCTACGTATGGTCGGTAACGTGTCCCCTTAACCATCCTTTTCCTCTCTCTCTCTCTCTCTCTTTCTCCGGTACTTGTTCTAGGTGGTTTTATCCCAAATGCATGTTTACACTCGTCAGGTCTACAGCTAGGTGATCCTATTTTTCTAACACTCCCTACAATTTTTAAAACCGTGGGCATCCGCGGAAGAAGTATGAGATTTCTGCTGTCGCAATACCATTTTGTCCTAAACATTGGGAGTAGATCTGTTAATATAATCAGGTAGGCAGGGCCGCTGAGGTGCATCTTTGTATGTACGCTCCACAATGCTCAAAGACCTTCTCAAAGACTGCAACTTACCTCTTTTCTTCGGGCTAGTTCCAAGTAACTGAGCATCACATAATGAACTCTTGAGGCCTGACAAACAAATCAGACGATGGTTGTTTCCAAAGACGTATACACACGCCTCCGAGTAGACATGTAGAAGAGAAATGCTATCCTCACTCTAACTAAGACAGAAATTTACCAAAAGTTTATTGTGATTTTTTATTCAAATAATAATTAGGGTAAAGCAAGGTCAGGAACAACGAATCTCTTTATGATAAACAGATCCATTTTGCAAGCTTCTTATTGCAGGTAGTTTCTACAAAATTGGACTAATGACATATACAATGCTTGAATTATCGATTTAAATACTACATAGAGGGTTCTCATCCTTCAGAAACTACGAGTGTAATAGGAGCATCCGTTGACAAAAGGATCACCCTAAGATGATCATCTCATGGCTATTGGGAATAAATCAAATCAGATGGTTCTATTTCTCAACCTTTCTGACTTGCTCCTGCGAAACCAAGGTAGAAAGGATTGAAAAAGTCAGTAATTTATAACACTGATGAAGGATTCATCAAAAAGTTAAGGATTAGTAGTTCTTTCTCAAATTACATTTCGAAAAAGAATGGATTCGGTCTTATACATATGCAAGGAAGCTAATAAAAAAAAGAAAGAAGACGAGTTCTTTCTTTTATCACTTAGGAGCCATGCGAGATGAAAGTCTTATGCACGGTCTTGCATGAGAGAAAGAAGCGAGGAATCCTTTTTTTGACTCTGATTCCCCCACTCTATTCGTTGCTTTTCTTTCTCAAACATGGGTCTAGTATACTCGTGTATACTGATTAGGGTTACAACATCCACATTGATTAGGATTCCCTCTTTTTAGGTTTCTCAAACATGTTGGGTCCTGTTACTCCTTCATACTTGTGTATATTGATTAGGGTTGTAGTATCTATATTGATTAAGGTTGCTACTAATCATCAAATACTCGTGCTTATTGATTAGGGTTGCTACTTTTTAGAATTTGTAGCAAGTGTTGGGTGTGTTTGTTTCTGATTAAAATCAGATCTGCGGCTACCCACCGTGGGAAACGAAAAAAATCCCCCAAACACCTCACGAGAATTGATGATTCTTTTCACCGCGCGAGACGCAACCATTGCGAGAATGAACTACTGGTCGCCTTTTTTGTGTTGTAGGTGGGAGGACATGGTCGTGATATTGCACTGCATGGCCGCCACACTGCGGTCCCAAACATGCCCATTGGTTCCCCCAATAATGTAACTTGTTGCGACTAAGAGACGGTGCAAGAGTTTTGGTTATGGTTGGCCCTCCTCCCAATTTGCAACTTGTTATGATCAAGAATTATTGTAGGGGTTGTATTTATGGTTCGCCCTATGGTTTGTAGCTTATTTTTGCTTATGGTCTATGCTCCCCAACCCAACCCACCCCATACACACCACCAATCACATGTTATCACATATTCATAGATTTTTTTTCTAAACACATTCATAACATGTTGCTAATCCAATATAGATGTTGCAACAACTATTATTAATAAGTTGGAGAACATCTACGGTTTAAGTTTCCACATAGAAGCTAGCACATAATTGTTTCTACATAGGTTGGTTCCTGCTCCATATTCTCTATGGAAGTTTATTCTTTAAGAGAACTGATTTTTTGACTAAAAATAATTTTCTATGGTTCTCTAGAATAATTTCAATATACGATTTTTTTATTTTCCATCATATGATTGAAAAGAAAAAAGACGTATGACAAGAAAAAAAAGTGACAAAACAACTGAAAAATAAATCCTACACGACGAAAAGCCTGGACCACGGGTGGGACAGGGAGGAACACAACGATATTGTGAAAACTAAAATATGATGTGCATAAGAATCCTTAGGCTTTGTTTGGTTGCACACAAATTCACCTCAATCCACGTGGTTTGAGAGGGATTGAGGTGAAATTTAGTTTAAGTTCCACCTCAATCTCTCTCAAACTATGTGGATTAAGGTGGATTTATGTGTAGCCAAGCAAGGCCTTAATTATTCATTTGAGGTTTTATTTGGGAGAGCTCCGCTCCCCTGTGGGCGTGCAGCCCGAGCCACGGTGCAGGGCCTACAATTCTAGTAGGCCTCCAAGTCTGCATGTAGTATATACCATTACCTATATAGCTAAGCACAGCAGCAGCAGGGCGTATTTGTTTGATCCGTTCGTTGGCCTGGCCCAATAGCATGGCCAATTAGCCCAATAGAAAATGATTTTCCGGTCGGCCGCACCGACGTTTTTGTCTCCCTGACTCTGTGATAGTGCGATCCTAATTCCCAAACTTATTTGTCTCGACGTCTCCTAAGACTACCCGCACTCGAGGTACTCTAAATCCATCCTCTAAAAAAAATATTCCGTCCTGGTCATCGAGATTCTCTCATCTATATCACTTCCTCCCGCACTCATTCATCCTCTATGTCTCTACTCTATACCAACTACCCTATATTTTATTCAACCATCCTCCTCTCTCCTCATTTTTTCTTTTTCTTTTCTTTTTTTCTTTCCTTTTCCCTCCTCTTTTTTCTCCGCCCGGCTTCTCCCCTCCCTGCTCCTCGTCGTGCTTCTCCTCACGGGCGCGGAAGCCGGTGCGGGCGACCTCGCACAGCGGAGGACGAGGCCTGGGCGGCGCTCCCTCCCTCCATGTTCCCTCAACGGCGGCGAGGCCTGGGCGGCGCGGCCTGCCTTGGGACCGGCTCCGTCGGCCGCTATGACGGAGGAAGGGGACCGGCTCCGTCGGTCGGCGTGGGAGCGACTCCGCGGCCACGGGCGTGAGCTCCCCACAAGCGACCTCCACCAGGCGCGAGCGAGGCCATCCGCTCGCCGTCGCGAGTCCGCTTTCCCTGCCCGCGCCGACCTCCTCTGCTCCCCTACGGTCCAAGAAGTGGGCGCGGCCGATCCCCTGCTCTCGATCGCGGTCCCCTTTGCTCCGTCGCAGCGGCCCGGCGGAGGTGGCCCGTCCCCTCTGCCCCTGGAGCCGAATCGGAGCCGCCGCTGCTCCAATCGGCGGCGTGGGTGCGTCGTGCGCCACCAGTTGGGGAAGGGGGCGCCGCCGGCCGTGGTGGGGAGGGGGCCGGCCATGGGGAGGGGGGCGGCGGGTCGCCGTGATGAAGGAAGACGCGTTGTCCTCATTGCCGGATCCAGCGCCGCTGCACCTTGTTCCCTCGGCGGCGCGGCGCGGTGGAGCAGAGGCACGCGTCGACCATCCCCGCCGGCCATTCCCTTCTCTTTCCCCCTTCCTCCTTGGCGCGTCCACGGCGAGCGGAGGACAAGGCCGTGCGGGCCCCACGTGCGTAGCGTTCGCCCTGCCGGTCCGCTAGGAGTAGCGGCCGACCGACCGTCCGCTTCGATAGCGTGCCTGGTAGCGTCCCCCGCTGCAGCTCTTCCGACCGCTATATCCATTTAGCGTATCCATTTGGCGTACCCGGTGCGGAAGGTCTAACGCCTGCGCCCTATCGGCCGCGTACGGACTGACAGCAATGGCGAGGCACTCTGGCGAGGCGGCGAGGCCCTCAAGGTAATACTAATCATTCATATATTTTTTTCAGTTCATTCACAATCACAGCAATTCAGCGAAATATAGCGAGTAGTAGGTCGATCTCTAAATTTTCTTCTTTTGATCTTTTCATCTTGACGCTTACTGGAATAGTGTTCAAAGATTGAAGTCATATCTTCTGCAAATCGATCTAGAAAAATTGAATCGAATCGGGAAAAGCGTAAGAAAAAACAAAGAATAGAGAAATTAATACAATCTCAGAAAGAAGCTATGGGTAGGTTTACAAAACAATCACAAGTGTCATCTTATTTTAATCCTATTTTTTCAAGTTAGTAGGCCTGACTTTTTAGTTTTGTATAAGGCCTCGGATTTGCTCGAGACAACCCTGTGGAGTGATTATATTGGATTCCTAGGAGGGAGCAGGATTGGGAGCCAATAAGAATTGATTCTCTACTAATCTCCACTAGAATATAGCACGGAGTGACTTCAAGCAAGCTTTTTAGCTCCCAACTCCTAGTATAAATGGAGAAGTAATTCTCTCCTGATCCCCATCTGAATTAGTTGTCATTTTAAACGTTTGGCTAGTTAGGAGTTATTCTATCCGGAGAAGTTGGAGCTCTCTTAAACAGTCCTTTAATATTTGTTATAAGATATAGATACAAATATTAGATATAGATATTGATGAGTTCCACTGTCGTCTCTTGGACAAGTTACTAGGACTTTCGAGTAAGCAAAATTCGGGAACATACTTTTTATTACTTCATCTATTTTAAATAGTAGGTGGTTTTAGTTTTGTACTTTTTTTTTGCTTAGTTTATAGAAAATGTATTGACATCTATAGTAGGTAAAATATGTCATCTAATAAATCTAGTTTGATTTTGTAGATGTTTATACTTTTTCTATAACCTTAATAAAAGTTAGAGAAATTTCACTAGGCACAAAGCTAATTCAAACAATTTACAATTTATAACGGTTGAATGTGGCGGTCAACACAGACCTTATTTGATTCAACCAAGGCCGGATTCGGTTGGTACCACGTCATCTGTCTATTGGATACCAAAGATGAAGAACTTTAGACATGCCGTCCGATCCTAGGACAACCCTGGTAGCTCAAAATTTGCTTGCATGGCACTCCAAACCATGTTAGTACTACGCCCTCTTTTCTCCTAACACAGGCGATGAACAGTACCGGTTCACCCAAAGACCAAACATGTCATATATCATGGCAAAAGGGTGACATGCAGTGGCGGATGTGGGATGCGGGATAAGGGGGGGCTAAAACAACAGAGATGTTGATTTGCACGAAGATTTAACGGTGAAATCAAGTTTTTGCTACAGTAATTAGCATTGAAATCAAGAAATTAGGGGGGCTGGAGCCCCCCAGCCCCCCCTTTGGATCCGCCCCTGGTGACATGTCATATTGTCATGTTTCTACAGGTACTGCAATAGTTCAATTGACTTTAACCAGCTGGTTGGTCTCTCATCGCAAATGAAGTGACCTCGACCAAAGACAATGTGTACAAGTACAAATATTTTGCTTCTTCAGCAAAAAAGCGATAAGGGCATAGACTGATGGATTCCTCTTGGAAGCAATTAACCAAGGATACTTAAAACAGAATCAGCATGACTCAAGAAAAAAGAGAGAGAAAGAGAATCAGAAGGCCACGTAGAAACGAATTCAAAACCCTAACAAACCTGATAATCTCATAACCACCACCAGCCTGCAGTACCCTAAGGCTAGTAGTTTGTTGGAATTCAACCACCATGCATCCTTTTTGTCAGAAGGGTACAATTTGATCAGATTAAGATGTCACACCAAATGATCCAACTAAGTCACTAACTGAATAACTTCAAATAGGATTACAATCTTGAACTATGCTGGTTGCTTGCGCCAACCATTAATTGCATACCTTGAAAGCAAAATCTTACAAAAAAAACTTTCAGAAATTTGGGCAATTTTTTTAAAACGTGCTGAGCACGTTGGAGAAAGAGTTTTACAATGACCCAAAGAAAAAACAAAAAAAGGAGAAAAGTTACAACTATTTGGAGCAACTGAAAGATCTATAAATGGCTAGAGGGAGGTGAATAACCTAATTAAGTTTTCTGCAAGCTCAAAACACTAGACAAGTGTGTTAGCAAAAGAGATGATCCTAATAACCACTACTTGCCTACACTACTACAGGATTCATTAACCGAGGTGGATATTTTCTATTAACCGTGGCGGGCACGGCGTCCCCTACGTCAAAAGGCCTCCGTTAATTAATCAGGCTTTTTGGAGGCCATTTATGGAGGCCCGTTAATAGTCTCCAGAAAACCCAAAAAATCCCTATGACCCAACACTCAACACTACCTCATCTCTACTACTCCACCACACACTCATTCATGTCTATATATAATATGTTATTATTTTATATTAATATTTTGTAATCTTATATTAGATAGTTTGGCTACTAAATGAACTCAAATGAAAAAACTTTTAACTATAAAGTTTTAAATCTCATCAAGTACTACAACTTTAGTCTAGGATGTATCTCCATCCAAGATTATTTGAAAATTTCAAAAATTGAATCTAAAAATATGTGAATTTAAAACACATATTTGAGATTCTAAACAGACTTTAAATTAAAAAAAAACTTGTCAACAATAAACATGTAGCTCAGGTCGGCCACTACAACTTTTGCATTTACTATGTGAACATTCGAGATCGTTTAGGAATTTTAAATTTTAAATTTTAAAATTTAAAATCTATAACCTTCGAACACATATTTGGGACTCGAAACAACTTCAAATAAATAAACTTTTCAACTACAAAGTTATAGATTCTTTTGAGAACTGTAATAGACTATGTCAACAACCGTGACTGTTTGATAATTCTAAATCAATTTATCGAGGCAGAGTCCTAAGGCGACCGCCTCCGTTAATCAATAATTTTCGGAGGCAATCATCTCCGTAAATGATTTTGGGAGACAGGCATTTTCCTAGAGTTCTCCAAATCATTTACAGAGGCGGTCGCTAGATGTGCCAGCCTTCGTTAATATTTTGGCCTGCCTCACAAAATCATTTTGTAGTAGTGCTAGCCTACACACCAGGAAGCAAGCATACACAAGTCTAGTTGTAACAACAAGAATTAAGAACACAACCAAGCAAACAACTAGAACTATCACCTAGCAACTAGAGAGCTAACATGGAGAGCAACAACTACACTACTTACTAGAGCTAGGCAACTAACTAAACAAGCTAAGAAAGCTACTGTTAGGCAAGCAACAACACAAGCACAAATTATGAAATAAAATGGCAAGTGTTGAGAGAGCGAACCACCAAGGGCAAAAAAGGGACTAATGTATATTGGTTAGTCTTTCTCCCAAATAACTGTGGACTCTACCATACATTACTTTATAGGATGTAATAATAAAATTATATATTTAATTATTTTTAATTTTGAAAGGAAATGAAGTGTCCAAATATGTTGTCTATTTCTTTTTGGAAAGTTTGGTACGATCTTTTTCCAACGTGATGGAGAGTTAGCAAAAAAAATTTTAACGTGACAGAGGTGTGTATGGTACATAATATAGTGGTAACCTTTTTGGAACGTGATATATAAAGGTGCGTTTTGTAGAACGTGATATATAAAGGTGCGTTTTGTAGAACGTGATATACACAGATGTGTGTACGACATTGTACTTTATTGTGTAACTTTTTTATAATGTGTAGTCACTGGATATTTCTGCCTGCCGCAGGGCTCTGCTGTCTTGGTTGATGGGTTTGCACGAACGAAAGGCTTTGCATGCAAAGGAACAATCAAGGAAGGGCCATGCGCCTACTCATGTGTCTCCCATAATTTGAGGATTTAAGCTATTTTCCTTTTCTAGGTTAATTAATTAATTAATTTAAAAATCTAAAAAATCAATGGCTCAAATTTGTTTAAGCTATTATCTTCAACAAGTAAAGAGAGTACTGTAACATTGGCAGTCTTAGTTTATTCTGCCGCATGGACGTGTCACTCTTGAATCCAACCAAGGACAAGAGTAAGGCTGTGTTTAGATTGGGTGTAAAATTTTTAGAAGCACAGTAACTCTTTCGTTTTTATTTGGTAATTAGTGTCCAATCATAGGCTAATTAGGTTTGAAAGATTCATCTCGTGATTTACAACCAAACTGTGTAATTAGTTATTTTTTTACCTATATTTAATGCTCTATGCACGTGTTCAAAGATTCAATGTAACGGGAAATCTTGTAAAATTTTTGGAACTTTAAAGCATGTAAACAGGGCCTAAGCTAAATAACACTGTCGGTGGATCATAGCCAGAGCAGAGGCAAAAAAGTCAAAAAGGCCGCCGGCGTGCTATATGCTGCCGTCGTTTCACTTGGCTTTAGTTGTCACTAGCTATTGCAGTGTCCAATATTTTTTTTGGAACGAAAGATTTTATTGTATTCCAGTAGCAGTACATCGAGATGATACACGACTTTGGAATGGAAAGCTTCCAGCCTCTGCCTAAAGGATAGGCACACGGCTAAAATAAAGATGAAAGACTGAGCATACTCTAGTGACATTCAATCCTAAGACTAGATCGCCACACATATGCCCGGGTAAAGATATCCTTCGCCACTTGCTCTAAAAAATCTTTTCCCATTTCCCTACCTCGAAGTAACACGATAAGCCGATGAATGAAAGGGAAAAAAATTGTACTTCCTCAAATCTTATTTGTGTAGTATTTGAAAAGCCAAAAGGTATTCTTTGACCGCTAATTTATGCACACATATACCAGTTACTATAATGGCAATATCTTACCTAGAGACACGTGGAATACAAATCCATAAAGAGCTTGTTCTAGTACACTGGTATCCACCTCAATTCCATGTGTGTCAGGGTGAATTAGAGTGGTATAAATTAAACTAAGTTCGATCTTTAATTCAGCCCCACACACATGGACACTGTTTGTCTAAACGGTCGTTTAGTCCGTTTAAACACCGTTTAAACGGTAAACAGAAGTCAGACGTGTTGTTTAGGCCCTAAACGGTGAATTAAACAGTTGGGCCGTTTAAACCAGTTTAAACCGTTCAATTCCGTCTAAACGGTCTAAAAAAATCAGATTAAACATGATTAAATGAGCTAAACAACCATTTAATTCATAATTAAGTAAATTAAAGGACTACGTCTATCACAATCAATATTAAACTAATTAACATTGTAATTATATAAAGTGTTGTGGGATTTAGATTTCTTCCAACAAGATTATTTGGTAGAATATTTGATTTTTACATGTGTAAATATGTATGGATTCTAGCAAATTTTATTTTTACCTATATAAATATGTATATTTTATTGTCATTGTACAAACCCGTTTATATCGTTTAACACCGTTTAAATGGTCTAAACGCTAAACAAAAGGTAACCGACTATTTACCGTTTAGTGTTTAGGAAAACATTGCACATGGATTGACGTGGAAACTAGCATAACCAAATAAAGTCCGGGGTGTCTTTTGTGCACTTAATATACATAGATTTTGAATAATTATGGTCACAACACTACTGCGCAAACCCCTCTTTGCCAACACATGCATGGCAACGAACAGAGCATCCGTAGCAATGGGCCGCGCCATAATTTTCTCAGCCCACCCAGCCTTTAATTAACTCCTTGACTCCCCACGACTCCACCGACCGTCCCACACTTTTGCATACTCGGTTTTCTGATCTGTTACCGCGAGGGCTCGCTAGTCATGGCGGCGGCGGTTGGTACGGGAATCCTTCCTCCAGGCATGGAGATGGCGACAAGAGTCCCGAGCAATGGCAGAGCACCGGCACCAGCGATCCAGAGGGATTCTTTCATTTGCCAAGTAAAGTAGCAAGTCTTTAGTTCTTTACGATTTGAATCTTATGATGCACTAGGAATTGATCTGCTTGAGAGATATAAACACAGGTACTGTCAATTCGAAGACCATAAACCAAATGTTTTGTCTGTGTACAAATGTTTTGCTCCAAAAAATTGTTCATTATACTGACATTGAACCCTGCTGGTCGATGAAACCATTCATGACAGTGAAGAAGCTGTGAAAGCATACGAGGATCAATTCAGAGGTAATAAGAATTCTGAACCGCCAAATATAAGCCCTTAACAAATATATATTTTTGTATGAAATATTTCCTTTGGTGCTAAAAAAATACACAGTTCAGTTAAAGTATAATCCTTCACCTTACTCATTTCTTTTTTGCTTATGTTTTCCAGACCTGACTAAGGAACTTACTCTCTGTTCTCGGCAGAAAGTTTTATCTGCACTGCTATACTGTCAACAATTTAAAACACTGAGTTTCAGTTAATTTTTGCATGGCTTTATTAGTTCTAATATAGTTCAACTTCTTTTATGTTAGGGTTGATATGTCACTGGAGACAAAGGGTACCAATGGAACTTCACTTCTAGAAGAGCTGCCCAGGTCTCCATATACATTGGCTCAGTTGTTTTCCTTGAAGGTTTATAAATTGATGGCTAAATAGCATTAGTAAATATGTTCTTAACGAAGTACTCTATATTTTTTTCTCAGGAGAAATAAATGATATTTTGATGACATGAACTTTGATGTGCTATGAGCTGTGCAATTGTAAGATCATTTACTTGTTAATCAGGTATCGTTTCTGTCCTCTGCTATTGAAGTACAAGTCAATTGCAAATTGGACTGCTTTACTCGCATAAGTGGCAGTGATTCACAGAAATGATGAACATGTACATTATTATAGATTTAATTGCCTGAACTGTCATGTCGACGATATCTTGACTGTTTACACTCTGCTCCATAAGATTCTGCAATCTGTGCTTTCCTAAAAAGATTTGGAACCTACATAAGTGAATGAACTATATTACTGTATAGTTCACATGATATCTGAATTACATGTCCAATATACCCCTTATTATGTGTTTAGATACATTGATGCTTTAAGAAATTAGCATTGATACATTTGGATACTTACAGGATTGTGTTTGTTTTTCTTATTCAAGGTCACTGCTCAGATGAGTAAAGTTGCTTAAGTTTCGTCAACAAATATTTTATGTGAAGATTTGGTACTGGGGAATATATATAGTACTATATCAGACAAGATTGGAGCTTTGTATTTCAGTTATCTGATTCAGAATGTATAAGATTGGAAGCAAATTTCGACCTTTGTTAGATTGTAGTTCAGAGATGGAAAATGATGCAGAATGACTATTCCATGAGAAATTAGACATATGTTAGTTATGATTTTTTTCTCTGGGATGTATACTGACAAGATGCTTGTCAAAGCACTAACCTATGTATGGATGGTATTCATTGTAATGCAACAATTGATTTTTAATATGTCTAAATATTGTTATTTCTCATGTGGGAGTTCTCTAATTTCCAATCTTTGTTTAGTGATAGTTTATTCCAAGCTACACATATAAACGTTGCAGCAATCCAAATCTTTGTGTTTCTACGAGCTATAGAAGTCATCGGTCCGCAATTGATACAAAAACATCTAAGCGTTGTTATAGCCCATTAATATGCGTTGCAACTTTGCAACGGTTATTTGTTGGTATTACCAACGCATATGTAAGTATTGCAATAGACTCTTGCAACGCCACTTTTAGCAACACATAATTTATGCGTTGGTATAGACCCCACCAACGCATATATAGACTTTTAGCAACGCATATATGCGTTGCAAAAAGGAGAGTCATTTTGTAGTGCAAGTTATATGGCCGGTTTAAGCGGCCGTTTAGGAGAGATACTGTTATTTTTTAGGCTCAAGAGGTACTGCTTTTAGTGTGACCTTGAGTAGTACTCTCTCCATCAAAATATAAGTTATTCTAACTTTCTTGAAAGTCAAAATATCTCAAGTTTGACCAAATTTATAGAGAGAATTACATAGATTTATGATATCAAATAGGTATTACTATAAAAATATAATCAATGAAGATATTATAAATGCTATTATTTTATTATATAAATTTAGTCAAAATTGAGATGTTTTGACTCTCAAAAAAGCAAAATGACTCATAATTCGAGATGGAGGGAGTACAAAAACTAAGTGCAGCAGCTGAATGGAATGGAGGACAAATAGCCAGGCGGGTGCGGGTCCCACTTGCCTGCAGCTATCAACCAAACGTTCACCGGTCACAAGGACTGACTTTTTTTTGTTTTATAGCCCTTTATTCGAAAGATTTTTCATAAATACGTCTCTAGTAGTATCCTTTTAAAAAAAAATAGATCCTGATCTTGACGCTATTACAATTGGCGTCGAGGTTACACGTCTTGGCGCTGAGGTTTATGACCATTTTCTACGTATCATTAACATGGTTGCCTGTATGATGCAGACGTGGCATGAGCTCGGCGCTACGGATCTTGACGCCAAGCCAGCTGACATATAGGCGTTGAGGAGCAGTACAAAGTGCAGGCGCGCTGCGCTGTCCACCCGCGCCGAGGAGAGCAGGGCAAATGCACGTCAGTCGTTCAGAAGGCAATAGAGTAGGGCCTCGTTTAGTTCAGTGAATTAGGGAGAAAAACACTGTATCAGAATTCCTGTAGCATTTCGTTTGTATTTGGTAAAAATTATTCAAATTTTGACTAAATAGGCTTAAAATGTTCGTCTCGCAAAGTACAACAAAACTATGCAATTAGTTTTTAATTTCATCAACATTTAGTACTCCATGCATTTGCCGACATTTTGATGTGACGGAGAATCTTCTTTTTGCATAGTGGAATTTAGGGGAGAATTGGGGGAACTAAGGGGTAGTACCAGTAGCTAGCAAGTTGAAAAGCGAAATGGACAGACTAGGGCCCTGTTTAGTTTCAGGGCATATTTAGTTCTCACTTAAAAACATTTTACCCCGTCACATCAAATATTTAGACACATGCATGGAACATTAAATATAGATAAAAAAACTAATTGCACAGTTTGCATAGAAATTGCGAGACGAATCTTTTAAGCCTAATTAGTCCATGATTAGACATAATTGCTACAGTAACACGTGTGCTAATGACAGATTAATTAGGCTTAATAAATTCGTCTCGCGATTTTGCAGCCGAGTTATGTAATTAGTTTTTTTTATTAGTATCTGAACACTCCTTCCGACATCCCATGAAACATCCGATGTAATACCAAAAACTTTTCATCCACGAACTAAACAAAGCCAGGGATGGTAGTACGATGGAGTAGTGTATAGCCGTACTACATAGGCCAACCTAGGATGGAGTCTTGTAATGTCCTCATAATTGATCAGTTGTTTTATTTAGGGTTTTGTACAAATAATAAAATAAATAAATTATTATTGATGTATAAAATAAGTCAAAACAAACTAAATAATATTTATATAAAAACTTTGAATAAGATGAACAGTCAAATAAGATGTCTAAAAGTAAACTTATTCTCATAATAAATTTATTTAAATATATAAATGTTACTAATATTTTTTATAAATCTAGTTAAACTACTGGCACATAAATCGATAACGATAAATATTTAAGAAAGAACAATTAAACAAGATGTCATTCTTGCTTACCAAGAAGTCAAAATGCTAGTAACTAGTATTATTAGATATTGTTGATTATATTTTTATAATAAACTTAGTATCAAATGCTAGTAATATAGTTTGATCTACTCAAAAACCAAAATAACACTTATTTTAAAACAGAGCAAATAATACACTATTATAGATGTGGGCTGTGCAAAAGCAGCTGTGGAAAAAGTAGAAGATCGTTTGATTAGAGCAGCTATGAAATTGTAGGCTGTGTAAGAAATACATGTAAGGCTATAATGCCCCTGAAGGCCTAGCAATTTATTTATGTGCAAATTGCTCGTAACAAAATAATATATTCACTAATTCACATGTAAAATGACCATTTTAAAAAGAAAAAAATTAAACTTTCTAAGTTTTGCTTCTATCATTTGATATTGTCCACCTAAATAAAACAATACTAAATTTATGCTTGTTGGTACGAATTATTTAAGCATCATTTTATTAAATTTCATCAAAACTCAAAGCTTCTAGCTAGTCCTATACATGGGATTTTACGCCGCATTCATTCTAATAGAAGGGCCTGTTTAGATGCCAAAAATACCTAAAAAATTTTACACAGTACCCGTCACATCGAATCTTTAGACGTATGCATGGAGCATTAAATGTAGATAAAAAATAACTAATTGCATAGTTTGTCTATAAATGTCGAGACGAATCTTTTAAGCCTAGTTAGTCCATGGTTAGATAATTTTTGTCAAATAACAACAAAAAAAAATGCTACAGGAACTTTTCCCAAAAAATTTTGACATCTAAACACGCCCAAAAATTTAAATCACTTGCTAGCTTTTGTCAGCTTTTTACTATTTAACTTGTGGTCGGACATGCATTTGAATGAACCAAGCCGGCGAAACCTGACGTGCAGCGTTTGCACTTGCACTGCTCCTCAACGGCGCGTCTGCACATGCACCGTACCTCGTATGTCAGCCGGCTCGGCGCCGAGATGCACGGCGCCGAGCTCATGCTACGTCTGCGCCATGTAGACAGCCATTTCAATGACATGCAGAAAATGGCCCTAGATTTCAGCGTCAATGACCAGGCGCCGAGATCAGGGTTTATTTTTTGAAAGGATACTACTAGAGGCGTATTTGTAAAAATCTTTTGAAAAAAGGCTAAAAACAATTTTTAGCCTTTTTTAGAAGATTCTCACAAATACGCTCCTGGTAGTAAGATTTCGAAAAATGGACTATCCTCTTGGCGCCATTGTTATTGGCACCAAGATCAAACATCTCGGCGTCAGCCCAATTGACGCCAAGCTCCTTGCACATGTCGGCGTCGACGCAGAGCTGGAGGTGACGTGGCAATTAGCTCGGCGCCAATTGTATTGGCGCCAAGCATGGCGCCATGATCATAGCGCCAATACAATTGGCGTCGAACTCTGATTTTAACCTTAACACCCTTAAGCTCTGTATGTCCATCTCATGGTAAAATTAGGAAGTATGGATTTTTGTTGCGGCTTGGATATGTTAGAATATCAACAGCCATGGGATAGACATATGAAAAAATGACTTTTTTACTATGACTTAGACATTTATAATTTTTAATTTTTACTATGACTTGGATATTGAGAAATATGGCTAACTCTAGAGTTTTTACAATGACTTTCTATTTGATCACTTAAAACAACCTAGAAATAAAAAAATGATCTAGGGTTTATGTTTATGAACTAGCGTAAAAATGCCTCTAAGTGTTGGATCAATAGTTAACTCTTTTTTCATGATGTTGTTTTGATCATGGTAAAACTATAGTTTCCTTTCTAGATATAAAGTTTGACCTTTTAATAGAATTTATAGCTTGAGTTGAGTACAACAAACTTTGCTTTTGGGCCTAAACCTAAACCCAAACCAGTCTTTAACATGGCCAAATAGTGACCACAAGTTTGAAAACAGGAGCTCGGCGCCGTCGATTTTGGCACCAATGATCATGGCGCCATGCTTGGCGCCAATACAATTGGCGCCGAGCTGGCTACTACATCACCTCCAGCTCTGCATCGACGTCTACGTGGGCAAGGAGCTTGGCGCCAATTAGGCTAGCACCGAGACGTTTGATCTTGGCGCCAACAACAACAACGCCATGAGGAGGATCTATTTTTTGAAATCTTGCTGTTAGGGGCGTATTTGTGATAATCTTTCGAAAAATAAAATAAAAACAAAAAAATTCAAAGCGGCAGGGAGGAGAAGGACGGACTCGGGACGCCCTCCAGGCCTCCACAACGTCCTTTGGCTATCCGCATTTATGGTACTCTAAATTCATCCTCTGTACATCCTAGTCATCAAGATTCTCTCCTCTATACCTAATTCTCCCGCACTCATTCATTCTCTATATCATCATCTATCCATTGTGGGGCTCACTTGTCACTTTATCTAAATATATCCATATGATATGTTGTTTTGAAGAATTTATTAAAACAAATTTAATGGTGCAATCAGAATTTAATTTAGTGTTTTGGTTTATGAGTTATAACTTTTTTAGTTAGATAAAAACAAGTAGCAGCAATGAGACCCACACATACCCCGTAGAAAAGCAGCAGCAACAGGGCCTGCGTAGCTTTTAGCGTACCTCCTCTGTTCCTTCAAATTTGGCGGAGGTCTGGGTTATCCAGAAGCATAGCGCACCACGTACCGGAGCCGCTGCAGCTGCGATTTCCGCTATATGGTACTCCAGTGCGCGATTTACAGGACGTGAATGCAGACAGTCTTACGCCGGCCCATGCCATGCGTAAGAGGCATACTCCTAGTTAAAAACGTCCGTGAAACAAGTCCTTTCCAAGGGCACTTCTGTCGTCCTGATTACCTCGCTGACGCTGACAAGATTGTGGACGTATATATAAACGCGGGAGCGCGCAGAGGGAAAGCGAGGAGAAAGCGCGCAGAGGGAAAGCGAGGAGAAAACCACTGACAAACAAACAGGGGAGAGCGGACAGAGGATGAGAGGAAGGGAGAAAAGGGAAGTGAACAGAGGCAGATAAATTTTATTTCCTTTTCCCCCCTTCACCTTCTTCCTTTCCTTGGATACTCATACTCCAGGGGAGAATGTCTCAGTGCGGAGCAGCTCCAGGCATGGCGTTGGGCGTGGCCGGAGTGGCGGCGCTACTCTTGCTCTCCGTCTTCACCGGGGCCACCGCCGACACCAACTCCGACGACGGTTAGCGATTCATGTTCCCCTAGTTCTCCCATCTCTCCTCAACTGAAGCGTATGTTCGGTTTAGCATGCCAACAACCTTTGCCCCCTTGTTCGTGATGCTCCTTCCTCTTCAGTCTGCCGTCAGACTGCTAGAGTACCAATGGAAAAAAAATCTGCTTCTGACCATTTCGTCTCATTACAAGTGGTTTGGAGGCAGTAGCAGTATTGTGCACTATCTCATATGCGAGTATGCCACAGACGTTTCTGCTACTGCTTGTTCTGATAATCTCCCCCTTCCTTTGCTACGGACTGGGGAAATCACGGTCATTTCTAGTTTTTACTATACTTTCTGAAATCACTGTGACGACTTCTTTATCCAACCTTGGGCCCAGGGGAATGCCAAATTGCTGACCTGTTCAGTTCTTGTCTTCCTGATGTTCTTTCCGATTTATTTTCTTTGACTTTTCCGCTTCAGAAGGCTAGGCTTAAGTTTTATTAAGCTTCGGATGATTGGGAATTTGGTCTTGGACTGATACATACAGTGTCACAGGTTTGGCCGAGTGATTCTCCATTTTGTCCTCGGCGGTTTAGTAGCTTTGTTTGTCCTATCCGGCTAATCCGGAAGAAAAGAAACATGCCCAATTGTTTAATCTGTTCTATGGTTCTTCCTTTTGTCATGCCTAATAATAATAAAATTTATGCACACCGGGATGCGAATGTTGTGGTTATTCAATTCAAGGCACCTTTTTTTATTGGATTGCTTAAAAAGTTAGGTTCATGGTACTGCAAGTAGGACTGCTACTTTTGACTTCAGTGTAGTATATGCTTGGGGATTTTGGAGTCTCAGATGATGGAAAAATACGGCTAGGATAATACTAGTATTAGTTCCCTTTACTTTTTTTTGAAAGGAAAACCTAGTATTAATTTTCATATTCATTGTCAAGAGGCTGTACTGTTGATTGCTGAAAGCTGACAACTTGTTGACGAATAAACACTCATCATGGTATTTCCACCCGAATTATTGTTGTCACGCTATCTGAGTTGATGTTTCTGCCTACTCAGTGACTGCCCTCAACAAATTCTACACAACCGTGAACTCGCCGTCACAGCTGACAAACTGGGTACCACAGAACGGCGACCCATGTGGCCAGTCTTGGCTCGGGGTTACTTGTTCCGGTTCCAGAGTGACAACAATGTGAGGTGACACTGAGAAGTCGACTTGATTCTGACATAAAATTCCGTTTCATCTGACGTGCTAATTTCCTTCAGAAAACTGCCGGGTATGAGACTAAAAGGGACCCTGGGATACAACATGAATCTCCTCACTGAACTGTCTGAGCTGTTAGTGGAATCATCATCTCCCACACACTTTCAGTGTTTTGATGGTACACAGCGCTGTAATTTTGATCTGCTATAATTTTTGCAGTGACGTGAGCAACAATAATCTTGGAGGAAGTGATATCCCTTATAATCTCCCACCAAATCTTGAGAGACTGTAAGCTATTATTTGACCTTCACAGCTCTAGGACTGCCTTTTTTTCCTTTGTCAATCATTCTTTAAGTGCTGACAGAACACTTGGCCTGCAGAAATCTTGAGAATAACAACTTCATTGGGACTTTACCTTACTCCATTTCACAAATGGCTGCACTTAAATATTTGTAAGTAGGCTATGTTTACGTGTCTTTCATAGTATGTCTCTTTCTAGGACATTGACTATATCTCACAATATAATGTTATATCACCCTAATTGGTTCAGAAATCTTGGTCATAATCAGCTGTCAGACATCAATGTTATGTTCGACCAACTCACCAACTTAACAACACTGTGAGTGCCTTTTTAGTTATATCTGAACAGAAATTTTATTAGTAAGCTACCATATAGTCTTATCTCTTCCATTTGGAAATTTTGACAAATAACTGGTAAAATTATTGTAGGGATTTCTCATACAACTCATTTTCTGGAAATCTTCCTGAAAGCTTCGACTCCTTGACAAGTTTGAGCACACTGTGAGGACATTCTCCTTATTCTTTTTTTTTCGAAAACTGCTGGCCAGATTATGCCAGGCAAATATATTGATAGAGGAGAAGGACATTCTCCTTATTCTTCATTAATCATTATAAATCTGTTATCACAATCCAAATAAGTACAGAAAACTCAAAATTACAATGACGAAATGCTATATCCTCAGTTATTTGCAGGACAACCAGTTTACAGGTACGATAGATGTCCTCACTGATCTCCCTCTGACGGACCTGTAAGTTGGCACAATTACCACATGCTGTTGTACTACACAAATATCTTTTTATTAGTGATCCAATTATCAATATCACGTGCAGAAATGTTGCAAATAACCAATTCAGTGGGTCAATTCCTGATAAGCTGAAGACCATAAGCAAGCTCCAGTAAGTAATTTTCACTACCACAGTTCCAGGTTACCGGATTGGTATTGTAATTCAGGTTTTCTGTTGTAGGACAAGTGGCAACTTCTTCAGCAACAGTCCTGCATCGGCAACAGCACCTCCGTCATACAATCCACCTTCACGCCCATCACCTTCTAGAACTCCTAGTCATAGTAACAATAACAATAGTCCATTGAGAGAAAGTGATACCAATAATGGTGGTGGTGGTGGCAAAAGCTCCAAAGTAGGAGGTGCTGCAGTTGCGGGAATTGTGATATCTCTGATGGTTGTCGGTGCATTGGTTGCCTTCTTTCTGATCAAGAGGAAATCTGTGAGGCGTCAACAGGGATGTGATCCTGAAAAGAATGAGCATCTCAGCCCTCTTGCTTCCAGGAAAATTAAACGTAAGTCTATTATGACATCTACTAGTAAAAAAGATTAACATATAATCTAGCTGTTGCTTATTTGTCTTCTCTGAACAATGATTGCTGTTCAGAGCTGAGGCCCATCCGTACTGTCTCACTCTCACCCACTGCAAAGGAACTGAAGAAGAATGTCTCAATGAACTTGAAACCACCGTCAAAAATCGATCTGCACAAGTCCTTTGACGAAAATGATCCCACTAACAAGCCTGCCGCAGAGAAAGTAAACGTCTCTTCCATCAGGGCAACTGCATACACAGTGGCAGACCTGCAGGTAGCAACGAAGAGCTTCAGTGCTGACAATCTGGTCAGTGAAGGCCGTTTTGGCCGTGTTTACAGAGCACAGCTTTGTGATCAGAAGGTATGTTCAGTAACCTTTGTTTGCTTAAGTAGAATTGATTATATTAAGCTGATGGACGCGGTACCATATTGATATTCAGACTGGAGTTCACAAACTGTACACACCATGCAAATCTGTATGCAAGCGCTAATGTAGTACGAGAGCTTCACAGGATTGGTTATAGGATTTAGGGTTTCTAATTGCTTATCTCAAGATAAATTTTATATCTTTTTCTACAATTTCGGTTCATATTCTATCATGTTATATTAATAGACACAGTAAAATTACCTTGCAGTTTCTATTAAACCATCCTAGCCTCAGTTTTTGGTCTGTACTTGTTCCAGATCCTGGCTGTGAAGAAAATCAATTTCTCTGCCATACCAGGCCACCCATCTGATTTCTTCATCGAGCTGGTTGGCAACATTGCAAAGCTAAATCATCCAAACCTCTCAGAGCTAGATGGCTACTGCTCGGAGCACGGACAGTGCTTGCTGGCATATGAATTCTACAAGAATGGATCTCTTTATGACCTCCTTCACCTGTCGGATGGGTACAGCAAACCATTATCTTGGAATAACCGTGTAAAGATTGCTCTAGGATCAGCGAGGGCATTAGAGTAAGTCAGGCCATCATGTGTCTTTTGGTGGTGGGGGTGGGGGGGTCTTGAACTGAATATGTGCTGTTTTCAGGTATCTGCATGAAACTTGTTCGCCGTCTATCATCCACAAGAATTTCAAATCATCTAACATAATGTTGGATGATGATCTTAACCCCCATATTTCAGACTGTGGGTTTGCAGACCTAATTCCCAACCAGGAACTCCAGGTATCAGTCTGTTCATTTTTGTTTTACAGGTGACAGGTCTCAAAAATATACAAATCTGATAAATGTCCTCTGATTTAAGTAATTTACAGTTACAACTTAATGTTATTGTTTGTTAACAAGTTGGTTGGAATAGATTGTGGAAGATAAATCAGTGTTAAAAGCAGACTATCAGACCTTATTCTGATAAACGGACAGTGCTTGCTGCCTTACAAAGCAGATGATTTCAGTTTCTATTCATGAATTTTTTTATTATTCTTATAGTATGCATTCTGAAGTTAGTATTGAATATATAATGAGCAAACTTTATTTAAAAATTCCCTTACACATTGACATCTTCAGGAATCAGATGACAACTCGGGGTATAGAGCTCCTGAAGTGACCATGTCCGGTCAGTATTCTCAAAAGTGCGATGTTTACAGCTTTGGTATCGTCATGCTTGAGCTACTGACTGGACGGAAAGCATTTGACAGGTGAGCAACCTAAGGACTATTGCGATGTGACCTACCCTGTAACAAGATGAGACAGTGAGTTTAGACTGAACGATAACTGTTGACTGAAACTATTTCAGCTCTCGGGCAAGGTCCCAGCAATCACTAGTCCGGTGGGCTTCACCGCAGCTGCACGACATCGACTCGCTAGATCAGATGGTTGATCCAACCTTAGAGGGGCTGTACCATGCGAAATCACTCTCTCGGTTCGCAGACGCAATCGCTCTCTGTGTCCAGGTAAACCATCTCAAGTTTAGTTGCTATTATTCGCATCTCCAGCGTTTTGTACAGTGTTGCTGACTGATCACTTTCTAATTGCACAGCCTGAACCAGAATTCAGGCCACCAATGTCGGAGGTCGTCCAGTCACTGGTCCGTCTTGTGCAGCGAGCAAGCATGGGGACAGCACTAAGCAGCGAGTGGAATTCTTGCCGGTTCGTTGAATCTGGTGATCACACGCTCTAGGGGAAAATGATGTGTATTTCCTAGAGAGTCTGATGAGGAACTATAGAAGACTCACAAGTCATAGAAACTTGCAGCTTGGCATTGTTGTGAGTTGTGACGGTGTGACATGTGCCAGTGTCAGGTGAAATGTGACTTTTACCTATGCCATTTTACTGAGAGTCATTGTGTGTTTTGTATATAAAAGCAATGCCAGACCTTTCTGCAATGCTGCTGCAACCTGAAGTAGGGGTGAAAAGAAAATTCCTTCTTTAAAAATATATATGGTTCATTCGGACGTGTATATGAATATCTTTTGAAGACAATCAACTTTATGATTTCGTCTCTGATCGCTGTCCAAAAATTATCAGGGAAGATGTAGCACTAGTCCTGCCACAGAATTAGTCATCTGTATGTCCTCAGAAATCCGAACCATATCCAGGAAACATCAACAGAGGACACGTCCACATATTCCAACCAAATTTCATATCAACATCTCTGTCGTGTGTATATGTACATCAGAAAGAATTAATCCCCTTTGCTAGTAACAGAAGGTCAGGTCAGAAGCTACCCTTCGCCAATAATCCCCAACGGTAAATGCATATTTACCATGCATCAGCGTTTAGTTGGAAAAATTAAAGAATTGGGCCTGCCTTTCTAGCTAGTTTCTAGCCGTTGCGTTGCGTCGCCGTCTCACGCTCACCAGGCGACCAGGGTAATAAGGCCGACCAAACCGAGCAGTAGGACGGCGCTCCAAGATGATGAAGATGAAGCCAGAGCCACCCTGGGGGCGGCGGACGGCGACTTGCCGGTCAGCTCGTGGCGGCCGGTGTCGATCATGATCTCGAAGCGGCAGGTCCCCTGGGACGGGTCGGTGGTGGTGATGACGGAGAGGTTGTTGAAGTTGCAGGCGGTCTTCTGCTGGTTGGCCGCCTGGAAGAACTGGTTGAAGGCGTAGGAGACGTTGGCGCGCGCGTCGAGGTTCCCGCAAGAGGATCCGGCGCCGAGGCTGGTGCAGTCGGAGTACTCGCAGGCGTAGCTGACGGCGCCGGCGATGGCCGGGTCGGTGGCGCTGGCGTCCGGGCGGAGCACGCACCACTGCTTAGAGAGGTAGCGGACGCCCTTGGCCGGCACGATGGACCTGCCGTTGGCGAGCCTGAGCGGGTACTTGGGCGAGCCGTCGTAGTTGAAGACGCCCCAGTGGCGCTCGAAGTTTCCCGGGTCGACGCTCTTGTTGTCCTCGTCCAGCAGCGCGAAGACGTAGACGTCGGGCATCCGCGGGCGTCGCGGGGTGCCCTTGCCGGCGACGATGCGGTCGAAGAGTCCCTGGTTGAATCGCCGCGCGTTGGCGACGTTGGCGTTCTTGTCGCCGTCGGTGGGCCAGCCGATCTCCCCGACGACGACGGGGATGGCGCCGAGGCCGTGCTTCTCGAGCGCGGCGATGAGGGTGTCGTAGTTGGCGTCGAAGACGTTGGTGTAGAGCACGCCGCCGTCCTGCACGCTGGCCTGCGACGGCGGTTGCCCCGGGGACGGGAAGTAGGCGTAGTCGACGGGGAAGTTGGGGTCGGCGTAGAGGGAGAGGAACGGGTAGATGTTGATGGTGAGCACGCCGCCGTTGTCGAGGAGGAAGCGGACGAGGCTGACCATGAGGCCCGCGATGTCGGGCCTGAAGTCGCCCGAGGACGGGCGGCCGTCGCCGGACTCGTAGACGTCGGCGTTGAGCGGGACGGTGATGTGCACCTGCCTGGCGAGCCCGGCCTTGACGAGCGCGGCCTGCACGTTCTGCACGGCGGGCAGCGTGGCGGCCTCGAACTTGCCCTTGTACGACTTGAGGAAGGGCTCGTTGCCCACGGCCACGTAGCGGATGTCGACGCCGTACTTGGAGACGTAGGTGGAGACGTTCTGGATCACCCACTGCTCGGCGGCGGTGACGCTGCCGGCCACGGAGGCGAGCAGCTCGTTGGGGAGGCCCAGCATGACCTGGATCCCCGAGTGGCCCAGCGCCCGCAGCGCGTTCGGGTCCGCCTCGAACAGCTTCACCTTGTCGAAGCCGTTGTCCCGCAGGAGGCGCACGGTGACGTCCCCCGGCAGCGGGTGCAGGCAGCGGGTGCCCCAGTTGACCGCCAGCGCCTGCACGGGCCGCGCCCGGAACACCACCGGGTACGCCGCCGCCACCCACAGCAGCACCGCCAGCGCACGCAGCGCCGCCGCCATCTTCTTGATCACTGGCACTGTGGCACACCACCGTCCGTGCTGCGCTGCCGCAGTGCCGCGTCTGTCTGTATGTTATGTGCACCGGCCACCGGTGGGTTTGCAGGTCTGAACTGATGACGACCAAGATATAGGGTCGGCGGCCGGAAGGTAAGGGTGGCGGACCGGATGGTGTTTGCAGGGAGAAGGGAAAGCATATACACAAAATGGAGTTTGTGTTACGAAGAGGACTTGGAGAAAAGAAGGGATCAGATACCGCATGGAGGTGGACAGGTGTAAGATACGTCTGCGTGACCCATCCGCCCCGCCCGTGTGGTTTTTGACCTTGGAAGCTAGGAAAAGGAGGGAATCACTGTTTTGCTTAGGAAACGACGACGGAGGTGGTGGGTCCCCTCCCACACGTCTTACCAGCGGCAGCAGCCAGCAGGATTGCGTGGTGCCATGACTGCCCCGACACCTACACATCGACACATGACACAGTGCAACAACGGTGGAGGAGCTTCTGTTTTGTCACCTCTTTCCTTTCCGGCCCATGTGTATGTGTATGGCCCGTAAGGTTAGTAGGTTTCCAAGTTCAGCCATCAATTGCGTACTCAAATCACGATCCTGAATCAGCTAATTTTATACCCATCGTTCCTGAATCACAAATACAATAACCCCATCGCAATGTATTTCAATCTGAATCTCCTTTTCTAAAATTGAAACATGGGCCTTGTTTAGTTCCCTTCCAAATTCCAAATTTTTACACACTCTCCATCACATCGAATCTTTAGACGTATTCATAAAACACTAAATGTAGGTAAAAAAAATAACTAATTGCACAGTTTGTCTGTAATTTGCGAGACGAATCTTTTGATCCTAATTAGTCCATGATTGGACACTAATTATCAAATACAAACAAAAGTACTGCAGTAGCAAAAAAGTGAAAAAAAAAAACTTGCAACCTAAACAAGGCCATGGTCCAAGAAATCTGATTACTGCTATAACAGGACCAAAACCTTCTTTGGACACGAACCAACGGAAAACCACGCATGTGAAGCATCCGTTCATACTGTCTTTTACCAATATATTTTAGCTATTATAATACAAACTTAATTAGGTTAGATTTGTAATCAAATGTACTATCCAATGATTATAGGTTTACATTCTAAATATATAATATATAAAACAAATAAATGGTGAAAATACAATTTGAGAGACCGTGTCACCTTATAAAATGGACTAGAGGGAGTACCACACAACATTCCTCAGATGCTAAAAAGTTGGAAGCAACAGGATTAACAGAAACCACAAACAAGTTGCTAATGGCAAAGATACAACCCAAAATTTGAATCTGGTGCGAGTATTGTACATTTGAACATCTAGCAGGGCAGAACCAAACCCAAGGTAGCCAGGGGTGGATCCAGCAGTGGGGCTCGTGCCTTCCCTACCATCTCCCACGCAGGAAGAAGAGGTATGAGGAAGAACAGAAGAATAAAGAGGAGAAGGAAGAGGAAGAAGCAAGCCCCCCTTGCATTCCAGGCTGCATCCACTACTGAAGGTAGCCAAAAAAAAACACCCCTTTTTTCTCCCATATATATGTAACCTTAAAAACACAACATTTTTCTCCTGTATTGAACCGGGATTCTCTCGTCGACCATGTTGACTTACAGTATCTCGTGATATTCAGCCCTTGCGAATGGGATTGTTACAAAACCACTCCCAGGAGCTCAAGCAATCTCCCTGCGAAACTTCAGTCCCTGCAAGTTGTGCAGAGAGGATGTCAGTGCCATATCATAAATATACAAAAGACAACAGGGGAAAAAAAAGAGAAGGGAACCAAAGAGCGCTTTAAAGGTTCAACAGATAGTAAAGTTGCTCAGGCAAACACATCAAATGAGATACAGCTTACTCAATAGATAAAGCATTTTCTCAACTTCTTTGTTTCAACAATTTCGATTTAACAAATATGGCATTTAAGCAAATATTTTCTATAGCGGTAACAAAAGCAGGTCACATAAAGCATGTATTTTTTTCACACATAATAAATTCAACCACAAATTATTCATGCTGGATTCTACATGTCGGCAAACTCATAAGAAACAAACAATGAATAAGATAGTTTGATGCACGTATCAACTGCCATAGGGCCAAGTAAAATGTCACAAACCAAAGTAAATATAGGAACAACTACACAGCATTAGCTCAATTTCCATTTAACCCATTCTTGTAAACATCATGGAAAATAATATGCATTTATTTTCAGTAGAATATATGGAACATACAAGTGATTCCTTTGGTCAATTGTACTAATGCCACAATACAAGCAACAAAGCAACAGCAATAGATATTAGAAGGAATGACTCTAAATGCATGTCCAGGTTTATCACATCTTTGAGAGAAGAAATATGATAGTGTAAAGTAGAAATAACACTGTAACCAATTAACCACCACAACTTCACTAGCACAAGAAACTACTGATATCCACACCTCTTAGAAAATAAATTACTGGGTAAAAGAGTGGGTGGCCACGAGTATCAGAAATAAGAATAGACATTATACAGTTTAGGGAAGCACAGTGTTTGAAACCACATTTAGGGCACACAGAAAGAAAAACACTACCATCAGTAATCTAGCCTCTTGGTGAAAGTTTTGCATGTAAACCATAATCAAATATGTATCCTACTACTCCTTTGCCGTGTTTGTGACTAACTAAAGGAACTCTTGTGCAAACAAAAATAATATAGCATAGATCAAATCAAGTATATACAAAGAGTGTATATTTACCATAACCTGTAATATGAAGTAATAAAATCCCTAGTTAGTTCATAAAAATCTCAGGACAACTTTTGCAAGAGCACCATGGATGTGATTAAGTCAGTAATCTTAATTCTCTAAATGCATTGTGAACCTGAAAGTTTCAACAAGTACTCAACAGAAAAGACTACTTCGTAGCAAGAAAAAAGACCTCTGACTAGTTACAAAGCAATAAAAATCAGCGGTTCCAATTTAAAGGAGCATGCATGGTTGTGTGATCAACTTACCAGTATTTAATTACACCATCCCATCCACAGGTTGCAACCTTGCTAGTTTCCAATGGATGCCACTCGCATCCAATGCAAACTCCGTTGTGGCACTTCAAAGTCTTAAATCTCCTGCAGCTTTTCCAGTCCCAGAACCAGCAGCTACCCTCACCATCACCAGACATCACAAACCTCCCATCAGGTGAGAAGTTCACCTGACAAGCATAGCCTGCCACAATATGGCCAGCAAATCTCTTCTTTTTATTAAGCTGAAACCTCTCCTTGGTGCTGTATATCAGTATCTGATTGTCCAAACTCTGCGCTGCCAGCCAATTGGAGTTGGGATGCAGTGCAATTGATGGCATTGAGTGCATGTGTGGCTCACTGATATACTTAATCACCACAGGGATGCCAAACTCCCACACACGAAGAGACTTGTCATCACTTGAGGTCACAAATCTCCTGTTGTTATCCACAAAAGTTATGGTGTTCACAGCCCCTAAATGTTGATCGTATTCTTGCGTAATCTGCCCTGACTTCATATCCCATTGCACAATCTTCTTATCACTCATTCCGGCAAGGAGAATATGCTGCTTATCCTCATCAGGATTGAGCTTCACAACATATGGGAACTTCCCAGTTGAAAAGGTCGAGATCACCTGCCCTGTCTCAGTATCCCAGTACTGTATATTCCTGTCATACCCAGCACTCAAGAATTTAGTTCCATCATTGGAGAATGATATATCCCTTACTGCCTTTGAGTGCCCCATATAAGTACGCATACAAGTCTGTGACCCAAGAACATCCCAGATCTTAATCTTGCAATCCATACTTGCAGACAGCAGCAAATGTCCATACTTTGGGAAAAACCTGATAGCTGAGACCCCCTTGGTGTGGCCGACCCACTCGTGCACACACCTCTTGGGGATGTAGCAGTGGTCGTTGGTGGCCTTGGCATCCTTGGGCGGCGTGATCCAGGAGCGCCCCTGGTAATCCTTCTCCTCCTTCCCGTGGAAGGTGGTCTTGACCACAACCTCTGTCCTCTCGGTCTTCCCTTCTCCACGGGCCTCCTTCTCGGCCTTCTTGGCAGCGTGCGCCTCCGCATACTGCTTCTGCTCGTCGGTGAGCTCCGCCGGAGGCGCTTCCTTCTTCCCAGCCCAGGGACTCTGCTTGTTGTGGAGGATCCATTCCTCGGAGGCGGGGTTCTTGGCCTCCGGGGGCGCAGGCTCCTCCTGGTTGTCCGCCTTGGCCAGGAGGCGGCGGCGCTTGTGCTCGGAGGGGGCGAGGTTGTAGACGGTGTCGGGCTCAGGCGCCTGGGGCTGGGCGTCGCCGACGATGTGGAGGCCGGAGGGGTCGGCGGCGTAGCCGAACCGGTGGAAGGTGTTGTACTGCTCGTCGAATAGGAATGGCAGGACCGCGGCGTCCTCAACGTGGCCGAGCTTGTGGTTGCGGTTGCCGGAGGCGGAGGATATTGGGGCGTGGGGGTGCTGGGGCCCGAGGATGGGAGCCCACAGCTGGTCGGCGGTGGGGTTGAAGGCGACGAGGTGGAGCGAGGGGTCGAGAGGGCGGGCGGCGGACGCGGCGGAGGAGAGCGCGAGCGCGGTGTCGTCGATGGCGGGGGCGGCGGACTTGGACGGAAGGCGGAGCGGCGAGGATTCCGGCGAGGACGCGGCCGCCGAGTCCTCCGGAGACGAGGCGCCGTCCGGCGCGTAAGAGGACTGGAGCAGATCCATGGCGGGGGATCTAGGGCTAGGGTTTCTGCGGAAGTTGTGGGAGTTTGTATTTGGAATCGTTGATGACGAGACCGCCGCGACTCCTCGTGAAGGCAAGAGCGAGCGAGCTGGGCCACTTCAAGGAGGCGAGATGGGCCGTTCTATGGTTTGCAAAGAAAAAAAATCTATTTTAGGGCTCTGAACACCTAACTATCAAAACCATTCAATTGGTTTGGAGTGATTTTGAAGAGGGGTTTATCACCTTTTTAGTTAAAAGATTCGATAAATACTTGATAAGGTTTTTGAAAAAAAATCTAGAGATAAACTAGGAAAATATATTTAGAGCTCATAAAAATATATTTAGATTCCTAAAATCATATTTAGCTTCACTAAAATGAAAAAATAACCATAAAAATCTATAAATTTTCCAAAGCATTCAAACTATGTAAATGTGTTTGAAAACTTTTCGCAACAAAAAAACATAATATGGAACCAGCACGAATGCATAGCATTAATGTACGTTGCATTCATGATGGTAACATCTCATATTTTGGTCATGCAAAGTTGCTAAAACATGTTTATACATCGTTTATAATCTTTTGGGAGTTTTCTTGATTCTTCTAGATATTTTCCCATTTTTTTCTAGACCTAAACCTATTTTTTAAGTTTGTAAATATATTTTTATGAGACTTAAATAGTTTTATTTGGTTTAGTCGTATCCCAATCTATCTATAGAATCTTTTTCGGAAATTTTAATCGAAGACCAAACATTTTGTATTTAAAAAATCAAATACGAGCAGTGCATAAAAAATAAATCTTTTAGAACAAGCACAAAATTTTGGTTTTATATACACAATAAAAGACAAGAGGCACCTGGCGTTTTACGCATCCTGCTGTTAGAAAAGGCGGTCGTCACGTTGTTACCATCGGTTGACTCGGCGGTAATTAAAAAAAAAAGGCAAACCAACTGGTGGCATGTGCCTAGATATGCGTTTTTAGAGAAAATTTATATTTTTGTAGAAAACAAAAAACACAATGTAAAAATAAAAATTTCGCGCCAGGCAGTTCAGTGTTTACTGACCCATGACCTTGTACATTTAGCGCTTGTTTAGTTCCTGAAATATTTTGCGAAATGCTACTGTAGCACTTTTCGTTGTTATTTGATAATTAGTGTCCAATCATGGCCTAATTAGGCTTAAAAGATTCGTCTCGTGAATTTCGTCTAAACTGTGTAATTAGTTTTATTTTTTTCTATATTTAATGCTCCATACATGTGTCCAAAGATTCAATGTGACGAGAAATCTACTGTTTTTTCGCAAAATATTTTGGAACTAAACAAGCCCTTAGCAAGCTTCTCGATCAGATCAACGACCTTACCGATAGGTCAAATATCGTCCTACCAACGGTAACATCACGACAACATAAAAACCGTGGCACATGGAGCTTGAACAAATGCAATGGTAAATTTTGTGATCATCAGTTCATCACATAAAGTTACAGTTCCTCAACGGGCGATGCTGTTGCTATCCTAAAAAAGCTGCATCAGCTCCTTGTAATCTTGAGCCCCAAATTAAACCCTTGGTCCGGGATTCTGCCCACAGCTTCCAAAATCAGGACTCTGGCAGGTCCTCATCTAAGCAGGCAATGCTATTTGCTAACTCTGCAGTTAGGTCGTAGCCTCTCCATTCAGTTCACAGGTATGCTGTATGCAGATTTGTCACTTAGTTCTCACCTGCTTCAGGCCAACCAAGAGGATCGTTAGGAGACGCAGATGATGGGATGAATGAATGCAAAGCAAATAACCTAGAGATATGACATGCAAAGCAAATAACCTAGAGATATGACACCTTGAAATTAAGCATTTTGTTTTCTAGACAATCCACCAGTTGCAATTGAAGGTTTGTCTTAGTTCAGTCTGTTGAGTTTGTGTTATAGATAGCAGAATTTAAACGAAAGCATCCTAATTTGAAACGATCATGTCTATTGACAGAGATATCATATATTGAATATGTTAGTTACAAATGGAATAATTAATTTCCACATTTATGGTCCTTTATGGTATGGAAATAAAGCAATAGTCTGACTGATTTTTTTTATCCAAATGGTTAAGTTCTTGCATTTCCACCAACCCATCAAAAAAAATTTGGAGGGTAAACAGGAGGGGTTTGATCCCCTACTGTGACTAAAATTTGTAAAAGGTAAAAGGTTCCAATACAGGGTTCAAGAAACAAAGAAAGTTACAAAGAAAATTGAAACAATTTCCACCAACCCATCAATTTTGATCCAGTTTGCTCTCATGCATGATGCATCTAACAAAACAATAAACAATATACTTACTTGCATCAGGATCAACATGGACGAAGAAGCTTGCAGCAACTATGAGGTAGCACAAGATGAGCATAAAGCCTTTAAAATAGTTTGATGTGCCTTCCTGGAAAAACATATATAATAAAATGTAAAATATTAGAACTAAAAAATAGGCTGCAAAACAGCCCATGGTAGTAGATGTTGCTTTTTTCTGTAAGCATACCTGTAGCATGAATGCCACCACTAGTACAGTTATAAAGAGAGTCGCTGTCTCAAACAGTTGAAAATTCAAGTCCATTTCTTGCCCCATCATCCAGCCAATTACCACGCAGAATGGAATCTGCAGATCGTGGAAAAAAATAAAAGAGGAAATTATTAAAAAAAAGAAGATATCTACTGACTAAAAACACGATTTGGCTAATGACAAAAGAATTTATAAAACCAGAGCTGGGTAGTTATATCTGGTGCAGTAAGTATTATTACCACAAACATGGAGATCTGTGTTGATGACCCTATCGCAACTCCCAATGTAATGTCCTGTCATTATGGGAAAATGAGGGTAAAGACGAATTCACATTGTCAAAATTGGAAAAGGTGAAAAGAAAGGAGTAACAAATACCAATTTGTTTTTCATGGCAAACATAATGGCACTCGCATGTTCAGCAGCATTCCCCACAATAGGAAGCAGAATAACACTGATGAAGGCTACTGGCAAGTTTAATGATTCAGACGCACCCTGTTATGACATGTTGAAGAAGCACGGTTCAAGAAATAGGAATTTATATAGAGGTAAAATATAGATATATTTGGTCCTCTTTTCTAGTTATTACTAACAACAGGGAGACAGCAGAGGAATGTAATTGCCAGCAAGCTCTTCAGTACCTGAATGGCATCAACCAGGTACCCTGAGAGTATTGAAATCCAAATAGTCAATATAAAAAGCCAGCAGACGGCCTCCCATTGTGTTATCTCCTTTTCATCCTCCTCCTCAGCGGCTTCTTCTTCCTGTTGTGGCAAGTAAAAATTCGAATTTAAAGTGTGCATAGAAGTGTAATGAAATATATGAAATGATTATATATGTCCTAGATAAAAATTAACTAAAATGTTTCCGATGATTGCATTCTGTAAATGGATGTGTCCATAGTAAAAGAAAACTCAGGAGAATCAAATATCTTGCTATTCTTTCTTGTTAACTGCATTACATTTATCATGTGCCCTGCTTTACAGCTTACCTACATCAACCTGATCCAGACTTCTAACAAAGCATAGTCCCCGACAAATATAATCATTTTATTACAAAGAGAACTAGAGAAGTGACCCAGGTTTTTCAGTGCAGTCAATGAATTCATATCCTTATGCATGTTTTTTTTCCAGTTTCCAATGTTTGGAAAGATAATGTTAAGCTACTTACATCGCCAATTGGGCTGTACATACTGCGGTGGCTCTTTAGTTGAAAAAACAGATAGCTAGCATAGGCCACAAGCATGATGCAGCTACTAAACCTTGAAAGAGCTACTTCAGATTTTCCATACTGCGCTTCTGAATGTGTGAAGTGAAGCACTGCTGGGAACATAAGGCCTAAGACAGCCATCAACAGGAGTCCCGAGTTTACAACAGCTGATGCCTGCAATTTCAAATACAAGTCAATAGAAATTACAGTAATAAGTCTATAATAGCAAAAGCTGTTTAGGGAAACTAGAATTTGTTAAATAAACTACCTTGTTGAAGACCTGGTCCCTGTTAGAATGTACAAGACCACCAGCAAAGAAAGCACACCCAAGAACCAGCAGCATATTTGACAAAATTGAGCCTAGTAGTGACTGCTGGACGACTCGAATCATCCCATTTTTCAGTGCATATATTGATATAATCATTTCCGTTGCATTTCCAAATGTAGCATTCAGCAGCCCCCCAACTACAATTAGATGAAAAGGAAAAGGTTACATCTTTACTAAATACTAAGCAGATGCTAAAGCTATGATTTGCGTTGGAAAGATAGCACAGTACGGGACCAAAGAACATACCAGTTGGGCCAGTGTAGCAAGCAAGTTGCCTGCACATGAGCAATAAAGTAGCATCCGTTAGGACACAGAAAATGTATATAGGACGGGAGAATTGAATCTTAATTACTACTAGCATAAGAAGTAATTGAGAACTAAAGTTACCATCTTGTTGACACTTACTCAGTTGCATATCCCAATCTCTCGGCCAACGGGGTAATGCCGATTAAGCTGAAAAGGAAAACCCATCCTTGCTGTGGAGGTCGCATTTGATGGAAGCAAACAGAAAAGGGAAGGCGTCAGCTTATGAGTACTGCAACTTAAATGCAGCGGGAGAAAGATGAACTTGACAACGCGGAACGCGCCGCCGAAAGTAGAAAATGTACGTGCACTTCGTTGGCGAAAAGAAAAAAAATGTCAGATTTGGAAACGAAGTGCGGGGCCGGGGGCTAGCTCTTACGTGCGTTCCGGAGAAATAGTGGAGCATGACGGCGAGCGGGCCGAAGGGGAGGAGCACGTTGATCTTGGCCTGGAAGATGACGACGCGCACGCTGGTGAGCGCCCTCCGCCACCTGCTCCCGGGCGCGAGCGACTCGGCCACGGCGGCGAGCGAGCCGATGTGCTCGAAGTCCAGCGAGTGCATCTTACGGGGCGGCGGCGGCGCTGGCGAGCCCGCCGGCGACGCCAGTTCCAGCTCCAGCTCCAGCTCGTCGTCCCCCTCCGCGTGCGCCTGCTGGAACCCCAGCGCCGGCTTCTCCGCCACCATCATCTGCGAGGCCGCGGCCCGAATCAAGGACCGCGCCGGCGGATCCGCGCAACAATGCAGAGACGGCCGGGCCCCTCCGCAGAGCGGAGTACGCGAGCACTGGGGCGAAGGCGGTTCGATCAGGATCGCCGGACCCAATAAGGAGGAGGAGGAGGAGGAGGAGGAGGCGGTGGATGGACAGCGCGATTGGGTTGGGGTTTCGGACGCGCGGCGCCGACCTTCCGTTCACGGAGAAATGCGCTCGGCGAGGGAGGAGGCGAAGAAATGCGCGAGGACGAGGAGACGCCGATGCGCCGGGCACGGAACGAGCACGAGGAGCGCGAAGCTGCTTGGGTGCTTCGGGGGCGGGCCCGGGCCGTACGCCAGGTGGGCGGGCCCGGATCTTGCTGGGCCCACGTATCAGGGCGGAAAGCTGGCCGGCCCTGCTCGCGCCGCTCTTTCGTTCGTGGGCAGAAGGTGAGGAGGTGGCCAGTGGCCACTGGGGGCTTCTCTGTTTCCCCTCGTACCCGCAGTCATACCCGCGCGGGCCCCCAGTATATCAATGACGTGGCGAGCGGATCCTGTGGTTGTGTAGTGGGGTTAGCGGGACGACCCGGTGAGAAGTGAAAAATGTGGAGGGCCGCCGATGATGAGCGGATCTGACCAGTGATAAATATGCTCCTGTCCCCCTGATGAATGATGATGATGCATCTCAGTTCGGTGGTGTTCCACGAAGGCCACCCTAAGCCTATCTGCACTCTTCAACATCTATTTCCATCTCTAAAAAGTAATATTTTATCATAGTCATCAAGATTCTTTACTCTATACTTATTTCTTCCGCACCCGTGTTATCTCTATCACATACTCTATACCAACTATTCCATATTTTATTCCCCTCTCTCTCTTTCTCTCTCTCCACAACTCTCTCTCTCTCTCATTGCTTGTCACACCCGGTTTTCTAAAGAACAAAACCAGGCTAATCATATGTATGCCCAGGAAGTCCACACATATACCAGAATGAAAAAAAATATCAGAAACAATGTTATTGTATAACGTATACATAGCTATATTAACACTTACATCAGAGTATCGCGGAACGGTGACTAAACTTCAGGCTCCATTCTTCTCAGGGACGGCTGACTGGGGGTAACATATGCCTAGCACTTCTACTAGTCTTCTGGAAACTCCACTACACCTTTGTCCTTTTTCCGAGTAGCATCTTTTTACATACTGGAGTGTTGGGGAAATAGCAAGAGTGAGTCCATGTCGAACTCAACAAGTATAACACAGGGTTCATGAGGCTCAAAAAGGCTAGACACTGTTTGACTGCGTTTAGCTTTTAATCATCATATAATTAGCAATTGAGTAGCATCAAGGTATCCAATCCCATTAATGAACCAAAGATCAATTGTAATAAGGATAATGAATAGCATTAACACGAGCATAATAATAATCAACAATAATTAAGCATGGTATAACAATGGTGATCAACTATTCTGTAAGAATCCCCAAGGCCGCTCGTATCCGTGAGCACGGCTAGTATACCAGTTTTTAACTCTGCGCAGAGGTGTACACTTTCACTGTGAGTCATGATTTCCAAATGCATGGGTTTGCAAGGCCCAAAACATCAGAGACCATATAAAGCCATTCAAAAGTTCGTCTAACAAGTTAGGGCCATTAGATTTACTCGGCAGGCAGATGTAGAACCCCCCTTCCCTGTGGCACAACAACCGCAGCCTATACACACTAGGCCAGGGGCTCGCACTACACCCAACGTGGCAAGTCTTTCTTACGCCATTTAAGGTAACCTCTAACAAGCTAGAAAAGGTCTCTTGAACAACTAGAGCCAGAGCCATATAGCCCTCATAGTTGTACTGTATATCCCGGTTATCACTTACAGGTAAGTCCTTACGGAGAGTAACTAGAGCATCAAAATAACCCACATGCTCTAGCCCCCTTTCAACAGAAATAACATCATCTTAATTAGTTGATTGCATAATCCATTAGTCAAATTACAAGATCATTGCTCATAATTAAGCGCTAGCAGTAGCTACCCAAATGCATAACCCATAGGTGACAAGGAAACAAGATATCAATAGCTAAGTTATAATCTCTATGGTTGTCAAGGAAGACACATGCATATGTATGATAATTTCAGTGAATAGGTAATAAGGATGGTCCCATGTTATACTTGCCTTAATCAAAGCTTTCCTGATGATACTGCTGGTCTGGCTCAAAGTAATACTCCTGATCGTCCAGATACTGCTCACCTTCTATACTCGATCATCAATCAACAACACACATGCATCCAATCAAACAAACACGAAGCAAACAAAGAGATACAATTAGAACAGTACACCAACAATAACAAAACAGTAATAAAAGTTTATAAAACTCTTCTACACGTTTCTACGATCACACAGATGTAAAGATCACCAAATTCAGAGTTAAAACCTGAAAGTTATTAATTTTCTAAGATTTCCTATATATAAATAATTACTTTAATATAAACTCGAAAATAAATTGTCACAAACCTACTGTACAATACTACCAACATGTAGAGCTCGCAAATACGAACCTAACGCAATTTGAACGGGTCAAATCGGAGTCAAAACGGAGAAGATATGGCCTAATCAAGATTGTGTGTATATATATGTATTTCTATCGTATTTCGGGATTTATTTTTCTAAAGAAAAGCGGCCATAAAGTGTGGGTGATGTCATCAAGCTAGCTAATTAAAGGTCGTGTATAAAGATGGCAATGGACAATGGCAAGGTTCAACATACTCGACCAGCAGGAGAAAGTACATGTATTTGAACAGAAATTTCACAAGTAAAAAGGATGTGTAGCTTAGGAATAAATGCACAATGGAGGAATTTCGCAAGACTATTACCATGCATGTCATTCGTAGCTTTGCTCTGATGATGGCGAGAAACAATTGATGATAGATGCTGGATTAGCTTGGAGTGAGTTTGCTTGGCCTCAAGACAGATAAGCAGCCAGGGATGCATATGCTTCTCGGTGGTAAATCTAACCAAAGGTGGTTGATGGTTTCTGGTTGAATCGCGGATGATTACTTCTTGTACGGATGCAGAAAAGGCGACGAGCTGCTTCTGCTGCTCGCGTGAGAAAGAAGGGGCGTCGGCCGACGGAGCAGACGGCCGGCTAGGGCGGCAGCCTACCGCTATGGCGCACTGCTCACACGCGCAGGGCTTCGCCGGTCGACCACAGGGCGAGTTGGGTGGGCACGGCGCAGGGGATAGATGTATGAACAGATCAGCAGCGGCGTCAAGCCAGCAATGTACTCTCAAATATATATGATCACGTACATCCTCTGATCGATTGTTGCACAGATTGAAACACCACCGAGCGAGGCAAACTAGGGCATTGACTTGTAGAGGCTTGTGGTTTATCTCTGGCGAGAATAGACGATGGATGCAGGGTGCCCTTGTATATATAGAACATAGACTTGTGAAAGGTCCTTGTTTGGTTTTGGTAATTGAGTGACAACTTAGGTGGACTAATATGTGGTTATGTGAGATACACAGGAGATTAGTCCACATATGATGGTGTCATGAAGGAGCTTATTGCATATGAGACATGACATGGAGTCATGTGATCAAGGTGGAGAAGATCAAGATGAGGCTTGGCTTGATGGACCGGTTGCTAGTGTGAAGGGCAAGTTAGAGGCTTTGAAGTGAGGGACCGCGTGTGACGGTGAAGCTTGAGCATGACTTGGCGCCGATGGACCGAGGCAACGGTGAAGAGCAAGTGAGGTCAAGATCGATGAACCAATACGGTCACGTGATGATATGAAGTGGATCATATCATTTGGTGATTGGTTGGTGCATGTGTTGCATCAACATCAATGGAGATGGAGTGGAATGCGCAAGGCAAAGGTATAACCTAGGGCATTTCCATTTCACCGGTCATAGGTGTGTAGAGAAGTTTATGACCGGATTTAGGATAGATGGCCGTACTATTAAGAGGGGCAAACTTGTTTGCATATCGGTCATCTAGTGCCACTCGTGTGATCTAACTATGCATCGTTGCTAGGATCGAGTGGCGTGGCAAGTTGAGTGGTTAACGCCTCGAAAAATGATTATGAAAATGCTAACACACGTGCACAAGGTGGTGATCACTTGTTGGTGTTGGCACATTTGCGAAGGCGGTGGAGTTTAAGTGGTAGAGAGGGGTTTGGGTTCCTCTCTCCCTCCCGCCAAGCTTGCGAGGCGGGATTCGGCGCTTTTTGGAGAAGTGAAACGCCTATTTTTTATTGCGCCGGAAGTCGGAAAAGAAACGGAGGCGAACGGAGGTCACAGTGGTGACCGGACGCTGCACCGGACGCTGCACCGGACGCGGTCCTTGCAGGACCGGACGCGTCCGGTCAGTGTCCAGTGACTGCGCGTTTTTCAGTTGCTTGATCGGACGCGAGGCGCGTCCGGTCACAGGCGATCGGACGCGTCCGGTCGTCCAGGGAGCTTACTGGACTCCGACCGGACGCGGGCACTGTGGCGTCCGGTCAGTCGGACCAGCGCGTCCGGTCGGTGGTTCGCAGTTAGCCGTTGTTCGATCGGCGCGTCCGGTCCTTCACGGGACCAGCGCGTCCGGTCGTTCTCGGCGCGTCCGGTCGTTTTTGAGAAGCGCGTCCGGTCATTGTTTTGACCGTTGGGGTCAGTGACCGTTGGAGGATCTAACGGTCGCATTTGACATTCGAGGGACACGTGGACGTCGCAGGGGCGACCGGACGCGGCTGAGCGCGTCCGGTCAGTTACGACCGGCGCGTCCGGTCGTCCCGAATTTTGCCCAGTGAAGGGGTAACGGCTCTATTTGACCGTGGGGTTATAAATAGATGCCTTGGCCGGCTGTGGCCGTCAGTTGAGCACACTATAGTCTTTTGTGACTTGTGTGGTAGTGCTTGGGAGCCCTCTAACTCACTCATGCTTGATAGTGTTCATCGGATCGAGTGAGATAGCGATTCTAGTGCGTTGCTTTGAGAGATTGCATCGTGTGGCACTAGGTGATCGTGTTGCAAGCCGGTGGTGCTTGTTACTCTTGGAGGTTGCCACCTCCTAGACGGCTTGGTGGCTTGTGGCTCCGTCGAAGCTCGCAAGAAGATTGTGCGAGGCTCCGGAGAAGCTTTGTGAGGGGGATTGTGCTCACCCCGCGGGGATCGCGAAGAGCAACTCTAGTTGAGCGTGTCATTGAGCTACCACACTTTATGGTAGGTTCTTGCGGTGCCTTTTGACAGGCTCGGTGTGTGACCGATTAGCCGCCGAACCACGAAGTGTTGGTCGACACAACGGGGACGTAGCTTGGTGGCAACCAAGTGAACCTCGGGAGAAAAATCACCGTGTCAACCTTGTCTACTCTTCTCGGTGGTTTGCCTTCGTGTAACACAAGCTTGTATTTACTTTCATATATACTTATGCTTGTGTAGTTGCTCTCGTAACTAGTTTGCTTGTGTAGCTTGCTAGTTGTCTTCTTGCTTGTGTAGCTAGAAGCTTCCCTTTGCGTGACTAATTTGGTTTGTGTAACCTTGTTAGTCACATTGCTTAGTTTGTGTAGCTAAGTGACTTGCGCTCTCTAATTTGGCATTAGTTGCCTTGTTATTGAGCTTTGCTAGTGAGCTTAGGAGCTTTGTGCTTTTGCTTCACTAGTTGTGTAGGAGCTCCCTTGGTTGGCAAAGTACTAGTGCATAGGTTTGTGTGACCTTGCTCTAGAATTGAGTAGGTGAGCTCTTGGTAAGCTTAGCACCTTAGTTGATTAATTAGGATCTTTGCAAGGTGCTAGAGAACTTAGATAGAGGGGTGTAGTCTTGGCTAGACCGATAAGTTTAATTCCGCATTTGTTTTGGTTAGCCAACACGTTTAAGTTTTAAAAAGGACTATTCACCCCCCTCTAGTCCGCCATCTCGACCCTTCAATTGGTATCAGAGCGAGGTCTCTCATTTGTGGTCTTCACCGACCCGAGAGGATGGCGACTTATGGGCTAGATGTTGAGTGTCCACACATTTTTGATGGCACACACTTTGCACGGTGGAGAAATTGGATGACATGCAATTTTAAGTTTATTTCTCCTCAATTGTGGTGGATCGTAGATGTGGGCTTTTCCTTTGCAATTGACAAAAAGAATGCAACTCAAGCGCAAAGAAAATGCCTACATCTCGATAGCCAAGCTACTAATGTTTTCTATCGATCTATGGATAGTAGCATACTTTGTGAGATCATGGACTTTAAGTCCGCCCATGAGATTTGGGTGTTCCTAAATGAGAAATACGGGGCGATCTCTGATGATGATGAGCCCAAGAAGGAGGCGCATGAGGATGTTGAGCATGACCACAACAAGGTGGTTGTGGAGGATTGCTCCACCTCACGGTCAAGTGATGACAAAGATGATCATATCACAAGATCACTTGACAAGAAGAATGATTCTACCTCATACACACTTGATGGTGAAGATGATGGCTATGAGAGTGATGCTTCAACAAGCTCTTCAACATCATCACATGGTAACACTAAAATACATGTTGGTGGTTTTGTTGTGGATTGTGATGATCCAAATTTAGAGCTTTTATATAAACTCACAAGAGCCTTGAAAAGAAAAATGGAAAGAGTAAGTGAATTGGAATATGATAACTCTTTTCTAAAGACCACATGTGAACAACAAAAGCATCTACTTTATGTTGCTACTTGTTCACATGAGGAGCTAAAATTAACTCATGAGAAACTTAGTGTTGCTCATGATAACTTGGTACAAGAACATGCTTTACTCACTAAGAAGCTTTCTAATGAAGAAACCAAAACTAGTGAGAGCTCATCATTTGGGTCAAATGATCAATCACATATTACTAACCCTTGTGATGTAGGCAAGAAGCATGTATCCACCTCTTGTGATGATTTATTAGATATGCCATGTTCTTCACAATTAAATGCTTGTTCTACTTCTATGTCTTGTGAGACTAACCTTTTGAAGGAGAACAATGAGCTCAAGAGTGAAGTGAAGAATTTGAGCAACAAGTTAGAGAGGTGCTACAACTCTAAAATCGCCATTGAGCATATCATGACCAATCAAAGAAGATATGGTGATAAGAGTGGTATTGGCTACAACAAGAGCAAGGACAAGATTATGAAGAAGCAAGATGCAAAGAAGCTATCCCAACTCATGTGCTACCGATGCCATGAAATGGGACATATTGCTAAGTATTGCCCTACCAAGAAGTCTCAAGTTGAGCCAAAAGCAACACCCCAAGAACAAATCAAGATCAACCATGGAGATGATGGTGATTTGATAAAGAAGAAGAAAAAGAAAACAAGAAGGGGTGGTAAAGCAAGACATCCAATGCAAATTCAAGATGTCAAGATGATGAGCAAGAATCAAATCGAGAAGAAAGTACATGCTCACATCGAGTGCTTCAAGTGTGGAGATATGGGACACTTTGCCTCGGGGTGTCCTACCAAGCTTGAAAAGAAGATTCAAGCAACTCGTAAGAGGCAAGGCAATGAGAAGCAACATATGAGCAAGGAAGAAAATGCTCAATCTAAGAGAAGTTGCTACTCATGCCGGGAAAGGGGACACATGGCTCATTCATGTCCCCTAGGTAACAATTCTAAGCCTATTTCAATTGATAATACTAATATACTTAGAAAGGATGGCAATGGTACCTCATTGGTTGGAATTGCAAAACATCCCGCTAACCATACTAAGGCTTTGCCTAAGTATGTTGCTCCTAACTTGAGAGGACCCAAACTTGTTTGGGTACCATCAAAGAGTGGATGATTGTTTGTAGGTACCATCGGCATTGGAGGCTTGATTCAATTGGTTTCATTTTGTTCATCATATATTGAGTCAAGTTTTGAAGCTCAATGCATATCCAATCCCAATGCCAAGTCAAAATAAGTGAAGTTCAAGTGCTACAACATACAAGTGCAATGTTAAAGATTGTGGTAATTTATTGGAATTATTTTATGGCTTGCAATTTATTTGAGTAAAAGCTTGCTATTGGATGATCATGAGCTAACCAAGGTATATCTCTTGTTGATTATTTCATTTGGGTGCATATGAGTTGATTGAATTGGATATATATGCAATGTTGCTTGCTATGAGATGATTGAATGGATTAAATGCTTAACAATCAAGTTTGAATTGATTTGTGTTGGATAAATTCATGAGATGACCTTTAGTAAGTGGATTGAATGGATATATATGTCTTATGAAAGTATTCAAACAAGTTAGTTTCAAGTTTGATTCACTTTTGTTGAAGAATAGCTCATGTATTGAAATCTGTCCTATATTGAAAATCTGAGCTAGTAGTGATCTTAGCCATGTTTGAGTGAACAAATCTATTTGGATTGGCTTGAAATTTAGTATGCATGCTCTACACTTATGAAAGAAGATGCTGTAGAAATTTCATGAGAATTGGATAAGCGATGCTTCGGTTTTGGAGTGCATCTTGTCAGCAATAGTGCAGCAGTTTTCAGCATGAAGCAGTGGTGGAAGATTTGAAATCTGGTAGCAATCTAGATGTCAAATGAATCTCAAATTTTTACAGTTGCTATATGACTTAGTAAATCACATCTCCACCAAATTTCATGGCATTTGGATCTGTACATTGGGAGATATAAATTATTCTTTGAAGGGTACAGAATCTGCCAGAAAAGTGACAATCATTGGATTAATCTAGAGTCACTTTAATTGAAAGGTCCTCAAGTTGGAAACATGTTTACAAGTGGTTGAGGTACCTAAGTTTGGTTTTGGATTGATCTAGAAGCATGAAAAGCAATGAGTACAAGACTTTTGTATTGTGAAATGTACTTGGTGTACTTATTTGGTACTCAATTTGAAGATCAAGATCAAACTTAAGATAAAGATAAAGTTTAAGTTCTAGTGATGATTAGAGATCATTTGGTAGAAAGAAAAGGACTTAAACAAGTAGAAAGAAGTTGGACTCAAATGTAGATTCAAGGATTATTCATCAAGATTGAGTTCATCATTTGGATCAATCAAACTATATCATTTCAAGTGAGTATCAAGAGTGGTTCTTTGGAGAAAGGTCACTTCTCCCTAGTGAGGGGCTTGCCGCCGTGTGTAGGTGAAACCAAGTTTTGGACTTGGAAGGCTAACATGGAAGTGGTGATCCGAGGAACTTGTGATGCTTAGTTGAAGCAATCAAAAGGGTTGATCAAGAAAAGCAAGCAACACCCAAAAGAGAGCTAGTCATATATTTCAAGTGGTATTCTAAGTAGTTCTCTCATGCAAGCATTGATCAAAAAAAAAGATGAAGCAAGCCAACCACAACTCAAGAGATAGTGCACTTGATCATAAGTATTTTTCATTTCATATGGGTGAAGAATGGATTTATCTATGATGATTGGTCTTCACCAAGCTTATAAATTGGACTTCACATTGCTATTGGAGTAATGAATTAGAATCTATGTGACTATCCTCTACTCCAATATAGCAAAGGTATCATTGTAATGTGCATGATCATTTCATCCCTTACTAGTATGCGGTTAGTGCATATAGTACATGCTTAATAGGATCATGCATATCAAATGAAAAGTTTAAATTCATAGTCTACCACTATTGCTTGAATTGTTTAAATGATCTAGTGGTATGTGTATGAATTTGTTCATGAGCTAGTAAACCCAAGTACATGATCTAGCTTGATTTGCTAACAAGTGACAAGTACAACATTGGCAAGATAACCCTTAGCATGAGGTGTGAAGAAGCTTGTCATTGGATCAAACCGGACTTGGAATCTTAGGCAAATCAATATAGTTCAAGTCATACAAGAAGCTCATGACAATGATAAGAGTACAAGCACAAGACAACAATGAAAATGGATATCTAGTTTGCTTCAAGTGTTATCTAGACTCATTTGATTTCTTACATGGTATTCACTAGTGGTGTCTAGATCATCAACTTACAAGTGATATCTTACAAGTGGTACTCATAAAGATAGAAAATGTTCAAGAAGTGAATGTTATTGCCAAATCCTTCAAAGTGAATCCATACAAGAAAATTCTTTCAAATGGTATCATATTTCTACTCATGGTAGCTTCATGTGGTATCATTCATGCAAGACGATGGTTTCACAAGTGATCCTCAACTTTAAGTGATCAAATCAAGTAATGCTACCCTCATCCTCAAGTGGTATCTCAAGTGAATGACACATGCTATGACATAGGGGGAGGAGCCCCACCGATTGGTATCAAGGTCAAAGATCCTATGTGGCATCTCAAGAGCAACCATAAAGTTTGTCATTCCAACATATGTGGTAATGTCCATCAAAAATGCAATATTCAAGTCTCAACCATCTACCCCAATACAAGCCTTTGTATCAATTGAGAAGAACACCTTTTATGGAAATTGATGACAAAGGGGGAGAAGTTGGACAAAGATATGAAAGCTTTTTGAGCTTTGGGGAGAGATTGGAAAGATTGGACATGGACATGGACAAAGAGGGAGTAACATTGAAGAATGTAAGGGGATCAAACATTCTTGGACAAAGAAAGCACACAAGTAGGGGGAGCAAGCTCATGAACTTTGATTGATTACATTTGATATGTGCATAATTCATGTGCTTGCTTGCATTGCATAAAGTTCTTAAATTCAATATGCATGCTTGTGTGGTGTATGCTAGTTATAGAACTTGAATGATGATTTGATAACTAGCATGCATAGGATGTTAGCTAGACTTATGATTATCGTGCAAAAACTAGAACCTTGCTTATAATGTTGATCTCACGAGGTTTCTAGTGTTTTTGATGTCTAGCTACTCATGATGCTAAGGATGATGGCAAACTTGTGATTTTCAAATGGTACCAAGCTACTAATTGGTATTGAGCTACAAAGGTTTATTCTATACACCTTAGCATCACTTAGTAGTGCTAACCCTCCCACAAATTTCATATTTATGCATATGTGCAAGCTTGAAACCAAACCATTTGAGCACATATGTAGGGGGAGCTATCACTACCAAGTCGGATTTTATGGTGCTTATCCAAATCTTGACATAGAGCTTAAAAGTTGGATAAGTAACATTAAATCCAAAACAAGTTAGCAATTTACACTTGTGTGAAGTGCTAGCTTGAAAAAGCTTAATTTCCATATCTTTGTAGAGTTGTCATCAATTACCAAAAAGGGGGAGATTGAAAGGTCCTTGTTTGGTTTTGGTAATTGAGTGACAACTTAGGTGGACTAATATGTGGTTATGTGAGATACACAGGAGATTAGTCCACATATGATGGTGTCATGAAGGAGCTTATTGCATATGAGACATGACATGGAGTCATGTGATCAAGGTGGAGAAGATCAAGATGAGGCTTGGCTTGATGGACCGGTTGCTAGTGTGAAGGGCAAGTTAGAGGCTTTGAAGTGAGGGACCGCGTGTGACGGTGAAGCTTGAGCATGACTTGGCGCCGATGGACCGAGGCAACGGTGAAGAGCAAGTGAGGTCAAGATCGATGAACCAATACGGTCACGTGATGATATGAAGTGGATCATATCATTTGGTGATTGGTTGGTGCATGTGTTGCATCAACATCAATGGAGATGGAGTGGAATGCGCAAGGCAAAGGTATAACCTAGGGCATTTCCATTTCACCGGTCATAGGTGTGTAGAGAAGTTTATGACCGGATTTAGGATAGATGGCCGTACTATTAAGAGGGGCAAACTTGTTTGCATATCGGTCATCTAGTGCCACTCGTGTGATCTAACTATGCATCGTTGCTAGGATCGAGTGGCGTGGCAAGTTGAGTGGTTAACGCCTCGAAAAATGATTATGAAAATGCTAACACACGTGCACAAGGTGGTGATCACTTGTTGGTGTTGGCACATTTGCGAAGGCGGTGGAGTTTAAGTGGTAGAGAGGGGTTTGGGTTCCTCTCTCCCTCCCGCCAAGCTTGCGAGGCGGGATTCGGCGCTTTTTGGAGAAGTGAAACGCCTATTTTTTATTGCGCCGGAAGTCGGAAAAGAAACGGAGGCGAACGGAGGTCACAGTGGTGACCGGACGCTGCACCGGACGCTGCACCGGACGCGGTCCTTGCAGGACCGGACGCGTCCGGTCAGTGTCCAGTGACTGCGCGTTTTTCAGTTGCTTGATCGGACGCGAGGCGCGTCCGGTCACAGGCGATCGGACGCGTCCGGTCGTCCAGGGAGCTTACTGGACTCCGACCGGACGCGGGCACTGTGGCATCCGGTCAGTCGGACCAGCGCGTCCGGTCGGTGGTTCGCAGTTAGCCGTTGTTCGATCGGCGCGTCCGGTCCTTCACGGGACCAGCGCGTCCGGTCGTTCTCGGCGCGTCCGGTCGTTTTTGAGAAGCGCGTCCGGTCATTGTTTTGACCGTTGGGGTCAGTGACCGTTGGAGGATCTAACGGTCGCATTTGACATTCGAGGGACACGTGGACGTCGCAGGGGCGACCGGACGCGGCTGAGCGCGTCCGGTCAGTTACGACCGGCGCGTCCGGTCGTCCCGAATTTTGCCCAGTGAAGGGGTAACGGCTCTATTTGACCGTGGGGTTATAAATAGATGCCTTGGCCGGCTGTGGCCGTCAGTTGAGCACACTATAGTCTTTGTGACTTGTGTGGTAGTGCTTGGGAGCCCTCTAACTCACTCATGCTTGATAGTGTTCATCGGATCGAGTGAGATAGCGATTCTAGTGCGTTGCTTTGAGAGATTGCATCGTGTGGCACTAGGTGATCGTGTTGCAAGCCGGTGGTGCTTGTTACTCTTGGAGGTTGCCACCTCCTAGACGGCTTGGTGGCTTGTGGCTCCGTCGAAGCTCGCAAGAAGATTGTGCGAGGCTCCGGAGAAGCTTTGTGAGGGGGATTGTGCTCACCCCGCGGGGATCGCGAAGAGCAACTCTAGTTGAGCGTGTCATTGAGCTACCACACTTTATGGTAGGTTCTTGCGGTGCCTTTTGACAGGCTCGGTGTGTGACCGATTAGCCGCCGAACCACGAAGTGTTGGTCGACACAACGGGGACGTAGCTTGGTGGCAACCAAGTGAACCTCGGGAGAAAAATCACCGTGTCAACCTTGTCTACTCTTCTCGGTGGTTTGCCTTCGTGTAACACAAGCTTGTATTTACTTTCATATATACTTGTGCTTGTGTAGTTGCTCTCGTAACTAGTTTGCTTGTGTAGCTTGCTAGTTGTCTTCTTGCTTGTGTAGCTAGAAGCTTCCCTTTGCGTGACTAATTTGGTTTGTGTAACCTTGTTAGTCACATTGCTTAGTTTGTGTAGCTAAGTGACTTGCGCTCTCTAATTTGGCATTAGTTGCCTTGTTATTGAGCTTTGCTAGTGAGCTTAGGAGCTTTGTGCTTTTGCTTCACTAGTTGTGTAGGAGCTCCCTTGGTTGGCAAAGTACTAGTGCATAGGTTTGTGTGACCTTGCTCTAGAATTGAGTAGGTGAGCTCTTGGTAAGCTTAGCACCTTAGTTGATTAATTAGGATCTTTGCAAGGTGCTAGAGAACTTAGATAGAGGGGTGTAGTCTTGGCTAGACCGATAAGTTTAATTCCGCATTTGTTTTGGTTAGCCAACACGTTTAAGTTTTAAAAAGGACTATTCACCCCCCTCTAGTCCGCCATCTCGACCCTTCAACTTGCCAAGGGAAAATTTCATGTACGGATCGATACGGCAATGTCGCCGGATATGACTCGAACTTGGCATTGACATTAGTTACAATACGATTCGGATGAGAAAGACTGACAACACGTGGCCATCTAGCAGGGAGACAAAAAAAAACAAAAAGGAATTGGGCTGACTCCAAAAGCTTGGCTACTACGTATGCCAAAAATTGAAGGGATACGTGAATATATGCTAGCAGATCATCGAGTTGGATGTGATTTAGGATCGACATCGAGTTGAACTTGGCTTCCTAGTCTGCCTGACGTGCGGCCTCTTCGCTCGGCTGAGTCCAAACTGAGCACGTACGGTCCTGGCATTAGCTAGCTAGTTGGGCTGTTTACGAGCTGGTCTTGGATGCACATATACATGTATATATATATTTAAGATACGGCGAGAGATAGAGGGAGCTACGAGCGGCGGCTCGCGATAAGAGTTGTACTTCTAAAATCAGGGCGTCGAGGGCTACGCCGGCATATATATAGTCGTAGGGTTTGGAAACTTTTCGAAATTTCTTAATTTCGGGATTATTTTAATTCCGCGAATAAAATAATTCCAGAAAATCTAGAATTACCTTTTTGGCCGCGAAAAATAGCCCGGAGCTCAGAAAAATCACCGAAAACATCCTGGAGACTCTTGGAAAGATAAGTAACTCAACTAAATGAGTTTGAGCTCATGAAAAGATGGATGAAGAGATCAAGGAAAAAGATTAAGCTCACGGAAATTGAAAATTTTAAATCCAGAAAATGCCAAAAAGTTTTCCAGTAACAAACAAACGTCGTCCTATGGTATTTTGAAAAATAATAGCACTCACCAACACCAAAGACAAGCATCACACAAACACCACATTATCAAATTAATATAAAAAAATTTTAAAACTACAATTTTCTATATTTAAATTAGCAACAACTTAACTTATCTAATAAATTTATTCAAATATTGAAATTATTTATTTTATTTAGTGTTTTCTAAGCACAACCCAAAATTGAAAATTTTGGGGTGTGACAATTCTACCCCACTTAACAGGAATCTCGTCCCGAGATTTGGAAAGACTAGAGAGAAAGATAAAGTTGATTTTGCAAATCTTCACGCTTCTCTGATCAACTCTAACCATCTTCGTTGCCTCAAATTCAGGTCTGACTGAGTGAAAATATACTTCAAACTCTTATGATCAGTATATATATCACTCTTATGTCCAATCAAATAATGTCTCCAAATCTTTAAAGCATGAACCACAGCTGTTAACTCCAAATCATGTGTAGGATAATTCAACTCATGCTTTCTCAACTGCCTAGATGCATAAGCCACAACTCTGCCTTCTTGCATAAGAACACATCCCAAACCTTGATGAGAAGCATCGCAATAAATAGAAAACTTCTTACTCAAATCTGGTAAAACCAAAACAGGCGCTGTAGTCAACCTCTTCTTCAATTCCTCAAAACTAGCTTGACATTTATCCGACCACACAAACTTGGCATTCTTCTCTAATAGAGATGTCATAGGTTTAGCAAGTTTAGAAAACCCTTTAATGAACCGTCTGTAATATCCAGCTAATCCCAAGGAACTATGAATCTCGCTAACATCAAAAGGTGGTTTCCAATTCAATAGATAAGCAAAATCTGATTTCTCTGTGCAAATTCCAATTTCAGCAACTCAGTAAAACTGTCATATCTCGAGCTACAGACGTCCAATTCAGATGATCTTTACATGGTTGGAAAGCTTACAAAATTATCTACAACTTTTATTCACAACACTTTTTCTGAATCTGTCAAATAATTGGCCAAAAACTGAACTTAACCGAAACTGTTTCAGAATTCCAGACTGTGCAGTAACCCCAACTTGGAATAGATATATCTCTTAGATCTTAATAGATATTAGAGTGATTCTTGCGGGGTTGGAAAGATATAGAAGTCTAATTATTCCCAGTATAATTTCTTAAATTTCTCATGAACGGATTTTAAATTATTTCTAAAACATCCTAGACTGACTTAAAAATCAGCAAAGGACAGAACTATGTTCACCTCATAACCAACTAATATATTTTGATCAAACTTAATATTCTTAACCATGGAACTTGTAGGCCTGTCTACAAAACTCCAGCACACATTACAAAGATCCAAATCACACATTATCACATTAACAATCCATCAATCACACAATTGTTCACACCACAAACTGACTCTCAAAACAATCCAACTTAAAATTGACTCGCAACTACTATCGTTCCTATTACATAGGGATTTTTCCTATTTCCTAGTTAAGCTTCTAATAAATTTTGGGGACGACCTAACTCCGCCCTTAATTGGTCAATCTCTCTATAAGCTTGCTCCTTAAGTTCTTTTTCCTTCAGCAACTCGTATGCAATAATGATGCCACAAGCTCATAACCAACTTTATAAATGTCTCCTTTAGACCCTTACGATTCTTATAGATGGTTCTAACAGATTACCACTCTGAGAAAAGATACTTGCGCTCGATAGTGACTTTACAACCATGTAGCTAGCTGATGCTTCCAAGTGACGAAATAGAACATATAAACCTCCATCTTGTATTGTCTTTTAGTTCGACAAACCCTCTTAAGAAGAGATCAACTAGAGTACACCAAAGGATAACTTGCATTTGTTTCTGAGTGATAACTACTATCGTGTCCTTCTATCATGTCAAAGAGACTCATGAGCATATGCAAGAACAAGTAACCTGCACTTCCTCGCGAGCAGAAAAATAGCAGTGCAGAAATACAGTTATAATTCGAATTCTATGAATCCAATGATGTCGTAGCTTATACCGTTGGAAATCTTATCAAATTTACTACAACTTCCTTATAGAACACTTCTCCAAATTCTGCAGTTAAGGTAGTCTAAAACTGTGCACAACAGAAACTATTTCAGATTGCTGACAGCATAGATACGTCGCCTTGTGATTTTCATAAATCCCAAACCATAATAGCTATCAGGGCGGTTCTTACGGTCAGAGAAAGATATTGAAGTCTACTATTGTCTAGAATTTATCCATGATTTTGGGCGTCTAAAAATAGAGATATAAGCTAAGGAAGACAGATTGTTCTGAAAAGACAGAATAAGGTAGAAACGAGATTCAGAGAGACTAGAGAGATAGATAACACTAATCTTCAAGTCTTCATGCTTCTTTGATTTGTGTTGATGAGATATAAGATATGGATCGAGGATAGCCAAAAGATGACAAGAAATATAAGATTTGATCTTGAGTTCTTCATACCTCCTCATGCCTCGTCGCTTGAGATATTCAGGACTTGCTGTTGTTGAGAGCAGATGTTACCCCACTTAACAAAGATCTTATTCCACCTGGCGATGTCATTGAAGGCAACACTTCTCTGTCACACCCGGTTTTCTAAAGAACAAAACCAGGCTAATCATATGTATGCCCAGGAAGTCCACACATATACCAGAATGAAAAAAATATCAGAAACAATGTTATTGTATAACGTATACATAGCTATATTAACACTTACATCAGAGTATCGCGGAACGGTGACTAAACTTCAGGCTCCATTCTTCTCAGGGACGGCTGACTGGGGGTAACATATGCCTAGCACTTCTACTAGTCTTCTGGAAACTCCACTACACCTTTGTCCTTTTTCCGAGTAGCATCTTTTTACATACTGGAGTGTTGGGGAAATAGCAAGAGTGAGTCCATGTCGAACTCAACAAGTATAACACAGGGTTCATGAGGCTCAAAAAGGCTAGACACTGTTTGACTGCGTTTAGCTTTTAATCATCATATAATTAGCAATTGAGTAGCATCAAGGTATCCAATCCCATTAATGAACCAAAGATCAATTGTAATAAGGATAATGAATAGCATTAACACGAGCATAATAATAATCAACAATAATTAAGCATGGTATAACAATGGTGATCAACTATTCTGTAAGAATCCCCAAGGCCGCTCGTATCCGTGAGCACGGCTAGTATACCAGTTTTTAACTCTGCGCAGAGGTGTACACTTTCACTGTGAGTCATGATTTCCAAATGCATGGGTTTGCAAGGCCCAAAACATCAGAGACCATATAAAGCCATTCAAAAGTTCGTCTAACAAGTTAGGGCCATTAGATTTACTCGGCAGGCAGATGTAGAACCCCCCTTCCCTGTGGCACAACAACCGCAGCCTATACACACTAGGCCAGGGGCTCGCACTACACCCAACGTGGCAAGTCTTTCTTACGCCATTTAAGGTAACCTCTAACAAGCTAGAAAAGGTCTCTTGAACAACTAGAGCCAGAGCCATATAGCCCTCATAGTTGTACTGTATATCCCGGTTATCACTTACAGGTAAGTCCTTACGGAGAGTAACTAGAGCATCAAAATAACCCACATGCTCTAGCCCCCTTTCAACAGAAATAACATCATCTTAATTAGTTGATTGCATAATCCATTAGTCAAATTACAAGATCATTGCTCATAATTAAGCGCTAGCAGTAGCTACCCAAATGCATAACCCATAGGTGACAAGGAAACAAGATATCAATAGCTAAGTTATAATCTCTATGGTTGTCAAGGAAGACACATGCATATGTATGATAATTTCAGTGAATAGGTAATAAGGATGGTCCCATGTTATACTTGCCTTAATCAAAGCTTTCCTGATGATACTGCTGGTCTGGCTCAAAGTAATACTCCTGATCGTCCAGATACTGCTCACCTTCTATACTCGATCATCAATCAACAACACACATGCATCCAATCAAACAAACACGAAGCAAACAAAGAGATACAATTAGAACAGTACACCAACAATAACAAAACAGTAATAAAAGTTTATAAAACTCTTCTACACGTTTCTACGATCACACAGATGTAAAGATCACCAAATTCAGAGTTAAAACCTGAAAGTTATTAATTTTCTAAGATTTCCTATATATAAATAATTACTTTAATATAAACTCGAAAATAAATTGTCACAAACCTACTGTACAATACTACCAACATGTAGAGCTCGCAAATACGAACCTAACGCAATTTGAACGGGTCAAATCGGAGTCAAAACGGAGAAGATATGGCCTAATCAAGATTGTGTGTATATATATGTATTTCTATCGTATTTCGGGATTTATTTTTCTAAAGAAAAGCGGCCATAAAGTGTGGGTGATGTCATCAAGCTAGCTAATTAAAGGTCGTGTATAAAGATGGCAATGGACAATGGCAAGGTTCAACATACTCGACCAGCAGGAGAAAGTACATGTATTTGAACAGAAATTTCACAAGTAAAAAGGATGTGTAGCTTAGGAATAAATGCACAATGGAGGAATTTCGCAAGACTATTACCATGCATGTCATTCGTAGCTTTGCTCTGATGATGGCGAGAAACAATTGATGATAGATGCTGGATTAGCTTGGAGTGAGTTTGCTTGGCCTCAAGACAGATAAGCAGCCAGGGATGCATATGCTTCTCGGTGGTAAATCTAACCAAAGGTGGTTGATGGTTTCTGGTTGAATCGCGGATGATTACTTCTTGTACGGATGCAGAAAAGGCGACGAGCTGCTTCTGCTGCTCGCGTGAGAAAGAAGGGGCGTCGGCCGACGGAGCAGACGGCCGGCTAGGGCGGCAGCCTACCGCTATGGCGCACTGCTCACACGCGCAGGGCTTCGCCGGTCGACCACAGGGCGAGTTGGGTGGGCACGGCGCAGGGGATAGATGTATGAACAGATCAGCAGCGGCGTCAAGCCAGCAATGTACTCTCAAATATATATGATCACGTACATCCTCTGATCGATTGTTGCACAGATTGAAACACCACCGAGCGAGGCAAACTAGGGCATTGACTTGTAGAGGCTTGTGGTTTATCTCTGGCGAGAATAGACGATGGATGCAGGGTGCCCTTGTATATATAGAACATAGACTTGCCAAGGGAAAATTTCATGTACGGATCGATACGGCAATGTCGCCGGATATGACTCGAACTTGGCATTGACATTAGTTACAATACGATTCGGATGAGAAAGACTGACAACACGTGGCCATCTAGCAGCGAGACAAAAAAAACAAAAAGGAATTGGGCTGACTCCAAAAGCTTGGCTACTACGTATGCCAAAAATTGAAGGGATACGTGAATATATGCTAGCAGATCATCGAGTTGGATGTGATTTAGGATCGACATCGAGTTGAACTTGGCTTCCTAGTCTGCCTGACGTGCGGCCTCTTCGCTCGGCTGAGTCCAAACTGAGCACGTACGGTCCTGGCATTAGCTAGCTAGTTGGGCTGTTTACGAGCTGGTCTTGGATGCACATATACATGTATATATATATTTAAGATACGGCGAGAGATAGAGGGAGCTACGAGCGGCGGCTCGCGATAAGAGTTGTACTTCTGAAATCAGGGCGTCGAGGGCTACGCCGGCATATATATAGTCGTAGGGTTTGGAAACTTTTCGAAATTTCTTAATTTCGGGATTATTTTAATTCCGCGAATAAAATAATTCCAGAAAATCTAGAATTACCTTTTTGGCCGCGAAAAATAGCCCGGAGCTCAGAAAAATCACCGAAAACATCCTGGAGACTCTTGGAAAGATAAGTAACTCAACTAAATGAGTTTGAGCTCATGAAAAGATGGATGAAGAGATCAAGGAAAAAGATTAAGCTCACGGAAATTGAAAATTTTAAATCCAGAAAATGCCAAAAAGTTTTCCAGTAACAAACAAACGTCGTCCTATGGTATTTTGAAAAATAATAGCACTCACCAACACCAAAGACAAGCATCACACAAACACCACATTATCAAATTAATATAAAAAAATTTTAAAACTACAATTTTCTATATTTAAATTAGCAACAACTTAACTTATCTAATAAATTTATTCAAATATTGAAATTATTTATTTTATTTAGTGTTTTCTAAGCACAACCCAAAATTGAAAATTTTGGGGTGTGACATTGCTACAGTGGTGCTACGGTGTTTTAGCGGGCTGCTCTCCCGCGCGGTTTGTGGCGGTCTGCTGTGCAGCCGGTACGCTGCCGGGCCGTTTACAGGCGCGCGGTGCGCACCACGCGCACGCTACCGGTAGCGTTCCGATGGGTTTGGCGCTCCGCGGTGCGGATAGCCTAAACGCGCCACCGTGTGGTGCTGCTCCAACCTCCACATCAACCTGCAACTGCCACGTTAAAGCCTCGCATAGGGGTGTACTTCCTCTATCCCAAATTATTTGTTGTTTTTTTGTTTTAGTCGCACAAGTTTGATTCGATTTGTAAAAAATACGTGCAACATTTATATCTCCAAATAAATTTATTAAAAAACTAGATTCAAATATCTTTCCAATGATACCAATCATGTACTATAAATATTAATATTTTAATATATATTTTGTCAAAGTTATTTCTCAGAAAACGAAAACGACAGATATTTTGGGACCGAGGAAGCAGTGGTCTGCAGAAGCGTCACAGCCTCATCTGACATTTTTGGAGAAAGCCAACATCACGTGTTGTAGAAACGGAGCACATGTTTGTGAAGAGAGAGAGAGTTGGACTATTGGAGAGAGAGAGAAAAAAGTAGGTGCATGATTTTCCTTTTTAGCACCGCAAAAGTTGTGGTAGACATAATAGACTTTAGCTAATGGTGTGATAACCCTGAAGTTGTTCGCTGCATAGGTGGAACAATACTTTTTGCAAAGGCTAACATGTCTATCAATGTGAACTTAATTCGGCCTCATGTGCAGCCATCTAACATAAGGGCGTGGTGGGAAGAGGGGGAAACCAAGATCCCAAGGTAAAGACGAAGACACTTCAATGGGGTGGTCATTACACAATGTGAAACATATAGAAGGAAAGAAACAGAATGATTTTCTAAATTTTAGTGATGGATGCCCGGCAGGTGGCCTCCAAAACCAAAGAGGACATCAATCTACGCTCTAAGGTCTTTAACAACCTGACTTAGATCTTGTAGCTTATCCCCCAGGACATGTGCTTTACTATGCACGCCCTTTGATGCTTCTTGCGCCGATGGTACTTTCTGTATATAAACTCTCTTTCTTCCCTTAATTGAGAGACAGTGCTCCTGCCAGGTTCTTTCAAAAAACATGTCTATTGCGTTGGTGCTGCCCTAATGCTCACTCTAGTCCCACAAAGTGAAAGGCTGAAGGAAAAGTTTCAATCACCCCTAGTTCTCAGATACTGACCCTTTTGAAAACTATCTTTCTGCTGCAATACATCCATGAAACTATAGTATCGGGTCTATTTGGTACGGCTCTATTCTAGCTTCGGTTCCGGTTCAGTAGCTTATACAAAAGAGTGAGAAGAGCCATATAAAATACTTTAAAAGAACAAGTCATATTTTAGTGAATAGTGGAGAAGCAAGAGTTATTTTAGGTTTGGAGAATGAGCTATTGTTTGTGGCTTCTTCTCAGGTGCTCCGATTCCTTAAAAAAAGGTCAGGTCAAATAAGTCCTTAGATGTGTAGTGTGAAGCCGGCCAACGAGTAGATTTATCACTGAGGATACCCACCGTCCACAATACTGAAAACCTATTATAGTTCCACAATATGCTGTATATAAAAAATATTATTACTGGCCCACACTCAGAGTTAGATGTCTAAAATGATCCATGACTGTGGCTGAGCTGAACAAAGCCATTACTACTTTAGTTATTTATAAGCGAGGATTGATTGATGATGGGCAGCAGGGATCATCACATGGGGGATGTCACACTAGTGCACATGATTGACGATGCCCTCTGCCCTGGCCCGGCCCCTGGGAAAAGTAAAGGCGGGGGCTAAAAAGTTTGCTCAAATCTACTGATGATGTATGGTGACTGACAGACAATTATATAAGTACACTAGTACTTGCAACTCGTAGCAGTCTAATATACGACGATACACAAGGATAGATCCAAGCAAGGCAAGCACATCCCAAGAAAAACAAAAGAGATGTATAGATGAATAGATCCAGGCATCCAAATGGCAGGGGCAATGCTCGCGTCGTATGTCGCGCTACTGCAGCTGCATTTGACCGTACAAACAATTCGCAAGTGGTTACTAATGCATATGATGGTCTCCCATCAACTTGTATATATACTCCTTTTATTTTGTCTCAGCAAACAATGCCTCGGAGATTAGCTCGATCAGGATCGGAGCAAGCTGTACGGCTCCAAATGGCAGAGCTCCAGGCTTCCATCCCGCCGTACCACGATGCCGTTTTTTTCTTAGATGTGGCTGATGATGATATGCGAGACAACATTAAGGCTGTGTTTACTTCCTCAAAAAAAGTACTGTGCAAACAAAAGATTCCCCGTCACATCAAACTTGCGATACATGCATGAAGTACTAAATGTAGATGAAATCAAAAACTAATTGTACAGCTTGGTTGTACTTTGCGAGACGAACGTTTTGAACCTAATTAGTCAACGGTTGTACATTATTTACCAAATAAAGCCAAAACGTGCTACAGTACTTTTTTTACACCTTTTCGCGGAACTAAACACACCCTAAAGAACCTACTATCAGTGATCATTGATCAGGTCTTCCATGATACGCTTCCGGCTTCCCCAAACGCAAATGCTCCGATACGGGCGTCCGGACTGTTTATTTCGCGTCAGACGCTGTTTTAACTCGACTACAACCCATAAAGTCTACGAACAGCCCAACAGTCTCCACATAACAGACTTCTCTCCTACGTTGTTGCTCCTCTCCCCGATGTTGCTGCTCATCTCCGCTCGCCACTCCTTCGACGCTGATTGTCTTACTCTCTCACTGCCTGCTTTCCTCTTGCATGGCCCCACGCTACCCATGCTCATCCTCTTTCTTCCCTCGCCACTACACTCGCTCGCCTTCCTGCCTTGCCTTCATGGCGCGCCGTCGAGCTCAATGCATGCACCACCGAGCTGGCGAGCCTCCGTGAAGGATGCTCCAGCAAGCAGGCGAGGAGACAAACTTCGTGTGACGCCGCCCAGCCGGCGAGCTCTGCGCCGCTGTGAGCTCCATGCGCCGCCGCCGACCTCCGTGCCGGCGTCGAGCTCCACAACGACGAGCCTACATTCGTCCAAGCAGTAAGGTGACATTACGTGAAAGCGTATTTTGTAAGGGTATGTTTTAAGTGTTTTCAAAGGTATGTTGCAAGTGTTTTATATTGATACTGTAAAAATAGATTGGGATGTTGCATATGTTGCGATGGTGTTTCAAGTGTATGTTCCAAATGTTTCATCTATTATAGATATATGTTGCAAGTGTTTTATCTGAATGTTGCAAAAATAGATCTGGATTTGCATATACATGCATGTTGCAAACATATGTTTTAAGTGTTTTCAGGTGTTTCATATGTTCGTTTACAAGTGTTTCATGGGGGTGTTGCATATGTTTGCAATTGTTTTCAAATGTTTTTCAGACGTTTATACATGTGTTTCAGACGCTTCTTTCAAGTATTTCATTTGTCTTCTTTCGTATGTTGCAACTGTTGCATCTAGATGTTTCTAAAATAGATCGGGTGTTGCACATGGGATGCACGTGTGGGAAGCGAGTGGCGGCGTGGGTGACGTTCGGGGTGGCGTAGGCGACGTCCGAAGCGGCGCGGGCTCACTACTGGTGCGCTCGCTCACGAGCCCGACACGCTAGGCGCTCGCTTGCTTCCTGTGTTGGCACCGTCCGAACGTCCGTTCCCCAAAGTAAGCTGGCATCCTCATTGAACTGAATGCACCGAGAGCGCCAATCTATGGTACTTTAGCTCACTCACCAGAACCTGCCAAGCTGCCAGTCAAAGCGAGCAAAGAATCCCATTGCGTTTTCGCGGTGGCTCTTGACTACACAAACTTGGTGAGTATACGCACTTACCCACACATATGGTGCACCGAAATTTTTACAATTTGGCCCTTTTTTGAAGTATTTTCACGTTTAGACCCTTAGGTGACGTAAAATCAATTTTGGACCCCGAGGGTCGACGCCGTAAGCAACGGCGTCGAGGTAAGACGTCTTGACGCCATGAATCACGGCGTCGAGCTGCGTAGCCCTATTTGACGTGGATGTTGATGTGGCAGAGAGCTCGACGCCATAATGAACGGCGTCGACCCCTTGACGCCGTAGATCACGGCGTCGACCCCTCGACGCCGCAGATCACGTCATCGACATAGTAAATCAAAACCCCCTTCCTTTCCCCCGCGCTCTATCTCTCTCATTCGCGCCCGTCGCCGGCTCGTGCGCCACCACCACCGGCCGCACCACCTCCGTCGTGACCGCCACCGCCCCCTCCCCTCCCGGCCACGGCGCCCCCATCCAGGCCATGGCGACCCCGTCTCGGCCGCAGCTGCGGCGTCCAGGCCGTGCCCCCGCCCGTCCCCGGCCGGCGACACCACCACCACCGCACGTCCCTGTAACAGAACCGACCAAATTATAAGAGCACAAGTACAAAAACAAGCGCCGAAACGCTCAAATTTTCGAACTTGAGCCCATATAATCCCGGTAGTCAATCGAAACCACGAAGGATTTCAAACCAACTCCTTTACAACCAAGATCGCATCATTCAACATACACATCACACGTTACATTTCATGAATAGAGCAAAGGTTCTCTTACAACACACGGAGTCGCAAATTATTACAAACCAAGTTTATAAAGTAGCGGAAGCATAACACACGCATTAGTTCATATACTACTACCAGTATTACAAATCACCATCCCACAAAAGCATTAAGGAAAGAAGTTAACAGACGATCACGCCCGAGTGATCTAGTCCTCGTCACCCGTAGGGTGGAGGCAGGTCTTGCAGAAGCCCTGATAAAGCATGTCATCTACAACAGGAGGGAATAAACCCTGAGTACAGGAAATGTACTTAGCTAGACTTACCCGTCGAAACGGAAAATAAGAGACACCAAGGATCATGCAAGGCTTTCATAAGTGGAGCTGGCTGACATTACCTTTGCGGAAAAGCATAAGTAATTTAAACTCTTTTAACTTGCACTAGTATTTCTTTTTATCATTAACCTGTCATCTATCTTAGCACATGTACTAAACATTCACTTAAGTATAATAAAACAACAATATTATTATATCCATAGTAGGTATAAATTGTGGTAACATTATATCATTCTCTTAACCATCTGTTCAATTTAATGAGATCTATGTTGCCGCTGCTCAAGTCAAGTGCTCACTAACCGGGAGCGACGGTGATTCGAATCGAATTCCTATCCAGCTGGAGGGGTATTTCTAACACTCACCGAGTCACGCCTGGCGAGGGCTGCTCAGGTCACCTTTGGTACAGTTCAGGAGCCGCGGGTCTGACTGATGCCGCATCCCCAAGGGCGACACTCTATCAGGTGCTAGGGACTCTAACCCCCCTTGGACTCACGCCAATGTCCCCAAGCACAACGTTTCTCTCCTCCAAGATGCGACCTACCAGTCGATTCCCGGCCTGAACTGTATTACTCGGATTCACGATCGGAACGGCTTATCCGGCCAACTAAGTGTTAGACTGCGTTCAACATGACTCAAGGACGTACAGCGAATCGGTCCTTAAACGACTCAGACGGGCATAGCTCCGAACCCAAGACGTGAGGTGTCTTGCGGCTGCACTATCGAACTCCCACCCGGTCTCAAATTCATTTTTAGGCATGGTTCCATTCACGATAGCCATCATAGCCACTCGTGACCCATTTCTAGATCTCGCGGATGACCGGAAATCACCCGACTTCTACCGGACTAAGCAGGGCTAAGCATTGACACGTGCCTAAACCTAATTTCGAGTTTAAGTAAGATATCTGGACAAGGACAGGTGTAATGCAACAAGTGTTTCTATACAACTCCTACAACTTAATGCAGTAAACAAGTAAAAGTACTCAAGAATTATCTTTAAAACAATTGGGTCAGCATGCACCGGGGCTTGCCTTTCAGAAAAGAGGACGGGCGGTGATCCGGGCACTCAGGTAGCTCGTCAACGGCGTGTCTAAAAGGTCTTGATGGCTAGAGGGGGGTGAATAGCCTTTTAAAATTTTCTACAAAGACAAGCTAAACAAGTTTATCAATATAACAAATAGCGAGATGCGAGTTTTGCTTAGCCTACAGGGTGTTTGCAAGCCACCTATCCAATTCACAATTCTAGTATTTGCACTCAACCGCACAAGTCAAATTGAGAAGGTAACTACAACTACAACTAGCAAGCTACACAAAAGAAGCTACTAAAGCAAAGCAAACTAGCTAGCAAAGATAACTAAGAAAGTAATGCGGAGTTGAGTTAGGAGAGTTTCACCGAGGGGCGAAGTATTGAGCCAACCAATATGATCAACAATGAATACCAAGATAACCGAACACCAGGATCAATCAATCACAATATGAAAGTGATGACACAAAGATTTATCCCGAGGTTCACGTGCTTACCGGCACGCTAGTCCCCGTTGTGTCCCTCTTCACCATGTGGTTCGGTGGCTAATCGGTCTTACGCCGAGCCTCTCAAAAGGCGCCACAAGAACCTACCAAATGGCAAAAGGTTGCAAATAACACGAGCAATTCACTAACGTTGCCTTTGACGCTTCGTCGAGGTAGGCACAAATCCCTCACAATCACCGGAGGTGGCCAAGAACAATCACCAACTCTTGCCAATGCCTCCAAGCCGTCTAGGTGGCGGCAACTACCAAGAGAAACAAGAATCCCACAGCAAATCAATCACCAAGTGCCAACTAGATGCTATCTCACAATGCAAATGCACTTGGATCACTCAATCTCACTTCGAATATGCAAAGATGCAAGAGAGATGAGTGGAAGGGGAGTTGCTTAGCTCAAAGTGCTCACAAGTATGTCAAATGTTTGAGAGAGAGAGAGCCTTGAGCCGGCCAACGAGTATATATAGACGTACCCCTTCGAATAGAGCCGTTAGAAACTTAAACAGCTAAAATCGCGCTGACCGGACACGCCGGTCGCACAACGGCTAACTGCGAAGCAACGACCGGACGCGCCTGACGGGCAGACCGGACGCGCTGGGATCGATCGGACGCGCTGGTTGCACAACGGCTAAGTCGCAAAGCACTGACCGGACGCGTTGCGAACGACCGGACGCGCTGGTCCCGTGAATGATCGGACGCGCTGGTCAGCCTGAGCAGCGCACAACAACACAATGACCGGACGCGCTGGAGAAATGACCGGACGCCACAGTACCAGCGTCCGGTTAGAGTCCAGTAAGCTCCCTGAACGACCGGACACGTCTGATCCACTGTGACTGGACGCGCTTCGTGTCCGATCATTAAACTGAAATACGCGCAGACACTGAACACTGACCGGACGCGTCCGGTCATGCAAAGACCGCGTCCGGTTCAGCGTCCGGTCACCTCTGTGACCTTCGTTCGCCTCCATTTATTTTCCGAACTTCCGGTGTAGTGGAAAATAGTCGTTTCAACTTCTCAAAAACGCCTGAATCCCGCCTCGCAAGCTCGGCGGGAGGGAGAGAGGACCCCAAACCCTCTCTACCACTCAAACTCCACCGCCTTCGCAAACGTGCTAACACCACCAAGTGATCTCGTCATGTGTGAGTGTGTTAGCATTTTCACAATCATTTTTTGAGGCGATATTAGTTCTATCCAAATGCATATGATCATGAAATACACATCTAGAGGCACTTAGGAGTTCAATAGCCGCGTCATTCCCCTCTTTATAGTACGGTTATCTATCATATAATGTAACCACACCTATTAGGTGTCTTGGTTATTAAAACACAACCCTTAAGCATATACCTTTGTCTTGATCACGTAGGGTTGCGTCTAAATCCAAGTGTGGCCATAATGATCACCATGTCTATCTTGCCACCAACATTGGAATGTACTAATCCTCATATGCTACATACAACTTAGGTATAGGATTAGTACTTAGGCATTGTTACTAATTACCAACACCAAACATAGGACTTTCAGTGTCCTTCGCTGGCTGCCTCTTCGAGTTCCCCTGGTTGCTCCTGGTCCTCCTCCGGAATGGTCCCCTCGAACTCGAGAAGTGTCACCCCCTCCGGTACACCTATTATATGAATGCACAATAAATCTCATGGATGCATAATGAATGCAATATGCTCGGAATGGAATGCATTGCAGCAAATTGCTTATTCTATTCAAGTTGCTTCAATATTACGTGCAAATCTCTTCTCCGGTGGAGAAGTACTTACCTAATCTACACAACCTAATGTACAAATGTTCCTCTTCAGTTAAGGCCCTAACACCTAGAATCACAAGAACAATATCACTTAGGTTACCAACAACAAATCATCAGATATCGTAACAACATAATCTGGACAGCAGCTACGTATTCTTATTATAACTGGAGATTCCCAAATCCTAAAGGCATGATACAAGACAATCTGGAAAGCTTATAAAATACCTTACAATTCATTTTCAGACCTCAACACTTAATTCCAAAGTTTACCTAGTCGAAATTCCAAAGTTCCAGAAATCTGCCCTCTCCAAACAGAGAGTAGCCATTTCTGGATAGCCACTTTAAACAGTTATAACTCCTAGACTACTAGGCCAAATACCATCAAATTTTGACACAAGCTAGTTTAACCAGTTTACTACCACTTTGGTATTCACAAGATCCCCAGCAAACAATTTTATCAAAGTTCAAATCCAAAATTGCTACGAGCTGTCCAGAGACCTAGAAATGTGAAAATTAAATATTTATTCATGTGTCAAACTTCCTCTATGACCAAACCAAAGATATCACTAGTTCACTCATGTCATGAAAACACCAGACAGTAAAGTGTATCAACTTAGAACATTTATTTTAACCCCTCTCTTAATTTACTTAATTAATTAAGTGGGAAATTAAACTCATATTCGAACTACCTAGAAAATTCAATAAAAATTACAGGAGGCTCTTTGGCCTACTAGGAGGCTACTGTAAAAATTGGAACTAAAGTTATTTACAGAAACTCCCTACACAAAATTCACATGCCAAAAAGACTGATTTTTGCTTAAATAGAAAACCCTATTGAAAAATGTCAAACAACAGATTTCATATTTTTCCTAGTATCATTCTACCCTAAGAACAACACTCCCAAAATTTTATCTTTACTGGAACTATAGAAAAATTATGAAAATTCATTCAAGTATCTCTTAATATAAAATGATAACATCATAACTTGAAAACTACTCAAGCAATAGGATCCAAACTTTTACCAGAGCTAGTATATACATGAAAGAACATACTCACCAAATTTCATAATTTTTGGAGCATAGAAGCTCAAGATATGGTTTAAACAAGTTTACATGCAATTTAAAACATATTTCAAAACCCTAATTAATCCTTCCAGAAAATAAACATCACATGCCTATTTGATATTTTTCTAAAACACTACACTTCATGCAGAGCCTAACAAAATTTAAATCATAATTTTTTTGAGCAAGTAAAACCCTATATATGAAATTCCTAAACATCATCTAAATCTGTGAAATATAACTCAGAATCAACCCTAGCTACAGTACTGGGCCGGCCCGATTCGCCAGCGCGGCCCAGTCAGCGCGCGGCCTGACCCGATTCCCGCCCGCGCGCGTGCGTCTGCCAGGGGGGCCCGCTGTCAGGGAGAGAGGGACAGGGGAGCGGCGAGCCGAGAACTCCGGTGAGCGGATTCACACCGTCGGCGGCTCCCCTGGCCAAGCCGAGCACACCACCGTGCTCTCCACACAAAACTGCACCTAGGCATGTACTCTCCCCCAATGCTACCGCACCGGAGCACCCTTGCCGACAGTGAGGGCGGACGGCAGCGAACGCGTGGCGGTACGCCAGCGTGCTCCGGCCGCTAGAGGGCCGACAGAGGGGTGCACCCGCTTCCTAGAACCCTGGCGGACTTTCTGAGGCTACGCAAACGGATTGGGATGGAGTGGAGCAGCTTGGCCTCGTGAGCACCTGGCCGTCGGCCATGGCGGGGCAGTGTGTGGCCGTATTCCGGCTTGACCGGACCGAGACTGGCGGTAGCGTCATCACCCGAGCATCTAGGTGTGATGGGGAAGAGGGGACGTGAGCGAGGAAAAGCGGAGGAGTGCGGTGCGGTGCTGGCCACGGTGACTCTAACCACGGCGGAGCTCTGGTGACATTTGGGACGGGCGAAGGCGACAATGCGGCTCACCTTGGGCTCGATTGATGTCACGGGTTGGTCGAGGAGGTGCAGGGTAGTGTGGTGGAGTGAGGGGTGTGATTTGATTTGGCCAGTAGGAATGTGGCGGCGAGCTCTCACGGCCGCGATAAGGCACGCGGTGACGATGCGGCTCGGTGCGTCTGCCTGAGCGCGGAAGGAGCGAGAGAGATAGCAGAGGTGCGAATGAGGTTGGGGGCAGAATCGTGGCGATGTAGGGGTTCGTCCGGACCTGACCGGTGGGGCCATGGCCGGCGTATGGCTGCCACCGCGCGGCCACGCGTCGACGACGGCCTGCGGCCGGTCGGCCACGCTGCTCTGACAGACTGAAACGAAGTCGGCATTCAGTGACTGACAGAGCAAGTTTGACGCAGATTATCTCCTAATCCAGCTCGAGTTAGCAGAAGATGATAATACCAAAATGGTAGAGCTACATGAGGGCTACAACTTTGTCAATTGGCTCAAGGACTGGTTTGGCCTGGTTTTTGAGTTACATGGTGGTGAAGTGGGGTTCAGTGAACTGTTTACAGCTTAACACTTAGCCAAATTTGCTAAGTCACAAAACAGCCTCTAAGACTGACTTGTGGGTCATTTGGAGCATGTTCTGGTCATTTTCATGAGATGGCCATATTAGAACTTTTGTTCCTTATGAAATTCTCTACAACTTTGCTTAAGGTTGCTCCTCCATGCAAGGTTTCTAAGCTAGACTTTTTAATTGGTCAAACCAGATCACTCTAGGGGTCCAAACTTAGTCAACAACATTTGGAAGGGCAATTTGGTAATTTTGGTCAACATGAACATTGCTCCACTACTTACCCTAAATGTAATTAAGGTGTTATAAGACCTAATTAGCCACTCTACACATTGATTGCACAAAATTCCTAGTGTCACCTACTTTGAAACAAACAAATCAATATTTCACTCAAATGTTGCAAGCTCATGTTGCACATGTTGCATGAGTGTGTTGCATAGCACTTGCTCATTATATTACACTAAAGTGGTTGGCATGTCTAAAAAGGAAGTTGCACATATGGTACTTGTGTTTTGCGCACTACTCACTTCTTAATACACATGAAATATAAACACATGTTGCAATGTTTCGAAAGCATGTTTCACATATTATAAGATCATGCATGAAATGAATGATGCTCACACTCATGAATGAGATGATTAATGTTAATGCTTATGAAATGCAATGCAATTAAGGAAGCCAAACACCTGGGGTGTTACAGTCCCCGCCCGTTGACACCACCGCCGCCGGTCGTCCCCGCCTGTCTTCACCATCGCGGCCGTCGTCGACACCACCGCCGCTGCGCCCCCTTCCCGGCCGCCCTCGTCACCCCCTTCCCCTCCTCCTCCGCGCTGTCCGGCGGCGAGGGCGGCCCGCCACCGCTCGCCGGAGGTCCCGCCGGCCGGCGGGCCTCCGGCCTCCGCAGCCCCCCCTGCCCCTCCGGTGACCCCAGCCCGTCCGTCACCTGCAGCCGGCCTCCAGCAAGGTAATTTTTTTAAGTTAAATTAGTTAATGTACATTATGTAATTTAGTTAGTAATTTATTTAGAATATTTAGCAAATTTAGTTACGAAATTTAATGTACTAGATAGATTCTTATTTATTTAGTTATATTATAGACTTAGGAATATATTCATGTCGCTTATTTACTTTTTTTACAATTGCAGCTTATTTAGTTAGATTAGATTGTTAGAGACATAATTAGGTAGTTATTTACTTATTAATGTAGTTAGGTAGTTATTAATTTAGTTAGCAAATCTCTTATATTGTTAGAGAGATAGTTAGGCAGTTAGATATTTATTTAATTAGGTAAATAGTTAGGTACTTTAGTTAGCAAATGTAGTTAGATATTGTGGTTAGCTATCTTATAATAATATTCCTAATAACTTGTGTGTTGTTCATACCAACTAGATAGACCTGTTCCGTCCGTTCTTGAGGGCCGCCCTCGGCTCCGGCCGTCGCGACAGGCTCCCCGGCTGCCCTGCTGGTACCCTCCCCCGCCCTGCTGTGCCCTTCCCTTCCCTGCCCTGCTGTGCCAGTCTGGAGGTCCCCGTGTCAGGTAATTTTCTTTAGTTTCAATTTAATTTAGTAAATTTTGTTAGTACATTTAGGTTTAGGAATATAGTAAATTTTGTTAGTAATTTAGTAAATTTTGTTAGTAAATTTAGGTTAGGTATTCTAGCTACAAACATAGGCAATATGTGTAGTTAGTTAAATTATTTGGTAACTTGTTTTACTTAGCAATTCTTTTTGATTAGATAGTTGGTAATTTGGTAAATAGATAGAACAATAGATAGCTAGGTCATTGATTATTTAGTTTACAACTACGGTTAATGAATTACTTAGATAGTTACATAGTTACAACTATCTTCGAGCTAGAAACGGAAATTAGCAACAGTTACAAGGACGACGAAGATGATGAAACAAAAAGTGTTGCTGGTTCACAGGAAGCACTCTGCAATGATCCATATTGCACCTGCCCCGATCACAAGAACAAGGGGCCCCGCCATCACCTCCTTCACCACCATCACCAACAATAGGAGGATACTGCGAAGAAGGTGTAACACAGTTTGCTATGTGGCCACACTACTAGCTGAAACCTAACTAATTCATAGGCCACATCCATATGTCCGTTGTTTGGTTAAATTACCTAAGGCATGTTAGGATTAGTCGATACAACTATATACCCTTGTTTGGTACATGTTCTCACATGCCGTCATTTCATGTGCTTGTTGTTGCCTTCAATTACCTAAGGTATGTTAGGTTTACTCCAGGACCTTTGTACCCTAGATTGGTACATGTTCTGACATGCTATTTCATGTGTTGTGTGGTGTCAATTATGTAATCCACTACATCGTTACATTTTATTTGTACTACTTCCATGCGTTTCACTGACTCTGTAATATTGAACTTAATATTATGACTACAAATAATGAAACAATAAACGCATATGATAGGTCCAATAACATTCGAAGTACATGACAACGTACTAAATAACGCAGAACATGCCCTAGGTACGCTTAAACTGAAAGAGCATTACATGACAACACATTGCAAAGTACAACACTAAACAACATTATTCATGAATAAACCATAGAACTAAGAAGTCATGCAAACTACTGAGTGCAACGAGGCCGCTTTCCCTTCCTCTAGACATCCGGATTCTTCTCCATCGCTACCTTCGCTCGGCGTACTCGCTCAAGCTTCTTCTCCCTCTCCTCCCTGTACGTAGCAACACGCCTCCTTTCTTCCTCTTCCTTGTGCTCCTTTTTTACTTCCTCCTCTCTGCGTCTCTTCTCTAATATCTCTAGACGCTCTGCATCCCACTCCTTCAGGCCTTGTAGAAGGCATCTGTCATCCTCCTTGATCTCAGTGTCGATCCACTGCTCAAAATCACAGAGCGGTGGAGGCGTCTGCAGTAAAGGCAATTGTTACAAAACAAGTAAATATGCAATACTTCATATGACAAAAATAATTAATCCAAATTATAGTTTTCTCACAATAAATTGACTGCGACGCTGTTGCTCTGTAGGCTCCCATGCAAAATTGGGACACATCCAATACCTCTGCCTATAGGTTTCCTCATCTTCAAAAATGTCTGCCTTGCAAGGATCACCATAAAAACACATGGGTCTTGGGACACCGCTAGGGATAGGCTTTAGGTCGTAGGGACTTCCGGTCATCCGTCCATAGCTACAATTCAATCAATTTCGTTCTTGTAACCGAAATCAAAGACCAATAAACCCTAAACCTAGGGTTTACCATTTCATGCACAACAATGAACGAATAATGTCAAAATATGCACAAAGGATACCTTTGTTTGCTAGCTTTTCCACGTCTCGGCATTCTACGATTACATATTACAACTATTAATAATCTCTTCAAAAAACTACTAATGAACCTATGACTACAAAATACACCTAATATAGGTCAAATCAATGCGACAAAAAAGAAGAGGGGAGAGTATACCCGGCTCTAGAAGATCTAGGGATCAACTCAAAGTTTTGAAGGTGAAAATAATTGATTCAAAGAGATTGGAGGGGATGGGGATAGGAGGAAACTGAGAGAGACGAACAAATGAAAGTTTCGAATGAAACAGGCTGCTCGCGCGGGGCATATAGCTTCAACGCTCGACGTCGTTCATTATGGCGTCGAGATCTCTGCCACATCAGCATCCACGTCAAATAGGGCTACGCAGCTCGACGCCGTGATTCATGGCGTCGAGACGTCTTACCTCGACGCCATTGCTTACGGCGTCGACCCTCGGGGTCCAAAATTGATTTTACGTCACCTAAGGGTCTAAACGTGAAAATACTTCAAAAAAAGGGCCAAATTGTAAAAATTTCGGTATGGTGCACTGGTGTGTGGGTAAATGAAATGCTATCCTTCAAAGTAGTAGCAAGTCCTTCACCTCGAGAAGAACAAACTGTAACTTAGGGTGTGTTTAGTTCGTGAAATTTTTTGGCTTTGGCTACTGTAGCATTTCGTTTGTATTTGTCAATTAGTGCCCAATCATAGACTAATTAGGCTTAAAAATTTTGTCTCGTGGTTTTCCACCAAACTGTGTAATTAGTTTTTCTTTTCGTCTACATTTAATGCTCCATGCTCGTGTCCAAACATTCGATGTGACGAGAAATCTTAAAAAATTTTAGAAACTAAACATGGCCTTAATTAATACACTGGCTGGATTGACACAGAGGGTCCTGTTTTTGGTTGGATCTCCGTGCCAGGATGGGTCTAGTAAGTAACTAAGGTTGCACTTGCACATTGCATACCACTGCTGCATTCCTCAATAGTTGGATAGTTTGGTGCTAACATAGACAGAATACTAGAGATAAGCACACAAGTTAGCCAGTATGATGACCGTAGGAAGACTGGACCCTTATCTAAAGTAACCTTATACAATTTCATATCTATATTTTCATTGTATATGTTGTTAATCTAAAATTTCCTCAAAACCAAAATAAAATGTTAAAAAACAATAATAAAAAAAAAGATGATGAGTTCTAATTAGTTTGTTAACAACGAACTTGTGTTTTCAGCATTGAGAAAATATTTTTTATTGACATATTGAACATTAGATTGAGTAATAAAATGACCTACTTTTGTGTTTACCACGATATAGGCCTCTTTCTTTTATCATCCTTGATTCTTTACTAGATGAATACCCGTGCCTTGCTACAAGACAACAATTATTATATAAAAGCGATTTATCTAAATAGTACTTCCTTTGTCTAAATTACATAGAATATTTTGGCTTTTTTAGATACATAGTTCTTACTATATCTAGACATAGTGTATATTGAAATGCAAAACTAAAACTATATATATCTAAAAACGTCTTATAATTTAGAATAGAGGGAGTAATATTAAAGAATCAACCCAACAATTTATTAAATCATCGCACCTGTGCAAATGTGTGTATATTCATTTTCTTCCACAGCCCCAGTTGAGGAGTAAAAGTTCACTTAAAAGATACAAGTTAAAAATGGGGGAAACTAAAAAATGGATCCTAGCCATAGTAAAAATCTACAAATCATTTTCAAAAAGAAAACTACAAACCAGTTCCCATGTATAATTAACTGGAGCTGCGTAACTTTTAGCATAAGGGAAATAAGAAAAAATAATAATCCACTTAAGAGTGATGCATTTGAATCCACAAGTGGAGCTATGGAAGATGAAAGTTAGCTATGCATAAACAAACTTGTTACTTTCCCTAATGTGATTAATTACATTCAGAATCGTATAAGAAAAGAGACAAAGGAATAAGTAGGAAACAACCTCAAGGCATCCAGCGCCATGCACTCTCACCCTCTTCCACCTCATGGCATGTCTTCCTCAATATTCCATTGCAAAGTGAGTACATCATTGCATTAACTTAAGATTAGCTATGACTTAAAAAGCGTTCAAGTTCATGAAACCAGGCTTGCTGCTTCTTGTGGAACATTAGGCTAGAGACATATTAGGGAAACTTTTGGAGGGTTCAAACTCTGCTTATTGAATTTTCAGCAAAGTTTATCAGTGACAGAACAAATGAGCTATTAGAAACCAGGAGTGTTGTAACCATAGGGAAATAACATTCAAACCATAATGCTTTGGTAGCTTGATCATCAGAGCTTGCAACTAATTCATCCCAATTGTCAGTTTCAAGTGTGGATTCATTTGCTGCGGCGCAACTATTTTGAACCTGAAAATAGAAAACCGATACATGTCAGCTTATTCCTGACAGTTACTGTACACACACAATGATGCCCACTTTCGGCTATGACATAGATTAGCACAGGAAAATATTTGATTAGTTTTATTTCATGAATTGTAAGGTCATCTAAGTGGAATGCTAATTGCTAAGCACTACCATAAATTATTGACTATGAAATGCTGACAAAAAGATGTGTCCCTTGTTTCAATTCTTGTTGAATTACTGATTTTATTTAATCAGTTTTAGTTGATATATTGTAAGATTATGCAAGGAGAAATGCCAAGAAAGGCCATAAATTATGAACCATGTATCATTGGCAGAAACGTGTGCCCTTTGTTTCAGTTCTCAGAAAAAAAGAAGGAATGTTCCAACCACCACCATCTAGTAGTATATCAAATGTTGCAGAGTGTAACTGTTGCGTATAACATATGTATGTAATCTCAGGCATATAGAAAAATCAGATGAACAAATTAAATGTGAATGCACAACTGGGGAAAAAGTCCTAATTAGAATTAATTCTAATGTCATTCTACACTATTTGAAACTTAATGCAATGAATAATTCTTTATTACTTTTCACTTTTCAGAAGAAGGAATCTCTCAGTGCTATATATCTGACAGGTAAGTACAGAACTTTAGATAGCTAATCGTATTTAATTGTATATATAACCTCAATTCAGTAATCAGTAGACTTGCAAGCACACAGGACAGACGTATCTCTCGCTCTTCTTGTCCATCACTGCAGCACTCCAGCTCTTTATTCATACTCCTATGTTTGATTGACATGGTTACCAGATGCCTACACATTCCCTTCTTCCAGATTTGGATCCAAAATTTGTCATTATTTGAACCTAGGTGTGGTTACTTGGCCAGTAATTAAAATATGCATTGGAACACCACGAGTTCACATGGGCAAATCATCAAGCACAAGGTGATCGCCACATGAGTTCAGAGAGGCAAATCATCAAGCGCAAGGCCTGCATACCTAGGACGGGACAGAATTCAACTGGATCAGCTGAATGATTGACTTACCTGTGCCATGTCCACACCAATCTCACAATCTTGTTGTTGCCGCTAAGGCACGAGGGTGGCATACAATGAAAAACAGCCTACTGCCATTATGCCGACAGCCACGCCTGAGGGCTGGGAGGAGGCTGGGCAACGCGAACGGAAAGGAAGGAAGACGAACCCTACGAAGTGTTCCCACGCCCCTGAACCGCCCCTGAACCGCCGATTGTTGCAGCCAAGTGTGTCCGCCGGGTCGCAGAGAACCACACGGCGTTCACATCGTTGAACAAGCACCTCTCGCCCCAACCTCGGCCAGATCTACAGTGGCGCGGGGCGGGCACGGGATCAGGTCTCCCGCCCCCACACCGGTCCGATCTATAGTGGTGCGACATGGGCACGGGAGGACGGTGGTGCGCAGGACGGGCTTGGGAAGATGACTCCCCCCCTCTCCCCTCCCAACCCCAGGGCCAATCTGCAGCGGCGCGGGATGGCCACTGGAGTGGAACGACGTCGACACTTGACACATGGGCAGAGGGTGAAAAGGGATCCATAGAGGGAGGCCGGAGGACCAAACAGGTTTCCTAACCATGGCTAGGAGCGGCGCAGCGGGATGCCGGGGCATGCCAGCTGGGATCGGCACAGCGGGCACTAGGTGGGCGGCGACGGATGGAGAGGAGGTGGTGATTGCAGAGGGCCGTAGGGAGGTGCCAAGCGACGTGGGTGACATGAGGCTGGCCCACATGTCGGCGCAAACAGGAAATCGGCGGGAGGCTATCGCGCAGCGACTTCACCACGGTCTGTGAACGGGTCCAGTTTACTCTTTTTAGGAATAGAAGAGAATCAAGCTAGGGCCTCCGCTATGTCAGGACAGGTTAGTTGCAGAAAATTTGCGAGGCCATTTTGCTATTGGCAGCTATTTGGGTAGTACTTCTCCAAAGTAGTATTTGTGCAACAATATAGAGGTAATTTTTACAATTTCATACATAAGGATACAAGAAGTTATCAAGTATAACTTGTAGCTCACCTATGCAGCATAAGCCTCCTTTGCTAGGGAACGAAGGAACCTCATAAGTGGTTTCTTTGCTCCAGAAAGCTTCACATTAGAATCTTCACCATCTTTATTGTGTGTGCTTTCTTGGACCATGTGAGCTCTCTTCACAAGCTTTCGCAGTTCCTAGACAAAATGTTAGAGAAACTGAAGAACCTCAAACATCAACAACATAGCCTTTTGTCCTTTAGAGATTGAGTACTTTATTGTTTAGATCCTTAGTTGAGATCTTTGTGTCGGTTAAGATGAGCCTTCCCTTTAAAGTAACATGCATTATACTTCCATAAAGCAATCAAGAAATAATTAAGTCTCCCGTCCCAGTGTAAGTCTACCCCTCTCTAGAAACATTACTGAAGATCTTTCCATCCATATGAACTGGCTACCTTTTGCACCAAAGTTGCCCCAATGTGAACCAGCATTTGAATCACCTATTTTCTTTGAATCACCTATATTCTTTGTTTCAGCAATAGCTTTCTGTTTGGATAAAGGTCAATTTCATTTCAGTTATCAATTTTCCGTACGTTTTGCGTGAAAGGATGAACATACCAATATAACTAAGGACCTGAAGACCTGAACAAAATTCATGCAAGAAATGTAAAACAGGTAAGGACTCCTTAGACTCCTGCTCTTTGAGCCGACGTAATTCCTGATTTCCAGAGTGTACTAAATATTTTCTCATTTCTTAACAAGAATCTGCCTGTAATACTATACTTTATCTCTCTACTTCAACAAGACAACAGTAATTTTACCATTTCATTCAAGGGAAAATGATCAATGGTCTGTTTCTTAAAGTGCTTTTGCACAAAAAAAAAGGTTGGATTCTGGCTTGTTAAACTAATTTCAGTCAAGTATTTTGGACAAGCCATACTAGACTACCAGCAAAGAATGGGTCAATAAGAGGCAAAGAAAAGTGGTGCTAGGAACAATTAGAGAAACATGTTTGGAAAATGTTTTATAACTTTAATTTGAGTGGGCCTGCCTAATAGTATTAGGTTATAGCTGTCCTGACCTGGGGCTCAAATAATTACTTCCGGTAAAGCTTTTCAAGACCTTAGAAGACAAAATTAAGAAAGGATGACACGAGATCAATTAAGCTGCAGCCCGGAAAACCCGTTGCTATGAAAAACAAGTCAGACATTATTATTAACAACAACATAGCCTTTTGTCCCAAGCAAGTTGGGGTAGGCAAGTCAGACATTATTATTAATTATTAATATATCAATTAGCCCATTATTAATCTCTTCTCTGCCAATTCAACATGGATGCACATTCTGAACAGATTTTCAAATCAAATATCAAATGTAAGTGCATACAATACCTGACGATCAAATTCAACACTATGGACAGAGTAAACTTCATTAGTAACTGAAATGTCCTTGCAAAGGAGGCCATCAAACCATCTATCTGCAATTTTCATATACTCTTGATTGTCCTATTGAAATGCTGAACGGTTAGTTCATCGGTGTTTGCTAGGTCTTCATCATTCTAGTTATGAAAACCAAAAAAGCTACCTCTTCTTCATCAGGTAGGTCCTCCACTTCCTCCTCTTCCACCAACAATGTACCTTCACTAAATAAGGTATGCAACTTGCTCTCATCTCCATCCTTGGAAGCCTGTATTAGAGTATCCATCAATTCTGGTTGTGCATTGCGCAGAAGTCTTCCTGGTCAAAATGGATATAACATAAAATGAAAAGGTAATATACTATGTCAAATATAGCTCAACAATTCTTTACTGGCTCTCTATTTTTGAAAACCTTACTTCTTTACTACTTTTGCATCCATGTATCAACGCATATTAGGTAAATTATTATGTTATATATACAACAACAACAACATAGCCTTTTGTCCCAAGCAAGTTGGGGTAGGCTAGAGATGAAACCCAAAAGAGACGAGAAACAGGGAGACACATAAAGGGACATAAAAGGCACAAGACAAAAAGATGTCACGGTTCAGGCACGTTGATTGCCAATCTCCAAGCGCTCCTGTCCATAGCTAAATCTTTGTAGATATTCCACTCCTTAAGATCTCTCTTAACGGACTCGTCCCAAGTTAGTTTAGGTCGACCTCTACTGCTCTTTACATTATCGGCCCGCTTTAGAACTCCACTACGCACCGGCGCCTCAGGAGGCCTCCGTTGGACATGTCCAAACCATCTCAACCGATGTTGAATCAATTTCTCCTCAATTGGTGCCACCCCAACCCTATCCCGAATATCGTCGTTCCGGACTCTATCCCTCCTTGTGTGGCCACAACACCAACGCAACATACGCATCTCTGCTACACTCAATTGCTGGACATGTCGCCTTTTTGTAGGCCAATACTCAGCACCGTATAACATCGCCGGACGAATCGCCGTCCTATAGAACTTACCTTTCAGCTTCTGAGGCACCATTTTGTCACAGAGAACGCCAGAAGCTTGACGCCATTTCAGCCAGCCGGCTGAAATTCTATGCCTAACATCTTCATCAATGTCTCCATCCTTTTGTAGCATCGACCCTAAATACCGAAAAGTATCCTTATTGGCCACACTTGCCCATCGAGGCTAACGTCTCCCTCCTCGTGCCTAGTCGCGCTGAAATCGCACCTCATGTACTCGGTCTTAGTCCTACTAAGTCTGAACCCTTTCGACTCTAACGTGTGCCTCTATAGTTCTAACTTCCTATTAACCCCCGCCCTACTATCGTTAACTAGCACCACATCATCAGCAAAGAGCATACACCAAGGGATATCACCTTGTATGTCCCTTGTGACCTCATCCATCACCAAAGCAAATAAATAAGAGCTCAAAGCTGACCCTTGATGCAGTCCTATTTTAATTGGAAAGTCACTAGTGTCGCCATCACATGTTCGGACAAACGTCACCACATCCCTGTACATATCCTTGATGAGGGTAACGTACTTAGTTGGGACTTTGTGCTTTTCCAAGGCCCACCACGTGACATTTCTCGGTACTTTGTCATATGCCTTCTCGAGGTCAATAAAGACCATGTGCAAGTCCTTCTTCTGCTCCCTATATCTCTCCATCAATTGTCGTAATAAGAAAAACCATGTTGCCATTGAAGAGCTTAAATAAAAACACTTATAAATCAATCTCTAAATGTCATGGATCAACAAATTCCATTACTGAACCAAGCAACCCCTTGAAGAACACAATAATTCGGCATAAGAAAATGCTGGTAGTACATGATCGATCAGAGAAACAGACGGACCGATGTAATTGAACTGCCTCCTCTTTCCTTCCCGCACATCCGGCCCAAATTTCTGAGAAGCAAGAATTACACGTGAATTGAATGTCCCCAATCCGGTGATCCACCACAATCTCATCTAGGAAACGAACGAGGATGTACGAACCTTCACGAGCATGAGCGCATCGAACACCTCGCGCTCCAGCGACGCGGCGCTGAGGATGCGCTTGATCTGAGTCGGGGAGAAGTTGGCGAGGTCCATTCCCCACTTCACGGCGCGGCGGGCCTCCCGCTTCAGTTCGTTGCGGCTCTTCTTGAAGGACACGGCGCCGGCGTCTGGATCGTCGTCGGTGTCCTCGGCATCGGAGGGCAAGGGGCGGACTGCGGGTCGGAGGGCGCGCGGGTGGCGGAGGCCAGGTAAGGGGGCCGCGAATGAGGACAGGAGGCGGGCGTCCTTGAGGAAGAGGAGCGGACGACGTAGCGGCACGGCGGCGGCGGCCGCGTGCGCCATGGCAAAGGTTGCAGGATGACAAGTGCTCGACGGCTGGCGTTGTAGTGCTACGAGCCTTCTCCTACAATCCAACGGATAGGGTTTAACGCTCTGCCCGAGGGAGGAGCAGGAGCCGGAGGCGGAGTGTGGGCGGATCCGATGGCTGCGTGCCGGACGGAGGATGGGGAATTGGGGATGGATGGATTTTGGGATTTCTGCGGAGGTCCTTAACTCCTTACGTTCGAATTTCAAAGCTAGCCCATGTTTAGATCACCTCAAAATTCCAAGTTTTTTTACTCTCTCTCCATCACATCAATTTTTAGCCGCTTGCATGGAGTACTAAATGTAGGTAAAAAAATATCTAATTACACAGTTTAGTTCAAAATCACGAGATGAATCTTTTGAGCCTACTTGGTCTACGATTGGACAATATTTGTCAAATAAGACGAAAGTGGTACTATTCATCAGGTTGAAAAAATCTTCAATCTAAACAAGGGCCTAGCTGGACAAAGTTTCCAGTCGTATCGGACATTTGATGCTAATCAGGAGAACGAAATATGAGTTAATAATAAAACTAATTACATAACTAGAGACTAATTTGCTAGAAAAATCTATTATGTCTTATTAATTAACCATTAACACATGTTTACTGTAACACTACATTGTCAAATCATGAACTAATTAGGTTTAATAGATTCGTCTCGTAAATTAGTTTTCATCTGTATATTTAGTTTTGTAATTAGTCTATATTTAATACTCTAGATTAGTTTCCAAACAAGCGATGTGACAGAGACTTAAAAAATATTCCCTGTAACCAAACCCAGGAGCACGAGCACATGACAGTGCCGTTGCGCAGGTACAGATAACCCTTGGTTTGGATTGGATAGGTGGGCGCTAAGTGAATTGGATTCTTTATTTTGTTCCCTAGACAGTTAGATGGACCGCACCTGTCATTTCTACGGGTCAGCGCTGGAGCACGTACGGCCACTCGCTCGACATGAGATGTATGTAGCGCATGGAGTCCGTGCATGTGCGGTGACTAGGGAGAGAGAATGACCAATCCTAGGAGTTTGTGAGAGGAGCATGGGCCATCTGTATGCACCATTGCATCGAGCTCCGTGTCAGCGTATGTGTTTCATATGTATGTTTCATATGCTTCATTTTAGATGTTGTATATGTTTTTATCTGAATGTTGCATATATTGCAATGGCTATACACGTATGTTGCAAGTGTGTTTTTCAAATGTTTCAGCTGTTTTCATCTGGATGTCGCATGTTTTCATATGGATGTTGCATATGTTGCAGTAGCTATACACGTATGTTGTAAGTGTATGTTCCAAATGTTTTACCTGTTTCAAGACATACGTTGCAAGTGTTTTATCTGGATGTTGCATATGTTGCAGTGGTTATACACATATGTTACAAATGTATGTTTTAATTGTTTCACCTTTGTTTCAGTATGTTGCAATATGTGCTATTCCCCACGCGCTCTGACTCGCGGACAAGCACGCGCTGCGCAAGGCGCCCCTACACCATCGGGCGTGATCCCACTCGGTGGAGCATGCAGGCAGCACAACACGTGTGCGTGCTGTGCTCCCTCCCCCCCTCTCTCGCACTGGGGCACGCACGTTGTGCTCTATCTCGCATTAGGGCACGCACGATGTGATCCCTCTCTCGCATGCAATTGAAGTCTCTCACGTTGGGACATGGGCGTTGTGCTCTCTCTCTCGCATTGGGGTACATGTGTTATGTTCTCTCTCACATGTAGTTAGGCAGACAAGAGGAGGTGTGGGGCGCAGCAGCAACAAGAGGAGGCGTAGGGCGCAGCAACAGGAGGCACATGTTTCCAAAACAAATAAAGCAAGAGGAGCGCGGCGCGCAGCAGCACACAGATAGGCGCATGAGCATGTGTAACATAGCCCTCAAACTTACCGCAGGTTCCCATTGCATACATTCGATTCATCCTTTTGGCACGCCAAGTTCCTCCCCACAAGTATATAACACGAAAAGAAATTTATAATGAACCGTCGTCTTTGGTCTCCCTGGACAGGGGATGATTCATGGGAAGCAAATCCAGAAATCCTTACCATCATCACCCCAAAGGTACTTGTACGTTGCAACGATTGCCCAGGTTAAAGAGATACTACACTATAATACTATTCGATGCCTCAGCAAATTAAAAACCAACTTTATTTTTTGCATGTGCACTTGTTGTTCATATAGATGCCTCAGCAATCTACTGAATTACTCAAAAACAATATATTCTCACATACTTCAACGATCAATCCAATCCTTGAACAGAAGCATCATGTACAGGGGGACATTCAGAGCGGCAATGACAACAATCGACTGAATGACACGGAACAGCCGTTGGAGCACCTTCCTTACTCTCGATTTGTTCCCGCGGGCCAACTTCCCTCCATCTTCTGATGTCATCTCAGAACCCATGTCGACATGAATAGATGATGAGTCAGGCTCCAATCGGTGTTTTCCTGCTGTTGCCCTTGCAACAACACTTCCACTGCAATGACGTTGCAAAAATCATATCATACAATACAGTTAAAGGAACGAAATCATCCAGTTGTGTGAAGTATCTATAACCATCATCCAAGAAGCGCATACCGGCCTGTAGGTCTGGAGTCTGAGCTAGCACTTGGGGTCTTTGCCACTGCCTTTTTAACGAGGTGCATGGATCCTTCTGCATCAAAAATCATATCATACTCACCATCTTCCTCATCATCTTTTTCCTTGGTTCTTGAAAGCAGTTCGGCACCCACCGACCTCATGAAGCTCACGAATGTGTTCATGTATCGAAGAGAACTGAGACCATTTGCTGGCCAAAATACTAGGAGAAGGATGGTCACTACAAACTGGAAGATATACCTGTACAAACAGTTCAAGCAACAATTTATGTATAGTTCAATTGTAAATCTTGTCACTAAATAAATACAAGTATAGAACAGGCAGAATGTGTTGTAACCATTACCAGACATAAATATGGGTTTGTTTAGGCAGAAAACAAAGCTTTGTCACAACCTCATGTTCCAGATAAGTTGAATTTTGTGACACCTTGGGTCCAGCAGATAGCAGCATAAAAGATGGATACAGATTTCCTTGCTGCCAACTTATTGTCCCCAGCGTATGCTGTGGCATTAAAAGTTCCATTAGATGCAAAACGTGGAACATATGGCAACAGAAAGCTGCAATTCTTTTACCTCTGTAACTGGCCCAAAAGGAGTGGAGTGGACAACTGTGCATTGGTCATGATCATGGCCTGAGAGCACAAGGACCTACAGAGGGATTAGCTGGATTAAAAGATACGCATAAGTTAATCTAAATCTCTTCAAACAGAAGCTTACCGGCTTCAACAAGTTTAGCAAAAGGTCAGAAGTCTCTTTAGTTAGATAATTTTGGTAGCTGCAACAAAACGGTTGCCTTATGTCAGTCCATATATATGGCTTTGCCAACAGTAGTTTTTGAACTGGTATGACCATTGATCAGAAGTGATTTTACAGAAAATGCATCGGGGAAAACCAGACTGTAAAAATTTGAGTCCACTAATCACATAGGAAATTTTTCAAAATAGAACAGGATAGACAAGTTGAGTCCAAAAATAAATCACAAGTCAAAGCAACAATCATTGTTTACCAAGTCAAATGATAATTATGTGTAAATACAAAATTAGTTGAAACATGAAAGTAGCAAAGCAGTAGAGTGTGAGGAAGAACATACGTGATTCCTTGGTCTAAGGCAGCATAAGATACCCTCTGGAACAGAATAAAAACAATCAGCAAACTATTCATCTGATTGGTTAAATTGTTTATGCCAGAACTTGTAGAATATTATAAACAAATAAAGTGGAGGAATGATTCTACATATGCAAAAAAAAAAAAAAAAATCTGCCCCACCCCACCCCACCGCCCCGCGCACAAAAAAAAACTACAGTGTTTGCCTTATGCATGGCATATGCAAGTTTGACGAATTACTTTTCATAGCACAGAATAAACACGTTTTTTGGTAACAAGAAAAGAATACCTGATTTATAATAGGTGAAGAACGATGTGGGCCACAAGGAGAGTTATCAGGTCGGTATAGTGGAATATGCGTTAGTAGAACCTTTGGGTTCGATGCATTACCTTAAAGAGAAGAAAAAATAGTTAAGACTGAGAGTAAGTGATAGCATCTGTAGATAACGTGTGATCATCTGTATAAGGCCATACCTGGAGATAGGGTTTTAATGAACTCCCAAGAAGAGGACCTTTCTTTGCTTTTTTTAGCTCCTGCTAGAAAGATGGTAGGTTGGTAAGAGTTTTTAGCTGCAGAAAGCAATCGCAGGAAAATTGTGGACAACTTGAGTCATTAGTCATTAGTCATCAAGAAAAACAATCAAATCTTAGATTCTAAATCTAAAGTAAGATGCCGACGACATGTGGCTAAAGATGGCAACATGTGTCCGGAAGGTGGCTTCGGAAGTGTTTGGCGTGAGTAGGGGAGGCAAACGGGAAGCGAAAGACACATGGTGGTGGAATGACGAGGTGCAAAGGGCTATTAGGAAGAAGAAGGAGTGTTTCAAGCGTCTCCACCATGACAAGAGTGTAGCCAACATCGAGGGCTATAAAATAGCGAAGAGGGTTGCAAAGCGAGCTGTGAGTGTAGCAAAAGGTCAGGCGTATGATGGCCTTTATCAGCGGCTAGGAACGAAGGAAGGGGAGAAGGACATTTATAGGATGGCTAGAATCCACGAGAGGAAGACAAGGGACATCAACCAAATAAAATGCATCAAGGATGGGACAGATCGACTTCTGGTGAAGGATGAGGAGATAAAGGACAGATGGAGAGAGTACTTTGACAAGCTGTTTAATGGAGAGAATGAGGGTCCTGCCCTTGAGTTGGACGACTCATTTGACGATACCAACAGACGCTTTGTGAGGAGAATTCAGGAGACAGAGATCGGAGAGGCTTTGAAGAGGATGAAGGGAGGTAAAGCAATGGGCCCTGATGGTATCCCCATTGAGGTGTGGAGATACCTTGGCGCCAGAGCGATAGTATGGTTAACTAAGCTTTTTAACCTTATTTTTCGGTCTAACAAGATGCCTGAAGAATGGAGGAGAAATATATTAGTACCTATCTTCAAGAACAAGGGAGATGTTCAAAGTTGTACTAACTACCGTGGGATTAAGTTGATGAGCCATACGATGAAGCTCTGGAAGCGGGTTATCGAGCATCGCCTAAGGAGAGTGACACATGTGACCCAAAATCAGTTTGGTTTCATGTCTGGTAGGTCGACCATGGAGGCGATTTTCTTATTACGACAATTGATGGAGAGATATAGGGAGCAGAAGAAGGACTTGCACATGGTCTTTATTGACCTCGAGAAGGCATATGACAAAGTACCGAGAAATGTCATGTGGTGGGTCTTGGAAAAGCACAAAGTACCAACTAAGTACGTTACCCTCATCAAGGATATGTACAGGGATGTAGTGACGTTTGTCCGAACATGTGATGGCGACACCAGTGACTTTCTAATTAAAATAGGACTGCATCAGGGGTCAGCTTTGAGCCCTTATTTATTTGCTTTGGTGATGGATGAGGTCACAAGGGACATACAAGGTGATATCCCTTGGTGTATACTCTTTGCTGATGATGTGGTGCTAGTTGACGACAGTAGGACAGGGGTTAATAGGAAGTTAGAACTATAGAGGCACACGTTAGAGTTGAAAGGGTTCAGACTTAGTAGGACTAAGACCGAGTACATGAGGTGCGATTTCAGCGCGACTAGGCACGGGGAGGGAGACGTTAGCCTCGATGGGCAAGTGGTGGCCAAGAAGGATACTTTTCGGTATTTAGGGTCGATGCTACAAAAGGATGGAGACATTGATGAAGATGTTAGGCATAGAATTTCAGCCGGCTGGTTGAAATGGCATCAAGCTTCTGGCGTTCTCTGTGACAAAAGAGTGCCTCAGAAGCTGAAAGGTAAGTTCTATAGGACGGCGATTCGTCCGGCGATGTTATACGGTGCTGAGTGTTGGCCTACAAAAAGGCGACATGTCCAACAATTGAGTGTAGCAGACATGCGTATGTTGCGTTGGTGTTGTGGGCACACAAGGAGGGATAGAGTCCGGAACAACGATATTCGGGATAGGGTTGGGGTGGCACCAATTGAGGAGAAATTGATTCAGCATCGGTTGAGATGGTTTGGACATGTCCAACGGAGGTCTCCTGAGGCGCCGGTGCGTAGTGGAGTTCTAAAGCGGGCCGATAATGTAAAGAGCGGTAGAGGTCGGCCTAAACTAACTTGGGACGAGTCCGTTAAGAGAGATCTTAAGGAGTGGAATATCTCCAAGGATTTAGCTATGGACAGGAGCGCTTGGAGATTGGCAATCAACGTGCCTGAACCGTGACCTCTTTTTGTCTTGTGCCCTTTATGTCCCTTTATGTGTCTCCCTGTTTCTCGTCTCTTTTGGGTTTCATCTCTAGCCTACCTCAACTTGCTTGGAACAAAAGGCTATGTTGTTGTTGTTATTGTTGTTGTTGAATCCAATGTTTGTACTAGGATTGTTGATTTCTTTAATGCTTTTAATGCTGTAATGCACAGGTGGAGGTGAAGAAACATACCATCAAGTGTTTGGGCATCAACAACAACAAAGTCCACCTTCCCAGCAGAAAATTGATAATTTCTTGATCCAAATTCTTTTTCATACCGACTGAGCACCTACATGAAAAATAAATAAATATTGTACAATGTAATATGTAAATATTTGTCTTCTGAACACTACATAGTTATAGAAATGCACAAATCATAACTAGAATTTAGATATATGCATTGATTTGGCTAAGGTGTACACTTTATATGGTCTGTAAACTTAAATTCGGTAAACTTCAGATTACAATGAGAAGTTTTTTTATATGTTGAAATAGCCTCTTTGTAATATGGCAAAGCCATGAAGGACCAACCAGCTGAGAGAAAAAACAGTGATAGGGTTCAGCAGGGTGCTACAAACATCTCTTTGCAAAGGTTAAAAACACACCAAGAGGGGCCACTTCAGCAATTAGCAAAGCAATGATATAGGTTCAAAATACGTTGCAAACTTCAGTTCTGGCTGCACTTGGTGAAAAAGTACAAATCATGGAAGGGGTGTCACCCAGAGTTTCAGCAACAGGGACCAAGTCTGGGTAGTCCCTAGATGAGAAGAAACTACTTAGAATATTAATGGAAAGGAAGCCTAACTTTGTCTACAAGTGTATGGCTGCTAAAATAAAATACCTTTGGAAATAAATAACCGCATAAGATTACAGAAAGTAGTAAATGGAAAGCTCGCAGGGGAGGGGGGCAACTGTGGTTAATCACCTCAGGATGAACTGAATGAAATGCTGAGTAACCAATATCATGATTTCCTGAAAGGTAGTAGATAGGGATCTCTGGCTTTGTTCTTTGTTCATTCAGGCTGAATATATGTTTAAATCGAAACAATGATTCCTGCCACCTGAAAGGTTTGGAACACAGATTAGGGAAAGAATACAAAGTTAAATGCCGAACAATTTGATCATTATGTCATGGAATAAGTTCTGAGTAATGTATATCACTGAAATAACTAATGAAGAAAAGGGCCGGGGTGGGGGGGGTGCAACAAAACAGAAAGAGGGTTGTTACATAAATACTAGTTATGCCAGTGAACTGTGTGTAGGAGATTAGGAACACATCTATTTGCTGGTAGGAAATATATAGGATAAAATAGAGAGGTGATTACACAATAAAGGTAATATGGAACTGTTGTAAGGATAAATTGCATCCGCCAAAAAGGTTGTGTGTATATCTTTTGCATTCTAATTGATTAAGTACTACACATTCCAGTTCAAATTGTACCATCTTCCTTTCAAGCACACACAATAGCCCCAATCATCACAGGACAATTTAGTATTAGATAGAATGTTGATAAGTGACTTCGTGAAGCAATTAAAAGATGAATTAGAAATCAGTAACCGTGCCTTACTCTTCATCGGACATGTAAGGGCCTCCATCAAAGTGATCACCAAGAAATAAGACCACGTCAGGTTTGAATGGCAGTATGGTAGACTGGAAGGACCTTCTCATGTTCAAGTCCGTGTAAAACTCAGCAGCTTGGAGAGCAACTGAGCTTGATGGAAGACCAAGGGAGGTGCTGTCCATAAGCTGCATGCAAAGGAAAATCTTTTTCAGGAAGGAGCAACATATTCAAAACAATTTCTGCATATTATTACTGGTTTAACAGCGGAATTGCCCAAAATAATGCTAGAAGGGGAACTCGCCTGTGGGTCAGCAACAACTGCAACCTTGACATGGTTATTCTGTCCAAGAAAAGTTGAAGGGAGAAATATGATTGTAAGATAACAATGACATTGTGCAAAATCGTTACTTGATAGTCGACTGAATTCAGTTTTAAGAAAATAATATGCTAGTGTAACAAAGTTTTCATGCAAAATTGGTGAGTTACTAGCCCACTGAAAACTATCATCCCCAACCTCTCTTACTACTGACCTACTGTGTGCCCAATGAATTGCAAAGGACTAGCCATAAAGAGTACAGCATGATTTGTGACAAAGCCAACAAATCACGGGTAAACAATGCCTTATCAAAGTCAAGGCGTCCGCAAAACCGTATTGCTGCACTGCACAGCCTTAATACGTGAGAATTCATTCTAGACGATGTACCAGACAACCTTTTTGCCTCGGTGATATCGAAATGCGTGCCTAAGCAAAGGATGAACAACTGCTACGCAACCCTAGCTTAATCGACGCAGTGCCGATTTTTGGATCCAGAGCAAGGATTTACAATCAGCGTAGCCGCCGTGCCAAAAAAAACCCCAGCACGGCCAGCCACGCACTCACCGGCGGCGAGGAGAAGGACGACGACGAGGGCCACGAGCATGCGAGGTAGGAGGCCCAGTAGGCGCCCATCTCGCCGTAGAGCAGCGCGGCCGCCCACGCCGCGCACAGCAGCAGCGTCAGCCGCGCGGCGCTCTGCATCTTCCGCCTCGCCCGCTCAACCCCTCCGGCCGGCCGGCACGGCGGGTGGCCGCCGCGTGCAGCGGCTGGATCCCGGCGGTTGGAATGGCGTGTCGCCGGGAGAGTTGAATGCAAGCAAAGGTTTTGGCGGAGTGGGATCTACTGATCCATTCCAGTCCGCCTGGCTCGACTGATCGCGCGCGGAGGAGGCGAGCCAGGGTCGGGTCGGGTCGACGGTCAGCGCCGGAGCCGGGGCGATTTTTTTTTTTTTTTTGAGCTACCACCGTCAACGTGTAATCAATCAGATCCAGGGCGTTCGAGTCGAGTGTGACTGTGTGGGTGTCTAGTGCCAAATGAAACTTCACTGAAAACATCAGAACATGAAACTTTTTTTGCGTGGGAGAATTGAAATTGACATAAAAATATTCCTTCTATTCAAATTATAAGTTGTTTTGTTTTTCTGGATATATAACTTTTAGATATATAACAAAAGATATGTACTTAAAAAAAATCAAAACAATTTACTTTAAAAAAAAGTAGTCAGAATCTCGCCAATCTATCCACCCATATACACGTGCCATTTTAAGACATAACGGATTTTCATAACTAGCTCAAAACTTCAACATGGAATCTCTAGAATATCATTGAAACTAGAAGCCTAGCTTTTTTTTTAGCACCTCCTTCTTCGGCTATCTCGCTAGCGACGAGAGGAAGCGGGATGGTCTCCATCCCCAGCAAAATTAGATCCATATTTAAACTAGCAAAGTAGACATCTTAAGTGGAGGCTAACATCTATGTTGCCAAAAATTTGTATAGCATCCTTCTTGGGTCTTACTGGTAGCTCTTCCTAGTTTTTTTTTAAAAAAAAAAACTCAATGTTGCTAAGTTAGGACATATCCACGCGCCTATGAAGGAGAGTAAATAAGGGTTTTTTTTGTTAAACTTTTAAGCTGCTTATGGCTAAAGTAAATTAAAACTAGAAGCCAAACAATGTGCTTTTCGATGACATTTTTATTATGCCTCTCCCACAGACCTTATTTGTATTCCATCCTCCTAGAAAGAATGCAATTGTAGCACAGTATTATGTTTTAGTACCTTAAATTTGACCAATTATAGATAAAAAAATTATCAATATTTATGGTACCCAATAAATACCATTAGATTAATTGTGAAATGTATTTTTATAATAAATTAATTTAATTTGGAACCATAAATATGAATATTATTCGCTAGAAATTTTGTCAAACGTGAACCACTTTACGTGTCACGCAACCCATAGTTATATTCTTTTTGAGACGGTGGTAGTACTAAACATAGAAACTAGACCCGACCAACTTGTCCTAACCGCGCTTTTTCTTCCATTTGTAGAAACATGGCCAAAATATTTTCCCTCACTCCATGCATGCAGGTGTGTGTGAGGCCTTAAAGCCAACAACGGTAGACTGATCATGGGCCACCCAACACGACCAACCCAACGTCATGCCTCTGAATAAAACTGACCAGATCCAACCTAAAAAAACCCAACCCAAAGTAAGAAAACTTGAGAAATAATTTGACCCAACCCTACCTGCCAATGCTTTGGGTTAGGCTCGGCCAAAGTTTTTTTACCTGATTTTTTTTGTGGCCTGACCCAAACTCGATGAAACATGTGGTTTGATTAGGTCTAAATAGCTGTAAGCAAAAGAGCAAGGGGAACAAAGGCAGGGAGGCACACAATGTGTAGGATAGGCATTGAGAATGAACTACCACATGATCCCGAAGAATGAACAGATAACATTCAATATGATACCTAGATATATGAATGCCTTGAATTTTAGGTGCCAAAATTGTTTTATTTGCAACTGACGAATCTGAACCCATTGACTTTGTTATACAATCCACAAGACGAAATCGGATACCTTTGCCAAAAGCCGACAAGGGCCAGGCTCTAACACTTCACCATTTTTCATTCATTTATATGCTTATGCGTACTTAGAGACAACTCTACTTTATTTGGAGATAACGATGATTATTGGCATATCTTAATTAAGATGAAATTCTACATTTTATAGAAGTACTCCCTCTGTCTCTGAAAGAATCGATTCGTACAATCCGTGCCAATCAAATTTTTTAAGTTTGACTAACTTTATAGAAAAGATAAACAAAATATATGACATAAAATGAGCACTTATGAAAATATATTTTATGGTAAATCTAATGATACTAATTTGATTTCATATATTTCAATGTTTTTTTCTAGAAATTCGGTTAAAGTTTAAAAAGTTTGACTTTTTTTTTCTTAAATAATAAAAAAATTCTAGGAATCTATTATTCAGGGACAGATGGAGTATACACTATGTTAGTGTATATATTTCTGAATAATATGCTTGTCCTAAATATCAGTATTCAGGGTGTGTTTGGATGTACGGAACATTTCGGTTTACATGAAACACTAAAATTTGCGCCAAACAGTGGTTGCAGTTTTGTTTGTTGCCCGAAATCGGCTGGAACTAATTTACTAGTTTTGCCTGCGCAGGTGAAACGCACAAAACCCATTTCACGTGATTCTCTTTGTTGCCTTTCCTCTGTATACTTAACAATCATATCTTTTAGTTAACCCTTTTAATAGTGCAACAAGTTAAAGTGGATTATATTTAAGTTGCTCTATACACACAAAAAGTTCTGATAATTTTTTGAAACGTATTTTCATTTATATGAATTTCTTTATGCAAAAATATTTTTTTATTGAATTGGAATCTAGCCTCCTAGTCAAATGGTTTAACGACTGATTTATCATCAAAACATTTTCATCGAAAATGTTTCTTGAGAGAATCTAGATTCAAAACATTTCTATAAGAATTTAGATCCCTATCAAATGCACCCTTGATACGAGATTATGTACAACATACAGGCATTTGTATGTGAATCGAAACACCCTTTTTTTATGCAAATCAACGTTAGCGATAGATAGAATTATAGAAACAAAGTACGTTTTCCCTATTTTCACGGTTTGGCTATTTTGAAGTTAGGAAATTTTTTTGCATCCATCTAGAGCAGTCTAATGATAAGGTACTACGCTGTCTTCAAATATGTTAGTATAATCATTACAGGGATACGTATGTTCTTAGAGGGAAATCCATACAGCAACTTTTCATGATGGAGCCTTGATGCCGTCTCGTTTATTCCCCCGAAAAATTACATTTACATGGACGACACATGCATACATTTGCATCACTCACATACCCGCAGGACCAGATATGTCACAAACTACACGCACACGAACACACAACTATTGCAGCTGAAACCACAAGTAGATGTATGAAATAAACCAGGAAGCATGCTTGCTTATCATAGGGCAAAATTAAACTATCTAACTCCCACGCTTTCGACTGTCAGCCCTGTAATTTTCCTTTCTCAGTTTCACTTGCTGAGAATTGAGATAAGCTGAGCTAGTTTTGTATGATACCAATGAAGGTTAGCCATTCTATTGACTCATGTCTGACAACAAATTATCTATCCTCGGTGAAGATGATAAACCACTCTTTTTTTTTTGGTCTCCGAACACAAGGTTCTATTTCATCATGCTCCGAGCAAATTGTTAGAATTAGACAACAGTTAGTGATCAATTAGCAAATACTGTCTTCACCGAAGGCAAAGGGACATGTCCTTTGGTGAAAAGACCTGAGACCCCTTCATTGTATCCATTGGAGAGGGACATGTCCTAATTCCTATACTCAAAGTCCCTCCAAAATTGCTAGTAAGTCCTAAGTTAACAAGATGATTTGTATCATCAGTGCCGATGCATGACTCAACCGTCCTGTTCTTCAAAGTATGCTGTTATGGCTTTCAGCTTTCCATTGAGGAAGTTCTTCTCGACCTGCAGAGAGACCATTGTGACATCTATAGGAAAAGTCGGCTTGGCACAAAATCAGCAAAAATGGACTTACCTCAACCGCCCATGGGGGATCCACAGACAAGGACATGTCAGCCAATTGGTTTAAGTCAATGTTGCGAGGAAGAAACATCACTACTCTTGAAGCTATCATAGTACCAAGTTTAAAAAGAGAGTACCTAAAGAGTTCAACAATGAGTATAGTCGATCAACGAAAAAATAAGTAAACATCAATGAGCACAAACTGAAAGAAAATACTCTCTTAAAACTAGAAACAAGGAACTAACCCATCACAAGGCATAAGCATGCTTTTCATATCATAAACATCAACTTTGGTATAGTCAGGTCCACCCCAAGGAGGCGACATGAAAGCAGTTTCTCCCTACAGAAAATAGTTTGCTTAAGTAAGCATAACCAATTAGCCCCACAAATAAATGACACCAGGAGATCTTCCTCAACCTTCCTCCCATTTATTATGTACACAAAGAAGGTACTGCCAAAAGATGGGCATCATAGAAAAATAGGCACAACTCCATGGGACCATAAAATCTCGATGTTCAAATGGAAAAATATGATTTTTGTAGGACTTGAAGTATCAAGATATTTGTAGTACAAGCCCCTATCCTAAAATGGGTGGGCAAATGCAACCAAGGTCAACAATAAATTCACTCTTGCAAACAGCTACAAAGACATGTAGCTGATGGAAGGGACATGTTGACAAACTTAAAAGAAATAATTCCAAGAAAAAGGCATTACCTTCAGATGAGGAGCTATATGTACAAAATCACATACAATGAAATCTATGCGATCATTTACTCCATAAATGGATGCATTATTATGTGCGCAATCAATCTTTTGTGGATCAATATCAACTGCAATTACATGCTTGCACCTGGAAAAGGAATTGACATAGTTAATGTGGAACAATATAGTTTTAGTACTGTAAAAGAAACATTGATAACATAAAATAAATCCACCTTTAGCTACACTGAAAACAACTAAGGCTAGCACTACTAACTCAAGTGCCGTGATGAGCATGCTCCAAATGTCCACAATAACACCTCCATATTAAGTAATAGTCTATTCCTTCTTCTAAAAGGACACCTCCATATATTAAATAACAGCAAAACTAGGAAGAGCCTTGCCATATTACTGGAAGCAGATGCCTTAGTTAAACTGGGCAGTGGACATAGCATACTGCTTAAGGTGATATAGGCATATAGCCACTGCATTCTCGTAACATAAGCAAAATAACAGTTGCTATGCAATAGGAAGTGTTCAAGCAAATGATACAGTTGACCATCATATGATTCAATTACAAGATAACAGTGACGTACTTTGTAGCAAACTGGATGGCATTTCCACCAACTCCTGTGAAACAATCAATCATTACTCCCGCGCCAACACGAGATGCATGATGCTTTGCAATTGGCTCTGGCGTAACTGAAAACCACCCTTCTTCATCCATCTTTATACCGCTATCAAAAAGTGAGAAAAGTGAGTACCGCTGAGTCCAGTATTTGATGATGTCACTGGAGATGTCCCCTGCCATGTCTTGGCATGAATGATCTGTAGAACAATTAAAATGGTTGTTGGCAAATATGTAGAAAGAGCACAAGAACGGAACACAAGAAAATAAATATTAGGCAAATCTCACTAAGACATAGCTAACAAGGTAGTGTTCTAGAAGACCTAGTTACCTAGACATAACTTGGCAGAAAAAAAAGTTACCTAGACATAAGTAGGCAATACATAGCAGTCATGCAAAGATGCATTTGCTCAAAGAAACCAAGAAACTATTATGTAAAAGTGCAACCTAAAACTGTAACAGGAACAAACTCCTAGAAAGCAGATGCCATATATTATAGCCTTACACGATTGAGATCTCCTTACTCTCTTTTTCTTTTTGGTGCTAGCAACTTCCTGGTTCATCTCTAACACTATAGTTGTTGAATCGCTGTACTTATTTTCAGTGTGCTGTGCTTTGTCAGAGGTAGTTATCATACTGCATAGATGAACAGAATTAACAAAAAAAACAACAATAACTTGGTCAACATTGTATAGTTTGATCTTCCCTACCTTTGATATATTGGCTTTTCAACAGGAATGTCAGATAAATCATGAATGCAGTGATCTTGTTCCTGTGCTTCTAAATGATTGTCATCACTAGCCAGATCTGTGATGATGAGATTAAAGAAATGTGTGACATACTAAAACAACAACAACAAAGCCTTTAGTCCCAAACAAGAAGCTAGCATATGAGTAAATTGGAGACAGAGGTAAATGACAAAACCCCTACAAAATGGTCCCAAGAAGTACATTCATGTTCAGGTATATATTTGTTTGCACCTACAGGCAGGAAATCAATGGCAATAATTAATGTCACAATAAAGGCATTGACAATTAAGGTTACTGTGATTTTGAGAACACCAAATTCCCAAAATATATATGGGCATGTTTGGATCGCGGCCTTGCAAGCAGCGTGGGTGCCAGGCACCCCAAATTGGATGCATGGGAGCGAGGACGGCGCCAGGCAAAGCTGTGTGGGGTACAACCAAACGGCCTCATACTGCAGGTATGCAATAAGATGTCTTTCTCCTTCAGCATTTGTAGTGCAAAACTCAATACCGTGTGTAATGGATTTCACTACCTTATTACTAAATGTTCACAATCCATTGCTACATGCTCAAGTGTTACATATTGTAGAAAGTTTTATCATAGTGCATATAACTATTCGTAATGTTAACTGCAAAGGACAAGACTCAAAGTGATAATCCAAAAATTATAGGGTTCTTACTGTTCTCTTGCAGTGCTATGCTTGTACACTGAGATCCCAGTTCAACTAGCTCTTTAGTGGTATCTGGGCTACAATATGATGCAAAATCCTCCAATCCTTCAGGAGGACACCATGTGGACTCTTGTGTCTGGATGTTGTAAAAATAATACCGACTATAGAATGGATCCCAGACAACCCTCCATTCACCATAGTCATAGTAAAAGTTGTTGGCAGAACTTTGTGCATGCTCATCAATAGAAGATGGCTCTGCCAAACTTAGACTAGCTTCTCGGCCAACACCATTATTACCATGGGGCACTGACAGAGTTTCTTCAGATGTTTGATCTTCCCTTGTGGACACTATTTCTTCCTGATAAATGCCGACACAGGAATGTGTAGATTCACCACCAACACAGTCATGCCTTGACATCTCTTCAGAATCTAGCAACACGCTGTCAGAAGCTTGATTTTCTTGAATTGAATATTCTTCTTTTGCTGGGTTGCCCAAGTTATCAGACAGCTCAAAAGTCCCAAGTTCAGTGAGCTGATTTTTAGCATCACAGCCAGGGGCTTTGTCAGCAGGGTAGATGGTGCTACAGCCAGACTCTTCTTGTTCTTCAACACAAGGACTGTCTTCCCTAAGCATCTTGTCAGTGTCATCAATGCAGGGTTCATTGTGACCCAGCGGAGTCCCAGATAAATTGCATGAGTGCATGTGCTCCATAACATCCAATGATTCAACAGTACTTTCCATATCTTCGGTATTGGCACATATCCTCCCAGCATCATTGATTTGAGTGTTTGCTGCTTTGAGCGGTGCTTGTCTTCCTTTTTTCTTTCCCTTGTTGCCTGTGTTCTTGTTCTGCAATGCATAAAGGAATTAAGCAATGGAACCGGTAGGGGAACAGTAACATGGCGTCGCATTATGTGAGCACTGACCACTTTACTTGTGCTGAATGAAACAGGAAGCCCCAAAGAACCCATGAGGTTGGCCAATTCCAAATCTTCAACAAACGAATGGCCTATTGATAGACAGATCATATACACAGTAAGAAATCGGTTGACACATAAGGGAAAAGGAAAAATAACTGCTACTGATTTTACTATTACAATGTTATGTGTGGGCAATATGACATAAAATGAGGCATGGAGCCATGAACAGATGTTGCAACAATGACTCAAATTGTCAACGCCAGCTTTCCCTTCCTACAGTAATCCCGTGGTGATTTGGCCTTCCATTTGATCCACATGTCACCAGGAACATGGAACTGTGCCATATCCCCATTCCAGGAATGCAGGAACAATGTAATCCCAGCCTTTTCGGACCCTTTCACAGGTTGCATACCATGTCCCTAGATCACATTGACCCTGGGAGCTCGGCGAATGTGATCCACAATCTTAGCCACCACGCCCCATCTCCTATGATCTCACAAGCACTAGACAGGAAGGGGTCAACCCCTGTAATAGTACTAAAGGTATATTGTGACTTTAGTTAAAGATTTGACCCTTCTCTATTGGATGCTGAGTGGTTGCCTGTTCATAAGAATACATCTACTTTTCTTTCACTAGCGCCAGTGAACTTATCAACTAAGGCAGACCTGAAGTCTATCCAGGTCCCATGTCAGGTAACAGAAATCAGGTGACCAATAAAATCTCTTGATTCAATTATAAACAGGACCCTCCCCCCCCCCCCCCCCCCCCCCCCCAAAAAAAAAGAAGCATCATTTAATCCAACGAAGAGACAGTGGCCTGAAAACTGGTGGTGTGGAAGCATGCCAAGATTCAGATTCTTAAGATTTTTCAAATGAAATGATTTTTTTCCCTAATGGGTTGTTTCCACAAAAAAGTAACATACATTGTAACATCCTCTGTATAGAAAATTGACCAAAGAAGATACTACAATACAAGGAAAATGCATCTAACCTTTGTCAGTGCCATTGGATGCTTCATTGCATGTTTTATCTGTATGAGAGTCCTGGAAAGTTGAAGGTCGTCAAATTGCTATGTACCTTATAGACCTCATAGGAATTTGTTGGACACAGCATAGAAGTAACAAACTTGACAGTCTGCTAAGCAGCTAGGTTTATTGACTCTTTCACAACAAAATGAATTCCTCAGAAGAGTAAAAATGATTCTGAAATCACTAAATTAATTTAAAAGTGTTTTAATAAGATAATGCTGTTGGTCTATACATGATCTAGTCCACACCTTCACAGGTTTTCCTCTCAAAGGAGATCGAAGTGTAAAGCAAACCATTCATCAGTTTGATCAACAAATAACTGACATATCAGAATCAAGAAGAGAAGTGCAGCGGATTAATGCTTAGTTCAGCAATCATCACTGAAGCCACAATTGTTTAAGACAACTTAATTTTCCAAAAAGATCATCGGTAAATAATTAAATAAAGCACTACAAGGAAGTGTTATGTAGCAAGCTTCCATGTCAACAATGTGCTTTCAAGAAAAATGATACTCGAAGAGCGGTCACTCAAAATGTTTAGTATGGTTCTCTAACCTGACCAGGCTGAATCATTTAGAGGTTGGTAGAACTAGGATAAATAGTTATGCACTTATCGGTAGTCTGTTATAGATGTGCCTAGGGTATTTTGTCATATCATATAAAAACTTTGTTTAAAGTGCATGCGACCATTAACATTTTGTACAGGCTACTGTTTGGGCGCAATGCACAAACCACCCCACAAAACCAATTCCTTGTGTTAACTAGACTCTTGGGCCTTCTTGCTCAATAATACAGATACCAAGAAGTTAGCAGTAGCCCGACGAGGTTAGCCAGATACTAGTGGAAGCACAAGCGCCCCCCCAACTCATCAGAAAGCTTAAGAGAGCTACACCAAAGCGAAATTATGTGTTGGGCCTTCTTGCTCAATAATACAGATACCAAGAAGTTAGCAGTAGCCCGACGAGGTTAGCCAGATACTAGTGGAAGCACAAGCCCCCCCCCCCCCCCCCCCCCCCCCCCCCCCCCCCCCCCCCCCCCCCCCCCCCCCCCCAACTCATCAGAAAGCTTAAGCGAGCTACACCAAAGCGGATCAGAGACCGTACCACGAGAGCACCCTCCGCCGAGCGCCAGTTCTTCTGGCCATGGTGAGGTCCAGCGCCATACGAATCGTCCCTGCAGGGAGAGAGCAGTTTGAGGAGCCGGGACGGCAAACCCTACGCTGAGAAGCGGGTAGGGGAGACAGGAGACTTACCAGAGGTATACTTCGGTAAGCCGGAAGAGCTGCCCCAGCTTCCGTATCGCCGGGGAGTCCTCCGCCGTCGCCGGCATCGCGTGCGGGAAACGGCGGCGCCGCCCGAGCAAACAGGGGAGTCACACCCGAGCAAACCCGTGGCTGCTGTCTTCCCGCTGCATTTGCCCCTGCTGCCAAACTAGCCCGTAGGGTGTGGACGAAAGGCAGTAGGCCGGATTAGAACCCACCAGCATTCATGGGCTGGGATCGCTTCCAGGCCGGAGTGACCCCGTGGATCGGGCGACATTCCTAGCTAACCCTGGGCCAGGCTAACTGATGAAGGCCTATCGGAGTTTCTTCTGGGCCAGGCTAACCCAATGGCCCCATCGCTCTCCATCATGGTCTCGGTCAGTTCCATCAAGCTCCCTCCCCCAACAGGCTTCCGCCGCCAGGATATGCTACTTGCCACGGCGTACCACTGCCGCACCGCAAATGAGCACCGCCGACGGGGAATTCGAAGCAGGCCAGGCGTTGGCAGTTGGGCACCGCCGCTCGTTCCGGCGGATCCCCACGCCGAGGCACAGATGCCGCGACGGGTGAATAGGAATCTTTTCCCTTCACTCACTAGGCGACGACTCGATGTCGCCTGCCTAGACAACTACCGGAGCAGTTGCGCGTAAGGCTGTCTGCACTGCGGACTTGCAAACCGGCCGCTACGCCAGGCGTAGCGTGCGCGCGCCCGCACCGCGTGCCGGTATCGCGCACGGGCACGTAGCGGCCGGCCGGTACGCGCGCTATACCCAGAGATGCATTGTGCACGTATGTCAAACATGTTGGAATGATCTTTTCACCGAGTGGCCCAACGGCCACTTGGGCCCTTGGTTACGCGCTCTGATCGGGGGCGTCCAACCCTAAATGGTTGGTGGGCCCCTGTCACACTGCGCTATAAAAATAGGTGGGGGCCGGCGACTCGAGATATGAGGTTCGTCTGAGCCGCACTCCCCACCAACAAACCCTAATTCCGATCTAAGAGAGGGGCGCAGCCAGTGACGGGAAACGCCACCGACCGCGCCGCCACTACATCTCCGACTCCACGGCGATCCACTGCACCGAGATGGCCGGCATCAGCTCTAGCTCCATCGCCACTGCTCTTCCTTCGGATGGTTTGCACGCACCCTAATCCCCTCTCTCCCTCTCCCTCTCTCTCTCTACCTCTCGGATCCGGTAGACCTTATACTACGATCTTGATGTTCATACCCGAATGAAAAGACTAGTTCCCCGTCGATCTACTGCTACTCGATCTTAAAAGTCTAACAATGGTATCGGTCGCCTAATCTAGTTGTAGATCTAGATAGGGGTAGAGGATTGAAAAAGGAAGAAGAAAACAACACCGATTTCAAATCGGAAAGAAATTCCCCACATGGAACCCTAACCCTAATCGGGTAAAAGAAGAGAGAAGGGTATGGACGGGACCTACCTAGACCTCACCGCTGGCGCCAAGAGAACGCCGTGCGGGAAGATGGACGGAGCCGCCGCTCGTCGGCGTCACTCCGAAGCAAGCGTGAGCGCTCTGGGCACCGTTGCCAGGCCGCTGGACGGCAGCGCGCCCATCCTCGGACAGACGCACGCACCGCCCAGGGGCCCGACGGCGACGCCGCCACGCGGTGCTTGCTTCTCCTTCCCTTTTAGCCGCCATGGTCAGCGACTACTCTCACTCGCCGCCGTGCTGGTGACAAACCGTGGGAGGGAGGAAGTGAAAATGAGTTAGGGTTCGATGGGTGCGGCCGTCGGGTTTTCCCTTTTGATTGAGCTAAAACGGCGGACAGCCATCGGATTAGATCCGACGGACAGAAATCATTGAGCCAGATGGCCCAGGCGGGCAAGCGCGATGGGCTGAATTGCCGGCCCAGGCCCAGGTTGCGGCCTGGGCGCGGCTGCCTCGCTGACCAACGAGTAGGCTGGGTCGGCATGCGCGCGGCTGGGACGTTTTGGCGCAAATGGGCCGCGAGCTGAATTTTGAGCGGCTGGGTCGAAATGAATACACAGTCATGACCACAGTTTCACTTTAAAAACTTTTCCAGAAGCAATTATTCAAATGTTTTGATGAATTTTGATTCAATTTTGATGCAAATTTCTGTGCAAATTTTTTATCCAACGATATTATTTGTTCAGACAACAGTAAAGTGAATAAAGTGCTTCTGGAAAATACTATGAGAATGTTAAAAGTGTTTCCGCTGCGTACTTAAAGATGTTATTTCATTATTAAATTCGAACCAACGGGAGAATTTAATTTTGAAAATTGATAAATTTTCAGATCATTATAATATTGTTATTATTCTGACCAACGTTGATTAATAGCAGTATTATGATGTTATTATGTTTTTGTCATGCATTAATTCTATTTCTGCCCAACGGTGATCTAGAATTACTGTAAAAAAAGATATTTTTGTATGTTTTAATTTTGACCAACGTTGGAATTAAAGCATGCAATTATTTTGGTAATTATGTTCTCACTCTATATGATTTGTGTTTACAGGAGGTTACTCTTTGATGGGGTTCATCAAAGATATTCCACCCCTCAAAGGTGACAACTACACCGAATGGAAAAAGAAAATTGACCTCGCTTTTGTCTTGGCCGAGGTGGACTGGGTGGTCACCACACCATGCCCTACTGAACCAGTGGCACCGGTGAGGGACGCCAGTGAGTCTGATGCTGAATGGCAAAAGAAAAAAGGG